>CM067490.1:19741913-19751984 GCA_034552555.1 Semaprochilodus insignis | reverse complement strand
TATATATATATATATATATTGCACAATACAATGACTGCAGCAGTGGTCACATGATGTAGGAATATAAAAATAAAAAAATAAAGATACGTAGAGATACTTGTGCTTTTGCTGCTCATCATGCACATTTTGTTAATTATTATTTCCTGGTCAGGCAATCACAAACACTGACATTCCAGGGAAATCCTGGACATGTGGCATCCATATTCAACAGGCACAGGCCTAACTGTAAGGCCCTTTTTTCGCTGAAAGCAACATGTATTCAAAAAGGAAAGTAAAACACATCATCTCTTCTGAAGCCTAAAAAGACTGCCCTGCTTAAAACACATTTGAATTCCACTCTGATATTAATGTTGAATCACTTGTTGTTTCATCTTATATGCAAGCTTATGTATGTAGCAGTGACCACTGACCATGTACACTGCTCTTTTGACTACTCAGGCGCCTCCTGCTGTCCAGACGACAAGACACTAGACACACGCACATCACTGCATAATCACCCAGTGAGTCAGCACTAGTGCCAAACTAAGGCAGTTGGTTTGAGCACTTACTGACACTCAAGAGTTAGGTCAAAGACACTGGAGTGAGATTTCATAGCTTTCAAAATCAGGAAAAAAAACTTTATTTAAAAAATTGTACTGCTTTTCACATTCTCATTTGCAATGACTGGTGAAGCAAATTGCACTGTTTATCATCTGGATTTGTAACTCGGCTTCTGGAGGTGGCCAAAGACGGAAATTCAGCGGGGAGACCTGCGATTAAGAAAAGTGTCGTCTTCTGACACTAATTGCAACCTGGGCTTGACTGATGGGTGTGCTGGCCAATGGGCCGTGTTCAGACAGCGTGGGAGGCATCTAACCTTTGGCTGCAGTGAGCATGGTGGAGGCCAGCTCACACTGTTGGGACTCGATGTGGCTGAGGGTGAACCATCGTGGGTAGCGGTTAGGGACAACGGATACTATATGGTGAGGCCGGGACATGTCGCCGGAAGGAGCGGTGGATTCCAACACTGGTAATCTGAAAAAAAAAAACACACGCAAACAAAAAAAACAACACATTACTCGGAGCTACTAGGAGAGGTGGCTAGGATAAGGCAGCTCGTCACATAGGGCACCAAAAACTATACTAGAGTTTGAGCAAAGACAGTTCTGGAAGGTTAGAATTCTCAGCATCAGAAATGATTTAGGGGCTGTCCCGGGTCAACACTACTAACCTCGGAGGGATACCTATGCTTCTTCATACCAAGCTCATAATGCAGTGGTTATACATAAGTATGGTGCTGCAGTGGCCTCATTAACTCCGTAGCCAGGGAGGGTATCAGAACTCATCTCCCCAAGCTGGCTTGCTGGCTGATTAGACTTAATAAGCCCATTCTCTTTCGTAAACACACTGGACTTCTTTAGACATGAGGCCCTTAAGGCCAGGTTGGAGGTACAGCCTATTCAAAACTGGCTCAATGAGTTTGAAATACATTTCAGTAAATGGTTGAATTGCTCTGTTTGGTTTCTTTTCAGTTTTGAGGGATTTGCAGCTATTTACATTACAGCTATCTGCTAATACTCTGCGTTCTGTTGGCATGAAGAGAAAGGTGTTGCCTAATCAATAAATTAAAAGCACATACTGAACATCTTTTGGTTCAAAATGCATGGGGCTAAAATACCAGGGGTGTGGGTTTATTGCCAAGGTAATATTTTTTCAGTTATTACTTTTCCCCCCCAAGATAAATGGAACTATCAACACACATTAATATGTTAAATATTACAAAACTGCAAAAACAAAAGATACATGACCAGTGGTAAAATTAGCATAACTCTGTACAAATATGACCCACATACATCAGTCAAGTTGTCTAACGTGCCAATCAAGTAAGCAGATATGCTTTTGTCTACAACATAGTTAAAACTAAAGCAATGCGAGAACCAATCAGAACACAAGTGTCCATATTGGGGGGTGTTCAACACTTGGCTCTTGTCACCGTCTGTGGAAAACGCTGAACTTTTCACCTGCTCCGGAAAACATAACGGCCCAGGCCCCTCGGCTCTGAAAGACCATGCTGTCCTTTTCCACGGTTATTACTGCGGATTTAAAACCCCGGCAAAACACGAGCCTGGAGGTGGCCTAGGGCACGGCTTTTGTACAAAAGGCCTGTCTCTTTAAGGAGCCACTGCAGGGAGGCCGTTTGTTCGGATGCTCGCTGCGTTTATCAAATATCGCTACGAGGGCAATAGGGCGCAATTCCTTCTTGATCCGCATCTAGCTGGATATGCTTCCTCGCTTTAAGACCATGGATTAAGAGGATGCAAGGAGAACTTTCAAGCCTTTAAATGGGAATATGGTTTTTGAGAGGACTTGCAAAACAGAGGCTCCTTTTTTTAATGCATGGATGTTTACATTAGACTGAAGTGACCCAGATTGTGCCCTCTGCTCAGTAAATTGGCCATTAGTCGCAGGCATGCTTTGCCGCTCCATATACAAAACCTACTTCTGAGTCTCAAAAGGGTGAGGCTTTAAATACACTGGCCCTGCAGCCCAAGTGGTTACGGTATGAGGATCCAGCATGGCCTGTACATTGTGCTTTTAATCCTAATAAAACAGATGATGCTTTGTAAACAGTGATAGATGTAGGAATATCCACTGAAGCATGCTGTTCACTTCCATCCAGGCTGCAAAAGGAAACATGGTATCTGGAGATCAGCGCAGGTCTAAGCCAATGCAACACAAAGCTGTTATTTGGATGGCGAGATCTTTTTATAGAGTGAGTCGATACTGAGCCTAGGGCCGCAACCGTACCTAAATTTAGGTGGATCTTTGTTTGATTCAATTCACTTTGTACACACATCCCCCAGATGCAAATCCGTGGTAAATATAATCCAATCACAATACAATATTGTTGGGGTTCAGCATTGAGGCGTATTGGAGAGAGAAAACACAGAGTGGCTGAATAACATCCAAAGAGAATAAGGAAGCTGAAGAAACACAGCAAACAGCCATTTTGGGTTAGTCTGATGCTTAAAGGGGAATGCTACCCATTATTATTATCATCATCATTCTCATTATAATTATTGTAGTATGCTTAATTCCACATCATTACATTACTGTTGTCAGGCAGTGGGGTTTGATGTGAAATGGTGCATTGTAGAGAATTGTACTGGCTTACAAAGTATACATTTTGGGACATAATTCCACAAGTTTCCTGCATGTATGTTTTAGGCCAAAACATCCTCTCAAAACTATCCTAAAACAATGTGTCAAGCATCAGGCAGTGTAATGGTGATCATTTTTAATAATAATAATAATAATAATAATAATAACTTTCTGGGACATTTAAGAGGCATTCAACTTTAGACGTCTGGTTTCCATCACCACCACCGTGAACAACTGTGACTGCAGGTTTCTCCAGAATGGAGCGCTTCACATCAAATCACGCTGCAGGACTTTGCTTACATCTAAATGATTTCCATTTTGACTGATGAGGTCGTTTGTGTGGCCAATACTTCACTAATCACCAGTTTGGGCTGCTGCCTGGTCAAAAGGAACAAACTCCTCAGCGAACACCCACATAATCATGACTAGGCACTCTAAAACATCACATGTTTATTAAGAGTTTATTAAAGCATCACCCGGGCATATTTCATTTCACTGCTTAGGAACATCAGGATGATGTAAATCAGTCCATGTAGTGCATTTTCACACACCAACACATACCAACACTTCCAAACCGGAGTGTAAAATAAGACACTGCCCAAATTAGACTCGAGCCCACACTGTTAAAATTCCCACTTTTTCTAAAACTAATTTTCGGCAATAATGAATTATTTAGCGAGTTTTCAAGAAAGTGCTACTTGATTAAACAACGCAGCAGATCCCCAACCGCCCCCCCCCACCCCACACACACTCTTCATGATGGGGGCAGTTTAAAAGAGTTGTAGACATAAGGATTTAGGAAGTAGGCCATTGTTGATTAAACCCTTAAAAAAAGATTGTAAAAAAAAAGTTACTTATTACTTAATAATATTATTTATTTCTTTATTATTATTTTGTTTCTCCTTATTTTGTCTTATGCATTTCTTTAATGACAACTGGTCTTTTGCATTCTGTGTCTGATGTAATCTGTTTATTGTTGATGTATCTAAGATTATTCCATTACTATGTAGCCTTTGTTACTGGTGCAGGGAGTGATAATGTGTTATTGTAAGCATAAATAATTTTTAAAAAATAAGTAAAAAAAATATATATATGTAGTACCTTCGTTATCAACACGCAGTGATTAGATGGCAAAATGCATTATGATAACCTATATTTATACAGAAATTCTATTACTGAGCCTGATCAACATGCCCATTCACATCAGTTCTTGCCAGTATTACTGTTTTAATTCTATATTAATTCTTCCTTGTTCATCTTTCCTCACTAAAATATGTTTGAAACTGTAAATGATGCATGGGTGTAAACAATGCCAAAATGATCAGTAGATTACTTCAGAACCTTTAGTTTAGTTCTTTTTTTTTATATAAATCAGTTTCATTTTTTAAAATAAATTACCAAATACATTATTGCAAAATGTAAAGACCGCTATTATTTATTATAGTAATACCTTTCATTTTAGTTTATTTCATTCTAATGTTTGGGCTGAAAAAAAAGTTATTAAAACTTATTAAAACACCCAATGGAAAACTATCCATATTTTTTTCCTCCATGGTACCCAATTACATAAAACCAAGTTAGGTCTTCAGTAGACAGCTTAATGGATCAGATTAAATACTAACATATTTAGGACCTAACAGTGGAATCAGTGGAACCATCACTTCTTGATTTCCAATGGGTGGAACCAATTTCACCTTCATTAAGTTTTCTGCAACAGCAACATAACAAAAGCATTTAGGTGAATCGCTTATAGAATAGAGTGAACATACTACAAGAACCCTCTAGAGGTGCTCTTATGTCTTTTAAGTGTTTTCTCCCCCTCGTTTATGGCCCACAAGGAAAGTCTAGCTCTTAGGTCATGGTCTGCCAGTGGATTACTTGATTAGTAATTTACTCCACAGTGATGGTTCTACTGAAGAGGAACAGTACAGTACAGTGTGCTTAGTGAAGGTACTTACCGCATTGCTCTCAGTGCAATTTTATATGCCAGTTCGGCATCATGAGGTAGGAGGGAGGTGAAGAGATACTTGGCAAAGGTGTGCATTGGAACACTCTCTCTGTAGATGATTTCCCCCAAACCACTGTAGGGCCCACCTGTAGGGGGACAAAACAAACACACAGTGAGTTGAGTATATATACACACACACACACACACACACGCACACACACACACAAAACCACTCGCATACAAACACACAGTGTCATTTTCTACTCCCCTGAAGTACAGGAGCCATCATCCGCATGTAATGACTGCACACATACAGTTCACTTTAAACAGGCTCTGATGATTTGCGGGTTGAGTGTATTGTAGCTGCATAACATGGCCAAAATACATGTATTGCGATTAAAAGTGCTACATATTGTGTAGCTGTCAGATCTCACGTTTTCAGCTTTCCCTACAGCCTTACAGTCATGAATGCGAGTCTCATGACTTGTCACAGTAACAGCCAATACTGGGGTCTGCTACTGATTTAGACTGCACCACCCAGTGTTATTGGCTAATGCAGCTCCCCTACAATTAAGAACCAGACGACTGACTTTGCATGCTGACATTAAACAGGCTACCAAAACGTATTAAACTGCTAGCACACGTTTTTGTACTCACGTTCACTGTTTTTAGGAAATTGTAATTGTGATATGCTTTGAAATATATATATTAACCTATAAAACACCATATGTATCAAATATCAAACACATTCTTATAATTAGCATAACCAGGGATTGCATAGCCCTAGCACGTGTGTTTCAGCATAATTATGAATGAGTCATTGTGCAAAATAGCCAGTGCTTCTTACTTCCACTGGAATATTTTATTTGTTGCATGTTATCTATATGGCAACATTGACCAATAGGAAGTAATGAAAATGTGCATTTCATGTGTTCAATTAGCCTAAAGGGTGTGAGGTTTGGGTTTTAAAAAGGACTAATAACTGGGGAAAAATTATAACTTTGGTTGTAAGGAAATCAGCATATTTCCAATTTCGCTACAGGGTGGCAACAATAGATCAGAAAGACTTTTTCATGATGCACACAGTAATGTAGCACAAAAACACTTTAAACATTTAAAAGCTGCCAAAAAAAACTATTAATACTATTAGTACTCTATATACTTTCAACATATTGCACTGCACTAGTCTAATTACACAGGATTAATTATGCTCTTATTTTAATGAATCGTGCAGTCAGTCAGTGTTCCTTAAGTACAGTATTCAGCTCTAAAGGTTCATGGTTGCTGCGTCCCTAGTGTCAGAAGGTGCACAGAAGAGAAAATGTGGGTCTGGTCTCCTGTTCTACCTCCAGACAAACCTGCACACCTCACTGGTAGAAAATGAGCATTCATCAGCATCACCTCCACATTAATACAGAAAAAAACGCAAGACGTCCGCACAGCCAACAGCATCACAGCCTTTTCCCCTCAATCTGATTCAGACAGGCAGCACACAAAAAAAGCCACAACAAAAATTTGTTTTGGGAAGGAAAATGCATTCCCAGTTGTTCCATTTGGAGCCGAAACATGAAGCTGCCCTAAATGGACCGTACCATTTCTGGGGTTGGTGTAGCATTGGCGCTAATCTGCTTATGGCCCGCTTTACAGGCCCCCACTTCTCATCCTCAAACCAGATGCAACCACACGTCCACTTTCAAGTGCACCAGGGCCTTTTTTCACACTTGCCTACAAAATAAACTGCCATGCCAGAAGCCTTATGTGAGGGCTTTGCTTGCTCTGTCATTAGATTATTTTCGACTGAGAGGGCTCAAACCACAGGCCACATCACACACATCTGAATGCACCCATACACACACACACACATACACACACACACACACACACACACACACACACACACACCATGAGACAATCGCTGCACGTATACTGCGCAGATACACACAAACGCTGCATGGAAAATACAAAAGAGTAACAGTATAAGACATACCAGACACACATGCAACAAAACTGAGACACACACATACTCTACTAAAAATACAAGCACGCACACAGCTGAGCATGGTAAGTGCATTATAGCGTGTCCTGGGCCCTGGCTCTCTGGGCCTCTCCCTCACTCATGCGTGTTTTCCTGTTTGCTGTGCCCATGTGATGGCTCCTGGCGTGGGCCAAGAGGAGGGAGGGACGCCGCGGCCTCTTTATCAGTTTCCGTCATTCTTTCATAACAAGCCAGCGGTGCTCGGAGCCAGCCGGCCTGCAGTGGCCATTTTGCATTCTTTCCACGCCCGCTAGCAGCTCAGCAAACAGCCCCACACACTCTTTCGACTTCAGCAGTGCTTTAGAGCAGGGAATGCAAGGGAACAGCTCAGTGAAACGAGTGCATCATTGAGAACCGAGACGTCCCCTTTATAAACAAACAGCCGCAGCGTCATTTCTCTGGAATGAATTGGCAATATCGTGAAGTCTTTTTGGACTTGGAAATATGAGAAGTATTTAGACGACGAAGGAGGAGTGTGCTTTCACCCATTTGGAAAAAGCTCTGGAACCCCCGAGGCCTCACAGGATTCCATCCTCTCACCCGCAGTTTTACAAAACAAAGCACTCAATCATGGCATGTTAAAGGAATTCTAACATTCCTATTGAAACTACAATACTGAACAAATAGGTTGTGCACATTCATCATCCCTAGTTAAGGAGTTTCTTTGATGACCAGTGGAAACAAATGCTCAATCAATCAGCAGGAGAATGATCTAAATCGTGGCACACTTGAATGGCAGTGAACATAGTCTCATTCTACACTAAGAAAACTTACAGTGCTCAACTTTGCACTCACCCTCTAAGAGGAAGACAGCTTGCTTGCGGAAGATTTTGACGAGCGAGTCGTCCAGCTCCACCTCCTGCAGCTTGGCGATGAGGTGCTCCTCGTTGCGGCAGACTTTCTCCTGGGCGTACAGGCCGTCGGGCATGATCCTCTGCTGACCCAACCCCATTAGAGCCGTCTCCACTGCCAGGGCCAGGTAGGACTCGCCCTCCTCCAGAAAGCGCCGCGCAGAGGGGAACAGGTGCAGATCTGCGTGCTTACTGGAGCTCATCGTGCCTGAAGGTAGAGAAGTCAGACCATTAACATAAGCATTAAACGGGGGTTCCACAACTGCTCCGTACTGCTTTATGGCGCCTACTGCATGCTGCTATTTCTGGCAAACAGTGCCTCACAAAAGGTATCAACAAGTTATTGACAGTGTCTGAACTTAATATGCACATTTTTCCAAGGATTATTTATTACTTTAACGCCATACGTTCAGCAACAATAAATACTGTTATACTGCCCACCATAATGCAGAAGACCTTCAAGAGGGGGGAATAGTTTCAAACGCTGTATAAGGACTGATCAGACCAAAACCTCCAGGAGACATAAAGCTTGTTATGTCTGGCAAAAACTAATTACAGCACTTTACAACAAGGACACCTCATAACTCGAGAACAGAGGTGCAAGAAGCTGGAATGTTTCCAGTGTGCCCCTTTTCAGAACCTAGACTGCGCTGAGATGCTGTGGCAGAACCTGAAAAAAGCATGCTTCAAAGCCCACATAGAGGCCCACTGCAGAGTTCAAACAGCTCTGTATGAAGAAGTGGGCCAGAACTCCACCATAGAACTGGGAGACTGTGCACTACAGGAAGAGAGCGGTGGAGCTAAAGGCAGCAGTTACTTTATGTGTAAGAACTTAATGATTTATGTGTTTCGTATGATCCTGAAGGTTCATTGCATGTGTTTTGGAAAGACTGACTGAAACACTGGAGCATCGCTCTGCTTGCAAACAGCTACTTAATAAAGTCATAAGCCACAGTTTCTTACGCTGCAAACTTTTTGGAGGTGAAACGTCCAAACGTAATTAACAGTCGTTCTTCAAGCACTCTTAATGTGAGTGTTCCAACACCAGCTCACCTCCACACTGAAACCTGCCTCGCAGGAGCTGGTGCCTGGTGTGGATGCATGGTAATGAGGCACCAGAGAGGACGGAGCTTTCCCTAATGAAGCAGCTCTCCTCCCTGCCAGGCCACTGGGCGAAAGCACGCTCAATTACCCCTCTGAGCGAAAGGAAGCAATCCACCGGACTTGCAAATACACCAGAGCTGGGCAGCACGCAGGTTACAAAATAACAAGAACAGCTGAAGGAGAGTGTCTGAACTGCTGGGAGGGTGTTTTAAATGGGCTCATGGGGAAGAGAGGAAGAAAGGGGAAGAGAGGAAGAAAGAGAAAGAGAGAGAGAGAAAGAGAGAGAGAGAGAGAGAGAGAGAGAGAGAGAAAGAGAGAGAGAGAGAGCGCAGACAGAAATGAGACAGAAAGGGGAAGAAAGAGCAAGCAGGAGGAACAAAGTAAGAAAGGGAAAAAAGAAGAGAAAGACAGTGAGAGGAGAAGGAGAGAGTGTGCAAGATGGCTTGAGAGAGTGTGCGAGAGGCAGCAAGCATGAGGGAGGGGAAAATAGAATGACAAAGAGGCAGGACAGGGGCATGGAAAGAAAGACAGACAGAAAGAGGGAAAAGTAGAAGGAGACGAGAGAGAGAGAGACAGAGAGAAAGAAAAAGCAAGCAGAAGGGAGATAGGAAAGAAAGTAAAGGAAAGTGAGAGAGGGGAATGTGGAAGAAAGTAGGAAAGACAGAACAGAGTGCAGAGAGAGGAAGGGAAAGAAAGAAAGGAACAGAACAAGTCAGCAAGCAGGAGAGTGATAGGACAAAAAAAAGAAAAACAAAGAGTGTAATGGAGGATGAGAGAGAGAGAAATAAAGAAAGAGTTGGGAGAGGAAAAGAGAAAGGAGAGATGAAATGGGAAGAGTAGAGAGAGGAAGAGAGAGCAAGCAAGCAGGCGGAAATGAGGAAAAGAAACTAAAAGAGAGATAGAATGGGTAGTGAAAATAGACAAGCAGAAAGAAAGCATAGCAGAAGAGATGTAGGAGGGAAAGAGAGAAAAAAGAGGAAAGGAGAGAGAGA
>CM067490.1:19704027-19741551 GCA_034552555.1 Semaprochilodus insignis | reverse complement strand
GAGAGAAAGAGATATGCTAAGCTGCAGCTCTTCACCCTCCACTGCTCTTCAGCTACATGGCCGCCAACCCCCGCGTCACTCTGAGCCTCTCTCTGAACGTCTTCGCCAGTTCAGCACCAAATCCACTCTTTTAATTGGCTGTGAAAGGCCGGCCTCGCGGGCTCCATGGAGACCCTGCCACTTCACTACTGTCATGATTGGCAAATGGGAGCAGAGGCTTCAGGCTGGCACTGGAATTAGGCATGAATCACCTGAGAGCCCTCCGCTAGGATCAGCTCTGTGGCAGAAGAGCAGGATGAGAGAGCAAATCCTTCTTAAACTACCCCACACTCACCCAGCACCAAACCTGCACATCAGATCAGCACAAGCTCCTCTCACAGCTCTGAGGTCCAGCAGGCCCGATTACAGCACATTACATACAGCTCATCCAGAATAAACACTTTAGAGATGTTGTTCAAAGAGTATTAACTGTGAACGAGGACACTGAACTTCATTCTGCATAGCTCCATTATTAAATTTCATTTTGTCAGGATCTGATGATGCTGCCACTGTCATAATGCACTGTCCCTCCGTACGGTAGCATGAATGATGGTATCAGGGAGGGAGTCAGATGGCATCTCTTTTTGCTCATTTTGAAAAACACTTATTTTCTTTTGCAAGCGGATTTTTTTTATATCTAATCTTATCAGAAATAACTCCAGAAAAGTGAACAGTGCAAACTTAATGACTGCTCAGATGAGAAATTAAAATTCCTTCATATTTCCCTTAAAACAGCTGCTGATACAACTAAACAGGTCATGTTATTAGGATTGTTCAGGGGTCAAAATCTGGTGCTGTTGATCAGACATGGTCCGAGATTTGGACCCACATTCTGGGCCTTTTCCTGTTCGTCCGGATCCTGTGGTCATATTACCGTTACCTTTACAGTGAGAATAAAGGGCTCTCAGACACAAGGTTCTAGATTATTCATTACCACCAATGCCAACTCATTTGGGGATAATTGCAAGCAGGATCATAATGTTTTAATGATGCCTCTTTGGACTCGGGCGGCTGACCCCGGGAGGGTTTAACGTGCTAATCACGAACAAGAGCACGGAACGAGTCACCCAGGCGTCTCTCTCTCTCACACACACACACACACACACACACACACACACACACCTCCAACTCCGTGGCCCCCCTACCCACCAACCACCCCCCATAGGACCAATAAACCAAGCTTCCACTTCAAAGCCAGGCGCATAGGACAGAACATTAACCAACCAATGCCTCAGGCTGAACAGCTAGAGAAAGTGTGGAACAGTCTGGCTGTAAAGCCTTTTCAGTCCACAGAGATGGGATGGTGTATGAGCTCCCCAATATAGACAAGTGTGGTTATTTATACACAGCCATACACACTCATCTCAGTGTATGTTTACTGAATTTGATAATGCATCTGTGGTTTGGAAGAATTTCTGATTATTGATTTTTATCCAACTCTGCAAGTTATTATTAAGTTGGTCAGCCTGGTGTATGTTAAACGGGTCTTCTAAACTAAATTCTAAACAATTGAATTGTAGAGACGTTTTGAAGTGAAATAGCTCGCTGTAGAGAAACTGACCAACTCTGATTCCTTTACAGTGGTGGAGAGAGGAATCAGGGGTTGCCTTGTCTACAATACAAATACAGACATTTAATGTACTGTCCAAAATGACCAGTGAACCTACATGCGTCTTCTGGTCTTTTATATGTATTTATATGTGTACCACACAAACCTTAACATTATAAGGCAAGACCTTTTCTCAAAATGATTATTAAACCATATCCCAGGCGTCACACAACATATCTGAACATTTCTTGCAAGTAATTCTGAGAAGGCATTCAGACATTGGGGTTCCTTATCTATAACATAGCACTTCACAAATTTCACTTTGCCTGGATAATCCGCTTAGGACAACAACACATAAATGATAGGGATATTTTTACTACTAATAATAATAATAAGAATAAAAACCTAGAGAAGTGCATTTCCTGAAGGAAACCCGGAATGGCTGCACAGCTTAAATGGTTCCCACTTCCTGCTAGGCTGTGGTTGCCATGAGAGGAATGAGGGATGAATAAACGACACCCAGAGGAGTGCGGGTCAGTATGTGGATTAGAGTTTGAGTGAGTACATGCAGTTTGGTGGCTGCAGGTTAAAGGAAACAATAGGGTTTGGGTGGGGGCAAAAATGGATAGGACAAACGAGGGTGGAAAAAAAGAGAAAGAGATGAGTGCAGATCAGACTGGATACAGGCACACCATTCCTGATCAGACTGAACATTTCAGAGGTGGAACGTTGTCGATATCAAGACAACTGTGGTACTACTTAATGAACAAAAATCTTTTGACCAACAACAACAATAGTAATACTAATAATAATAATGATAATACTTATTATTATTATTTTAAATGCTGCTAAAACCAGTTAAAATGCCCATCTCGGCCCAGATTTACTTCAGAGGCCTTAGAAATCCAGTAAAACAGCCTTGTGCTCCATCCCATCTTGATCTGAGGCCTAGCAAGGACAGGAAAGCAGCATTTATACCCGTCAGACGATCCCAGCCAAGAAGTCAGTGGGGCCGAAGGCAGCAATAATGCGTAATTACGGTCCTGGGCACACGCTGATTGTGATACAGCCATCTCGCCAATCAAAGCTCATGAATAAGAGATGCGGAACAAAAAAACATTAAAATTAAAAGCCATTAAAAATTCAGGAGGGAAGAATACAGTCACCAACTTCTGTGCATGGATTAAAACAGCCTCTCTAGCTTGGGCCACTCACACGCAGCGGTGTCTGAATGTGCAATGAACTGCAATACATGAGGGTTAATTGGAGGGGTGTCACTGACACTGAGAGCACAGACTACAGTCCTTCACTGGAAAACCCTTTCAAACAAATACTACGGTAAAATGCTTCACACATGATGACTGTTGATCCTCCTACAGGAGTAAGAGCAAAGGTAGAGACAAAGTAGCTGTCAACGTTTATCATTCGAAAGTTTAGAATCACTTCAGTCATTTCAATGTTAGATAATAACTGTACAGTATTAGCATCACGTTATAGATGCCTCCGGAATCACAAGTGTTCACACACCTGAAACCTGTGAGACTGTAACAGCTGTTCCTGAAAGAATGTATGTACCTGAGAAGTCCAGGAAGCCTCCTTGTGAGCTCTCCTCGTCGCTCCGCCCCGTCTCCATCAGGGTACTGAAGAGGGTCCCGATGGGGTCCAACGGGTGACCCACCCACCCCTCCAGATTAGTGATGGAGGTCATCCCTTTATGAAGCAAGTCTAGGAGAGAGGGGGAGAGAGAGGGAGGTTGTTAAGAGAGTACTGCAGGATTTGGTGCTCTTTCATTGTGCATGCAGCATACAGACTCTGTGTGCTCTCAGATCCAGTGCTGTCTGTACTCTTCTGATATTACATATCAAAGCTTCATTAAAGAACATGCGCGTGTCGAAACGCATGCCGTAACTTCAGCTCTTCACTCTTGACGTTTCAGCCTGGCAGCTGGAGAGAATTTTCCACATCTGGCGCACGTGACCTTCTGCCAGACTTTCAGAGCGACTTCTCTTTTGTATGAGAGGACAATGGCAGACACCTGAGAGGGGCGAACGTGTGCGTTTCTGCAGCTCCTGTGTAAATCACTGCAACGGCACTTTACATTCAGGCCCAGGGCTGGCCACCGAGCCGCTTCATTTGAATGTGAATCGTGCTCGGGCACTAGTCCCACAACAGGTAGTCATTTGCATCTAAATGCAACTGACCCCAGCCTTGCTGGGCATGAGTGGACATTTAGCTTCAGAGCAGAGAGAAGGGCTAAATCTGCAAGGGTGTTCTGCAAAGAGGCACATTCTCACACATGCACACCTGTTCATATGCACGCACACACACACACACACACACACACACACACACACACAATCAAAAAGAATGATTGCCAGTCCATGACTGAGACTGGAGGGTATTTCTCAGGTATTTCTCATGTCTGCTGAGATCACAATGTTATCAAGCTGGAAGCCTAGCATGTGCTTCCTTCGAGTCATGTGAAGCATCTTTTCAAACTGCTGATGTCATTAGTCAGCTCAACATGCTTGGAGGAGAACGCTAACACTGACGATTCTGTTGTGTTAGTCAACAGATGCCCATATAATGTCAGGGGAAAGTAACCTGACCCACCCACAGATCAATTGGACTAGTCTATTCCTATTGAGGTGTATAGGAGCTATCAGTCAGACAATTAATGGATTATCAGGCTGCATGTGAACATGATTACTAATGCAGCTGATTATTAAAAACTCTGAAGTCTCTGAAGAAGTTCATTAGCTGGAACAGGTGTGGCGGTGGTTGGAATTAAACTCCACAGGAAGGGGGTCTTCAGGAACAGGTGACTACAAACTGTACAGGTCTTTAAATCTGGAGTCGAGTCTTGGATTTTGGAATCACTACTAGTTAGCTAGACTGTTGATGCAGCTGACTGGCCATCTAGTGTCACCCATCAATGGTTACAAAACTGTCTGAAAGCTAGATTCAAGGTCCAGATTTGAAAACCTATGGCTTGAAGGAGAAAACATCAGATGGCAATCAGGACCTGGCTAAATTTGAGGTCAGTTGGGGGGGTGAAAAACCATTTAAATGAAACTGCTGCTGTAAGCAATGCTAGCGATGGGGCGCGGCTGAGGGAAATCGCGGTGTGCTTCTCCTTACCTTTCTTGTGGTTCCGGAAGAGCTCCAGCTGCTTCTGCTGCTGCCGGCGCAGGGTGTTGACGATGGCAATGGCTAGTCGCAGTGCCTCCCGTGGATAACCATGGGACCTCAGTGCGTCCACCCTGGCGCAGGCTGTCGGAACATGCTCTGTACAGGTGCAAAAACAAAACCTTCAGCAAACCTCAATCAGTGTTCTGCACACTCGAATAGAACCAGAACATAGAGCCTTCAAAAAAAGTCAGCTGTTTTATTGCCCCGCCCCTTTACTTTTACAGGGTCTGAAAAACACAGTTCGCTTCTCACATGTTACCTTAACTTGTCCTCTCTTTTTTCCTTTTTGTTAATGCTATGGAAAACAGCAGACAAAGGAGCAAGTCAGCCCAGATGTTTTTTCCCCCTGCTCGAACCACTTACCGTGCCACAAGGGCCAGCCGCGGGAGTCAAAGAGCGAATTTTCAGTGTTGTCATGGTAACAGTAGTTGGTATAGAGGTCGTCGCTGATAATGTGCTGCAAGTGGCTGTCCTGCCAGTGGAGATCGCATGCCTCGATGGCCCGCGTGAACACTGTCCGGTGCGGCCGGCTGCCTAAATCTGAGAGATGGAGAGAATGGGGAAGCAGGAGGATGAGTGTACATGGAACATCATGGTTGATCTCAGTAAGGCTAATTAGTCAAAAAACTCTGTTGGGGGGGGGGGAAGCTAAAAGTGTTAACTGCTTAAAATTAAAAGCCCTCTAGAATGTCCCATAATGTTCATATAATCTGACAGACTGCAGTACACTCCAGGAAGCAGGAGGGGCAGTATAGTTTCTAGTATAGTACTAATTAAACCTTCACAGTAGCAGGCTAATCTTTGGTTTAAGAAAACTAGCCACTGATGGAGAGGTTTCTTGGGGTGTTTTTACAGCAACGTTGTTTGCATTTGGCATAGTATTAGTTTAACCGTATTTCTTGTAGAAATTATATTTATAAAAGTTGATTTTAGTTTTCTGGTGGGCTGCTATGCTTTGTAGTTTTTATCAGGTGGGTCTTAGGGTGGAAAAGGTTGGGAACACCTGCTCTAAACTACAACTACGACTAAATTTGGATGTCTGACCAATATTATTTCATTTAAATGTGTTTTTCCCCTATAAATTAAGCTGCATGCCTCCATTTCAACCAAGAACACAAGCACACTTATTTTAGGGTTGAGGCCTGAACACTGAACATACTACAGCAGAACAGCACATCACAAGCTCTGCGTTACTTATTCACATAGTTAATATGACATTAAATAATGTAGATTATAACAAAATTGCAACAGTTTTCTTTTACTACATTCTACTAATATATCGACCAATCACAGCTTGCAATGAGTGCTGCTGTGGGTGTCCAGAAGTTATTCATGTAATCCAACATATGTTTATTATTTTGGTCTAAATAATCCAGGCCACTAATCACTGTTTGGGGACAAAAAGACCCTAAACAGAACAATACTGTTCCACTATATCTGCACCACCAGCACAGGAGCCATTCAAAAAGACCTAAAGAACAGCACTGCCTCCAAGACATCATTCCTCAGTAATTACCATACTGAATATTTATAGCAAAATACCCAATAAAGAAAACCTCCTCAGCCCCTTATAGAAGCACCAGCTGATCAAATACTATCAACAGAGCCCCTTCCATCAATTCTGCCCAGAGTTATGATTTGCAGAGCAAGGACGAAAGCCGGAGCGGAGGAGGGTCGTGAGAGGAGGTGTCATTAGGTCCATTCCATTAGTCGCACAAAGCCCAATAAAAAGGGGAGCTGGGAGGCTGCAGGGTGGCACGGTTGATTAAAAGAGCGACCCCCCCCTCCACCACCACCAAACACATTCAGGCTCACCTTGGTTGCCGTGCGCACCCTGAGGCAAAGCATTGGTTAAATTGGGCAGCTCGTTGCCGTGGTTACCATCCTCCCAGGGGCACACGTCCACGCCGTTCCACTTCTTGAGCTGCCGGAGCCAGGCAGCCTTCTGCTCGGCCTTGCAGTGAGGATTCAGCACGATGCACATCCACAAGGCACCTGGGGAACGGAGCGGGGAACAGGCGTGTTTAACACATAGGCAGGACGAGAGAGAGAGAGAGAGAGAGAGAGAGAGAGAGAGAGAGAGAGAGAGAGAGAGAGAGACGGGAGGGGTAAAGAACTTTCCCCACCCCACCCTACGGTTTTCAGGATGATCGTGCACTTGGCATAGTGTTAACCTGATGGAGTACATGCTTTCATTACTTTCACGAACTTGATTCTTAATAGTATTCATCATGCAGGGTTAAAAACTACACAATCAAGTATAAATGTCATCTCGATGGAGTTTGAGGCAAGTGTGCAGTGATTTTTTACACAGTGCTAAGTGGTGTACATACACTTTCACTACTTGTCGTAGCTCCGGTGCGAAACTAAAGCAGAAAACCAAAAACACCAAATGTGTCTTAGCTATTCTTCTTTTCTGATGAACTATCAGTATAACAGTAGATTCTACCCAGGTTCAGACAAAAGGAACCTCTTAATTTAGACTCTTAAATGCATCATTAACATTGTGTATAATGTACATAGCTTTACTACCACTAACCTGTTATATTTACATTTAAAGCGTGGAATTAACATTTACACAATTAAACCAACTGAGCTGTAAATACATATATATAAGGAATGTATTATTAGGTTATTATTAGCCTCATGAGGCAAGGCATGACCTCATACTAAGATCGTATGGGGACAACCACAAAAAATTCTGGGCTAAATGTGGGTGAAAGCAGATTTTTAAGGGTGTGGAACAAAATGTGCTAATCTTCATCACATGTGAAACATGCTTGAGCTGCCACTGCTATGACAAGTGCTCTACAAAATTAATATAATGTTAATATTTTTCTTATCATTATAAAAATGAGTGTGTAATTTCTAAACCAAGCCAAGCCCTAATAAAGGTGATGCTCTTTACCATTGTTCGACATACAAGCCTGTTATTAAGTTATGGATGTAATGTATTGTTTGTATGGCTGAAACACCCCCAGAAATTTCCAGTTAAGCATCTCGGTGACTGACGTGTACAGAGAACATGTGGGGGAAACAAAAACATTAGCTCTCACATTGGAAAGTCGTTCAGTCAGCTCATTTTACAATTTGGCTTATTTTACTATCGACGGTTATGTAGACATCAAAAAAGGACTGGAAGAACTGAGATGTGTTTTTTTTTTTTAGAGTGGGTGTAACCAAGACATGTATTCCTGCTATGAAATCACATTTGGACGCGGAAGAGTAACATTCTACAGGTTTAAAAACAACAGGCAGGAAGACATTTTTGATGATGATTGGGGCTGTAGATTATTCCTGAGAAGAACTGAGAAAGCTGTACTGCAGGGGTGCCTGAAGCCCTATCAGCCTAGCAGAATTTAGCACCAACCCAAATCCAACACATCTGATCCAGATAATGAAGGCGTTCAGGTGGATCTGAATATCAGAACTCGGCATGATGGATCTTAACTCTCCAGGGTGGTAGATCCACAGGCCCAGGATTGGGATCCCCTGCTGTAGAGCACCGAGAACAAATCTCCAAATAAATTAGTAAATTATGATGAACACATAGCTATTCATAGTGACTTGAATGACGAGAAATAAGCATAGATGTATATTTACAGTGTATTGTTTAATAGCATTAGCCATTTATTTCTCTAGTAATTTCTTGTTCTCAAAATACTTTTAATATCGGTTTACATTTTGACGTCCACCTTTGAATATTTCAATCTACACTGCAAACATTACCGGTGAAGAATAATAATAGGAGTAAGACGTACTGATTCCAAACTTCCATTTCTCACCTTTACTTCATACTGAACCTCAGAACTAAACAGAAGCTTCATTAGGCTTCTGACCACCAAAACAGCTTTTAAGAAACAATAAAATTGTGTTGCATCTCTATACGCTTACTCTAAATCATAACTGATGCTCCACTCTGCATCTAATTGTTCAGAAAAAATAAATCCTTCAGACGATGCCAAAGCAATAGACCAGACATGTTCTGTTAAGGTTCCCAGACAAGAAGCTGCAAACAGCCTGTCCAAGGCTTCATTACTTCGGACAGACTAACAATGAAATAGGTCAGCTGACTGTTCAAATAAATCTGGCCACCTTTCACATGGACAAATAGCCTAGGAGAGGTGTGTACCCATCTACAGCTAATGCTAAAGCATTAAATGCATGCATTATACAGTATGTGCCATATACAGCTGTTCCCAGTTCGTTCCGCTGCTAAAGATGCAAATCTATGCTGGGCTAATTTCCCGTCCCGGCGTAATTGGCGCCAGCCTTTTGTGTGTATTCTCTGAAGGGTCCCGAGACCTGACAAACAGTGATTGATTCTTTTAAAAGGGGTCAATTAGAGACAACGGTGGTAGGAGTCTGCATCGGATACTTCATGTTCTGCTGATGCACAGCCAAAATGAGCAACGCTTCTGAAAATTCATATGGGCTTCATGCATTAATGCATTGTAGTCATATCAAAACCGTTTTCGTTTACAGCATTTGAAAACTCTTGCAGCTGGATAAACACACACACACACACACACACACACACACACACACACACATACACACCTACATACATACATACACACACACACACACACACATACACACCTACATACATACATACACACACACACACACACACACACACACACACACACACACACACACACACACACAAGAATGGATTAACAATGAATTCACAAGAGGCTTAGTTTTTCCATATATGGACCGTATATCCTGGGCAGGGGGTCAAATTAATGTTTATTAGCAAATTAAACTTTTCCATGACACGAGCCCTTTAAACGCAGGTGTTATTGTCCTCCCGTGAAGATCCTGTTTCAGAAATTTGATTGTATTCGCTACATTTGGCTATTTATATCCCTTTTCTTAGCCCAGATGGCCTGGTGCAACTTAACACTTGTACTAGTTCTTCCCAAAAACTCTCCTGTGGAACTCAAAGGAACATCCGATTGACACATACAAACCAAAAATGACAGAAAGCTCTCAGCAAGCGCTGGATCGATAGTGCCTTTCTCTCTCTCAGGGCTAAAACTGCTACTGTCTCCCTAGCTGGCAGTATCGGGGCCTGCATGTGAGCTCCAAGTCATCCCGCTGGCTGCATTAGGCTGTGATGTATGGGCTCTGGTGAGAGGCCCGTGCCATACGGCTTTGTGTATGATGGTTTAATCACTCCCCAAGCGAACCACAATAACATATTGAGAATACCTGGAGTGTACAGACAGAAGGAGGGAGAGAGAGATGGAGAGACAGAGAAAGAAATGTATGATGGCAGAGGAACAATTAGAGAGAGCAAAAAAAATGAGCAAAGGCAGACAAAGGATGAAAGAGCGAGAAAAGGAAGAAAAGAGGCGAGAGATCGAAGGCAAGAGGGAGAGACTGAAGTGAGGAAATGTGGAAGAAAGGATGGGAAGAGATGAGAGGGGGATGGGAGAGGAACGCAAGGAGAGAAGCTGGGAGAGCCTTTGTTTGGGACAACAGAAGGAAGTGCGCGGAGAGGGTGCAAACGTACAGAAGGAGAAGATCTGGGAGGTAGTTGACCAAACTGATCTCTGGCCACGCCCTCAGCCACACCCAGGCCAGGTCAATGCTGGATTAGCAAAATATTCACTGATAAACATTTGCATCATTTCTATAGTGAAGCTACAGCATTCAGAGGATTCACTTGATTGCACAGTGAGGGGATAATTAGAACAGCTGAACGTATTCAAAATACACATAAACGTTTAGCAGAAGACCATTACATCAGCAGAATATGTCAATTTTTAAAGCTCTGTCATCAGCGCAAAACATCAGTCCACAACTCTGCATGTACTTTCAGACATTATTACATGCTTCAGAAATAAATAAATAAATAAATATGCAAAGTATGGCACTATTCAAACTTACATTAACCCTTTTTAAGTTTTATCAGCGTGCTCCAAACAGCCAACAGTCGAGCTAGAACAGCAGTTCGAACTTTAACGTGTGGCCTCCTTTGTGGAGCGCACACCCCCGCCCTCCATCTCGTCATTACTTTCATTTACTGAATGAGGGCTCTGGCATTTCATTGCTAGCTGCTTGCAACTTGTGTATCACCCTGTTCTATAACATTACAGATAACTTGTTTAGGGGGTGAAGTATGGACGTGAACTGTGATTGGCTGGCACATGTGTAGTTTGTAAATAAGTACCATATTTTTACATAAGGCAAAAGCAGATTTAATAAACTGGAAAAATTAAAACTTCCTAAAAATCCTCGAAATAGCAGCACGTGATTGGAAAACCACTGTGCAAAAGTTAAATGACGTTATGCACCCAACTTTTACTTTATTACTTATTAACTGTATTATAATTTACTTCACTGTTCACTGTGAATCTCGCTATAAGGATTAATAATAATTTATTTTTCCTCTTATTATTCTTCAGCATGTGTATCATCATCAAGGTGTTTTCTAGTAAGTATCCATTGCAATCCCAGCTCTAGAAAACCTTGGCACGGCATATCAAAAAGCCACTCGAGCAGAAGCTATTTTTCCTGCTATATCGTGAGACGTGGCTCGGTTGCCGGTAAACCCTCAATAATTGGAGGATCCTATTGTTCTGCAGCTCGCCGTTCGTGAAACGCAGGGGCGAGGGAGCTCAGGCAGCCACAGCAGCTGTAATTCATTATGACAAAGATCAAGATAAGTCTGCATGCTGGGGGAAGGTATCGAGGAGAATACTAAACATGGTGCTGTATCCTAATGGAGCATCTACAGTGCCTTTACCTTCCCATTGTCTTGCTGTACGGTGTGTTCGGCTGTGGGGCGGATAATGTAAAGGATTATAGCCCGCTGGTGTAATTATGTCAGCAGAGAGAAGTCATGGCCTAATTTTTTTTTTCACCCCCCCTTTGCCTTTTTCCCTCAGACGCAAACTAGATGAAAAGGAGTCGATTTCACCACAAAGGCCCCCATGCCCAGATTAATTAAAACAATATTGGACTTCGCTGTATAAATTAATCCACACATGCGCAAAACACATGTAGGCACGCACACACACCCACAGACACACACTCCTCCCCATAGCTGCTCCTTTCACAGGCCTGATCTGTGCCATCACTCCCCATCTCATCATTTCCGTCAACCTGCTCCTTCAGCGCAAAGACCCTCTTTTAGTCTCTATGTCTCCCTAGACAATAGAGGATGACCGATATATAGGACCAATATGCAGATTTGCTTAATAACACTGCCCAATATTATGGTTCCACGAATTTATCAAATAATGGGCCTCATTCACCAACTTACCTTCTTAAAACCAGCAAAGATTCCAACATCCACCAGTGTTTTCCTATTTGTTCTTAAACCATTCTGCGGTTTAAGAATCGGACAGACATTTTATTAGGATCAATTTAGGGACAAATTCATATTGCAGGGAGATATTGGTGAAGGAGGCCCAGTGACTTAACAATGTTACATCATACAGCCACATTCAGGAAGATAATACTGGTTTTGCATCAGTTTGTACTGATGAGTCTGAACCTAAAATGTCTATACTAGGACCTTGGTAAGCAGTAGTTTGCTTCTGATGCTACCCATGTACCAAGTTTGGCTCCACTAAAGCTCTATAAACTCCCTGCCATGGAAACATGACAGCAGCCCATCCAGGCTTTTTGCACCCAATGGAAATATGTATCCATGAACGATGTGCATCTGCGGAAGTGCATAAAACTGAACACCTAAAGCCACTGTCGACAACCCAGCCAAGGCAGCTTCTTTGGATGATGGTTTCTGGCCGTTTGACACATTTAGGCATCTCAACAGCTGCTGCATCTCAATTAATTAAGCTACAGATTTTAGCTTCATGTTTGAAAATAATACCAGGCTGATGATTAGAGGTGCTAGTATATTTACAGTATATAGCTTTTATTGTTTTAACCATGTTTTTTGTGTTTTCTATGCTACCTGAGTTCTTGAGTTCTCTGTTGGTTCCCCAGCACTTCCCCTGCTTACAGGGGAAACATAACCAGTAAGCTTAAACTCTAACGTTAAAACTAGCTTGGATGTAATAATGGGTACACCTGGGCTTAGTCAACACCTACATTATAGCTAGCCTATATTTAAACCTACACATAGCTGGTCATATAGCAGCCAGCCCCTGTTACGTAAGCAGCACACACCATACCGTACACACTCAGATTACCACATCGATTTTGCCAATAAGACGTATTTTGCTTCAAATCATCACCGAGTTTACAGGGTTGACTAAATTAACCAACCATATAAAACTGCATTGGCTGACAGCAATTTTTTCGCTCCTTAAAACTGGCATCATATCCGTCGCTGTTTTCATACAATTCAGACCCAAACACACAAACATCAAGTCCAGAACCCACAGCATCCCTCACCATACCCACCGAGCCCTGTCTGAGGCAAACATGCCTTTGTTCCCCTCAACAAAAGGGGCCCTCTCACGGCAGAGGGAGAGCAGGAGAAAGGAGGCGAGAGAGACAGAGGCCTAGGCTGTATGGCTGTATAAATCTGTGCTGTAACCTCACATCCCCCTCCTCCTCCTCCAGCTCCTCACCGCCACCAACCCCCAGCAACCCCCACCGCAGCTCCTACCTGACCACTGGTGTCACATTAAGTGTCCGGGATTTAATGAAACGGTCTTAGCATTATCGCTCCTGTCAGGAGCTAGAGGAGGTGGAGGGAAGGGCTGAGGGACAGAAGGAGAGAGAGAAAGAAAGAGAGAGAGAGAGAGAGAAGCGATCGAGCAAGCAAGCAAGAGCGAGGGAGGGGGGCAGCCTTCATAACGAAGGCCTCTCCAATTACGAACCTGACAGGCCTAGTGATTCATCAGAGAGAGCCAGATAGAGGAAGGAGAGTGAGAGAGAGAAACAGAGAGAGAGAGAGAGAGAGAGAGAGAGAAACCAAAAAAAGAGAGAGAGAGGGAGGGAGGGAGAAGTGGTTGAGATGTGGCCCGCCTCTCTCTTTTCTCGCTCTTTAATGGGGTACTGCTTCTCCTTTGCTGAGAGGAAGAACGCTCCTCGATACAAAATGGCTGCCGCAGAGACACACCTGAGTGGAGGAGAAGAGCCCCGGCTGCAGGGGTCTCAGAATACCGGCCCCTGGTACAGACAGCTTCATATGGCCCATCACATATTCACAACGCAGTCTTTGCATACATGTCTACATGTGACAGGTAAATGTGCTGCATCGATCAGACACAGTGGCCGTTCACCCAACACAGATTATTTAAAACCAGCCTGGACTGATGCTCACCATGCTAAAAGCAATAATGGAGCACTGCTCCACTGGCGCACTGGAGAGGAGCCATTCAAAGCTGGCATGCCTTGTCTAGATTAAACTAACTAAGCTGTTATTGGACCGTAAATCTGCCTTTGTGGATTCGTTCATGACAGCTTTAATAAATAAATATAATTAATAAAGGATTCCACTAAGAAGGACTGTTGCTCGCTTTGGCAACACTTCACCTGCAACAACTTCACCTGCGTACAGAAGTAACAATAATTCTATAACAAGAGGAGTCTCAAAAATATATGCTGTCATATACTAGAACACTAAAACATTTATTGAACTATACATATGTATATATTATTATTATTATTATTATTTAAAGAGATAAAATATAATATGATAATAATAATAATAATAATAATAATAATAATAATAATGGCCATAGTTGTGGTTTGTGGTGACTGAACAATTGATAAACACTGGCCAAGTCATTCCGAGTCATGTGCCCTCACAGTGGTGGAGACAAACCAGAGGCCTGAAGAGTTTAATGGCTCTCAAAGCTCACTTACAGGAAGTTATTGCACAAACTGGTTATGAATATGTTGCCTGACTGAGACAATGACATTGACATGAGACTTTTTTTTAGATGCATTCATGGTATAGGAGGTACCCGCTGGGCGCTGCAAGGCTAAATAATGCGTATAGAAAACGCTCCTCAGATTTTCCCACATTTTCAATCTTTAACATATACACATGAACACAAGAACTTACAATGACCATGTTTACACTGTAGACATTACGCCTCTTGCAATGACTGAATTATGCAGAAAATCTGATGTGTATATACACAACGCACATTGCATGCATTCTTCAATCAGCCTCTTTGGAGGAGACCATCCAGTTAACAGGTGAGTTACAAATCCCTGCTCTGCACCGTTAACAACATTTAATGAATTATTTCTCACTCATACCTCACAGATTCTGTTGTAAATGCAACATTTAAACTTTTAGATACTGCATGCATGCTTGTAAGTTTATAACACAATACAGTACCCCCCAGGTACTGTATCTCCCAGGTACGTCACAACATTCACTATTATGTTTCTACAGAATTCAGTCTCTGTATTATTTGTCATTTACTGAAACGATTTCTTTTGTCTCGACATCAACAAAAACAAATATGGCAGCTGGCCACCAAATCCAGAACCTGTCAGAAATGTTTTTGTATATATGTGCATCCTTATAGAAGGTCCCTCTCGTGAAAGGTAATAGTAAAGAGTAGATATTTATTTTACTTACACAAATATTAAGAGAAAACTTTAATGTACAGTAATCTCTCATACATTACACAATGCAATCATTTATTCATTCATTTAAGATTTTTGCTCATAGGTGAGAGTAAATGATGTTCTATGAACTTTTAGTGATTTTTAATGGATTTTACTGTCCAGTTTACTGGGCACAGGAATGAAGCATATAAAATCTGCAAGATGTTGAAACATATATTTATTATAGTCAGGATAACAGATCCAAACGCAGTTCGTTTCTGAAATGCAGAAACTTTGAGAGTTAGCTTATAAATTGTATGTAATGTGTAATATTACATACAAATGTATGTAATATAGCTTTTGTATCCTACTTTTGACTGACTCAGCCATTTGTTAATGTGTAAATCACTACACATGCCTAAGAAGCTCTTTGTTTATTATGATACAAATAATACTATTGATTTATTTAATATAATTACTGAAGACTTTAGGAGCTCTTGCAGATGTTCCGGAAGTTCTAACTGTTCAGAGTTATTTTCATGCAACCGTTCACACAGTAAACACAGAAGTGGTTCAATACTTGTTTTGTGGCTTATGTTGATGATAATTTATAACACTAATGTTTTAAAACTCTCATTCCATATCCAGCATACTGAATATTATAAGCGTCCCAGTAAAAAAAAAAAAAAAAGAAAAAGAAAACTGAACTAATTAACGGTCCATGTTTTTCGTATGCAGCAGAGAATGTTTCATAACAAAAAAACATTACTTGTTTTTAAAGTGTCCAGTCTTGAGAATAATGAGGTTAAACAGCCTACTTCCCTTGTGACTGAGGGGCCTCTCTTCCCCTTCTTGTTAGCGGCCCCCTGACAAACACAATCAAACGTGCCTGCTACACTCAAACTCCCCGAACTTCCCCCAATCTCCACTATTCTGCAAGAATTCACACAGTCTGTTCCAAAGGAGGCAACCGTCCCTCTTCAAGAACATACAAATGCAAACCTCAAACATTCCAGAGTCCAGCTCCAAAAGGACAGGGGCTCTGTTCAGTTCAACCCAGCTTTACTGAACGTAACAGATTAGAGAAGAATCTAATTTACACAGTTTTCTCCTTATCGCCAACGTAGTCGACCAGCCAAGACATCCATAGTCCGTAGAGTCTGTATGAGGTTAATGGTCTGTATGAGGTAAATGCAGCTAACATGTGATATACTGTACATTCATTACAATTCAAAAGTATAGAGAAAATCCAGACTTCAAGATGGCGGCTGTGATTGTTTAGCTTTGCACTGTAAATGCCATACACTTACCAAGCTGAAACAAAGTGTGTGATGAATTAGCATACCGTTTGCTCTATACTACTTGTGCTCATAAGCTTACTTCTTAGCTACCCTGGCTTCTTAACTCCAGCAGAAAACTGGAAGCAAACACATCTTGGCTGGCTATGCTAGAGTAAAGAGCACTTGTGTAAATTTGATTTTGCACCCAACTATGGCTTTCCTGGAGTTGTTTCCATTCTGAGGCCAGGCCCAAATCTCTCTCCTTGCACCCAGGGACCTAGACCCGCTCCATTGTGCCGGCCGGCCTGGGTGCCAAGGCAAAATTGACGAAACATCACAGGGCTTTGAGCATTGGCAGGCTCAAAGCCGTGGCAAGCCAGTCACAATTAAAATGATTACACAGCCATCCAATTTGCACTGCTTTGGTTCCAATAACGCAGCTTCAAACACGGTGGGCATTTTTTTTCCCCCTTGCGCAATTCGGCCAGTGAACCATAACCATATAATACTCTAAAAATCATTTGCTGACCCGCCCTGAAAGTTTGTCCCGCGGTACTGTTTGGAACAACAAGGGTCAGCATTTCATGGGCTTCCACGGAAGGGTGTTGTACTAGAGTGCAACTCTCGGCTTTTGAACTTACATCACAATATTTCAGCCAGAAAGCCCTGGAGGGGGCTTAAGTGGGAAAAGAATATGCAATATTGATCAAGAGCAAATGCTGCAAATGTGCAAACTGGCAGCGGAAGAGTCTTCTAAATGGACGTCCTCGGAGACGCAGGTGGGTTTAGCATGAGGCCCACACATTCTGATTGCATTGCAAGTCAAACATCCCCTACACAAGCTCACGAGCCAGTCTAAATAACCCAAACAAGGCCAAGCATTTAGTCACACAAGCCGCTTCAAGAACTAGTCGATGTGATGGGTATTGTTTGCAAAAAGAAAGAAATATTACCGCATAAACATGATCATTATATAATTAGCAAAGCTGCATTCAGAATGTTGCTGTCTTCCAAACACAGCTACTAAAATGAGCATCCCCAAACAAAGCTGATGGAGAGATCTACTATCCTGTTTGTCTCAAACAAACAAAAAAAAAACATTCAGAAAAAGAGGTCAAAGTAGTTAGCCAGCAACACTCATCGCTGGGAAACAGAAGCAGTCATGCTAACGCTACAGAAAATGGTCATTCACGGATGTCATTTACTCACATAACTAGCAATCTGTAATGAAATAATTAGCTGGAAAGGAAAAAACGCAGTTTTGCCAGCATTTACAGCAGCCATTTAAGTAATTTACTGCTGCATTCAGTGTTGTATAGAGGCTATATTCTCTTATGTAAATTCATATCTTACCAGTAAAATAATTCATACTAATCACACATACACACCTTCAGTATGAAACACAAGTTAACTGTATTGCTATATAAACGCCACTAATAAATTTTGTTCTAGTGTCACCCCAAGGAGAACACAGTCTCTTTTCAGGCCTGGTTGCTCTCCTGACTCTGTTTCTCATTACTGGAGATGTTTTCCTTGCCACTGTTGTCCTTGGATTGCTTGTTATGGGCTCGAATCTGTTTGGGAATTCACCCAAGAGTTGAAATATCAGTCCAGTACAGTGTGCAGAGGGAGGATGCTGGACTCACCCAGTTCGTCCCAGAGCTGACGGTATTTGTCTGTCATGGTGGTGCCCTGCTGCCTCCATAGAGCCAGCCGTGGGTCGGCCATGAACTGCTCTGTGATCAGTGTCAGCATGCGTGCCCCGTTCGAGTCCCGCATCTTTAGCATCTCCCGCACCTGCAGAACGCGAACAAAGACGCAAACGCTAAGTAAGACAAGTGAGCCTTTTGGAAAGCTTCTGTGACATTAAAACATGCACTAAAAAGGCATTTTTAAGATGATTAAATAAGCCTAATAAGTGTCAAAATTGAAGACTTTATGAATAATATTAAGCAGAAATGAAAATGAAAATTATTTAAATGGTGAGTTTCCTGCACTGGGCAGCACAAATGTGTTCAGACAATTTGAGCAGCAGAAGATCAACTGTGAAAATGTCAGCCATTCGGAACCGTTTCGTAGTTTCTACAAGGTTATCAGACAAGCAATTTATACTCTCTGTTCAAGTAGAGCATTAAGAACACTCAAGAACTTTTCAATTGCAGGTCTGATATAACCTGGAAAACATGACATCCCACTTGATGCACAGAATATAGCAAAAGGGAAGCCAAAAGAATGCTCATGCTAGCACATCCTGTCTGTAGAATTTCTTCAAAATTAAATAAATAAACAAACAAATAAACAAAAGACATTCTTACCCTGGTCAACCATTCTCTGCTGAGTTGGTGACAAAGTGGTGCAAAATATTTTTATTTTATGTAATTTATTTATTTTTTGCTCAGGCCTTTTTCAGTTTTGTTTTTTTGGCCAAGTATGTCCTGAAAATTAAAGCATGTAAATCTATTCTAGGAGACCACAAAATTATGAGCACTGAAAATGAGCATAAAAGGTCCCGATTTGGTGGACAAATGTAGTTGAGTTAAAGTAGAGATACCCAAGGTAAAATATTCCTCCAGTAAAAGTAGAAGTTCCTCCCTTTAGACCTCCACTGGAGTAAAAGTACTAAAGTATTTACCTTCAAATGTACTTAAGCATGGCGAGTTAAAGTAGCATGATTTATTATGGCTCTAATGTCCTATTATCATTTATGGAACAAGACTCTTAATCAACTCATTATAGGTGAAGGGACTCTAGTGTCTCTCAGTCCACCAGTCTTTAATAGAAGGTCATTAATTAGTCTGACACTGATGTCTATTCAAATGATCATAAGCACAGAACACTGAAGGAGAACAGTTTCCATTAGCTAGAACCAAGCTCTGTCCAACAGGTCAAAACAAGCTCAAAACAAAGTGACCGTGTACCCTAATTGGTGGACTCGCTTTGCGCTTCTTTCGCTTTCCAAGTTGTGTTTTTATTTGGCCATAATGTAGTGGAGTAAAAAGTGAGATATTAGACTTTGAAATGTAGTGGAGTTAAAGTAAAAATATACCCAGAATGGAAATACTTCAGTACAGATACTCAAAGAAACTGCTTAAGCACAGCAACCAATCACATTTAGAGTTACTGTCCACCACTGTTTATTTTTGATCATGGCTATAGTCATGACTTATCTGTGCAAAACTGCACATGTAGCCATAAAAGGGGTCCAGTAAAAACCCTGTCACTTGTGGTGTGTACTGTGTTTTGCATCCCACCTTGGAGAAGAGGAGGTTGAGCTGCTTGCCCGAGCCGTGGTAGCCCCCCTGGGACAGAAAGAGTTTGACCTGCTCCTGGACCTGCTCTTCATCCAGATGCCAGCAGTTCTCATCGTCCACACTGGCTCCTGCCGTGGGGTCTGGTGCCCCTAACGCATACAATAAACAAAATCAGTCAGCACTTCTCGAATGCCTTCAAGTACAAAAAGAAAGTGGAGCACATGTTCTTAGGCCTGAAAGCATTATGGTGATGCATAAAAGAGGATAAAAGCTGATGTATGAACACAAGGCCTAGATAAGCGAAACCAGAGAAAAGCAAGTGGCCAACATATTTCAGCAGCATGTGGCCAACTAATACAATCAGTACTAATCCAGTCCAGACAGCGTATGAGGCTTTTAGACCGGGGAGGTCTGTTTGGGTTTGAAGGGAGCAGAAAGAGCCCAATGCTTTGCATGTGTGTGGACGAAGAGGAAGCCCCCCATCCCCAAACAAAAGAAAGGTCTGATGATTTAAATGCTTACAGTCAAGTTATAAAGATTTACGAAGCACCACATCAAATCAACTTCCTGCATTCCTGCCGTGAACCCACACAGCCCTGCCTTGATGAAAGCACTTCCTTTTTTTTCCCCACTCCAAAATGTGCCAGTTACCCGGCTCTTTTTTTTCCATAATTGGAACATCCGCTTTAGATTTCCCCTTCCCGACAAAAGTGAAATATAATACGGCCATTGTGCCTCACGCGGACATGACGAGAGAAGCGAGAGTCTAACCAACTCCCCCACACACACACTTCTGAGCTTTACGTCAACCCTGCCAGGGATGAACCAATCCACCATAAGGGGGGACCCTGCCGGAAATGGGGCTATAAAGCTGAGGATGCCATTGGCGTGAGGGAATAATAAAACCTCCAGTGATGAGACTTCAGCCAATGTGTTTTATAGGAAAATGGGTCTGGAGTAAATGAATAAATAAAGGCCAGTTTGGACCGGACAAACATGTGGAAAATTCTGACCAATCTGGGCATTTTTGGCAAAGAAAATGAGGCAGTTTGGAAGACTTCCGAAGCTCGAGTGATTTTTTAAAAATATTGTTTTTCCTAGCTATTTAAGTATAGCAGGGCAGCTCTGGGAGTGTCCAGGAATGAGCCAAGAGATGCATGAATGTACTGAATCATGACTGCAGGGGAGGTCAATTTGTATTACAAAGCATGATGGTGATGTAGGTAGGTAAAGAACACTGATCAGTTGCATATTGTAACTACATAGAGAGCACATTTAATATGTGAACATAAATTTTTGTATTAATAGTTTAAAATTAAGTATTTTATGTCTGTTTCAACTCATCATACTTCACTGTGACGCATACTGTGTGTTGTGAAAATGCATTCTAATATTGTGACGCTATGTTTTTGCCATATTTCCCACCCTAATTGAAATCACAATCTGATTTTAAATAACTAAAAATAATAAATAACAGATAATCACTTATTATAGATGGTACCTTAGTATAGATGCATGCTGGCATCAGTCCGATATCAGCAGAAAATGCTGGATTGTATATCAAAGATAACAAATAAATCTGGTCAAGATCTGTAACAAAACCCATCCTGAAACAGTAGTCACACTCCTCGTTTTGGTCCTGTTGGGAGCATTTCAGTAATTCGCACATGATAATCTTCTTAGATGCAATTTGGACTAAATAGCTTCAGCTAAAATTTGTTTCATTGGTCCAACCTAAAAAAGATACTCTAATTTGTTACAAGCAAATGAATCAAATCAATTCAACCTTAAAAGAGGACTCTGAACGAACGATTCTTTCAATTCAAGTCATTTTTTGAGTTGAGTAAAACTTATTTAATTACTTATAACAAATTAGATTAACTCCTTTAGGTGGCAATTTTACAGTGATGTTTTGCATTGGCCGACACCTCCACACCAGAAAAGAAAACGTGACCTCGCTCCGTCTCTACCCAACATAACTTTAGATGGCAAATTAGAAAGGTTTAAATACATATTACTGGTGCTGAAAGCTCCTCAGGCCCTATTATGCGCTTGTCTTCCCTCACCATGTACTTGGTTGATCTCCGAGTTCTGCGAGAGGATTTCGTCGGCCAGTTTCTGGGCTGTGGGCAGCACCTCTGTGTGGTGGACGGTGATGAGGTACTGTACAAATTTCTGCAGCTGGTCGCGGTTCATCTGGAAGAGTGTCTCTGATATGGGCAGGTGCAGTTTGACCTGCTCGGGTCGCCGCACGCGGTACAAAGAGAGAGCCACCACATGGGCACAGTAGAAGATGTCCTTGTTGCCGCAGCCGCACGTCACCGAAGTGATCTTGCAACGGTCGAAGCTGATGGCCACACTACACACCACCTCAGGCTCGGACGGCGTGGCCGGCTCTGTTACTGTCCCGCTGAGATGAAAGCCTGGGTGAGAGAGATAAACAAAGAGAGGGAAAGAGAGTTAAAATGAGGAAGAACGTTATTGGATGTTTATGAATAATTTGTTAGTGAATTTATTAGTGGAAAAATGTGTGATAAGAGGTTGAAATACCAGGGACACATGACAAGTTTGATGAATCATCCTAAATGATCTCAGATATGCACTCATTATTCTGGCCTGAATAATGTGAATATCTGAGTATTTGTTTGTGATGTTGGTATGCTTTCTTCTATTTCATATTTGGTGGCTGGTAGCCTAGTGAATGAGCCAGCAACAGGAAAGTACTGGGTTACACCTGCTTGCGCCTTTGGTGCTAGGCACTTTACCCCCTACTGTCTCAGGCAGTGCTGCTCCGCTGGGAATGCTGTACTGTCAGACGCAATATTTGGTGCCTGTACAATAATTTTTTTAAACGCCTTAAACTTTTCTCTCTTAATTTGGGCCCAACACGGCCACTTTGCAGTTTTGCTTGGTGTGTTGGCGGCTTCTGAGCACAAATGATACGGTTCCCTACCTTCCGTCTCATTTCCCAGAACGAATGCGCTGTTCATGCTGAAAGCGGCGAGCACGCTATGCAAGTGTTCTATTTGAGACGCAGCAACAAACTCCATAACAAGAATCCAGACAGCTTGAGAAAGAGAGGAAGAGGAAGCGCAGGCTTCAATCCCCCGTTGGCTAACAGATGTATGTGACTGCGTGTGCGTGTGCGTGTGCATGTGTGGGACAGGAGCGAGACTCAACAGGGGGGAGGGATGGGGTGGAGGCGGGGCTGCCGTGTGACTGGCGTGTGCCACTACAAAGGCAGCGCTGAATAATGCAGCTGCTCATTTGAATAGTGTTTGATGTTCCCGTGCTGCCGGGCCAAGAGAGGCGGAGAAATCATACGTTGATTAGGAAGTAAAGTAGACACTAATGAGTCACTCCCAGCCAGCCACTGGGAGGGGCGAGAGAGGAGAGAGGGAGAGAAAGAGAGGAGAGAGAGGAGAGAGGAGAGAGAGAGAGACATAGACAGCGTGTGACACTGCATATCCCGCTTTATTTACACACCCAGCTGCTGCGACAGAAGTCGGTGTGTGTGCCAAATGAAAAGGAAAAAAAAGAAAGAGCAAAAAAACCCAAATACTAGCGTGAGGTGAATACCGGTATATGATAGTGTGATCAACACAGTACAGACGTATGCAGAGTTGGGCAAAACACATGGTCCTAAATCTTCACTAGTGCATTCCATTGCAATACATCTGCTAATGTGTGAAAGTCGGCAGGTTTTTCCTCTTTCTGGAAGCAATAGATGGAAAATTTTTCTTTGTCCCAAATTAATGACTTAGTCTCTCAAAATGTTGACTTAGTATTGCAATAATTGCTGCTTGTTATCCAAAATAATTACATCTTTTTTCAAAGTTAATATCCAAATATAATTACTCCTTTAAGTTAATAACTCATAGTATATTTAAATTTAATCTCAAGATCTCGAAAAAGTAAGCAGAATTTTAGTTAATAATAGTAGTTTAATAATAGTTTTCATCTCAAATTTTTCAGACATTGCCAGGGAATAGGCTTCTATAAGAATAATAAGGGAATAAGGGAAAAACAGCTGCTGAATTTTTTGCTAGTTTTCTTCATGTAATCTTCTCCTGTTAATATAATAAACTGCATGAAAAAATAAACGGAACTTTATTTCCTTCATTCCACGCCATCTCCCCCAATTCTCCAAGCTGTATACAAAACTAATGCTATACGTATCACTTCAACATTTCTTCTACTGAGAAGGTAAGGTTCATTTATCAGTATACTCATGCTTTAGTAGGAATTTCAGTGTTTGCACAGATGTCATGTTATCCCAAATCAAAATATGCAACAAAACATACACGTATCCTATGCCATATGAAGCTCGTTTTTGAACCTTTCAAGTCCCTAAACATCATCCTACTTACGGACCGAATACCCACCCCTATCAGATACTTCGTTAATTTTAGTCATGTAAAAGTTTAACAAAGCTCAGGTATAGACAATGAATAAGTACATATAATAAATACATAACACCAAGAAATAATACATCAACTAAAATGAACTACATGTGTTTGGGTTCCAATTGTACTTAAAATGTACTGTCTTGGACCATTCCTGTTTCTCCAGTAGACACAAAACCTCCACAGAATCCTAGTTCAGGAATACGGCAAGTGAAAATACGGCAGCCAGTGTTTCTCTCTTTGTGTCCTCTGCTCTCATATCATCAAGATCGGTCAAGATCCCCCAGGGACGGGTCAGCAAAATACCGCTCCCTGGAGTCCTGTGGTGTGGTCACCTGAGGGCCACTGTCACTGTAACACAACAAACCAGCCACACACACCCCCACACCGACCTTATATCTATTTCACAGGTGCTTTTCCTCTCCCTCGTCTCCTTTCCTCCTCCATTCTGTTCTTGCCTTTAAGGCACAAAGGCCTTCTCACCTTTTAATTCTCCTCAGCTCTCTTGGCGGCCGCACTGGAACTCCGGCAGGTAAAGCAAAAGAGGGGGGAAAAAGGCTGCATATTTCACTTTTTCATTTCTCTTCCCCCTCTCTATGTGCTGACCTTGCACTAGCCACCTATATCCACTGCAATACCAAAAATATTTGATCGCTCGAGAAAAGCCTCTGCTCGTAGGCAGGCAGGGGAGAAAAAGAGCCAGAGGCTATTTTGTATACAGAAAAGAAAAGGCGTGTAAAGCTGTTTCCACACACCGCAGCGGAGCATTCACATGGCGCTTTCATCCTCACGTATGGATCTGGCCAAAACATTTAACATTAACCAGTGTGTATGCAGGCCATACGAGGAGCTTTCATCATACATGTCCACCTGGGAGGCAGTCAGCATTGCATGTAACGTATGAATAGGATATCTGTGGCAGTTCAGTCGTTTGAACCCACCTTGAATGCACTGACCCTGATGAAAAGACAGCACAAACCAGCATCATGCATTCTATGCTGGCCTAAACTGGTTTAAGCTGGTTCAGTGCTGATTTCAGCGCTGGCTTAACTGGTCACCCTGCTTGATCATGCTGGTTGACAAGCATACCAGCACCAAAACGCAACATATGCTGGTTTGGCTGGTGACCAGCCATGCTGGTGTATGCATGTTGTTCTAGCAGGGGTCAAAGATTAGCCTGGTTACTAGGGTGGCCACACGTTTTCAACTCCCAGTCCTCCGTCCGGAGCAATACCTGGACAGACGCCGATTAGTCTTCTTTTCGGGATGAAACTATTAAAATGTTTACTCGCGAACAATGTGTGCCATTAGCTCACGTCCGTGTCAAAAGACATGCCATGGATTTCATTGGTTTAACAAGGTCATGTGACATCACTCGCCTACCGGTTAACCGCAGGTCAGCCCTCTTAATGCTAGTCAATTAGTAAGCTCCCATCTGACTCACAAATGTCATCCATTCCACCCAAGTAGGTGAGTAAAGCAATCATTTGTGTGTTAGATAGGTTAGGTTACGATTTTAATTCTGTTTCGTGGGGTGTCCTCCTTTTTGGGGTTATGAAAGTGCCACCCTAATGGTTACAGATCAGCGCCATGCTAAATTTGCTACAAGTGATTGAATACAATCATTACTGTATCTCTAGGCAAGTCGTAAAGCATTTAGCCTACAAAGCTGTCTTGCTGTGATCAAATAAGGCCAACAATAAGGCCTAATGACCTTTGATGTAAGCTTCCTAATGTTAGAGAACCTACTCCACAGATACGATCCATTTGTACAGCTAGCTCTCTATGATTAAGTGATTAGAAGGTGAACTGCAGCCCTTTATGGTGGAAAGCCTTTAATTGGCATCTTAGCGAAGCATCCACATCCACTTTGTCCTGCAGCAGTCAGGTAAGCCAAGTCCAGCCAAAGTCCAACCTCATCACCAATCCTCGATTTCTTGAGATGCTATTTATTCTGTTCAGATTCAGTTTCAGCCGGTTTGGTCTGATCCCTGCACAAACACTAATGATCAGATCTGAAAAACAAATCAGAATCATCTGCAACGCGAACACAGCCACGACCTATTCTGGTCTCAGCTAGCTCGTGGTTTGTGTGCTTGTGGTACGCATTAGAGGACTTGCCCATAGACGAGCTACTTGGTGTTATGCTTGGCTCATCGCGGGGACCGTGCTCAACAGCACGGTTAAAGTCAGGCTCCCGGATCCGTCTAGACCGCAGCGAGTGGGACTCCTTAACGCAGGCTAGCATCCACCCTTCTGCAATTCGCTCCTACTCATTCACAAAGGAAAACAAAGGAAGCAATTCGGCACGTATCACTCAGCAAATCAACTAATTATGCAGCCGGTCTCAAGGTGCCCACTTAACGATTCCGTTCAAACCGCCAGACGGGCCTACACAAAACATTTTAACTCCGAGCCAAAGTACTGCGGAGCGAGCTTCGTAATCAAAATTATTTTGCACTGAAACGCTCCCCGAGGAGGGAGAAGGTAATAATGAAAGTAAAGTGTAGATTTAAAGGCCAATATAAATAAACGCTGGAGAGAATTCACTATTCATCAAAGCCCTAAATGAATCAACAGTAGCTTGCAGTTCCAACCTCGTGAGCACGTGAGGAAGCCTACACAAAGCTGGTGCTCACATACGTGTAGTCATACTCATATGCGCGCTCACACATGCACACATTCAGTAAATGATTTTGCTTGGCATGACGAGCAACGCGAGGAGCTCTGGGAGACGGGGAGCTGTTTAATGAGCAGGCTGCCGAGGGAGTGTGAGTATTCTCCTGAGTCTTAGCATCTCACGCGGAGCGGCGGCTCCCGGACAGTTCATCAGCCGTGAGCCATCTGCTAGCTCGGGTTAAAGACAGAGCTTCCCTCCCTGCTACTCTCCAACAGACTGGTAAATAATTAGCCTAGCTGCACCTCCACCCTGTTCTGTTCTCCTTGAAAGACTGCACACTAACTGCTGTGCTTGGAAGAATTATTTGCATGCACCTCACTTCGTTCATCCACCCTCTCCCCTACCCAGTGTTCCCTGCATCACTGTGAAACGGAAAAAAAGGTCTATTCATATAACCTCGGAAGTTACACTGTAGTCAACGCTGTGCCCGTATTAGGTTCATGTTCAGACTGCCAGTCCAAATCCGATTTGTCATATCCAGATTGTATCCAGACTGACCATATGAAATCCAATTTCAAATGTTGCAAATCGGATCTAAACCACATTTGGAGGTGGTGGGAACTGCGATTCCAATTGGACGTCTACAGATGCGCCTCAGTCCGGACACTCAAACCAGATTTCAAAGTATCTCTTGAGTCACCTGCAACGGGACAAACAACACTGATGCCAAACCCAGAGTGACGGAAGTGCCGGGATTCAAGAAAAGTGCCAAAAAGATTTGACAGAGCGATTGTTTGAAGGATGAAATGAAGCACCTTCCTCTCTCCTGCATCAGCTTATTAAATTAAATAGTTACTAACGTCAATGTCGTTACCACAGCGGCCCATGCAAATAGTGTGCTGATATCTGGACACACAAATCCTATCTGATCACCTTCAAAGAATAACACGAACAGAATCCCGTCTGCCCGTAGACTGAACATGGTCGGGCGCCGGGCCTAAACTGTTTTTCTCTATGGGAGAAATGAATGGAGCTTTTAAAAATCGCCTTGGGCACAAAGCTGATGTGTCTGTCCTACATGTGTCTTTAATGTCACTGAACTCTCTGAGAATGTTTGGCAGCTTAAATAGAAAGTTTGCTTCAGACAATCTACATGCAAGCCAACACTCCCACGCATTCCTTTACCTTTACCTGTAGTGAAAGAATAACTTGATCAACACAGGTTTGCTGTTTTTTTGTACCTTGGTGAGGTTGCAGCCCTACAATGTCAGCTTGCATGTAGCAACATCTATATTCAACCCTTTAATAACATCATAAACATGTATATCCAAAGCAACGTATCAGGAATGAGCACTTGTCTATCACGGGGTATGACAGTGGTGACAGGAGGATGACCCAGACTACAGAAGTGCAACACGAGTAGCTCCATTATAGCAGCCATTATAATTCACTACATGCATCTGAGCCTCCACTTCAAAAAGCAGTTCGCTTAGGTTTCAGGAACTGACAGATTACAGCTGTGGACATGTGTCACTTTATGTGACTAATAATTATCGTATATCAGGACTTTATAAGCTGAGGATGGCAGATATTAACGCACAGGCTGATGGATCTTTGCATGACGTAAGAGTCTTATACTAGCGCCAGCGTCACTTCCTAAGGGGGAAATGTACTGTCTAGCTAAAGCTAACTTGCAGTTAATAGAATGGCTGGGGCAACGAGACAATTAGTATGACTTTAATTAACACGTCTTCTCGATGGTCAGTTTTATTAAAGCACTTAGGTAATGCCCAGCGGAGCTCGCAAGCTTCATATGGGTGCAGCAAACCAATCTGCAGTTAATATCCATTCTGGGCTTTCATCACACCAGGCAAAGATATAATAACATGATAGCGATGTGGTGATTGCAGATGTTACGCTGAGATTAGATGGGGGTATTTCTCCTCTGCTGTTTGAGAAGGTATTCTGCACCCTACAAAGCTAACATTGGATGAAGCAGGCCAGATCTATGCTAATAACACGCTAGTGATGTGGTGATGGTAGATGGTAGTTACTTACACTGAGATTAGAGAGGGTATCGCTGCTCGGCTGTTTAAAGGGACACTACGGCCCAAATGAAAAATCTAACTGCTGTAAACGTGCTTACTTGCATCCCGCAGTGATATTTCCCAGGTAAATAACCAGAAAAACTTCCTTCTGAGAATGCATCTTGTAGGTGGGGGTAAACAAACTACACCTACTCTTTTAGGGGCAGTCTGTTAAGGAACATTAACATCATCTTATTTCAGCTGTAAATGTCTTTAAAATCATCATTATAATGGAGAGAATGGATAAGAATGGCTAAAAAGGTCGAATGGTGACTTACTAGCTATCTAAACTGGCTTTTCACTAACCAAAGGGGGGTCTTCTACTGAATAAAGATAGAACTATATGATTCTGTTCAACAACCAAGGTAAGAATTACACTAACGCTAGCTTGCTCGTATTTATTAACCAACAGATTTGTGGTCAACTCACAACAGATTATTAACCAACAAACTTGTGGTATGCTGCATGCTGGGTAATGTAGCAAGAGAACACTGATTAACAAAGACATGAATATTATATTAAATTGTGAATTCCCTTCAAACCAAAAAGGTGCTGAAGGATACACTGCAGCCCACGTTGCAAACCTGACTCAGTCATGCAGATTTCCCAGCTACAACATGCGGCGGATTTGACCCTTTCTCTCTCAAGAGGCCGCCTAGGTACTAGCCCAATCTGTCGTTTCAAGGCTTGACTAGTGCCATTCGTTCCTGGCTGGTCTTCCTCTACGGGCCATCAATCTAGAATGCAGCGGTTGCCCACATCAGAACTCTGAAGCTCGTCTACAAAGCCATGAACGGACTAGACCCTCCCTACCTTACAGCAATGGTCAAAAGTTGACCTGTACCTAGAGCCCTTCGAGCTTCAGGTGTAGCTTGATTTGACCCGTCATCCATGTCCATCCAGAGGCATGGAAGACAAGCATCAAGGCTCTTGTCTGTCTTGGAGCACAGAGGGTGGAATGAGCTTCCACTAGCTGTCTGAACAGCAGACTCTGTCCTGGTCCTCAAATGCAGACTGAAGACCCATGTCTTTGTAAACGTCTTGGGTGAGCACTAATCTAAGAACTTATTGAAATGCATTGCATTGCACTTACATGTTGCGCTTAAGTCTGTATTTTCTTAGTAGGAATCAGCACTGGCTCTCGTTCTGGCAGTGTCTGAGCTCAAGGGTAGTTTGGACTCCCTTAACCCATTTGTACTAGCTAGGATACATCGTCTTACTGAACATGTACTTGTGTAAGCTGTTCTGTATAACAGCAGCTACTAAACACCATAAATGCAAAGGCTGCTGTAGAATTTTGTATAACACAACACACACAAATATATTACATATAGTATATTTGTTGTATTATATGTAAATATGCATTCTTGACCCAACAAAAATAAGTCTCTAGGGTAAAGGCCAGCTAACATTTAAAACTTACAGCTCATATTGGCAAAGCAGGCCAACAAAGCTCATGACATCTTTGTGATGCGGTGACAGAAGAACATATGCATTATGAGATTAGACATATACAGCTTTAACCAAAAATACCAACACTGCTAATAATGAATGGAAGTGAATGGAAAGCAGTTAGCGTAACGATATAGCCTAATGCCAACTACCCATCACCATTTGTGAGGTAAAGTATTCCTAACAGGCCAATTTTGGGACGCGAGCCTGGGATGAGGTGTGGAAGGGAAGGCCTGACGATGGTTTAAGCTTAGTCCCTGCTTTTACAGCAAGAAGCCAGAGGCGCCGAGTTGAGGAGATTGATAACACCTCATTTCCTGGCTGACAGCAGAGCGTGTCATTCTCACACACACTGACAAAGAAAATGAAGAAGAATGACCGCGGGAGCCTTTTTCTGCTGATAAAAACTGGCCCCGAAAAAGCGCGCAGACAGGCCCATATTCCGAGAGATGGACAACTCCGAGTGCTTTCCAAAATGCCTGCCATAAATCCTCCCCTGTTGAACACCGAAGTCAGCCCCCTCTTTTCCCACCTCAGTCATCAGAAGACAGACCTGTAACCTTTCTCACTCACAACTGCCCTTTTCAAAACATTACCATTTCAAAAATGTCCAATTAGCTCTGACCTACACATTGACCCAAAAGACAGATCTGCAGCGGAGGGGTGTGGGGTGGGGGTGTGTGTGAGTGGGTCTCGGAAATGGCAACAAGGCTACAAAACAACGTTGCATGACTGCATGCAAAGAAACGATGCAGGTGCCAACTGTGACCTACTGCTACGTGGCCTATTTAAAATATTAAAGAAATTAATCAGCAGGCTCTTATATTTCTATAAACATGTAGAGCTCACCCAAAGCCAGCCAGAGTCAAAATGAGTGAAGAGTGGACATGCAGAAGAGAAGTGAAGAGTCGGCATGCAGATAAATTCATATATACAAAATAATGGATCACTGGTTTCTGAATAATCCAATGACCAGAAAAGTGACCAATTTTAGTGAAGTCAATTTCCACAGCAGCTTCTCTAAAAGTCGCTTGTTTACAGCGTGATTCAGATTTTTGAGCAAATTAATACATTCATAATTTTAAGCCTGTAAAAAGTCATGTGCATTTCCTTTCTGTTAGGCCTACACCTGCAATGGAAGGGAGAAAAAAACAGCATAATTAGACAGAAGAGAGAGAATAGGCAGTGCGAAGCTGAAATCCAGAACTACTACAATTATGCTAAATGGGCCACTAGTGAACTATCGATGGAATGAGCACATTTGGACCATTTCTACGGATCCATTCATCATGAAATACAAAGAATGCAAAGGGCAGATGGTGTAAAAGTATCCATCTGTCCATCTATCCAACTACCTAGCCATCCAATCCATCTATCTTGAAGTACGGAGACAGCTTATTTATTATCTTGTGCTAGAGTGATCCAAGTTTAAATTGAGGTCCTGCGGGAGGATAAAGGTCTGCAAGCCATATCGCGCTGCTAGTTCTCATAGGAATATCCAAAATGCATTGCACGACATTGCTAATATAAACAAGCAAGTGGCCTCCATTACGCCAGGAGCTAGATATCAGAGGGAGGGAGTGTTTGCTTTGGGGACGATGTCCGTGATTTGAAGACCAGGGCCCACAGAGCTTAATGATGCAAGACATGTTTTGGTGTTTACCTTTGTGGACCAGAGCAAAACATAAAACACCGCCTTCCCCTTTTTCCACACCGTCAGTTACTGAAAGTAATTTAAATGTACTTCAAGGAAATCCCTGTGGCTTTTACTGGTGACAATTTGTGAACTGCTATCCAGCTTATAATGACCTTTTGTTTATCAGACGTTGTTCAGTCTTTTCCAGACATGACAAACAGCCAAAACAGTAAGCTGCCGTTGCTTATCCAGTCTCTGAAACTGCAGAAGAAGAGGTAATATTTTGGCATTTCCCCTGCCCCCATCTCGCATGCTCCCCATGATTAGAAGACACCAGTGTTTAACCTTCAGGATCTCATGTGCAAGTTATTAAACGCTGACATTTCGTCCATTCCAAGGCTTTAAGGTTATTCTCCAAAGCTTTTCCAAAGAGAGGTCGGGGCTGGTTTGAGAAACCGACCAATTTTAGCACAGGCCCCCGATTTGTGTTGTCCTACAAACCAAGCCACCCGTACTAAAAGTCATGCTCGGCTGACGTTGGTTCTTCATAAACCGGTTTGTTTTCTTCTTAAGACCACCCAAACACAAGGGAGCAAATCAAAAGCATTTTTCAGCCACGGCAGTTCTCCACTCGAAAAACGGACGACGGAATGATTACTAGCATGCTCCTCGGGGCTCACCGCTTTAGCCAAGAAACAAAAACGTTCAAAATGTCAACATGAAAGCAAATACCAGTAACCAAATATAGACAATCGCCCACAATACAATAACAGACAAATTGAAAGGGGAAAACGTTCAGCGTTTTTTCCCCCTCCTTTCTTTTTTCCTATCTACACATAATTAGCCTCGTAAGTTCTCAAATCAAATGGTTCATCACAAAGCCGTTTGAAAGATTAAATGCTGGATGAAATTTCTAACTCCAGGATGACTGCGCTAAATGCGTTCTGCGTAACAGGATTACGTTCATATGAGTTTCTTCATAAAGGTATCTCGAACTGAGATACTTTGGCAAATTCAATTCCCCATACCCAAATACTTGTCTAATCAAGTTAGGAAATTCCCAGCAAACAGCATATAATTGACTTGTTTTGAACAGGCCTTGGAACGAACCCAAGTCAAAAACATGCTCCCGGTTTTATCAGGTCCTACAATCGTCTCCTCGTTTGAAGGAGAAGTGAACCTCAAGGTCAGGTACGCTTTCAGGTATTCACGTTTGCAGCCTTTTAACTTCAGGTTTCGTTTCTGCCATCATGCGGGACACATGCATACCTTTAGAAGAAACACAAAAGCTACCTGCTCAAAGCAGACAACTGATAAAGCGGGCCACCACATGATCTGCATAATGCCATGCCACACACCAGTCAGAATGCATAATAGGCTGCCCCTCTAACTTCACTCCGTGTTGTGGATTAGGCTAAGTGTGTTGTGCCTCTGAAAGGCAGCAGAGCAGTGGATAGGCCCTGATAACACCCAGAGAAAGGCCCTGGCTCTCTAGGCTGGAATTACATCTGACTGCGCTCTCGGCCAACGTAAGAAAACACTGCAGGGGGAGCACCGCCGCCAACAGGCGCTGTGTTTAGGCCCGTTTAATAGCTGCCATATCGTTTAACTCGATATGGCTCCAATCAAGCTCGGGGACTGCACACACACACACACACACACACACACACACACACACACCTGATATTAAGCTATGTTGCACATTCCGTCCAACAGTGTTGATACATGAGCAATTGTAAATAAGCCTTATAGCACCAGGTCCTCTTTGATGGGACGGTTACTTATGGCTGTGTTTCTCTACCAATGAGTGCCAATGGAGCAGATTGAGTCTAGAGGCAGTCCAAAGTACGTGTGTGGTCCCATCAGCAAACAGCGTGCCACAGGGCTGGCGCTGGGCCGGCCTAGAAAAGCACAGCTGTGGCCCAGGCGTGTTTTCCCAACAGTCGGTCGCTGAGCCGGACGCTGACGACCGGTCCCCTCCTCCACCTCCACTTCCACCTCTGGTCTCCAAAGCCGTTTGGCTTGCCGGATCACTTTCCCATAACAAATAAGGGGGAAGAGGAGGAGCAAAGGAAGAGGCCATCACAACCGCTGCTCCAGAACGTAGGCGCTCTTGGGGCCCCTGGCCAACCCCTCCCACGTAGGCACACGTGCACATACACACTCCAAAAAAACAGACGTACACCTGTTTCCTGGGGTGGTCTCTGAGGTCACACAATACGGGGCTTAGTGTGGGCGGGGTACAACTGGGCCTTGATTCACGTTACAGGACGAAACAGGAAACCTTAAGAACACATGAACGAAAAAGCTTGAGCCGGCTTTTTACGACTGGCCCATGTCTGCAGCCCATAGGCTTCTGGGTGCCTCTTTAGGCTGAGGCTTACTGTGTGAATGTGTGGAACAGTTTCAATTCCACATGCAATTGTGTAGGGAACAGGATGAGGACAGCCACTTCCTGCCTAACGCAGCAGTGTTTCTCCACACCGACTCTTAACTAGGCTCTGAACAAAAGGCCAAATGCAGCTAGTCCGCTTCAACCTAAGGTTTTTTTTTTCCAGGTAATAACTTTGACATAATTCCCTTCTCCATAATTACTTTCACCATCATTTAACAAAGCAGAAGATTTAGACTGAGAAAACTAATAATTAAACAGACCTAAAATGAAGCATCAAACTGTAATACTTTTCAAATACAAGAAAAGAATAGTTGCACAAATAGTTGAATGAAACTTGGTGGGTAGGTTTGACATTGTAAGACATGTGAATGATTCAAGTTTCACGCTGGACCATGCATGTGACGTAAGCAAGGACAGGCCTTATTACTGTACCTGACTGAGCCAACAACCGCGTTTGCGGGCATTCAGCGAACAATGATGCTCTCCATGGGCCATCTTGTTATTGCCAGCACCAATCGCAGACAACTACAATACGCAGCACCACACGCATGCACCGTTACAACAACTGCCTTTAATACCACGTCAACGTCACCTGCAATGGTGTCGTGCCAGACTGTCGTGGACTGAATCAGAATGGTAGCAGCTCCTGACAAGTCCTGTTTTTGTCTTGGTAGAAACTACCAACAAATCCCTGTGTGGAGGCACCATGGTCAGAACCAAGATGAAGAGTTTGTTGTCACGCCAGGCCTGGTGTCACTCCACCTCCACCCCTCCCGCAAATCTGCAGGAACTGTGTGAGAATATTCAAGCTTCATGGGATGGATTATCACAGAGATGTCTGCTATGTTGCATCAGCAAACATGGCGGCCCGACGCCATACTGAGAGACACTACTTCTGTATGTGTAGCTCAATAAATATTGCCCATATCAGTCTAAATTTATCATCATTTATTGTTCCTGGTAACCTTTATCTTCCTTCCCAATAGCATTGCAATCACGCATCAAGAGGGGATACAACAGCCAGGACCGTTCATTACTTTAGGAATTCATTACTTTGGATCAACAAGCATTCTCTGTGGTCAAGGACATTTGATTCAATTTATTTTTATTTCTTATCAGCTGTTTCATTAGCTGAATTTCCTGAATGGCAACCAACATACAGTCTGGCCTCGAAACCTTTTGTGCCAGCCTATTATTTAAATATACCCTACACCTCTTTAGCCAGAACCCTGGACCACTTCATCAGGGTGGGGGAGGCACTGACTTTTCAGCCTGTGGCGTTAGGTAAGTGGAAAAGTACTATCTGGGACACACTTCAAGCGCAGACGTCTGCCTTTTTCGGCTCTCCGTGAGTGCGAGTCATGCTGTTGCTAATGTTAGCGTTAGCTACGGGTCACCAAGAAAGCTAAAACTGCTGCCGGTGGATATGCTAGATCGCCACAGGAAGGGACAGGACAGTTTTTTAAGTAGTATGTACGTGGGGGGAGGCAGCTTTCCTGAGCTGTGTATGGACGCACCCTTCGTATGTTGGTTAAGGCTAGCGCTGCACTTTTGGGGAAGAACGAAGGCTCTCAAGCTGAAAGTTCTGTGGAGAGACTGCTTTTCTACAGCCACTAGCCTGTCAGTCCACGTCTCATGAGGAGAGGGGTGCGGTGGAGGGAGAGAGAGGGAAGCCTGGGTTGGGTGGGCCGGGGTGGATGTGGTTCTTTGCTCTGGACCCCTCCCTGCGTGCTGAGAGCCATGGCGGTAAGGGGAAAACTGTGTTTAAAAATAGGAACACAGCCACAGTTCGAGCAGTAGCGTGCCCGCCAAGAGCTGTGACTTCAAAAGGGAGATGCTACATAAGGTTAGGGGGGGCCAAGTCCGTGATTTGTAGGGAAATTAATGCAATGGTTCGCTGGATCAGCCTTTTCTCTTGAACTCTTTGACTTGGTGCTGCACATGACAGGGCAATATGTCAGAGGTCTACTAAATATCCAGCATGGCTCAATTTCTGAAAGGTCCATATTTAGACTCTTAACCAGTCCAATCCTGTACTGTAATGCGCAATTTTGGTTTCATGTGTAGTTAGTCATATAAGCACAAGATAGTTTGGGTTAAGGGCTGAGGCAGAAGGCAGAAAAACTCAAGACGCACTGCATTTAGGAACACTGCATTTGGGGAATGACACTGTTTTTGATTGCTTGCATCACTGTTTGTAAACAAGATTAGCATCTTAAATGTCAATCAGCCTATCTAGGTTGCTACTGTTTCAATATGTACAGGTATAAAGCTCTGGCATGTTGCCTTTTAGAAGGTTACTATTAATTAAAAATTGTGGTGCTGCAAGCAAAAACAAGCTAAAGTGAAAAAAAAAAAACTAAAAAAACCTGTTTTGTTTAGCTTATGTTGTAATTTTGTTGATCCAGAAAATTATACAGCAACTGCAACCGTCCCTCAAGGTAAAAACACACTTATTAGGTAACCTGCTTGACTGCTCCAACTCAAGGCACCTGTAAGGTGATGCATAAAAGGGGTGTGAAATGAGAAGAACCCAGCCCAAATGGTGAGCAAACCGTACTTCTCCCTCAGTCTGCAAAAAATGGTTTGGTGTGATGCCCCATTAGGCCCATTTAAAGAGCCCTTTTAGACCACTAGCCAGAGCTACAGTCATATGCAGAAGTTTGGACAGTCTGGTCAAGTGGCAAGCTTTGAGAACAGCAATTGCTGTTAAGATCCTGAATTTATCCTGTCACAAAAAACGAAGACAGAAAATGTGACCTGTGCAGAATGTCTAATTTTTTCTATATATTAAACTGTTGTGCACTGAACTGTTGGCCCCCTTCATCTTCATTTTGAAAATCATGCACAGAGAGTTCTTCTTAACAACTTCTTACACCACTATGAGCCATCACTGCTTACTATATATATACTATATATACACTATAGGCATGGAAAAACAGCAGAGCAATAAACAGCATTACACACGCAAACTACTTTCACTTCTTCTTTAGAAGGCTTGCTCAGTTAGTATGCCTGGAATTCACACCCAGACAAACTGACTGGAAAACCTGACTAATAACACACAAAGGAGGAACGGAGAGAGAGAGAGAGAGAGAGAGAGAGAGAGAGAGAGAG
>CM067490.1:19678773-19703633 GCA_034552555.1 Semaprochilodus insignis | reverse complement strand
AGAGAGAGAGAGAGAGAGTGCATGAGAGACAGCGAGAGAGAGCACGCTCCTCCCTTCTCTGCTTCCCCCTTATGCTCTGTAGTCAGCTGACGCTGTGGCCACAAGGGAAGCGTTCCACACACTGGCAGCTCTCCACACCCGTTTGCAGACACACACACACACACACACACACACACACACACACACACACACACACACACACACACACACTCTGCCTCCTCCCCCTCAGCTGCCTGAATCGTGCACACATCAACAAATATCAACAAACACCGTTCCCCTGTATGGCCCAACCCCGACTGTGCCTGGCCCTGGGCTGAACTGCTCAGCTGACGTCATGGCTACAGAAGGGGAGGGAGTGGGAGAGGCAGATGGGGGCTGACTGGGGCGGGACAAGGAGATAGAGGGCGGGGTGGAAAAGAGAGAGAGAGAGAATTCCTAAACAGTAGACAAACCCACTGGTGGGAAGCTTAGAAAGCCCTCAGCTGTGGAGAAGAAAAAGCGAAGGCTTGGCCGCGCGCCAGACGTCTGAGCTCAGCATTTTGTAATGTACTTCCTTTTTTGCTTAACAGCTTGCATAATACCGCCAGCCGCCGCAGCCATCAACCTTTAACTCTTCACGGCCCAGCCAATTTTACATGCGCAGTGGGAGGACTGCCCATTACGCAGGGAGGGAAATTCATACGGGCTAACTGCTGGGTCTACACACCTGGATTAAGTACAGATAATACCAATACCAATAAATCAGGCCTGACCTCTTCTTAGCCAACACGATCATGGGCAGAAATCCCTTTGAGACGCAAACAAAGGCACACTGTTGCCCAGCCCAATTCTACAACAACCCTTGAGAGACATCAATACTTCAAAACCGATACTTCCAGAACAGCCCATGAGAGAAATGGCTTTGTCAGTCTAACGCCTGCAGACAGGTCCTTTGATGGTGTGGGCCCTCACGTGTAATCGCAGTTGACACAACTCTAGCATCCCACACCGTTTCGGAATTAGTGTCAAAGTCCTCCATCACCCGGCTGCATCTCTGCAGCGGCAGACACGCTCATCCCCATCAAACCTGTTTATACTGACGTCAAACAGAAATGCGACCAGACAGGACACTTTCACCAAACGAGAACAGGAGGATATTTTAACCGTCTCTCAAAGCCAAAGACTTGGATTCGGGCAATTGATTTGGTTTGAAGAACCACCTCAACTAACCATACTAATGCGGCCGACAATGAAGGAATAGTGGTGAAGATGCCGAGCATGATGTATGCATTACGCAGTCAAATCACATTATTATGACCACTTCCTACTTTCAATGGCGGTAGCCGTGTAGCTCATGAAGGAAGTCATGTTTTAGTGGCATTCTCTGGGCCCACTCAACCATGTGGAAGGCACGCTCAACCGATTTGGATATGAATCCATCCTTGCAGATCAAGTACACCTATAAATGCTGATTGTCTTTCCTTCTAGCATGACAATGCAACACGTCACATGGCTAGAAATGTCCCAACATTGGTTGGAAGAGCATGACCAAGACTTCCAACTTTGAACCCAATGGGGCATCTGTGGGACCACCTTGATCGTCATGTTCGCTCTATGGATCCTCCCCTACGTACTCTCCAGCAGCTGTGGGATGGACTGCAGTCAGCATGGCTCCAGATACCTGTGACAACCTACCAGGACCTTATCAAGTCACTCCCAGCCAATCTAGCTGCTGTCCATGCTGCACATGGTGGCTACTCTGGATATTACAGAGTCACAATAATGTGGCTCGGCTGTGTATATCCTCATTCACTGGTAGGCAGTGTTAGCTGTTTGGACTGTACTCCAACTTAGAGACGAGCACCCCTCCAATGTTGAGACATTTCACCATTTTTTATTGTTCGTTCTAATAGCAAAACATGCCACCCTGCTCAATAAGGCATTTAGTCCTGCGAGACTGCATATTATGCTTCTCAAGGGTGAAAAAAAGGAGGGTGAGTAGCACATTTGAAAAGGTGAACCATCAATGCCTGTCTTGCAAATAAGATTTAAATGCCACCCAAAGGAAGAATGATCCCAAGCCAGTAAATTACACCAGGCAGCCCCATTTGCCTGATAGTGGATTAGTTCTTACATGAAAAAAGGTCTACACGCATCTCCGTTTCTATAGAGGCGAGAGAAAGACACTGCAGCGTAGGCTGCTGAATACCTTATTATTTATGAGAGGATGAAAAGTCTACAGATGCTTTTGATTACGAATTACTTCATAGTGGTATGAGGATAAAACACTGGATGGTGCCACAATGACCTTGTTTGAAAACGCATACAAAAATTCTGCTCAAAAGCGTTCCCACATCCCAGTGGCTGAACTGAAAGATGCTTTCACTGTGACGACGTGAGACCGAGAGAGTAAAACTGCAAAGCCTCCAAGGCGCCATATGGAGCTTCGTCTTAAGACCCATTCACACCAGCAGAAGCTGATGATCCTGAAACTGCTATACCCGGACCTGGCATTTATTGCAAACCTATGAACAATAGCACCCCCTCTATACTGCCATCTCACCCCAAAGCCAATTCTGGCTCCCCTCCCAGCAGTGTTATTGTGCCTCCCTGAATGTACAGGGTTAGGTGTGTGCTGTAAGGTGGGTGTAAGCTTGGCCTCACAATGGAGAACCCAACCACTTCTTTAGACACACAAGCAAGCCCCTGGAGCAAACTGGAGGAGGGAAGGCAAGAGAAGAAGGGGGGTACACAGAAGGTAATTGTGAATGGGAGAGGGACTCTCAAAGTAAAGATGTGCCAACAATAGGCACCTCCAGCTCCTCTCTCCAGGCATGAACCAACAAAGAAATGCTGAGCCTCCGTAGCTGTCCAGCCAATAACAGCAAAGAGGAGAAACTCTGCAGACAACAACAATGAGAGGAGGAGCGGCTCGGGGGGAGGGAGGAACCACCATGGAAGCAAGCGCACTCATCGGAAATTAGGTCAATGAGGATCCCCCCCCTCCCAAGACTAGGTCAATTGAAGCCCATCGCAAGTAATCTCCAACTGCTCAGCAAAGTAACAGAAGATAAAAAAAAGGAAAGGGGGTTGCACACATCTTGCACTTTTCAAGGCACTAATTAACCATCTTCCCTTGTGTGTATACAGTGAGGAGACTCTCTGAACGTGCAGATGGAGGAGTGTGTGGCGACAGACAATCCTCAGAACAATCAAAGCCGTTTTACTGCCCAGCTTCTCCAAGCACACAAAGAGACCTCCGCCGGTGACACTATGAGTCTAATTGTCACCATTATGGCTCTTCTAAGCCCTGCCAAGAATGATCCAAGGCCTGTGGCCAGCTCCTCGATACAGAGATGCCTTTAAAATACATAAGACAAAAAAGGGATCGCTCCATCTGTCCATGGAAATAACTGTCCTTTTGACATTTTGGATGAGCAAACCCTTGGCCCGAGTCGAAGAAGGGGGCCAATATCCTTGCTGTTGGCCAGTTAACTGTTATGCTGTTTTGTTGGCCTGATGTGTCAGGTGACAGTCCAAGGCTTAATCTTAATGTGACATTGCACTGCCAAGAGCTCCAGGGGAGAGCGCCCAAACTGCAAACTTAATACTGGGAAAAGGTCAGAGAGGCTTGCTTATTACGAAAGAATGAAATTAGTGCATGACTCGCCGAATTGTAATTCTGTCTTTGTGCTTTGTTCTACGTTTCAGTCTTGACATGGAATTACAAATAAAATGAGAAATTACATTGAAAATGTGACATCTGTCTTTTGTCAATCTACATGGAACAACACACCCAACACATCATCCAAGTCAGGAAACACGCACACTAGTGCCCATGGCACAGTAGGGTCCACAAAGACCTGGTCCCCTAAAACGTTCATTGGGCACTTCCTACAGATACTGACAAAACTGGACGCCCATTACTCACAGACAGGTGTCATTTCCAAACAACACATCGCACCAGTTAACTTCGGCCTCATAACGTTTCTTCACAGCCTGCAACATGACACGTTCTTCATCATACCACTGCCTTCAAATAATATCAAAATATTCATCTTATTAAAATATACATGTTACAAAGCAAAGATTCCCAGCAATCCGTGTCACTCTCTCGTATGGAGAGCTATATGACAGATTACTGCACTCCAAATAAAGTAGCCTAACCCTAAATATTAAGTGGCTGGAGTGGCAAGCCTTAAAAACATCAGCGTCTTTTAAACATAACAATAGTGAGTTAACTTGCATTAGGGCCTGTAAGTTACTGCAGTTTAAAGCACACAGAGTGATTAGTTTACATGGGTGTAATGGCCTTTAGGGGAGTGCCGCATCGGTGCAGCTGTATGACATTACCGATTAACAACCTCTCTTTATAGCAAGCAATTCCACCCGGAACCAAGTATCACTGTAATTGGGCATCTACCTCAACCATAGCCAGAAATGTACGAGTCTTAACATCTGATCTTGGTTAAGAAGTGGAGTGCATTTCATCTGATGGGTATCCAGAGATCAGAACCATGACTGTAAAAGTCTGGGGGACCTGAGACTTTCTGGGAAAGAAAAGGATTAGCTGACTACATCTCCATTCCGGTAAGTGCAGTCATATACTGTATGAGGGCTGGATTCACGTGCACACACACAAACACACAGACGACCACAAGTAGGACATGACCTCACCCAGTCATTCAGAATTAAGCCATTCATTACAGACACAAAATTCATCCTTCATAAGCGAAGCCCTAAAAAAGCAGATCCTCAGGAACAGGAAGTTTCAGCTGTTTCCAAGACAGGAAAAAAACCCACATTTCCTACTTACCCTTACACTGACAATTCAGAGAGGATTATAACTGAACCCAGCCTCCTACGCACCCTAGAAGAGGTTTTCTGTTTTATGAACAGTTACTACTCCAAACACTGGATGCAGTTCGCATTTCCACTTCAAAACCAGCCATCTCAATTTTGATGTGACTGAAACATCATGGGAGGCGCAGTCATCCTCGCGCTTCTCCCTTTAATGCCACTTTTCTCTCGCACAGCGCTCTGAATAATGGATTACAGTTTGTGGTTGTTACCCGGTCGCTTTTAATAAACGGCTGAGCACGACAGATTTTTAACATTTTATTCACTTTATTCTCTTTAAACATTGCTGACAGAAAATTATTCTGAGGCCTCAAAGGAACCTGCCTTCTGGAACTTATACAACTCCCCCCCTTCTCCGTCTAAACAACCCAGCAGAAAAGGGCTGCGCTCAAAACAAAGTTTCACTAATTAGCCACACATTGCGACCGTCCCCATCCTCCCCCCATCCTCCCCCCACCCTCTTTTTGGGCGGATACTGGTTTTAGCCGCTATGAAACTGCTTTGTCCTGCGTCCATCCGATGACTCCTACAGCCGAAAAGGCTAAAAGGCACCAGCCATTCATCAGCAAGTGGACAGCTGGCTAGTTCACAGTCGTGATGCCTCAGACACAAGGCTCAGGCACAATCCAAACACGGCAGACGCAGTCAGCCTTTTCAGCTTCCTCACCTTTAAACTCCCAAAATTCCTCTAGAAAAAGAGGCGCCCGGTGGCCACAATGGGAGCATGGAGTGACCCTCTCTGCGCCATAGCAACATGCATTCGTTTCCTGCTTCCAAATAAGGAAGGAGAAAGAGAGACCTAGGCAACCAAATAACTAGAAGCATCTGAAGGTGGAGATCCAAGTGCATCAATATTTCAACCCTGCATTTGATCATAATACACAGCAGAATAGCGTGCGCCATAATCATATCCAAATCTTATTCTGAGGTCAGAGCTTTACACCCCTGTGATTGGCTGAAACTTGCCTGGGGAACATGCAAGAGGGCCAACAGAGGGGAGAGTTAGGGCAGAGAGAGAAGCTTTATACTGATGCATCAGCAGATCCAGGCATGGGCCCTGGCTGAGACAGTGATCTATATGCGGGAACGGCGCACTGGGCCAGGGCTTCTCTCCTGATGCAGTCATATTTAGCCTCTCTCCTGGCGATAGAGGAGCACAAAAAAGGGCTAAAACTGTGCTTCCTACCTCCCCCTTCTGGCCTGGCAATGGAGGGGTGGGGACTGTGGAGGGTGGGGGAGACAGGGGAAACAGAGTCAGCAGTTGGCCTGGGACCTCGTTCCATTCTGTTATCAGGAGAACGGGCCGCTGGTGCCGGTGCTATCACTGCTCCCAAATCTGCTGACGTACCACAGAGTTTATCAGAGGTGCAAGTGGTCATCTTACAGTTGAAGACAAATCTGATTGGGCGCAGCCATACGAAACCTGGCACTGGCAAACACACACACACGTACACACACAGGCATGTCAACAAACAGAGAGCCAGGCTCCAAGTTCTCACCAAGGCCCTGGACAATGCCTCCAAAGAACTGGGGAGGGGGGGGAGAAACAGACACTCAACCCCAGAATTTCAAAAGGCTCTTTTCCTTTCTGTTAGATTCTCAAGGACACAAGCTTGGAGGGGAGACTTGACAAGTAGTACTTGAGTTTTTTGGACCAAGCTGAGACAGACAACTGAAAGAGAGGCAGGGGAGGAGGGGTGGGAGAGCAGAGGAGCACACGATGCATTAGCGCCATTTCATTGAATGTGAAAGAACACCTAACAGGCTTTAGGGAACACAATTCTCACAAACGCACAACAATCTGTAACCCAAATATGTCTAGTTCGATTTTGCACGCAAGTACACAAATTAATATGAGCAAAGCAAAAGCCACCTCAAAAGGCAGATCCACAGAAAAGCTGATTTGGCCACACAGATTTACAGTCTGTCAGGAAGGTAAAGGCACTGAGGGGTGGTGGGGGGATCGGAGAAATAAGCAAGGAGACAATCTCATTCAGGCGACTGGCTGGGGGTGGGAGGGTAATTAAAAATAGGCTCAAGCTAGGAAGCCACATAACATGCTGCTAGCAGCCATTGATCAACCTCAAGGCATATGGCTTTCAGCTTTGTTCGGCTTAAGAGAAACCCGAGCGCCAATGTCTGCTTTTCGGAAACGAAAACACACTCAACCGAGCAGGACTGGTCGGCCATTTTTTCCCCTAGTAGACTGAAAGGTTCTTAAAGCCAGATTTGAGCCACATTTGAGGCTTGGCAGGGCTCGATGTTTGAGTGCTGGAGTTTTCTTGCCCCCTCCCCTTTCCGCCATCATCTTTCCAAACCGTTTGGTTCGGCAGCCCAGAGCTGCAGGGCCAAAACGTACACAAATAAAAATGAGCAAACACCAAAGGCAAAGCCCTCTCGTTCCCACCGCCGCGATTAAGGAGAGAAAGGACGCTCGCACAAAAGATCCATTCTATCGTCTTTGCTGCATTGAGACAATAACTAATGTCACCGCTGAATCCAAAAAAAGGGCAGGGAGTAACGTACATTTACCAGCTATTGAGCTCAGGCTCAGGTTTTTGTTTAGATTATCTGGCAGTGACAAAATGAGTCCAAGAAGAATTCATGGCTAAAAGATGGGAAAAGGAAAGAAGGTGCCAAAGAGGGGTCTTTGGAAAGATGCCATAGAATAACCACTTCTGGTTCTCTAAAAAAACCTTTCAAATGATGGTTCTTCAAAAACAAAAAAAGGGGGGAGGGATTATTGTCAATGTTCTCCACACCATGTAAAGGTTCTAAAGCAGTTAAAATCTGTACACCCAAGCCAAGAACCACTTGGGAGCCTGAGGACTGGGTCTTCTCAACAAAAGAGACAGAAAGAGAGACAGAGAGAGAGAGAGAGAGAGCAAAAGTTCCCTCTCCCACCATCCTCAACAGGCAGTTTTCCATCAGAGCTCAGCACTGGGACGTTTTAGCCGCTCCCAGAGTGCTTTGGTTTGTGGGGAGAAAAGAGCCTCTCCGTGCATGTGAACGCTGTGTGCTTCCAGCTGTTCCTGCCTTCCGTACTGCAGAAACGGAGGCTGCGGCCAAGGCCCCCCGGCCGTCCCCACTGACTGACAGGGCAAGGCTTCTCACAGGCCTCCCGGGCTCAGGTTTTGTCAGCTGTTCCCATGGCCAGCTGCAGGGGCAGACCACAAAGAGAGCACCGAGCAGCACAGAAACACGAGGACACGAGAGAAGTTGACTTTTAGCCTGTGCTAAGCAGACTTTTTTTTTTTTGTCCTCTTAACTTTTGTCCTTATTACACACTTTTCCACTTCTCTATTGTGACCCCCTCGTGCCAAATGGTGGCTAAACCGGGCTGTTAGGTTGTGTAGCATTCAAGCTGAACAAGTCTAACCCAACTAAAACGAAGCAACCTAGACGGGGGGGGGGGTTTACAGATCAATAACCACAGCCACGGAGCAGACATGGAAAAATGTAGCGCCATCAGCCAAACCCTTTTCCTCTCCATGGCTCCCAATGAACTGAATCTTAGATTTGACTCTTTATAGCACAGATAGCCACCTATCTTGATTTTTATCTAGCACAGCTAATGAGAAATGTAGCTTGATTATGCTCCACACAATTGCACAATAAAGCTCTACACCCAATCCAGAATTCACTATGGAGAATACAGCATAAGCAGCTCTGGTAGGCTGAGCAGACAGAAAGACCCTGAGAGAGGGGTCTTGCATCGCTCATAGGCTTTGCACAGTGCACGATTTCAAAGACAAACACTTAACGAGTTAATCAATGCAGGGAGTGGGGGTTGGTGGTGCTCTAAGGAACTGTACGACTGGGGAGCATGAGAGCAGTAAAGAGAAAAGCGTGTAAAATGTATGCATCCTTATCTGCAGCCAACTCCATGCTCTGAATTTTAAAGCAGAACGTCAAAAGGGATGGGCTGAGTGGCGAGAGACAGGGCGAGTGCAGGAGACCAAGCGGGAGAGGTTTTGATCAGAGAAAGAGCAAGTAAGCTCATTATCACGATCTCATTACTCATGCACTCAGCAACAGGCAAACATCAGCAGCAGCAGAAGCTAGGACTTAAAAGTTTCCAGAAGAGCACGGGCGATAAAGGGGTTAAGATCGTCTGGAAGGTCGAGCCCGAGCCCTCGGCGGGTTTGCAGAGCAGATCCTCCAGCGAGAGAACTGAGGCAAGCCCTCTGCCCTCGGCCCCTGCTGATCAGAGATCAGAGGGAAAGGGCCTCCCGACTCTGGCACTCCGGGATTAAGAGGCAGAACTAAGACCATATGAATATTAATAAACTCGCAATCGTCGGGCACTGGCATGGGGAAATTTGAGAAGGGGGGGGGGCTGCTGCCTTCCCATGGACCACTGCCCGAGCTCTTCAGACACATTCATATGCTCACAATAAAGGAAGTGCAACACACACACACACACACACACACACACACACACACACACACACAGACCAGCCCAACTACACAACGATGCAGAGAGGAGGCCACGCGTGTAACTCTCTCTGATTCTAAAGAAGCACCAGTGCATGAACATAACAGGCAGAAGTCGTGGCCTTCCCCTGCTAATCCCCTGTATCCTGAAAACCCAGGCCAACATTCAAATACCACCATAAAATAAGGAAATGTGCCTAAAAGTGGATTACATTTCTGTAGGAGAGGCCCCATTGTGTGATTCACAAGGGATTCACATACAGTAAACCATGTGCCCAAGTTCCAATGATGCTTAAAGCATCGGCAGATATGTGTTTAATAATGCATTTGCATTGGACATATGTTTAACTTGGCTGTAATTTCATTCAGACATTCGCTGATGCCTTTACTATACTCTGGAATAGCCTGTAGACTGTATATGCACTGCTAGTGCTAATATGTCTGCATTTCAGTCATTTACCTCTATTTATAACCCTGTACAAACACATAGTAAGTAATAAGTAGTCCAGTCCAGTGTCCCAAATGCTTCTTTATCAACACCAGCAGATATTTACAAGAAAAACACTGGTCTGCAGTTTCTGGATCAGTATATCTCTATTAAAGGAGAATTTCACCCATTCATAAAAATAATTCCACATAATTCAGTCATTGAGAAGTCATTTTTGATATGAAATCATGATATGACAGTAATAGTAACCACAGTGTCTATGGCTGATCCCTGTCCAAGTGTCTGAGTTTTAATATTTAACATTGATAACAAAATAAAGGTTAATCTGAAAGAATATGTTTCCTTTTTATTATTATGGGATTATAATACCTTACTAATTATGGCATTACATTTATGGGACTATAATGCTCTCCATATTTCTACAAATACATTTTTAAAGCTAAAAGCTTCTCAAATCAATTGCACCGCAATACCACAGGCATCAAGCAGCACATCGGTCAAATATTTCATGTAATACATTTCAGTGGTGTAACTTACAGAGCCATCAAATCCTCTGGATATCTGGTTCCTATTGCCGCAGAGGTTAACAATTCAGTATGTGAGCAATTTGTTATAAGAATGGAGCATCTGACATCCCTCTGAATTAACTGGTTTACATCTTAGAGATTTTATTATGCAGACGTTTTGGAAGATCAGAGGATTCCCGTTTTATAGCTCCCAAATTACCGCAGATATCCTGCTGTATATACACATCAGAATATATGTATTACTTAATTCAGTTTACTGTCATCAACAATGTGCAAGCACGTATGCAAACAAACAGAAGGTTGCGGCTTCACTAAAGAAACTAGCATATATTAGAATTTATAAGGCCGTCACAGCAGCAGAAAAGAAGCAGACAACATACAAATGCTATTGCTTAAGGTGTGTGTTAAGTCAAGTCGTGCCGAATTTTTGTAATTTTATTTTGCAGTTTAATACAAGCAGGATAGCTATGGGTTTTGTGAATTAGGAAAGGTAATTTGTTCCAAAAGTATTGCTGTCAGACTTGGACACCGTCAAAGACAATGGACACGGCAGATCTTGAAATTAGTCTTATTATAGCACCTCTTCAGGTTAGACTTACCCAACTCAAACAGTTAGTGCAGTGCAATAAAGGCGCTAGCTGTTGGTCAGCAGTCATACCAGGGATTGAAAAGTCATTAGGTTCTCCGGCTCCACCTGCACCAACAAAAACTTGCTATAGGGTAGAAGGGCAGCTATGGCCAGGACAGAGGCTGCAACAGCATGGCAGTGTTTTCATGGGAGACATGAGCTCGACCCCTGACCTCTGAACTCCCAACAGGTGCACCAGGACTGCATAAACAGGCACCTCCACCCCAAAAAACAGATCAATCCCCAACTGAATAGAAGGAAGTTACACTCCATCACCTGGAGACCTCTGGAGAATTCCCTGAAGAAAGCCACGTCAAACAGGCCCTGCTCACAGAGGACCTTGAGTACTATAGCAGAGGCTACCATCAACCCAGCTGCAGCTCCTGCCAAAGGAAACGGATCCTTTCAAAAAAGTTCTATGCAGACTGAAGAATTATTACTGCGTCTACATTAGTGATTGACTACATATGCTACATCTACACCAAGATGAAGGTAAGAAATAATAAGCAGTATGCCACCCTGATGCCGTGAACGAGAGGCCTGTGGTGCGCATATGCTCTCACTTGGGCTAATCAAAGATGGCCATTTCTCAGTTGCCTGTAGAGGTTAATGGCCAAAGGCTGAGCACAACTGGAAGGCCTAGAGCAGTGAAGATGCATTTGTGTCTGAGGGAAGTGGCTGGTGGCTTTGTTCCATTTGGAACAGCCCCTCTCGCATAGCGGGACCAGGCCCAACATGCAGCTGGAGCCATTGGCGGGAAAGGCATGAGACGCGCAGCTCCGCCAAGCCCTCATTGTGCCCGCTGAAACATGGCACGATGGCTGCAGGACGGCGCAGGGAGGCCACAGCCTGCCAGGCTCCAGGGCTGCTCCTTTTAGAGCCGTGACAGAGTGCATGAAATGCTGCTCACCTCCTCGGTTTACGATCAAAAATACCGTCTGACGTGAAACTCGAGACAACAAGGCAAAGCCAGGCCCTGTAACTGTGACACAAAAGGGAGGGGGGGGGGGGTCCGGTGCCAAGCCCCGCCTCACTTGCTTTCACCCCCCACCTCTTCCAAGCAGAGTAAGCCAGCCAACCATGTGCACGTCAGACCTGATTCCCAGCGCCGAGTCACACGTGGCCACTTCCCAAACCTCCAGAGGCAGACAAAGAGGAGCTGCTCTCAAACAGGCTGGGCACAGCCATAGGGGCCATAGCCCCATAATCGATATCAACTATATCGGAGCACAGATAAATATCGAGAGATGAGTTACTAAATATGCACTCAAGAGTAAAAAAAGTCAATAAAAAAAGCTTCCCTCCATACTGAGCCTAGGGCATCAATCAGAGCGCAAACACAAACAGATCCATCATTTTCAGCGACGTGCCAGGGAGACAGCTAGAGCCTGGCAAGAACCTCTAGGGCCTCAGCCCCTCTATGCCGAACTTTCCTCTCTTCCTCCTACATCTTGCTACGGCCTCTGGCCCTGCATAGAGAGCGTACACCAGATGGGACACAGGGGCTGTTGACTGGTCAACCTCCTTATCCGCATGTTGTAAATTAAGGCAACATGGGAAGGGAGGAATTGGTAGGGGAGAAAGGGATTTGGATGAGGACGTGACAGATCAGAAGTTAGCAAATGGAGCTTGGAGAAGAGTGATTTCAAAAAGAGGCCAAAACATCAAGCTCACACAACTTCCCACTTACCCCAGATGTAGTCGATCAGCCAACACATGTTTGGTGCCAAATTTTGCTACCAGGCTAAAATTGGGGGCCTCCACATAGGGATTCGTTGATTGTCTCCACCAAGACAAAAGCGGGACTCGCCACTGAAACGACCCACTACCATTCTGAGTCACTCTATGACAGTCTGGCACGACACCATTGCAGTCTTTTGCGACATTGACATGGTTCAGGGCAGTCTGCGTAACGGTCTGCGTGCATGTAGTCCTGCGTCATGCAGCTGTCTGCCAATGGTGCTGGCACTAACAGGATGACTCATGGCAGCATTGCTGCTTGCTGAATGTCTACAATTGTGGTTGCTGGGTCAGTCAGGTACAGTGATGAGTCCTTACGTCACATTCGCATGTCTCACGATGTCAAACCTACCCACCAAGTTTCATTCCTGTCGGTTAATTCCTTCTGGGTGCCTCTACTTTTTGAAGGATTTTCAGATGTGCTACTCCATGTTCTAGTGTCTATGTGTAGTGCCACATCTAAAAATCCAAAATTACTCCAATATTAATACGTGAAATACAGTTATCAAGTATTTCTGCCATATCACCCACCCCTAATATGGGATCATTAACACACATCATGTTGTCAAAAGTACAGATGGTAGCTACTACATATTTCTCTCTCAACCGGTTGGGTATCCCCTTTCCCCAGCCGTGATTTGTTTAAGTCCTCCCCGCAGTCACAGGGTGTCATAATCCAGCATCACTTAATACTCCGGTCTCATCGTACACAAGGAGGTGCTGATACTTCAGCAATGTGAACGCCACCTACACCTCCTGGCAGCTATCCACGCATGTGCGTAAGGAAACCCACGGCTGGCACAGCTGTGGCCCGCTGAAGAACTTTTTAAAAGCCTGTCAAAGTCACAGCACACTTACAGCAGTAGGCTGCCATGCCAGTGTGGCTGCGCGAGGCCTGACCGCAGACCAATTTTCCCCTAACACAAAACATATTACTTCTGCGTCTGAGCGCACGGGAGAACTGCTTATTGGCCGGCTTCGTAAGGGCTCTTCCTGTGTGCCCTTTAAAGGAAACATGGAACTGGGTAATATTTTTTCCCCCCTCCAGCTTCTTCCATTCTTATCTAGACAAACTTGTTTTGGGGAATATGTGTGTGAGCCACTCGAAACTGCCTTTTCAGTACACAGCTGACTCAGCAGCTGATTTCTGTAGGAAGCTGTTCGTGGCTGTGCTCCGAACGTGTGAGCACAAAAGCATATTCTGTTACGTGACTAATTCAGAGACAAAAAAAAAAAAAAAAAAAAACAGACGCATAACTGATTTCAAGGTGTGGCTCGCACTATTGTGCCGTTTACTGTCAAAGCCGTAACGGAACGTACCTTCACCTGTCGGCCTGTAGCCAACAATGCATCATCATGTAAACGTGAGCTGGTCCTCATGAATGCTTTTCAATGGCCACAGAAATGTTATTTGCTGGGGCAACTCTCAAATCAGAAGCTATACCGAGGCAAAGAGGAAGAAGAAGAAAAAAAGAAAATCAAATCTGGCTTTCCTCTTATTTCTCCCCCTGCATTTAATTTACAAACTGCAAACCCTTCATTTTGGCGCAGGCGATTTGTCATGCTGCATTGCATATCCAATTCCTATTCATTTCTCGCAGTGTAAGTGTCTATTGCTGGGAGACCACCACCCCCCCCCCACAGCTTACAGATAGAATTATGATCACTATTATAGCTCACTGCTAGTGCCCTTCCCTCGTTCCTTGGCGATGTCGATACCGCTGCTCTCCCCACACTAAATTAATCACCGCGACCCATTCTCACGGCGCTAAATATGTCATTTATGGCATATTCTTCCTTTGGATGGGACTCTGTGGAGGAAGGCAGGGCCATCCATTTGTCTTGCTTATGCCTCCATAAATCTTGATCGGTTTGGGGCCTTCGCTGGCGAATTGACACAAGCTCAGCCTCCTCCGCTCTCTCGTTCCAAGTAAATAAAAATGATAAAGGCCTGTCGATAGTTTGCATACTTTGTCTCCGCAAGCAAATCAAAACCGCCGCAGCATCCAGGGTGGGGGGGGAGTCGGGGGGTAGTGGGCTCTGGCAGACAACCCCGATTTAAAAGCCAACGGGAAACACATAAGCGCAAAGTTTGGTTACCTGCTGTAACCAAGTGTTCTCATGCTTGAGGACCCTGCGTACTAAGGTAAAACAGGATGCTTTCCATCAACAGCGCACATGTACTGTAAATAATATGCCAGTACATATTAATGCATAAATGCCAATATTGTACAGAAGATCATGATATGACATCAAGTACCGTACGCTAACCGCAGCAGGTCTGGTTATCATCCTACTAAAGCATGTCGGTGATAATATTTCTGGGCCAAAAGCTTCTCAATATTTAGCTTCACGTCATGCTCACGGTGATTAGAAAGCTGAACTTTATATCAGTAACACGCATACACTTATTAACAATAATACAGTTAACCAAAAGTTACGTAGCTACATGTTATAAAGGAAACCTACTACATGGTCTTCTGTATAATTTAACCGTTATGATATAAACCAAGTCATTCAGAGTGGATTGCTGCAAAACGTTCCATACAATGAGAACCAGACGTCCGAAGAGGAAATTGGAAAAATCAGTGGAATGAATAACCATGAGACTACACCACGGCTTGGTAAATGTCTTCAGAACTCCAAAGAAGAATCATGTACAAGGCTATAAACAAAGGCCTTTGCTATGATTCACTTTTAGTGAGTCAAAGCCCATGCGAAGGTGTGCGTGTATGAGTAAAAGTGGGTGGGGGGGTGTTAACGTTAAGCGCCCTTGCTCCCCAACCATTGCCATCGATAGCCCAGCTCAGCACTTCCTGCCGCTACCAAACACTCATTCAGGGAAGATCGCACACATTCATCAGTGCGTTTAGAGCCACGGCCTCTGTGCCTTATTATCCTCTTTGAACCTGTTCCTCTTCAGGCTCTTCTGGTTCTCGTGGTGCCCTGCGATTCATTTTTCATCCGGGCGGTTTCGAAGGGCGAGACTGAGGCTGGAGGCAGACAGAACAATGCAGTGGCAGGGAATGAGGGAAGGTGCGACGAGAGCCCGGGCCTGTGTGAGCATGTGGCAGCCCTGGGGGGGGGGAGCGCTCCTTTGTTTATTTTAACCCTTAGAAGTGGCACTCATTGCTTGCGTTAACAAAAGCATGCTGCCTTTCTTTCTTTCTTTCTCTTTTTTTTCCAAAGTTCTCTGAAACAATCGGTCTGTCAGAAGTGTAGGCTCTATCCTTTCAATCAATACAACATTTTTTGTTTGTAAGAAGAAAAGGAGAGATTTTATTTGAATTTGAAGTTCTGGGGAAGGAAAGGAAGCATTACTGCCATGCCCTATACAGAACATAAACCGAATGTAACTGTAATTAACTGTATAACTGAAAGGAATTATGAATTCACATGGGTTTATCAATTAGGTTTATTCATTAATAGGTTTATTAATTAGACACATATTACAATTAAAAGGGATTTTGCCTGATTTGAACAGTTTTGCATAATTCAGTTGTTACGACATAGTCATTCAGAGTGGTTTGATGTGGAATGCTCCATTCTAGTAGAGTACGCAGATAAATTAAATAGTTATGAAAACTCTACCTAACATCTGAGACAACACTTTATGATAGTGATAAAGTTATGGCCTAAATATACTTAAACCAATGTCTTTTACTCCTTTCATGGCAGAGCGATACATATGGGGCGTTCAAAATAACACCCCAGGAAAACATTTATTTTAATTTACTGCCATTTTTAAGTAAATCAAATACAAAGCAAAATGACAGTAACTCTAGACTTATAAGGGTTAAAGCAGGCTGTAAGTCAGTCCTGCAAAGGTTGATGCAATATTTGAGACAACGTTCGCAGGCCTGGGTCCTTCATAGCTCATTAGTGCTGAGATAGAGGAAGTAAACGGAACGCACGGGTGGGTGGGCGGCTGTGGACCTTGTGAAACGCTATCCGGCACGTGATTCCCAGAAGGGGGAGCTAGAGCAGGAAGTGGCGGATAAGCGGTGACCCGGCTTTGCTGTTGAAAAGCCATCGTCGGGAGTCAGAGAGGAGCACAGCTGCTGCTGCTGTGTGCCCCGGTGAACTGCGCCCGAAAAAGACAAGAGAAAAAGGAAACAGGCCCCTCGAGTTTGCCTCTAGCAACTAGCAAGCAGCTTGAAACGAGCATCAACTCAGGCAATCTCCCCCTTTTTCCCGCATTCGGAGAAGGCCATTCCGACACTGGTGGGCCACATGGGGATATTTTTTTGGGGGCCTGTCCGCGTAATGACTATTTGCCCCCGTGAAGGCCTTTGCTGCAAGTCGGAACCTGCTGCGTGCCGCACACCCTGCAATGTGGGGGCCTCCGAGAATGGGCTATACAAAACTTCAGCCATGTGCAAATCGCCCTGCTTCAGCAAACGCAACCACTCGAGATAACGCAACTACTCGAGATGCTTTCCCTTCCCGGCTAGTTTCACAACCTCTTCAAAGAAACAGAGACATCAGAAGTGCAGCACACCAATCAAAGGGAGGCCTAACCCAAAGATCCTTGTGAGCCATACACAGCCATTAATGTGAACTTAAAGGTCTCATTCATCACCACACAGTTTCCAGGTCTCTGCTGCAGTCCAGATAATGAAGACAGATCGGGGGCCTCAGCGTACCTAGGACGGAATAAATAACCTGGACACTGTTCCTTCTTAAAGAGATGGTTTGGCCAAAAATAGGATTTACACCATTCTAAACTTACTTAGTCTGTTTTTATAAATAAGCTTAGATATGTTGTCATGATTTTCCTGGATTTACATGGATTTTGGTCTGTCCAGGAATCAAAATGAATTACGTTTCTGGATGCAAACTATCCCAGAATCCAAGCGTTTTCATGTACTAGCATGAAATATACATTAGCATGCATTTCTCTACATAAACGGTTTCTTTTTGCCCATACAAGCTGCATGCAAATAGTGGGTGTGTGTTGTTGAGATAACCCTCAACACACAAACAATTGTTTTAAAAAGATAGACGGTTGGTGAAATGTTTTGGCAATAGGCAGGACTCCAATCCAATCATTTATTTAATTCAGTTTCTACGGTTAAAACCACCTTCACAAGACTGCATCATGAGCATAGCTACCAGTCCACTGAATTCAGTGGAACTCAAAATTATTAACTATTAGAACCAAATTTACGCAATTCTGGTTAAGTTTACTACACAACTTGTTGCAGAATAAGGTGAGATTTATAGATATCAGATTTCAGACACATCAGTTTGGATGATAAGTTTCCATTACTTGTTGGCTATGTTAGCCTTGTAGCCTCAGTGCAGAAGCCAACTTCATGATGGGTCAATAACAAATTGTATACATATGGTTATTGGGCCAAAACATTACTTTAAATCTTGTTGTTCACAACATACGGACCAGGAAGGGGCATGACGAAGTTTTGCGTTCTGCCACACTGGTTTATGGCCTGTTCCCCTGTCGGACGGGATGGCGTTGTGCGTCATCACGCGTCAGGGTGTCCACCCAAAACGCGCCGGCACTGCCAGCATCTCGCTGTAGTCTGGATTAGGGACAAGATTGGCAATATGGCCTTTAAGGTAATTCCCTGCCTTTGGGACGGCAGCTTCGGGCCCAGGATAACAGGGCTGCCTCGTTCCAGCCTTTTTATAGGGTCCGGTACCGTATGGACCTGCCGAGAGGCCTGATGTTCGCTGCTTAGCCAGGCCAGGATTACAGGGAGGCGGTTAAAGTGTGTAATGGAAAAATAAGAGCAGTGTGTCCTCACTGAGGAAAGGTAAGCCTGCTTTTCCCTGCCCCCCTGCACTTCCCCACAAGCTTCCCCTCCACTCCCCCTTACCCTCGATGAAGGTTAATGGCACAGAGAGACAAGGCTGAATACCGATCAGGGGAAGATGGATGGAGAGCTGGAGGAAAACAATCCCGCAGGTCCGGAGTCTAGAGATTAACTAAATATTAACTAACAAAAAAAACCCATACAGCTGCTGCCCCTTAAAGCAATTACAGGCACTCCCATCCCTCCCTTCATCAAACATCTCCCCATGAAACAAAAAAGAAAACCCACTAATAACTGGCTTTCACCCCTCCTCCTGCTGCCCAAGAGCGAATGAACGTAAAGGAAGAAGAACCCCCTTTTCCCTTTAAACAGGGAGTGCACAGTGCTTTAAAACTAGAACAGCCGGAGCCAGAAAATACAAATTTGTCTCCTGAGTGGAAGCAGACCTAAGTTGCATGCCTTTGGAGAGACTGACAATGACCTGGAAAATACCTAAGCAGGACTCACCAGCTCGAGAGCACCAGAGGGAAAAAAAAAAATCATCTTAACCCGTTTCCTACAAGCATTTGCTTACCAAATCATTACATGCAAAAACGAAGTTTGGCATTTTCAAGCCAAGCCTCAGAAAATCTTACCCTTTTTCCAGGTAAAAACTATATTAAATTAAACTCTTTCCAAAACAAATAAGCCTCCAACAAAGTTCAGCCTGGTCTTCGGCTGTAGCCCAACATGGATTATTCACTTCTTAGGCTTGCCGCAGCTTCACGGCTCACAACAGCTCCAATAAAAATTGATTACATGAGAGAGAAATGTATCGAGTTTCCATTTGCATTTCAAATACTGCTGATAAACAACATGAGGATCAGAGAAGTGGAGGGAGCAACATGCTCTGCTTGCTGCCCTGTATCTCCGCAATCCTTTCTCAAGCTCATTGATCCAGAGAGAAATCTAATGTAGACCTATGATGTGGCCATGTTTCGGCACAGCCAAACATGAACTCAATCGGCAAACTGGCTGCTCACCATCTCAGTCCACGGGTCCAAAAAGCAGAAGTCTCAAAAAGGCAACATCTTCTGCCTTGCCTGGTGCCTTTCAGCACAGAAAAAGGTCTTTGTTCTACAACCAGAGACTCACCCAGAGCCGACAATGTGCGAGATGTAGGTGTTACACGTCTAGACTTACACTCAGACGCATTCTTTCACAGGCCAGATAAAAGACTTGTGCAACCCGTCCATACGTAAAATTATTCATCACTTCGTGCGAGGCTTCAAGGCGTTCTCGGGAAGCCAAGGCATAACATTATATCTGACACCACCATATGGACAGATGGAAAGAATTATGGTTGGGTTCCATATGCATCTTCAACCCCAAGAACAAAAGGAGCTGACCGACTTGCCTGAGCTAATGTCTGTTTATGGCGGACGCAGAAACCAAAAGGTCCAAAACGCAACCTGAAAAAATTCCAAGACTCTCAGCCACACGTTGCGTAAACACTCATAATGTAAAGCTGAACTACAAATCTCTTTCCTCCATGTCGTTTTAAAACTCTTAAGAAGTACTCGAGAAGCATCACCAGTAGAGCTTGACCAAGCTGGAACTGAATCTAAGAGAGACCGGTTTCAGGCAGAGATGGCCCAAAGCTATCCCACCAAAGGCAGGCATGCCACTCTCCCAGCTCGTCAGGGTACCGGATGCCTCTCAAGTATTTGGATGTCAGAGGGCCGATTGTGTTCCAGTCAATCAGTGCGCTCATCTAATCTTCCATTTCAGTTACACAAATGCAGCACCGCCTGTAATACAACACTCGCCTCAACTCATGCGCGGATGGGCTCCTGAGTCACGTCGAAGACAAATAAATAGGTCAGTACCATACGGACATAAATAAAAGTGCACGTCTATTACAGAGCAACACTAGATCCGATCACCATTACAGAATCGTGCAGAAAGGAGGCACTCAAAAGAAAGAGAAAAAAAAAAAAAAAAAAAAAAAGGAACGCACAGGCCTCTCAACTTACTTGACACGAGGTCAAAGCACTCAAACTGAAGCACTGGTGAAAATTACCATACTGCTGAATATCCCTGCTCTGGAGAGAAAGGCCAGGCATACGGTTCTCCAGTATGCCATCAGGCATATCCACTCTTAAATGCACTGCTGGTTTAAGGGTGTACCGGAGAACGCTGGTACACGAAACAAGCAGCCGGCAGAAGCATTTCGAGGGGATGCTGCTGCTGCACGGCAAAAGAGGGAAAAATATGCGTCTCTTGATCACAGAGACCTCCCCTGCACTTCAGAGCTTTTAATCTATTAATGCTGTATCCATCATTCATTAATCAGCCAAGAGAGATTTCAGCATTTCTCAAACAACTTGCAAACTCTTGCTAATATTTACTGAATCGATGTAATGATGCCTGGTTTCTGGGTTGTTCCTCTAGAGAATAAAGAGGGATAGATCACAAGGCAGATTAATCAGTATATTTCCTCCTTTACAGATGTAAAAGCTCGTAAAGAAAACAGGGTAAAGTGATGATAGTAAAAGGGGACGGTTCTCTTCCTAATGCATACATTTCTAACAATGGATAATATGCAAATGGGCACTAATTAGAATTCTGGATATGACACGATGCTAACGAGTGGCTGTAGGCTTCTACTACATAAGTATTTACAGATTTATGAGGACCAAATGAAACTAGCTTTTTTTCAAAGAAGAGATTGATGTAGAACAAAATCACTGTTAGTTTCAGAACTCCCCAGGCAATACAATATACTAAGATGCAAAAAGTGCCCGATAAGACTTAATTTTTTGTGAGATCCTGAAAAACACACTGACATCCATATCGAAGTGATAAGGAGAGGTTCAGTCCAGACTGCCAGTCACAATACTGGGTAGCCAAGCAGAGCATATATCATTTACAACAGTCTTAACTGGAGGAGAAACCAAACTGCCTGGTTAATTGTAACAAGGTTGGAAAATGGTCACGTACAAATGAATGGTACATATAAAAAAACGTAAGTGGACCCCAAGGGAAAAAATAAAATACTGGAAGCATGTAAGACGTGGGCCCTTTAAAAAGAATCTGCAACCTACATTATAATCACAACTGTACTAGCATCATCATCCTGTGGCAATTTATAGAAATAGTCTACTATTCTAAGTCCTTGGTAGTTATTATTACAACACTGCCTAAGCATAAACACACTACCGCACCATTTCCCCTGCCAAATCCCTGCTATCCATTTAGACTAAAAAACAGAGAATGATATGGAAGAACGACCGACATTGAGGATAAGGAGGAGACATTGGTTCTCTCTCAATCCAGTTAACACAAAATGCCTCTACCATAGGGAGAAACTAGAGATCCACTGAGCAACTTTAAGCCAGCATTCCAACGCATGGTGTAATTCTGGCGTCTTCCCGTCAACCTGGCAGCTGCTCCAAAAACCAGACTTTTTACTCTCTGACTAAATGCAATCCATTAGACAAGATGAAAAATGTCTGATGCCAGTGCTCATCTAAATCTAGTAGGTTTTCTTTTGTCCAAAACACGTCAAAGCTGCTGGTGACCTTGCTAGATTTCCCAAAACCAAACACGCTCAGAATTACAACAGAAAAAAGCCAGATACTGTCCATCCATTCAAAAAGCCTTCAAATCAGCTAGGCCTCAGCAGCCCTTCTTTCCAAACAGCAGCATCTTCCTGCAAGATTTAAGTTCCACATCTTAAATTCTGCACTTCCACGTACAAAATGTTAGAAATGTCAATTGCCAGCCAGCACACCCCCACATTCTCAAACACGCACACACCCCAACCCACCCAACCCCCTCAAACACACACACACACACCTTGTACATGGAAAGCTTCATCGATGTGTGAAATGTGTACATACCCATGTGCTCACGCATACAGAATCACCCAACCTCATCCCTGCATAGGTCAAACATGTCTGGCTGACTTTCTTACCTTAGATCAGATTAATTAAGAAGGCAATCATCTTATGAAAGGATTTAGGGGTCTTTGTGGTCAACTTTCAATCAGAGTTAAAATATACATTCTGTGAGTTATTTTAACATTCAACTTTCAAAAAGGTCACATTTACTTTATTACGTGTTTATTACAATAATGTAGTTTTATTTCATTTAAAATGTCTTTACAATCCCTGAAATAGCACAGCAGCATAGCTCTTCTCACACAGGCGACCGCACGATTGGTGTGCCGTGTTGTCCTAATAACTAATATTCCATTGACAAATATGTATGTGAAGTATAGAAAATGCTAGATAACAGGACAGCACTGATGCTAGTATTTTCACTAGTACCGTTACTTACAGCGATCAGCAAATATACCTAATTAAAAAAAATATATAGGTTGACATTTTACTGCATGTTTAATTAAGATAAATGTAAAATAGAAGTGCTAGGATGACACCCAAACTGTGCAACTGTCCATATTACACAGCATATATATCACTAAATAAAATTCCCACATCTCTGGGGTTTTGTCAATTCGTGTAAAAGTCATTATCTTAACAATGAGTTCTAAGAACACGCTGTAAATGATTTAACGATATAATCTTTACCAGACTGAAAACATTCCCGGCAAAAAAGGCAAAGTACTTAATCGGATAAGCATTGGATGTCTCTTGCCCTAATAAACGAGCAACAGATGGAAGGAGGCAATACAACGGGTGATAGTGAGCCGACGCTGGAAAAGCCTGCTGAACTTGACCTCGGTGACCTTTGGGCTAGAGCATGACCGTCTGTCCGCATGATCAATACACTGACGCAAATAATAACAGGGAGAAACGTGCAGCACCGTCAAAGGCACCCTCACTGCTGCTTTGAATATAGCAACTGTAACCGAGGTGGGGGGGACTATGGCCTGGAGCCCGCATCGTATTATTCTTTTGTTTGTGTCGCTGACTGACTCTACATGGTCCATGGCCTCTGGTTGGCTCTCTGTGCTGTTTTTACACAGCAATCCTTTCTGAGCACTAGGCTACAGGGAGTGCTACAGCAGCGAGCCCTGAAAAGAGCCATATTCAACACATTCATATGTGCAGAGATCTGCCACACATTTCATCAAGCCTAAACCATTCTGCGTCCTCGCGACAGGCCCGTCTGCCACACCTGCGAGATTGAAAATGTACCACAAACACCAGAGGTGGAAGTGGGGGGGGGGGTTTCTCCTGTGCCCTTGGGATGTAAATATAGACCATCATGGCCACCTGCCAGTGCAATAGCAAAGCCATGCTATTTACAGAGGAATATACATATGGTTTTTCCAGTCCCTGCCTACGCCACTTTCTCCCTCCTCCAGCTTCTAAACGACAAAAACAAACAGATTCCTGTCCCACGTTCGGTCTCCCGCGCCACGCTCCGGGTCTGCTAGCAGCGGCCCCCCGGCCCAGTCCGCGTCGGAAGAAAGATTGCATCTTTTATTTATCACTCTTTGGCTTTATTTTTTGCAGCACATTCCAGACTGAGATGCAATCAGCCAAGAAACCCTCCCTGTGTGTGCACTCTTGTCATTTCCCATCGCTAGAATGCAGAATGAGGAGTGTGCGTGCATGCATGCATACACACACACACACATACTTTTTCACACAAAAGGGAGAAGTTCTCCTCACTGGCATCAAAAGCAGAGAAAAATCTGCATGTAGTCTGATGGAAAACAGGACAGCTCTTGATCTTCAAGACAGCGATCCTGTTCAAGAGCGCCCGGGCAGCTTCCACAGGGGAGGAGGCCGCTGCTAAAAGACACATGGGCTCCAACTCGCGCGTTATTGTGAGCAGACACCCATCTTGGCTCAGGACTAAGGGCACAAAGCCCAGATGAGGCGCCGCTGATCCAGCAGCCTATGGAGGAAGGGGAGGGGGTGGAATGGTCATGCAGAAAATTGCGTTTGCAGAACGCATTACAATTCAAATGAAGCATACAGGGTAACGAGATTACCATCTTGACATGCTTCCAAAAAGGTGGACCATCCACAAGCTTTTGAGAGAAGCTGGTGGTAACCGATTCTGAACAAAGATGAAGAAGTTTGAATGCACCAAGCAGACCAAAATACGGATGCAAAAGGCTTTTCGGCCATGCAAACAAGTCTACCATCCCTGAGCATTCACAGCACCCAGCACCAGCAGCAGCAGCCAGAGTCAATCAGCTGGAAACTGGTGCAAGCCAAGGTCCATTTAAAACAAACACGAGAGAAAAGGAGGAGAGGAGGAAAAAAATGAGGCACTGCAGCTTTAAATCGCCATTCCTCCCACCCCTTTCCAAATCTCTTCTATTTAACAAGCAGTGAAAAGAAATAAAAAGGCGCTTTTGTTTGCCTGCTTTTTTTCGGCGGCTGACAGAAAGCTGAAAAGACACAAATGAACATGAAAATGGGAACAAAGTAGTGCCAATTTGAATGGAGGAGGGGGAGATATGCGCCCTGGCCAAACACACACCAAAAAGGAGCTTTTCG
>CM067490.1:19584153-19678700 GCA_034552555.1 Semaprochilodus insignis | reverse complement strand
TACACCTCGACGGCGTTAGAGGAAAAACGGGCACGGAAACACAGGCTTGACATTTCGCTGACATTAGCCCGTCCTCGCAGCAGCTCGAGCACACTGAGCTAGCTCGACTTGGTTCGCCAGCAACCTCCCCCCTCAGCGCCTTTCACATGGAAAAAATAAACACAGCCGACGAGCCTCGCAGCCTCGTCTCAAACTGTCTGAGGGGGGAAATAAAACCGCTGAGTTTCACTGCTGACGGTGAGGAAACGACACAAAAGAGCTAAAAATGTCGACAGAAATGTTTTGTTTTCGACGCCGAACAGCTCGGCTGAGGTAAAAACGGGCAGCTCGCTCCACTTCCGTGGTGTGTTTTTTTTTGGTGAGTAGGAGCAAAAATATGCAGTCGACAAGCCTAAAAAACAGCGACCGTTTTCTCTAAAAAGAGGTCAGAACGTATATACGTCTGCTCCCACAAGCTGGACCTAACCGACTGTCCGTCGGGGCTAAACGGCGAGCCTCGGCGAGGTGTAGCGTTAAAGCCTGAGGGAGGTTTAAAGCCCGTCGTGCCGCTTTAGCCGTTGTCATTCCTTCCTTTGTTCGCTGTAAACTCGCTCGGTCTGCTTGGCTTCTCTCCCCGTGTCTGCTCTTAAACTTCGACCGGGAGTTGAATATAGCTCGTCGGAAGGGAGTCGGGCGATGAATAAACGTTAATGATTTTTTTGTCTCTCCGGTTAGACTCACCGACTTGCAGCACGTTGTCCACACAGCCGCTCTCCAGCAGCGCTATGCCCCGTCGGAAGGGCAGCCGGGTCTCGTCGCTGCCCTCGGCTGCGGCCGCGCTCTCCTCCGCGCCCGTGTTGAACGAAGAATACATGCAGATCTCGCGCTCGCTCCGCGGAAACGACCAGTACACGATCCGCCGCTGCACGGGCTCCGGGATGCGCTCGAAGCGCTCCTCCACCCGCTGGAACGGCCACTTCTCGGCCACTCGCCTCGCCGCAATGTCCAACAGTGACTCCGGACTGTGCGTCCTGCTCGGTCCCCCCTGGCCGGAGCCCGAGGCTCCACCGGCACCACCGCCGCATACTGTCCCGCCGGGCCGCTGCCCCTGCCTGCACGCCGTGCCGTACCCGGGTCGGCAGCAGAGCCGTTTAGCTGGGGGCTGCTGAACGCGCTCCGCCATGATCGCACCGCTTTAACGGTAAGAGCGGAAGTCGCCGTGCCATATAAACGCTAGCGATGTCCGAGTCGTGAACGAATCGTTCTTTTCAACCGATTCTTCTTCGAACCGATTCACAAATCGTAACTGAATTGAACTTTTTTTTGTATTGTCTCCGCAGTATTTTCGTTCATATGATCAGGAAGTCTAATAAAATTAGAATATGATTTTACACAGTTTCAACCTCATCAAGTCATATCATAAAAGGCCATTAAGAATAATCTATTTGAATTACATTTGGATTGCATTCTCTGTAGCTGACTTCCTCTTCCTTGTTGCATTTAACAGTGTAAACTGTATATGTGTTTTGTGTATATTGTTTATACATGTAGAATATATATAGTTTTGTACATTTTGTACACGCATGTGCAGTTTTGTACATTACCGCTGTGTCTCGTGAACGAAAATAAATTGTTTGAATCGTATGTTCGATTCATTTAAACGTACAGTTCAAAAGAATCGGTTCGGACTTCCCATCAGTGGAGGGATAAGGGTAGGGAAAAGCGTTACGCTCGCGCTGATTGTTCGCCGTGTATGGGCAACCCGGCCTTATTTGGTCAAAGAGGCGGGGCCTGCGGGCGACGTCGAGCGTTCGGAGGACGAATAAAGATAAGGGGCGGGGCTTTGAGCTCCGCAGCCACGCTGAAAAAAGAAAGGTGGGCGGAGTTCTCAAATGTTTCCAAAACATACTAACCAGAGGGTTTTTAAAACAAAGTCGGACAACTTACACGTTCTTCTTAGACGGTATTTAAATAAATACCCTTAAGGGCGGCGTCTCAACGGAACAGACGCAGTAACCAAGTAATGTCAGAGGCGTGTTTAGCCTCCCAAATCTTCTCCTAAGAACCTGTAGAACAGTGCAGTGCTGTAGTATATGTAGTAATCCATGTAGTATATGTAGTAAACCATAATCCCCATGTTCTGAAGGGCGCAGCCTCTCAGGTGATCAGTTATCTTTGAGTAAAAGTACAAAAGTACCTGCTTGTGAATGTAGTAAGGTATCAAAAATAAAAGTACTGAATTATTACTAATATTATTTTGATGGTAGTATGTGTTCTTTAAAACAATATTATTTATGCAGAATGCAGAATTCCTTTGTGTTTGTTACTTAAGTACAATTGCAACCAAGTACTTTTACTCATGCAATGTTTTGCCAAGAGTACACCTACTGACATACTGTACTTTGTCTACCCCTACAAATCATTGAATGTTTGTCATTATAAGTTAATTACCAACATTCATTATAACAGAATCACCATTTGTAACTGAGAGAGGGTCTTACTAATGCTGTTAAAAGACTTCAAATACACTCATCATCAAAAGAATAGTTGTGTCTCTCAGTATGGTGTTGGGCCGCCATGTTTGCTAATGCAACATGCCAGACGCCTCAGCATGAAGTTGTAGAGGTTCCTTTTTGCATCCTGCAACAATCCATCCCATGAAGCTTGAATACTCTCATATAAACAGTTAATCTGGGCGCGGACCATGGTGCCTCCACACACAAATTCTTTCTTCGTCTCCATCAAGACAAAAGCCAGACTCCTCAATGAAGATGACCCGATGCCATTCTGAGTCACTCCATGACAGTCTAGCACAACACCATTGCAGTCATTGGCAACGTTGACGTGGTGTTAAGGGCAGACATTGTAACAGTCTGCGTGCATGTAGTCCTGAGTCATGCAGCACCACGCATTGCTGGCACTAACAGGATGACTCATGGAGGGCATCACTACATGGTGAATGTTCACAATTGTGGCTGTGATCACACCACGCAGCATTGGTTCTCTCTCTCCATGAAGGTCTCCCAGATCCTTCACGTCACCTTCTTCTATCCACTGCTGCCAACATCGTGCTATGGTAGTATCTGCATGAGTGGTATAGTGCTCTATACATCGTTAAGACCATAGTGCTTCCTGGAGCCCTACTAAACGACTCCTCCCCAACTCTTCCAACTGTTCAAATTGCTTTTGAACTCTTCTCTCAGGCATACTTCGCCTGCCAAGGATCCTACCAACACACCAGCCCGAATCAGAAGGGAAAGCATGTGCAACAGGACAAACTTATATAGTCAGTCAGGTACAGTGATACTTACATCACATGATGTTAAACCTACCCACTGACTATTTTAATCGATGATGAGTGTACTTTTGATCCCTCTGTTGTCTTTCCTTCTAAAAAAACATGAATGCAATAATAGTAATAAGTCTATGATACGAGCCTTTATCTATAAATTATGAGCTCTGGTTGTGGGTGACACTTTTATAAAGATGTGCAACAAGGCAATGATGGATTATATTTGCTTATTTTATAGGCTGCGTAGCTTACATTACTGCAGGTGCTTTGTAGCTTTTATGTGTTCTGTGTTGTGTCTGTTCTTTTTCTTACTCTCAGAATGTTCTCACTCTGAGACAGCCAGAGTGTATTACAAGCAATGCTCCATCATTTCCCAAGATGTCTTTCTGCTGTATGTAACAAAAGCCAACACATTAGTTATAAAATAGATAGTTCAGGTTCTGAAATCTGTTTGACTGAGCTTCAGTAAGATACAGACTCCTCAGAACAGTTGAATTCTGTATTGTGGCAAATCAAAATCGTGCTGTGATTGGGCTGTTATATTGCTTGCATTGGCCAGATGAAGTAAGTCCATCTTAAACTGTTGGGGGCTGATAATTACGAGGCTAAAACAATGTAGTAGGTTAAACAGGCTTAATGAAAGGTAACAGGCTAAACCGCTCCTTTATTAATGTTTAGTGTTAGGGTTTAAGCTGAAGTATTTACTCTGAATCTCTCTAAAATATAAAAATAGATTTCAAACATAAAAAGTAAATTAATATGCAATAAAATATAATATAATATGTAATATAAAAAAGTAAACAGGATGCTACTTGAATGTTTTACATTACCTGAATGTTTTACATGCTTCAAATGAGTACTTGATGCCAAACCAACACAGGGGCAGGTGCTAATGGAAATTAGCATCATCGTTCAGGCAGTAATTTGGTGAGAATAAGTACATATAGCAAATATTTCTGAATTAAACCCCCAGGAACCTAAATCTGTCTTTTATTTCTAAACAACTGGGTCAGATTTGTTCACAGTAGTGGTAATAGGAACCAGACATCCACCTCTAAAAGCTCCTTCACAGAAAGTTATTACGTAAAAAGGTTATGAATACACTGCCTGATGTCTGACACATCATTTTATGGTAGTTATGTGACAGTGTTCTGGTGGAACGCATACTTTAATCAATGTATTTTAATCCATTCGTGGTGGGATAAATGAAGGGTGTTGGAAGGCAGTATGGTTCCATAAATGAACATTGTTTGTTCATCTGTTCCTTCGTGCATGCGTTGCTTGCAGTCTTTTTGTTTGTTCGTTGGTCCATCCGTCTGTTCATCCATCTGCACAGCTGACCATCCATGACTATTTTGTCCAGTGTTGGACAGAGAGCTGTCAATCAAGTTGCTCATTAGCCACGCCCACACAGTTCTCAGATAGGTCGGATCAGCCGTGTATTATCGTATTTATATCTTATATTTTTCATTTAAGCTATGCAGGATGTTTTAATGTAACACTCAAGACTAATATCACTGAAACATTTTAATATTTTACTCTGTGTTTTGGGACTTTAAATGCTGCTATATTAGGATATTTTCATTATGTGATCACAAAAAAAAAATAGAACTACATGAAATGACTGCAGTATACACAGATGACTGGATGGTCTTGTTCTCCTTGTTGCTTGAAAATGGCAAACTACATTTCTTATCAGAAGAATTATTGTGAATACAAATAATTATAACTTAAATTATTTGTTGAAAATGTCTGTATTTTATCATATACTGTATTATGTTGTCAGTGTCAGAGGCCATGTGTTCCAGTTATGTTACCACAGGTGAGGGGGCTTAGACACTCCGGTTGGCATTGTACCTAAAAACACACCTTACCTGTGATACAATAACAGTAGCATATGGTTTCCCATTGCTTATTCCATTATTTTTTACCTTCTTAACCTTAAAGATATGTAATATTTTTAGATTAAAACGTGCCAAAATGAACTAAAACTATCCACTGAATAGGAAGGAATAGCAGTTTTGATGATATATCAAAGTCGTCTCTGCATCTTGTTGCAGAGATATCTCCAAAGTTAACATGCTAACCATCTAGTCAGGACAGGACTACCATGACTACACACAATCCCTGTCTGGGAAAACAGGCAGTAGTGTACAAGTGATTGTACAACAGTATTGTTTTATGTTTATATTATATTATAATATATAATAATAATAGAAGTTTAGTGGATTGACTAGCTCAAAGACTGCTCATGTTTATTAGATATTTGAACCACCTGCTATCTTTCATCAGTGAACTGATTCACTGTGCGGTATTTACAGTAAAGAACAGACATAATGTAATACTGAAACCATATAATGAGGCCACATCTTCTCAGAATGATTAAACTTTCAGACCACTGAAGAGTCAGATAATCTCTACCTTTTGATTCCAGATTACAATTATTCTTCTTCTGCCAAACAAGAAGACGTTAAGAGAAACACATTACCTACTGTAAACCACCTAAGGACAGAACAGTAATTTCATATGAAGTCTCGCTGGTGAAAAAAACAGATGTGTAGCCTCAGGGTAAACTATTGAAAAATGTGATGTAACTAAATGTAACTCGTTTGCACAGGTGCTGTAATCTCTGAGTGATCAATAAAATGGAATTAAGTATTCCGGTTTCTTTCTACAGAGAGACTTTAAATGTAAACCAGCTATCAGAAACTATGAGTCCTCTAAAATGTGAGTCCTCTACATTCTCATCTGTAAATGCTGCCACTGCAGTAATGGTTTCCCTGCAATGACAACAAAAACTAAAGTGTGAAGTGGGTCTACCATTGGCTCATTCCACTCATTCAACTGCTACTGCTTCAGCCACTAACTTGAAAAGCTTGAAAAGGTTTGTTTCTGATTGGGTGGTTAAAACCCAGTACATGAGAATGTGTACACACAAGCGTGCAGATAACCAATCAGTAAGCAACCGAAAGAATTCCAATAGTTGTGGCTGCTTTACATCCTCAGGGCCTGGCCAACTCACAACCATGGAATCAACTATGAGAGTGGTGGAGGAGAACATGAGAGCACCTGTAAATAAAATGAAGCTAAAGAAGTCGACCTTCCAAAAGGATAATGATCTCAAACTCACAAGGAAACCAACAAGGAATGGCTCAAAATCAAGAAATAGAGGTTTATGAAATGGCCTAGTCAAAGCCCATATCTGAATCCCATAGAAATGCTGCAGGTGAATTGAAACAAGCTGCACAGGCAAGATGCCCCTCTAATTCCGCATAAAGGTCTGAGCAAAAATTCTGAAACTGGTAGGCAGTTATGGGAATGTTGTTTCTATCTTTAACAGTTGCATTAATTTAGTTAATCATTAGTTAATGTATTTGTAAATAAATCATTAAACAGTCAAATTTTCTTGGTCTCTTTGTTCTATTATATAAGATTTATCTATACATAGCGTTTAACTGATGATCTAATATATACCCACATATGCCACCAGTGACACATTCATGGGGTGTATTTACTTTTTCATATGACTGTATGAGTACATAAAAATACATTTGTAATAGAATAGAACGAACTTTTGTTTGCCATTTCCTCCATTGCACTAAACGTGTTTCAGTTCAGTGTAGTGTTGTCAGTAAGTCTGTATCGATACTTCAGTGTGAAAGTTCTAAAGTTCATTCCATTTTAAGAACTTTGGGAAAGCCCCTAATATGATGAACCCTCCACATAAATCTGTAAGTGGAGTGTATAGGTGGAGGGAGCGGGATTAGAATTAGATTAGGGGTATTTGGATATCTGTGAGAGATAACTGACCAAAACCAACAACAGAGTGATTTAGCTTTTCTAGGGTATCTCAGATTTGACCTGGTTCAGACAATTCTGTCCATTTTTTAAAACTTCAGCTGGATGTTGAAATAAACACATAAAGATTGTCTCTTCAATTATGTGTTTTTTTTTAATATTCGTAATTATTACACTTTGTATGCCCAAAGTTTCAAAGCAGATTAAAACAACTATTTACTATTTTGTTTTTCACCTTTGGCGGTATAGTAGTAGTAGCTAATGCTCAGGTACAGTGTTATGTACTCATCATTAAAAGAATAGTTGCACTCAGAAGGAAGTGTCTCATTGCAATCCTATTGGGAAGGAAGATAAAGGTTACCAGGAACAATAAATGATGATTAATTTAGACTGACAGGGGCAATATTTATTGGGCTACATATACAGAAGTAGTGTCTCTCAGTATGGCTTCGGGCTAATGCAACATGATGTCTCAGCATGGAGCTGTAGAGGTTTTTAATGGTGTCCTGTGATAATCCATTCCATGCAGCTTGAATATTCTTATACGGTTCCTACAGATGGTGTGGTAGGGGTGGAGGTGGAGTGACGCCAGGCCTTCTGAATGTGTGACGAGTGACAACAAACCATTCATCTTGGCGCTGACCACGGGGCCTCCACACACAGATTTGTTGATCGTCTCCACCAAGACAAAAGCGGGACTCTTCACTGAAGATGACCAGCTGCCATTCTGAGTCACTCCATGACGGTTTGACACGACACCATTGCAGTCTTTGGCGACGTTGACAAAAGCAAAAACAATTTTAAAAAAAAGCAAATTACAAAAGCAAAAACAATTTTACAAGGGCAAAAAAATATTACATTTCAGAAAACTAAATTACAAGATGCTTTTATTTTTTTCTTACCTTTTCTTCCGTCTGCTCTTTTAAAAACTCTAAAGACCTTGCACAGGAAAAACAAAAGCATGCCAGTTTCGGTACTGGTAAAAGTGTTTCACGTCTTAATAATTTTGTTTTCTGAAATTTAATATTTTTTGCCCTTGTAAAATTGTTTTTTCTTTTGTAATTTTGTTTTCTTGAATGTAATTTTTTTTTGCTTGTAAATATTTTTTTGCCCTTGTAATTTTTTTTTTTCTTTTGTAATTTTGTTTTGTGAAATGTTCATTTGTTTTGCACTTCTCGGCCACCGTACAAACCTACCTACCAAGTTTCATTGCTGTCGGTTGATTCCCTCTGGGTGCAGCTGCTTGTGAAACTGTTTTTTTGATTGTATATCATGCGTTAAAAGAATCAATATCAAATTCATACTGTGAATAGATCAAACTGAAAATCCTTTATGGACCTCAGTCTTAGACACACAAATGTGGAGTGTTTTGTGGAGGTTGAGTAGCATTGTTACAGAGTGAGTAATAAGATGTGTAAAACTCAACCCTGGATGGCGCCCCCTCTCTAATTAGAATGATTTATGAAAGAATCCTTACAGGCTCGGCCAAAACAAATCTGTTTGATCTGACAACATTTTGGCACCGTGTTAATGACAGCTGGCAAAACAGGGAGTCAGGAGGGTTACTCTTGCCCCAGTCTACTCTCGCTCTCTTTGCTCTAATCTGCTCTTCACCTACACACACACACCAATGCACACACAGGTGTTCTGTATAGAGGCTGCGTGTAACTCTCCCATTTTAGAATTTTGATTGGCTGATTCTTTACTCATTTTGATGGGACAGAATGAGAAAAGAGAAATTCCTCTTTCCTCTCTCATAACCAACAGTTATTAGAAACAATTTACACATGGAACCAGCTTTCAACACCTGTAACACGCTAACCCAGCATACTTCATCATAACTGGATAATCTGCGGTAGTTTCGCCAGAGGGGTTTCTGTAATGTAATTGACCTATCCATGCTCCGCCCACAAATTCTTTCATAACAGATGCTGCTGGGTTGGATAAGATTTGAAGAACACTGGCTATCCTACAACATCTAATTAGACATTTTGTTACACAGCTATAAATATTGTCCTGTCGGCCTTGAAGAAGAGAAACTGCCGCCCAATGCCACTGACCAGCTGATATAGCAGGCAGGTCAACTCTACCACACGACTCACAGAATAGCATATGCAACACATGAACTCATCCTCTAGCCAACAGTAACAACTTAAGAGTCTCTCTTGTTACAAGTTCCGCACTTCCCATGAGCCTTCAGTAAACTAATATGCCATGGGACATGCTCTGAACCACCAGTATCAGCAGTCCTCTATTGGGGACCACATCCTCAACTTTGGGTTGCCAGACCAGAGACACTGACGGGCACTTCTCAGCAACAGCAGTGGTGCTCCCTCAGGCCTACGCTGCTTCCCCCACCGCCCACTGCACTGTAGCTACCAGTGAGAGTGCTGCACATGCCTGCTGGAGCCTGGGCTTTCAGCCTTAACCGGCATATTTCTGGTGCCTGCTCGAAGTGTGGCTGGAGAGAAGCAGTCATTGTCATGGGTCTGCCACGCTTCTCTGCCAGCAGGTCATTGCAGTCATTTGCAAGCCTTCCTGCTTCTCTCTTTTTCAACATCCTTTAGCTAGTTTCTCTCTTTAAGTTTGTGGCAGTGCCTTCCCTTTTTAGTCCGATGGGGTAGTCAGGAGACACAGTGCTTGAAACCCAGTGCAGGAAATGCTCTTTTATTGAACATTGTAACAGTGGAGAAAGCACCCCTCAGTGCCACTAAATGGCTGAGATAGCAAGCACATCCTTTCTTACCACACACTTACCACATAACGTTACACTGCATCAATTACCCCACAGCCCAGGACCTAACAGCACACGCAACACATGTGTTCAACTTATTTTAAGAGTTAATTTAGAGTCTCTTGTACTTACACCCCAGTGCTTCAAATGAGCCACCTCTCATCCATGGATGCTTCGGTATTGTCAGAGTATGTAATTGTGCACATTTGACCACAGTTGTGTTTTAGAGTAACTACATAAAGTTTCCAGGGACCGGGGTCATTGCTGTGTTTTTATGTTCCCCCTGTGTCTGCAAGGTGCTCTGATTTCCTCATAGTAGTACACATTCACGCACACATTCACAGGTAGGGACAAGTTAGTATCTCCAACTCGTCTGACTGCATGTCTTTGGAGCACTGGGAGAAAACCAGAGCATCCAGATGAAACCCATCCAGACACTCCACACGGAAAGGACCCTGAACGCCCAGCTGGGGAAGCACTGTGGATGTTTAAATCTAATTTTAGGAAAATTATTGTAAGATGAAGCTTGGTTGTTTGGAAGGTAGTATGTAGGAAAAACAGCCCAGAGGTGCCAAAACTCACTAAACAGGACAGCTTGATTCCAGTGCTCATAGATTCTTTTAATTCACACTTGGAAATATTTACACTCAAGAATCAATTCCAAAAAAAAAAATAACAAAAGCTGTGCAAGATTGAAAATGTTGGCCATTCAGCCAACCTCAGGCAGTCAATCCGCCAAACCTATACGTAACAGCAATAGAGGTGTTAATAAGGCCTGAGGCTGCGAAGCTATACAGGCCTATACACACCACAATAAAGAAACTCCACTCTATAGCCTTGCTTCCATTTATCCCAGTAGCCCCTGCCACGTTAGGCCTGGGTCATACCATTATGGCATTAAAAGCGTGACATGGAAAAACAACAAAAACAAACAGTGATCACAAATTCTAATAGTTATGGCCATATTTACAAGTGTGCACCTGATATATAAATACCTAATAATAAACACAACATGTTCTTTTCTTTTATACAGGTAATGCCGTGATGTTCCCCCTTTCCCAGGGTCTCGGTGTGCCCACCTGGACCTACAAAGGGACTAGCAAAACTGCGCTGGCATGCTTATACCAACAACACATCAGGTAAAGTAAGCGCAGATTCTCTTTAAATATGAAGGTCTTTAGTGTCAGGAGTGTGCAGCAGTTCTGGTAATGTGTTAGGACCTACTAACATCATCACAATGGTCATAGTTTAACTAATCTGCTAGGCTTGCTAATATTAACAGTGTGCATTTACGGTGCTTGTTTGGGTACCATTGCTGTTTAAAGTAATTCAGCTATGAGACAAAAACAATGTTCATTTCTAACTGATATGATGCAAACACAGTATCAGTATTAGCAAAAAGCAGACACTGTGGATTTATACATTTAAATCACAGATTTTATTCAGCACCACTGCAGATTAAACTAACCCAGCTCTAACAGGCTTTCACTTTCAGTTTCCTTTTTTTGATTTACTGCACTGACATTACAAAAAAAAACCAAAGCACTTATTTTGCCCAGACGCGGTGTAACAGAATTCCCCTTTAATAGTGTTCCAGTCTGAGTGTGCTCAGCCTCGGTAGCTCAGCGGAACTTCAATTCCCACCGTGTTCTCTCTCTCTCTCTCTCACACACACACACACACACACACACAGACACACACACAACAGTGATTTTACCACCCGCTGACCCTCTGTGATACAGCACAGGCCAAACGACATCACCGTCCTCCTATCCTGCTGGGCTGGGCACACACAGGGCTCATCTGAATCTCTGTATTATTGTTTCATTTTGCCCTGCAGACAGAAATATGGCGAGTCTGTAATGACAGAATCTGTTCTCTCTGCATGAGTAACAACAAAGACAGCGCATGCTGGCACACACATACACACCTATACATGTACATACATACATACATACATACATACAGCTATATGCATTTCACTCCTGGTTAAATGACATGTGTACATGATTGAAAATAAGAGCCTCTACAGAGAACACATTTTAATGGACAGTTTCTGTTCTTTGCTGAGTTTAACATATTGGGAAAAACTAGACAAATAAATACTGCACGTGTGTACAGTGTGTGTTTTATTATCATTTTTGTCCCAATATGTTTCATTCGGTAAGTAAATGTATAAATTGTGCATTCAAATGTGTAGAAGTATGTGTCTGTTCCGTACCACTGCACATTCACATACATATGCATCCAATACTGTGCCAAAGTTAGAGACCTCCTTCCTATCATAAATGGCCATTAAGTACAAATTATTCATTGTTTAAGGAGATTCAGCCGTAGGCAAATGTTGGTACCACCCTGGTCAAATCATATGTTTAGCTGATTTTCTAAGTGAAATTACACTCATCATCAAAAGAATATTTGCACCCAGAAGGAAGTGTTGGATTGCAATGCTATTGGGAAGGAAGATAAAGGTTACCAGGAACAATAAATGATTTAGACTGATATGGGCAATATTTATTGAGCTAAACATACAGAATGTCTCAGTATGGCGTGAGGCCATCATGTTTGCTAACGCAACATGCCAGACGTCTCAGTATGGAGTTGTAGAGGTTCCTAATGGTGTCCTGTGATAATCCATCCCACGCAGCTTTTATATTCTCACACAGTTCCTGTAGATTGAGCGGTAGGGGTGGAGGTGGAGTGACACCAGGCCTTCTGGACATGTGATGCATGACAAGAAACCATTCATCTTGGCGCTGACGATGGTGCCTCCACACAGGGATCCGCCAAGACAAAAGCGGGACTATTCCCTGAAGATGACCCGCTGCCATTCTGAGTCACTCCATGACAGTCTGGCACAACAACATTGCAGTCTTTGGCAATGCTGAAGTGGTGTTCAGGTTCAGGGCAGTTGTTGTAATGCATAGTCTGCATGCATGTAGTCCTGTGTCGTGCGGTCGTCTGCCAATAGTGCTGGCACTAACAGGATGACTGCTCGATGAATGTCTGCAATCGTGGTTGTTGGGTCAGTCAGGTACAGTTTACGTCACATGAGCAGCCTTGTCTCATGATGTCAAGCGTACTCACCAAGTTTCATTCCTGTTGGTTGATTCCTTCTGGGTTCAACTATTTGTGCAACTGTTCTTTTGATGATGAGTGTAAGATGGTGGGAAGTAGAAAAGGAAACCAACTTCTAAGGCTGAACTTTGGTGGTGTGAACAAATATCCTTTCAGGTTTCATAGCAAAAGTGAAAGCAAGTCTCCTGAAAAGAACTGGAGCTGTAATAAAGGTGAAGAGTGGATGCAGTAGATGCTGAATTCAGTTGTTATTTCTGGTAAATTTATATTTTTTCTACTTTTTTATTGAAACTGAAAAACTAACTTGCACTCATTAGCTGTTTTGGTGGGAACTGAAATGAATGACGCGTAGGAGGTCTCTGACATTTGCACACCATAACACACATGACCACACAAACAAACACGCCACATGCGCACACTCGCACACTCGCACACTCGCACACCTTTCTTCTTTCCCTTTTCCCAACGTACAATACATATTTAATGAGAAATGAATGTTTACCACGTTCTAAACCAGACATGTGTTCCTGATCATACATGTGTTTGTGCTGAACGTTCATTAACATAATGATGATGTGGAAATAATCATGTAGTCTTTATTAGTTCATTGAGAACACTGCATTATGGTAAAAGCAGCAAATCGTTCTTGCCAGCATTGCACACCTCTTCAATCTTAAGGCATGTTCCTGCCTTCTTTTTCATCCTAACAGCAGCATCATTTCTAACATCTCACCCACATTTCAGCAGCAAACTGAAACTGCCTGCATATTTCAATTCCCCAACACCTGGCCTGCTCTAGTTCTGCAGGGGAAGCTCTTTCTACCTGCCCCATTGTCCTAATTGCTGCACTGGCTTGAATAGCTTCTTTATCAGGCTCTATGCCGTTTCCAACGCCGCTTTCTCTCCACACCCGCGCTGAAAAATCTATTTAGCCCCAGTCATTTCTTTCTTTCTTACCCGCCCCAACCCCTTCCTTTCCGCTTGCTGGAGACAGCCACGGCGAGAGATAACTAACGACACTTCTGCTCGCACCTAGGGATCCTTTTTTTTTTTTTTATACTGGCCTCATTTGCATTCCGATTAGTATGCATGAAAATTTTCTCACTGAACTTTAATACCCTAACTGCTGCATAATACACTTTAATGAGCATAAAAGTGAGCCTGACAATTAAAACTCACATTAATCACTAAACGCTACAGTCAAGGCGGGCGCAGAGAGAAAGGGAGAGGGGGAGAGCAAGAGGGGGAGGGATGTGTTAGAGGCTGTAGGGGGGAGGGATGGGACGGGACAGGGCGAGAGCGAGAAGGAAAGGAGAAAAAAGGAAGAAAAACGAAGGGTGCAAAGGAGGGGGTGGTGGTTAAACGCTTCAGCACTGTGGCACCTGAACGGCGGCAATCTGGGCTGCTTCCATGGGCAGACAGGGATGACTAATCGAGACTGGCCAGCCAGCGAGCCACTCCATCAGTCTGTACGGTCAGGTGACCATCAGAAAATGAACATCCACAGGGGCCTCAGCCGGAGGACTGCACTGATACATAAATATTTATCCCCTTCGCCTCCATTGTGCAGAGGCGGAGCTAGGTGGGCCCTCACTCCATCCCACTTCTTATATCAGTTTTCCTTCTGTCTGTCATATTCCTGTTCTCTGCCTTATATCAACACAATTAAGGTACGCAGGTAGCCTACATGCACTAAGGAATTTTGGTAGCTGAGATATGTCAATCTGGCCAAATATGAATTTATGATTTTTTATATTAACCTCACGTTATACTACTACTACTGCTGCTATACTACTATTCTTATTATTAACAATAACAACAATAAGAGTAATAATAATAACTTTTCAAATGATTCAAAATATGCAGTCCAACAAAAGGTACAATGGTCAACCTCTAGTGGTGACGTTAGAGGTTTCTGAGTCCCCCCAGTCCCTCCATCCAGTAGAACGTACAATGGCTGTCAGAGTTCCTGCCATTGTCTCAGTGTCTGGTTTAGATAGATAGATAGATAGATAGATAGATAGATAGATAGATAGATAGATAGATACATAGATACTTTATTGATCCCGAAGGAAATTTAGCAATTTTATGGTGTTTTTAATGTACACATCCAGTTTAAAGCTGGAGTAGGTGGTGTTGTAAAAACCAGGAAGTATAGGTCGAAAAAGTCACACCCCCTAGTTTCTAGGTTCTGCCCTCCTTTTAAAGCCACTCCCCCATAAACACCTGAACATGCACAGCCTGACTAGTCCTGGCAGAGAGCGCTGGAGAGAGGTGCACGCTGCTTTGTGGAAGTTAAAGAATCTTTCTCAAATAAACCCATCACCTCATGTTTATAGCGCCCAATTCAAAGCCTGTATAGTCTACCAAAAGATAACTCCTGTAACGTGGGCTGTTTCATCAAGAAACTCAGGGTCACAGGTCTGTTCCATGCTCTACTTTACTTCCAAACTCACCAAAGAACTACTTACAGTGCAGCAAGAAAGTGTTTTAATAAATATTTCAGAACCAGTATATAGTTTATATATGAATTTGATATGCACCTGATAAACTCTGTGATCTTATGAATTTATGAAGTGTTTAATTATTATATATTTAATTAAATTATATGAAATTATATTCAATTAAATTATATTTAATTAAACTTTTATTTGAAATTATCATAGACTTCATTACAGTGTTACTTCAGTATTAGTGTTTACTTCTTACTATCCCAATTGTTAAGTCACACAGTTATCATTTCTAGGTTTGTTATATAATTAATTGAGACATCACTTTAGCATTTAGTAAGAATTATATACTATTTGATAAATTCGAAAATAATGTTAGTCCTTATTTCTATCATTAATTACCCAGGTAAAAATTAAATATATTTTAATGTACTAGAAATGTACTTTAATACCAGCAAGTAGATTTCAAGCACATTATTGTTTTGTGTGCTAAATACAAAATGTATATATTACAAGTGTAATAATTACAAATACATTTTACCTCAGTAGTACTTCAGTGTACTTAATAGAAGTATATGAAGTATATATTTGTATGTAAGTATGTAAGTATATTTTAATGTACTAGAAATGTACTTTATTATGTACTTAAGTATACTCAAGTAAATGTTGAAGCACAGTACCTTTTTTACGTTAGATTAACTAAAAAGCAGATAAAATAGTCAAAGTGGACATTTTTGGACACCTTCCAATTTATATGTCTATAAATGAATGGACTCATTAGGCCTTCGTTGGCTCATTATGACAGGTTAGGCAGGTCAAGAACTGTCATTAGGAATTGTCAGCTGATGACAGTTGCAGATATTCATAACAAATTCTCTGGCTGTTTAGATCTTGTGCTTACTCAACAATCACGGGCTCTAAGCAGCTGGCTGAGGATCTGAACATTAAACCAGCTGATACCTAGAACGCTGGGGAAGGCTACAGAAAGATAGTTTAGCTTGCAGTCTGAAATGCTATTAAGAAATGACTGTTGACAAAGTTGACTGTTAAGAAATGACGGTTTGACAAATGCCACTGTTTCCAATATTGGGACACGTCTCACCCATTCCACCTGGTTCATACGCCAATAGAGTAAAGGTCCTGCTAGCAACCCCCTCGAAACCCTTTAGTAGATTAACTAACCTTAGTGTGCACTACCTCAGTGTGTTCTGGGGGGTCCCATGTTGTGCTGCAAACTAACTCGTCATGGTTGATCAATGGCAGCAAAATGTTAGGTTTAACAGTTCTTCTTTAGGAAATTAGCTTTTCTAGTTTATGGGACAGCGATAAGGCCAGATGTCAAACCTTTTTTTTTTTTTTGTCACGCTTCCAGGTTTCCCCTCTGCCTCTGATCTCCTGAACTCCTACTCCCAGAACCCACTAACCGATGATGTCATAGTCACATGTCCGTCATCGTCCAATCACGCCCCGTTTCTTCGTTCGTCATCATCAGAGTATTAATTATTCACACCTGCATTTCATTTAGTCTGTTTGCTCTGTTTGCAGAGCGTCATATCCTAGTGATACTGATTCTGACTTTCTGGTTTCTGACTCTGTTTGATCTCTGGTTCGTCCCTTCTCTTCTTCTACCCTCTGGTTTTGGTTACCCTGTTCTGATTGCCTATTTGGTTTAGACTTCTGCCTGCCTCTTCGTATATGACTTTGCCAGTCCCTTGTACTATGTTCGCTTGGATTCTGTTTTTGAGCCTGACTGTCAACCTGCTAAATAAACCCAGCCTTGATTTTAGCTCAGCGTGCGTCAATCAGTTTTTGTCCGGCATGAGAAAGTCCCATTCCTGTCAATTGATTCCTTCTGGATGCAGCTAGTTTTTTGATGATGAGTGTATTTTCATTGATCATTATAGAAAAGCAAGAATTTTGTTGTTTTCTATGACACAGTGGATCATGTCCAAGAAGTAAGGATGTTCATTTTGATATTTGAATATCTACGAAAGTTTATAATTGGATATGCAGCTAACGGCAATAGCGGAAAACAATGAAGACCCATAGGCCTACTGTTTTAGGTGGCAGTACGGGTGTTGCACAAAATTCTAGCAGCACACAGAGGAACATGTTTTGTTTTTCCACAGACAGCCGAGGGACATCGGTAGGTCTTTGTGTTGTCTTCTACACAAGGCGTTTTCTCCTCAGTGGACGATCATACATCAGCTACTGTAGCTGGCCTAGTTAGTGACACAGCTGCAATTACTTGAGTATCCGAGTATCCATATATGTCTCTGTCAGGAGGGTAAAAATGGATACTTTAATGGAGCAATTTGTAAGATGATGCAACCTGTCCAGCTCATGCTCCAAACAATAGGGGACAACAAATCACCTATTATAAGAAACAAGGAAATGCACAGGCCCTCCTCCTCTCTCTTCACTCTTTACCAGTCTAGAAGAAATGTTACAAGTTTAGCATCAAACTTCATCCCTTCACTTGCCAAGAGCATCTCCAGCAGTGGAAACCATCACCAATGTAAACGAAGGACGTAGATTTTGTGGCACCCCTTAGCCCCCTCATCCGACAGTACAAAGGCTGGCGTGATGTTAGGTAGCAGGTTTTCATGACTAATTAGTTTACTACCTATTACTTACCCCTCGGGTGGTGAAAAAGCTCCTGAAGTCTCTTCTCTTTTTTAGTGCCAGTGCAGGAAATAGATAAAGGGAGTAAGCCATCTGAAAGACTGCATTATCGCCCATGCTTGAGGTATGTGGACTGACAGCCATGATAACTTACCGTTAGCATACTGATCAGCTTTCACCTCCTCCATGTCTGATAGTAAGTACTATATTTGCACGCTGTGACACTGGCTTTCCTTTCAGCCAATTAAATGCTAGCGTGCCTAACCATCATCTTGGAGATGTAGCTTCTGAAAAGCAATTCAGAATTTTCCAAAGTTAGGTTTATAACTGATGTGTTGCCAAGAATGAGGCAATCGCAGCACCTCAAACCCCATGCACACTTCGGAATATTTGTAATTCGGGGCTTCATTCAAAATGAATGAATTTGAAGGTAGATTTGAGAGCACTAACTATTAATTTGCTAGAGATGCAGCAACGATGCAGTAGCTGACTATAAATGCCAACATGTTCAGTCGTGCACATCGCTCTGATACGTAATATGACTTCACGCCAAAGATAATGAGAACAGGTTTGTTCAAATGTTGGTAGGGACAATTCTGTCCTCCCAAAATACTGATAAGGACATGTCCCTACTGTCCAAAACATTATTTCTTGTTTCACTTCTGTTAATATCACTTCTTGTATTTGCTGATGATTGGTGTTTCTTTACAGGAGCAGACGTTTGCTCTTACTTTCATTGGCTGTAAGTCCTTAAATGGTCTACCTTGGAGCAAGCCCTTCACCATAATTGACTAGAGGTTAGAATACACTGTAGGGGCAGCAGTGCTACTTCTGCCTCTCATTTTGGGCCTATGGCAGACTCAATGATACAGCAGCTCCTAAGGTTCACTTCTTGGCTAGGTGGTTAGCATGCTAACTTCAGTAGATATCCCTGCAACATGATACATAGATGTCTTTGACATACCAGGAAAACTGTTATTCCTTCACACTTGAACTCATTTTGGAATGTTTTAAACTAAACATCTCACAAATTGGACCTTTCACAAACTGCTAGGGCAGCAATCTGTTCAAAGTGGCTAGCCTGTTCCTGCACCTCACACACAAGTGAACACTTATGTTGCATGCGTTTGATGTAGATACGTTTGATCTACAAAGTTCAGAAGGATGGGCCGGAAGTCAACAAGAAATTTAAATGGGATCTGGGCAGCAGCACAATCTCACAAATGCACATACGTTTGCAGTTACAAATTGAATGTGGGGTGAAAGGCTTGAAGCGTAGCATTCGCAGCGTACATTCAGTGCTGCAGCTGCTGCAGTTCTACGACTGTTTACTGATATGGAAATGTTCACTCGATCGGAGTAATGATGCTTCAGCTCGGATGTGGAGACGACCACAGGCAAAAAAACAAGCAGCAGGGCTGCCACGTAAGAGTGGTTCTTCGCATCAATGACACCATGCGTCCTTGTTCTCTTTGTTGTGCAACGGCGTCCTAGAGCGAGCTATTCCTTCCTCTGCTACGGCGGGGAGCCGGAATTCATCACACGTTCCGCCGAATGAATTGTTAATTTGAAGAGACAAAGACATATTTTCACGCGCCCGCATTTTTCGCACCCCTGTGCTTTCGTTTCAGATGCTCAAATTTGGTGCACTTGAGTCGAGCGTGCCCATTTGCACCTGCAGACTGCTCAGCGCCTTCAGGCGTGCAGTGGTACATGTATGCGCACTCACATGCGCACACACACATGTTCATTCGCATGTGCACTTATGCATGCATGCAGGCAGAGAAGGAGGGAAGCACCCCCCATCACCCTATTTTAAAGCCTCAAACCAGTGCACAAACCAGGGGGCTCACACCCTCCTCTCTTTCTCTCTCTCATACCCTAAACAACCTGCTCCCTTGCCCTCCTCTGCTCGACACACTGTATGCGGACACTGTACACAGGCGCTGGGGCCGCTGGGGTTGCTGCGCGTCTGGGCCAATGTTTGTGTGTGCGCGAGGCGAGGCTGAAATGTTTAAAACATAAAGCCCATGCACAATTTATAATGATGCGCCGCTGCTTTGACAGCGCATGGCTTATTAGCCTCTGGACCCTCAGGCCTTGCTCTCAGGATGCTCAGCTGTAATGGACAAATCTGCTCCACAGATTTATGTATGTAAATGCAAAGGCTGAAGGGGCGGGGCGGTGGGGGGCGAAGGGGGGTCACCTTCCGGCCCAACGGCTCATGCAAATCCGAGGATAAAGAAGGACAAAGGAGGGTCAAATATCTGAAGAAATGCTTGAGTCATCCGGCATGGACTGCGGTGATTGGAACAGAAGCTTTGCCATAGACTGCGGGCAAAGTGGCGGACAAAGACCAGCTGCATTTTTGTTACTTTGGGTCTTTTTTTAAACGCTGCCTTTAAATTTGCCTGAATTTTGCACAAATGCTTTCGCTGACAATCACGGATCCAGCTAATTGTGGCCAATCAGAGTGCACTGAACTGTCACCTCCGATTCCCAGTGCTCGCGTTAAAAGCCAGCAATCGAGCAAATGACAAACGTTCTGATCCCCAGCCATGAAAGGTAAGGCCCGAGATCATTATCTTGAATTAATTAACGAATCGAAATGTTCAGTGAGCATGAACGCCTTTCATTGTCTGTCATGAGGATTCGTCTCTCTAATGGTTATGAAGATTGAAAAGCGGTAGGGCCACAAAAAGGCTCTATTTTTAAGGGGAGCTCAAAATACAGCCCCGTCGAAATAACCTACAGATGTCCAAATAAAAGAACACCTCTGCTTCAGTAAACATTGGTTTCCTCCTGGCTGTGGAAAGAAGCTCCGCAGAAGGATCCGGCAGCATGCATGTGTAAGAAGACGAAGAAGGCAGGTGGAATCTCCTTTTATGGCAAATATAATGAATATGGTTATTCTGACAGCCTGTTCACGCCCAGCCTCCCACAGACCGCTGCAAAATTCACACCCCCCACCCTTCATGCCCTCAACCTCAAGCCCTACCAGTGCTTCAGCAACGTAACCAACCAGCACCTAAAGGATCGATCCTGTAATGGAATAAAGGACGGGGGTTGGGTGACAGAGAAACCTATGGAAAATAGCCAACGGCTGCCTCGCCCCACCCATGAAGGGCTGCGTTACAGTAGAATTGATGATGTGGCCACAAACTGGAAGGGACGTGCAGCATGAAGGACAATGGTAGAATTGGGAGGAGGGGAAAAGACTGGAGATGTGTGGAGAGTTAGCGTAGGCCTGTCTGGTTGGGTGAATGGTAATGAAATCCTACCAGGAGATGGAGCAGGCTTAGAGAGGATGGCCATCCAGTGCCGTTCTAGCTTACGAGCTGTGCCCTTCAGCCTTGTACAGAAGATAAATCAGGATAAGGCTGTGGTGACTGAAACAGGGGGCTTTGCGGTGAACTGTGGATGAAATTATGGAAAGAGACTACTAGCACCACCTGAAAGGTCAACCACTGCTTATAAGATGGCTCTTCATCTTGTGAGCAACGTCCTTCAGCCTTCTTTTAGTGCCGTTAGGAGTAAGGACCAGTTGCATTGACCTGGATCCACATACAGATAGTAGTTCTGAAGTTCTCTTGGTTAATTCTAAACTGTACTCTTCTCCTAAACAGCTTATAGTTATTTGTTCTAACAAAGACAAATTAGAGGGTTTTTTTTGGTAATATTCTAAAATAAAAAAAGAATCTAAAGAACTGCTGTTGTACTCGGGTTCGACCTCAGAACTGATCTCCAGACCAAAAACAAATGGCCTTGGTCTTGTCCTCATCTGGGAGAAAGGTGGACCTAATTATAATGGTAAGGTGGACTTAAATAATGTTCTGAGGAAATTAGTTATTTGGCATGGGCTGTTGCGATTAAACCGAAGCTTTGCTATAGACTATAGAGATCTTGGGAAGTAAAATTGTCCTACTTTTAGATTTGAGTTTTATGCTAATTTTAAGATACTTAATTTATTTTGAGAGGTTTTTACTGGTTTGTTGTCATGCCTCACACGTCCAGAAGGCCTGGTGTCCCTCCACCTCCAGTTCATATTCAAGCTGCATGGGATGGATTATCACAGGACACCATTAGGAACCTCTACAACTTCATGCCTAGCTTTTTAACATGACCAGGTAGATTAACTAATCAGGTAAAAAGGGTCCGTTTTTTTTTTTTCAGTGTGAATAATTAAAGAAATGCTCAAATCATTCATCGAGTGCTAGTGTATAGGATCTCAAAGGTCTCAAAGGACAAAATCAGAGTCCACTAAGTTTTCAAGCGCTGTATTTGTTTGACTGAAAGGCCATCTGGCACTTTTCCATCTTGTGAGCAATGCCCTGCAGCCTTCTTCTGGTGCTGTTAAGAGTGAGGGCTCAGGGGCCCAGCTGCTTTGACCCGAATACACAGTGGTGACCCAACTGTTGCTACCTTCATTACAAAGTTGGTACTAAACTATTGTGTTCTCCTGAGCAGTCCTCAATTTGAATGGAACGTCAATGAAGCCAGTCATTTCTTTTAGGTATCTGGCCCATCTGTAGTGCACACACACGCACACACACACACACACACACACACACAAGCACACACACACACACACACACACACACACTCATAAGCTGTTTTTTCGGACTCGTCTTAATTGACAGCTTTATAAAGACAGACTAAGTCTGTGTGCACACCATCTCTAATAAGATTGGGGGGATACAGACGCAGGCACCTGCGCTTTCCTCCCAATTTCCTTAGCGGTAAGTGATATGGGAAGGTGGTTGTCATGGTGACGACTGCTCTATCTTTAGGCAGATAACATTTAGGAACGATTACCTCCATGGTGCTTGAAATCCACACTGGAGAATAACTTCATCCAGAGAGTGTGATGGAAAAAAGTCTTTGGATGAGGTCATCGCATTGTCTTCTTCAGCATGAGAACGGAGTGAGGAGGTATATGATGTCATATGATGCCAGAAAAATGCAGTTACCTGTTATTTGAAATATGTTTAAATATTGATACACTGGTAATAATTATTTATTTAATATTCATTATCACAAACTTTTGTGATGAAGTGCGTAATGTGATCACACTGGGACAATGGTGATCTGCTCATAATGGTAATTAAGTGAAATGTTTTACATTTTGTTATGGGTTCCGTTGCTTGTTAGAGATCAGAGTTTCGCAAGCAAAGCGGCACCGACGTGCATGCTATATGGAAAATAGTCATCAAAAAACAGTCAATAACCCATAAGAATCAGAAAACCCCACAAAACTTTTCAAAACATAAATTCTCTCCTTCACGACCATCAATGAAATTAAATACCAGTTAAGCATTCCAACAGATTTCACTGTTGGTCCACATACCAGGGTTGAAAACACTGCGAAACAAATGGGCACACTCTGATAGGACTGTTTATCAGTTTAGTTCAAGTATATCTGTAGATCTGTCTCCACTGCTCCAGCAAATGTCTGAATGGCCAGCATGTGCGAGCTGTAGCAGTCACACGGATCTACTAGCAGGCGATGACTTTGATCAAGAGTGCGCTAAAAGGAACTTGTCATTTCATAGTGCTCTACCACTATTCATCATCTCATCATCTTCTAAACCACTTCATCCTTCTGGGTCGCAGGAGCTTATCCCAGCACTCATTGGGCAGAAGGCAGGAAACACCCTGGACAGGCCACCAGTCCATCACAGGACTGAAACAAAGACATACACATTCACATACCTATGGGCAATTTAGCATCTCCAGTTCACCTGACTGCATGTCTTTGGACTATGGGGGGAAACCCAGAGGGGGGAGAACCCCAAGGAAACCTACACAGACACAAGAAGAACACACAAACTTCACACAGAAAGGACCCTGGATGCCCCAGCTGGGAAATGAACCCAGGCCATTCTTGTTGTAAGATGACAACACTACCCACTACCCACTACCCCAAGTGATGATATAGGCTACATTACACTCACCAGGCACTTTGTTAGAAACCTCTACTCTTCATCCCCCACCTTGCACAGAGATTGTAGCCCATCTGTTGATGCCCAGTTTGTGTTAGTCATCCTCTAGCCTCTAGTCATCTAGTGGTCAGTTTCTGAGTATTAGCAGGGTTTTTCCGATCTAACTCCATATGCTAGCTCGGGTTCCCCAATGACACGGTATTACCAGCGCTAGCACAGTGAAGGCTAGCACACACTTCCTCCGAGTCAACTTATTTCTCAGCTGCCACAAACACAACATCATAGGACAGCACTTGGAAGAGAAGAACACTAACTACCAATTCTGTCACTCAGCTTTGCATTGAGTGATTGGTGGAGAGGGAACGCCCTTCCTTCCCACCCAGAAAGCCAAGACAATTATGCAGCCAGCCACAATGGCAACCTCTCTTTGAAAGGGCCAAGGCTGGATACTTTTAAAGGTGCTATAGAATGCATTTATTCAGTATTTTAAATTGTCTGCATAGCATGAATATGACCTTGGTCAGGGTGAAAAATGCCCAGATGTGGTTTTACATGCCCATTTACACCCTATGATTTGGCCCTAGACTTTCCTTTTTCTTGATGAGCTCATGAATAATGTGGTGAGCTCTGCTCTGATTGGCTGGTTTACACTGAAACACCACAGTGATCAGCAGGAGCAACATGTTGAAATGGACAGCAAAATAAAACAAACCTATGTGTAAATCAGCTCGTCGTACTATTTAATTAGCTATGCTAATGTTAGTCACTTGGAGCTTGCTAGTAGCTAACATTACCTACATTAGCTACTTGCTTTCAATCTAGATGACATCACAAAGTTAATTAAAGCTATTACTCACTATGGAACTTTCAGTTTAAGATGATCTGCTTCAACTGGCAAACAGTGGGTAAAATAACACAGCATGGCTACTACCTGGGGTTGTGCTCGAAATGTATCAGTGACCCTGACATGTGTAAAACACACCAGTATCAGTAAATATCACTGCTGTATTGAGAATTAAAAACCTGAAGGAAGAACCTGAATAAAGAGTGGAGAAACATAACGAGTGCCGATGCTTCCAGACAGGAGTGCTGCAATTTATCAGTTAACATTCTATCATGAGCTGACTATGTACACAAAAGTGCTGAACAGGGTAACTTGACCTTGAGTTTGGACTAAAAGGTCTGCGTGACTCTGAAAGAAGGTGCATTATTGGAGCACGAATGGCAGGAGCTAAACTGGCAAGTGTTTCAAAAGGAACCTTGAATCGAGTGACATGGGAATTTAGATCTATGGGGAAATCAGTAAATATGATGTTTACTGGATGAATTGGTTGAAGGTGGTTGAACATTGTAAAGCACTTTGTAAACTGTGGTTGTGAAGCTCATGTAATAATGCAATTATGTAAGAAAATACAAAAAGAAAATGCAGGATGTGATCAGACTGTCAGCACAAAGAGCCACAGGTACATAATAGGTTATGGGAGTTCACTGGTGCTAAAACCATCAGCACTAGTCTACAGACATGTAGGGAAAAAGTGATATGGTCACATTGAGTCATCCTTCACCATATTCTGTACAAGCTGGCAAGTACATGTATGGCTTACACCAAAAGAACGGTACAGGACAGGAGGCTGGACCCTTACAGTGAGGGTGTCCAGTGGCTCTGATATGCTTTCTTGCATGGTTTGTGTCCACTTATCTATTTAGAGGGAAGGATCGAGTTCTTTTGAGTCATGAGCAGCTTACTATAACATGTCTGTAATGCTTTTTCCTGTGTCTCCTGTCCCTACATAGTGGACCTATAGAGTTGTATGCAAAATTTTGGCGCCAACACTTCCATAGGACTGTAGGAAGATGGACCAGGTGGTGGAAGTACAAGGCTGGCGTTTCTAATAAAGGGACTTTGGACCTACATTTAAGCTTAAGCGAAGAAATATTGGAGCTTTTAATGGCAAAAGGCCACTGCAGTTTAGTCCAAGACTACATTTAAAGATTTAGGGGCTTCTATGCTTCATCAGTGTATAATAAATGTATCATAAACTACAAATGATAGAAGGAGCCCTTCATATCTTCATAGGAGCAGCTGAGATGTGGAGCAACATTTTTGTTACAGCAGCCCAGGACAGACCGACCACACACTGGCTATAGTGGTGTTCAGCAGGTTGCAATACGCTAGAGGTTGCACACTGCTCCTTTAAATGATGTCCAAGAAACCGGCCCAATATGTTACACTTCCTGTAGGTGCTCCAAAGTGCTGTCTGATGTAGCACTAGCATGGAGATGTTATGCAGGAAAAAGCAACCATACAGAAGAGACCAACAGAGTGCAGAAGAAGCCAAAACTGTTTGAAGAGCAAAACGACCTTGGAAACATCTCTTAAGTGTTAGACGCTGATGGCAACTAGCCTACAGAGAATTCGGACAGAGTGGCCTCACAGCAACATGGTGCTTTTGTCTTTTTCGTTAACGGCTAAAAAGCATTTAAAGACTGTTCAAGTTTTCCAGAGCGATTGCTGTCAGACAAACAAGAGGGTTTTCACTTGGAGGATGTTTTGAGACATGAATGTGTAATGCTGTGGGCCTCCGTCCACTTTTAATAATTGAAATGGTTGTATTGTGTTATGGTGTATTAAAGCCGCCTTGCATTAAAAATCTTCTATTTCATTTAGGAGAATTTTTTTCCTCTCTTATTAAAGTGTCGGGAAAATAATTGAAAGGATTGTGCGCTTATAAATATTTGATCTCCTCCTACTCACGTCCACGATGGGAACGCAGGCATTTACACCCAAAAAAATGTGTTACATTGTTATGAGTGTGTGCATGTGCGTGTGTGTTTCTCTCAGTCAGTTGAATAATTAAGACAGGAATGTTTGGGCCTGCGAAAGAAAAAAAATCAGACAAACTAATTTAAAATGAAATAAAGGCCCAGGTCTGTGAGGACATTAGATATTTATCGCCACTTATTCATTATTAACACACAAAGCCCTCATGATAATTGATAGATAAAAAGAGCTTTTCGAGAGACTATGCGGTACCAGATGTTCAGGGAGAAGAATAAAAGTATTTCTTCATTATTCGCCATTTTAATTCTCACTAGAGATTAACCCTAGTCTGTAACATCCTTACGCTCATACTAAAACACTTACCTCCATAACATCCAGTATATGTCTGACTCATTCAGTAGCCTGCACAGCATGTGTGTGACCTGGGTCATTAGCTTACATCACGCCTCTTTGTTCTGACTGATCTGCAAATTAAATATACAGATAAAAATGAGCTAAAGTGAACTGAATTCAATTAAAGCACCAGTGAGAGAACTAGCCACACTGGAAACCACTTACATTAGTGCACAGCAGGGGAGTGAAATGCATATGTATATGCTGTGCCACAGAGCAGGTATTATTTGGGTGGCATTACACTGATGGGCTGTGTTAGTGTGTGTCATGCTGGTGTGAGTGGATCAGAGACAGCAGTGCTGATGGAGTGTTTAGACACCTCAGTGTCACTGGTGGACTGAGAATAGTCCACCAACCAAAACTATCCGGCTAACAGTGTCCTTTGGGCAGAGTCCTGTGAGCAGCGTCCTGTGAGCAGCGTCCTGTGAGCAGCATCCTGTGAACAACGTTCTGTGAACAGCGTCCTGTATGACCACTAGCCACTCTGCAGTGGTCGCTCTGTGGCGGTCGTGGTATCTCTAAAATTGTAGCAAAAGGAATGCATGTTATTAACATTGAATGAGGGTTATCAAGTTAATATTGCAAGTCCGTTATTGTTGGTTCATTCGTTGTGATAATTGAATACATTATACAGGCCAAATGACATTTTCAAATTCAGTAAAAAGAAAAACAGAAAGAAAGAAAGAAAGAAAGAAAGAAAGAAAGAAAAATGAAAATACAAGGTCCTGACAGGGACAATATTCTATATGTGATGAAATCATAGATATTACAGTTGTATAAAAGGGTTAAACACCTCTGGTCAGTTTACATGTCCTAGAGAGAACAAACTTAAAGGTGGTATTTACTGGCAAATTGCTCACTCACCATCTATACTGCTTATCCTACTGTGCTCATTCCCATCCCAGTGCTCATTGGGCAGAACGCAAGAAACACCCTGGACAGGCTGCCAGACCATCACAGATGCACACACAGACATATACACTCACACCTAGGGGGCAATTTAGCCTCTACAGTTCACCTGACTGCATGTCTTTGGACTGTGGGAGGAAACCCACGCAGACACTGGGAGAACATGCAAACTCCTCACAGAGCGAACTCTGGTCCCCCGGCCTGGGAATTGAACCTAGGTCCTTCTTGCTGTAAGGCACCAGCCCGACCCACTGTGCCACCATGCCACCTGAGTCTTAAATAAAGGGGAAAAAACACATCAAAATGTGCCATAACTTCTGTATAGTTTATCTTTTATGAAATTCAGCAACTATCGAACTGAATGAAACTGAATAAGGGGCAAATCATACTGGGTCACCAAACATAAGACATATAGAACAATACAAACAATTACAGACAGCATATAAAATAGTAATAATACATAGTAAACACACATTATTCAACATGAATGATTATTAATCAACCTAATGGCCTCAGGCACAAATGACTCTCTCTGTCGGACGACATCTTAGGCAGCAATAACAGAGACCCAGAGGCAACAACTCAAAGGCAGAGAGGGGGACAAGTGAGGGGTCCTTAATGATCAAATGGCCGTTGTTTAAAGTCTTTTGTTTATGTAATAAAGCCAGTGACCTCAGAGGAAGAGGTCATGTTATTTTAATGTAGGAAATCACAAGCATGGAATTTGGCTTGGAGCACTCAAACTTTCGCACATGCACATTTTATATTTAATGTGTTTTTCCAATGTGTTACATTCAGGAAATTAATAGTAATTGTGCTCTGATATTTATCTGATAAAAGGCATATATAAGTGTGTTCTCTGTCGAGGATGTGTTAGTTTATTTCCACTTAGAAAATCAACAAAGTACGCCATTCAAGCAGAGGCACCCACACAACACAAACGTCTCTGGAACTAGAACTGCAGTCGCACTGCAGTACCGTACCAGTACTTAATGCCAGCACAGAATTTGCTGAATTCAAATCAGCCTTTCTGCTTTACCAAGCGGTCAGTAAATGACCACGCGGTCAGTCCTGCAGCCCATAAGGTGTTAGGGCACAAAAGCAAACAGGCCAGTGCAAGTGCTGAAGGCCTGAAGCCTCCTTCCCTCTCTCTTCCCTCTGTCGGTCCAGAAGGTGAGGGGAGGGTGATGTGGGGTGGAGGAGGAGGAGAGAAAAAGAGGCACGAGGGCGGGTGGGACCTCAGCTCACTTTTTCTTCTTTTTCTTTTTTTTTCTCCTTCCCTCCCTCCGTCTGCCTGTCAGGCCGTCCTTCCCTGCAGGCGTCCACACTTGATGGCCTTTATGAAAATATCATAAATTCAATCAGGGCCTGCAAATTTCATGAGCCGTCCATCTTCCTCCTGAATTTCTTAACGGGGTGTCAAAACAATCTGCCCCGTGACGTCTGACAGTCCGCACAGCGAGGAGCCAAATGGCTGGAAATATTCGGGCCGTCTCTCTCTCGTTCTCGCTCTCTCTGCCTAATCCGCCCCCCTCCCTCTCGTCTCCCGCTCTTCCACTCAAAAATCTGAATTTCATATCACTGAAATATGAAGGTAGAGTCAGACAATATGAAGGCCCTATGACTCTGAAATACTGGAGATTCATTGCATATCAGGCAAAATTGTATGGCACCACCTTATAAACGGTGCTGGACATCTCGCGTCTAATATTAGTGTCTCTTTTTAAAATTTGACCTCAAATCATAACTGATCTTTTCTTAAGCTCGTGTCAGTGGTCATATCACAAACAATTTATCATATAATTTTATTTAGAGGACCACCAGTACCTGTTTCCCATATCTCCCAACAAAATCTAATATCTTTTTTCACCTAAAAATGTCTTCTGAATTTTGATCACATCACTGTGCACCAGCGAAAAGCATCAATATCATGTTTTCCGTCCCCCTCCTAACACCACCAGCTACCATTGAGAGAAAATGCTCAGCTAGCTCTGGGAACCTCCCTGCCCGGCTATGTAAGGAAAAGGCGAGCTGCAATCTCAAACTCACCATCCTGGGAGGCAGTGGCTCTCTAATCATTAACTGACCTCATGTTTAATAGTCTACAATCTATCAATTTAATGAAACATCACATTTTGGATGTTTGTTGTGGCCACAAATATTTTTGAATGTTTTCAATATACCATGTTTTATGTGCCTATAAAGGACACTAACAAAGTTATTGCTGTTTAGCTGTCTACCACAGCCTTTTGGAATTGACAGTGAATAATGAATATGAGCTCAATATGCAGACTTTCCACTCTAATTTGAGTTTTTACCTCTAAATCAGGTAAACATTTTTATACACAGGTTCAAAAGAAACTAGACCATTGGCAGCTCCTCCATAACCGTAAGTGCAATTCCCACATTATTTTTAACAAGTAAGCAGACAAAAGGTCACAAATATGGGATATCAGATGCTGTTAACTCTCAATATAGAGTACAATGAGCCATGACTTCATATATATATATTCTGTTTTTTGGCTGAAAACTCAAAACCATCAGAGAGACAGCAAACCAATTTAGTGTAGACAAATCAACCCATTATCCCAGTCTTCAAAAGAGAGAATATATCGTCGCTGTCCAAAGAAAAACAAGTATCTCCGAAATGGCAACTTTACAGGAGAGGCAAAAAACCTGATTGAATTTGAATGTAAGTCAATGGAACCAGAGGTTTTTCCAAGCATGTTTTGGATGTTTCTGGCGATCCATTCATCACGAAATGTCCACCAAATGTAAACAGCAGCTCATGTGATCAAGTGATGCCAAAAAATTCAGAATTTTTTGAAGGCCAAGACAAATTTTCAGGAATGAATAATACATATCTATTCTATTCCATTCCATTCCATTCTATTCTATTCTATTCGATTCTATTCTATTCTAAACAACTGTAATTGTTAAAAAAATATTTCCTGGTGAAGAAGAATAGGTGAGATACGTGTATTATATGTGTACACCAACAATCAATAAAAACCTTTTAATACAGTTTTATTGCAGTACTGGAATGCTTGGTATTTGGATTTGCCAAAAATATTTAAAAAATGGTCAGATTAGACAAACATTAACTTGTACCAGAATGAAGGAAAGAAAGGAGTATGAAGAAAGGGAAGGAAGTGCTCATGATCCAAAGCATACTAACTCATGTGTGAAGCATGGTGGAAGTAGTGTTGTAGTGTGGGCATGTATGGCTGCCAGTGGAACTGGTTCCCTTGTATTTATTAGTGATTTGACTGCTGACAAAAGCACCAGGATGAATTTAGAATCTTTTTGAGCTATAAGAACAGTGCCTCTCTAGGCTTGCGAAAGCAGCCTAAAACTTTTTTAAGGCAAAGAAAAGGAATGTTCTGCTATGGCCAACTCAGTCACTCAATGCCAATCCAATCAAGTATGTATTTCACACACTGAAAGGAAAGCTGAAGGTACACCTCAAGGACCAGCAGCAGCTGAAGACAGGCATGAAGACCATCACTATGGAAAGTCAAAGTTTGTCAATGTCCAAATTTATGAATTTGACTGTTTGTAAATACCTTTTCTATATATATATAAAACATCTTTTTAAATAATGACACAGAACTCAGATGAAATAAATGCAAACTTTGTTCACTAAAAAGTTTCTTTGGACGTATAATTTCCATAAATTACTATATTTTGCTATATATCGTAATACACAGCATTTAATAGCATATTAAGTCTTTTAATATTATAATAGAATCATATTATGCATAAAGTATTGTGGCAATATCTTATTATTGCCTGCCGTAACTAGCACACGTATTGGGGACAGTTTTCTAGTTTTAAGTTTTCTACTTTGTCATTAATAAACTTCTGAGTTTATTTAAATTATGAACTGAAAATTTTGTCTCTTTCATAAAAACGTAATAATGCTTAATAAATTCAATTTCGACCAGATTCTGGGGCCATGACGAGTAAGTCATAGGCTCTGAATAACCGCGTGCACGTTCTTGCGGACCACTGCTCTACATGATGTCAGATTCTCATTATGAAGATGCATCCGTCATGTTAATGGCTCATCACGGCCACACAAGCGCAGAGTCAAATGAGAAATATTTGACTTAGACGGTCTAAGTCAGAGTATTAATGCAATCCGGAATCACTTCAAGCTCTTAGGCCTCTCTGGATGGGACAGATTCTCTTTTCATTCGTGCTCGCTCCACTGGCTGGGAGCAGGCCTGAGTGATTTGGGCAATATGTCTCGTGGGACAAAGTCAGGAGGAGAGTCCTTTGTGACTGAATAGGTTTTTTCTTCTACTCCCCCAAATGAACCCATTAATATTTTAGATTAATGCAAATAAGCACAAATGAAGGATAATTGCCTAAAATCAAAATTCAATTAATGTTTAACACAGGCAAATCTTCCTCCTACAATGGGAACAGAAAGTTTGCGGCCTCCTGGGATTTCCGAATCATTTTAATGCTGCTGAACTGATGGAGTATCGCAAGCCCCCAGTGAACTTATGAACTTTACAAAATCGTGCAGGGAGAGAGAGAACCAAAGAACACTAGCAGAAAGAAAAGGATGTAAGCTGAAATAAGGATCCTTATTAGAGGTATATGGTGATGATGATGAAGATGATGATGATGATGACGATACAGAAGATAAAGTCAAAGCAGCTTCCACACCTTGTTTACGGTACTGGCCTACCGAGAGGTCACTTACATGGTCAGTTTTATTGTGGACTCTAAAGGCGTTCTCTATTCGGTGTCACGGTCATATAGGGAACCCTGGTTCTGAGCTGGAAACATTTAATGGCATTTTTGAAGCTGTTGCTACTGTGGCTGGTGGTAAACAATGATCCAAAGTTGAGGTGTTTGTCCTACAGTTTTCCCCAGAATGCCTCTGGACTCTATGAATAACAAGGTCACTAATAATACTAATCTAGCACCTGCTTACATCACAGAATGTATCTCTGTTTATGTTCCAGCTTGTGATCTTAGATCTACAGATGCTGGCCTTCTGCAAATACCTTCTGAAAAATACAGGAAACATGGAGAGGCTCTTTCAGTTATTATGCTTCTAACCTGCGGAACTCAATTCCAGCTTGTTTTAGACAGGTGGGCTCAGTGCTCAAATTTAAGAAACACCTAAAAACATATCTCTTCAACTCAAGTGTTCAGTTAAAACTACATTAACATGGAGTTTATATGTAAGTATGTGTGTACATGTGTATATATCTGTGTATATGTATGTGTGTACGTGTGTGTGTGTATATATATATATATATATATATGACTTGACATTGCATGAAAGTAAAGACTTACTCATGCTGACCATAAAATATGGATACAGACGGAGCCTTCTATCCATTTTACACATTCATTTCATCTGTATTTTTGCACGTTCTCTGAATGTTTACAGATTCAGACAAAATAAAGCAGTACCACCAGAAACTGTTTGGGCAGTGGAACCAATACTTTAAGCAAAACACAATGTCGGTTTCTCATATTGGAAATACAAGTGGAAATAATTCTCTGTCCACATGCCACAAAGTGTTTAACGACTGCACAGACCACCACTATATTCATTTTCATACATAAGGGGAATATGAATGAGCCTTAAATCTAATCCTGTACATAACTGTAATCTGAATCAACACCAACTACTCAAACTGTAAGAACTACTGCCAAAGCAGCTTAACCATAGCGTTTTTAACCACCGGTATTATGTCAGTTCAACACGTAACAGTGTTATCTTACATGTAGCAATATTCAAATTTAACAATCTGCTAATCCAGCAATTAATCCTATGTAACTCAGAGGATCCGTGAGATTGGGGGTGTGATATCCAGAGTTCTTAATACAGGCCTGAGGCTGACTATGGAATGACGACACAACTTCAGAGGTTTATATTAAAAAAGGATTTAAAAACTTGCATAATTTTCATAACCCTCATGAAATGAATGAAATATAAATGTATAATTTTCATATCATGTTTGCATCATTTCCTAAAGTGCCAGTAGTTCTGGAGGGCCTTGCATGTCCTGTGTCTTTAATATGTCATCATACAGGATGTTTCAAGCCGTGAGGTCTAAGCCAGTCAGCAGTGGTGCTGTAAGATCAGGGACTGCTTCTCATCTGCTGAGACACTCCTACTAAAAACAGCACAGAGCCACAAACAGCAGGTCCACTCGCTGGTGCAACACGAGCGCTGTATTTCATAAGCAGCTCTCAGAAGGGTCTGATTTTGGGTGATTTGGGTTACATCCTAAAACTGCACATTTTTAAGCCATAACGACACTGAATAATCATGCACGTCACAGATCATGCATTCTGGTGTCATAAGTAACCAGCAAGAAATACTTGAGTGTTTACGGGGAGTGTTTAGATGAAAAAAATGTTTGCTTTATGTACACTCATCATCACGAGGATAGCTGCACCCAGAAGGAAGAGTCAGACTGCAGTGCTATTGGGAAGGAAGATAAAGGTTACCAGGAACAATAAATGATCATAAATTTAGACTGATATGGGCAATATTTATTGAGCTACACATACAGAAGTAGCGTCTCTCAGTATGGCGGAGGGCAGCATGCCAGACGTCTTGGCATGGAGTTGTAGAGGTTCCTAATGGTGTCCTGTGATAAAATCTATATTATAAATCATGTTGAATGTGATCAGGGAGATGAACTAGCACTTAAAAAAATGATTTCACCTTCACCTTAAGGTTTGGAAGTGAGGAATGGAAGCCTGTGTCAGAAATGGTCCCCTAATCACTATACCCTACATTCAAACATCCGGATCACTATACCAAGCACTATTATAGGGAACAGAATTTGTGTTGGTGGTACATGATGATGATTTGGGACAGTAACACAGGTTTGCTCATTATTCACAAACAATGTAGTGCATTATGGGTCTTCTGCGCTGTGGTTTTGGATGCCACTCCAAAATTGTGCAAACCAAATTGTGCTATGTAGTGAACAGGTCTCAGAGACAGCTCTGGCCGTTTAAGCAATTAATGAGTTTAAATCATTTCATTTATATATTAAATTAGTATATTAATACATTGAATTAACTTATTGTTGAATAATAATAATAATAACATTCCTCTAAATTGTGTGAGAAAATAAAAAATAATGGAATAATGGAAATGTACTTGGAAATAAATATATACATTATCTTCTATTATGAGTTAAGAATGTTTTTCTTCTCCTAAAAAGCAGTTAATCACATAGTTTCAGCGATAAATGAGTTTAAATAGTAGTCATGTACAGGTGTTTAGATGGATTTGGTAAAGTCATATAATCTGACAGATTACTCTGATCCTGGGAGACAACACAGCTTATTACTGTCCTCCTGCCTTGCCCTTATCTTTGTCTGTTTCTGTCATTGTTTTCCCTTGTGTCCCTGCCATGTGCCTTTGTTTACCTTTCCTCAGGTTCTTGTTTTTGTTTTCAAGCTCCTCACTGGCTCCGCATGTTTGTTACACCTCTCACCTGTGTGTAGTCTGTAGCCCCACCCAGTTTCATTATCCTCAGGTGTTTCTTGTTTCTACTTTGTGTATTTACAGCCATGAGTTTGCTCTGTCTGTTGGTCTTGTCTTGTTTGTGTTGGCCTGGTTGCTGTTGCCAGTGCTCTTTGTCGTGTTAGGCTTTTGGTTTCAGTTTGTCCTCTGTTAGCTGTGTTCCTTTGTTCTGCCTGTTGTTTCGTCATGGACATCTCTACCTTGCTCATCTCAGCTAGTCAGTTTTTGGACTGTTATTTCGGATTTTAATAAAAGCCTGAACTTACATCCAGCCTCGTCACCACTTTAGTCCAGCAGGCCTTACTGTACTGCTCTGCGCTGTTCACTGGAGGTCAAAAGAGGTGGCCTCCTGAATTTCTTGGGGGCAAAACAGGAAACTATGTCCATGACAAGAGACCAAAACATCAAGTCCAGGAGCATGCAGTGTTTAAAAAACAACAGAATATGAAAAGGTTAAAATATATATTAAATATACTGTATGATATATGAGGAGGTGACACAGCGGGTAGTGCTGCTGCCTTATAGCAAGAAGGGCCTGGGTTCATTTTCCAACTGGGGCATCAGGGGCCCTTTCTGTGTGGAGTTTACATGGTCTCCTGGTGTCTGCATGGGTTTTCTCCCACAGTTTAAAGACATGCAGTCAGACGAGTTGGAGATGCTAAATTACCCCGTGTGTCTGAGAGAGAAAATGTGTTTGCCCTGTGATGGACCCACTGAACTCTGGGATAGGCTCCAGCAGCCCCCTGCGATCCAGAAGCATAAACATGAGTGAGTGAATATAATATATAAGGCTTTATCAGGTTAAACAATAGTCCTGCACTAAGTAGTCCATTATGGTGTAATAATTAAATAATAATACATTAATACATATATGAATATATTAAAACATTGAACACTTTATTGTTTAATAATAATAATAATAATAATAATAATAATAATAATAATAATAACTTTCCTCTAAATTGTGTAAGTAAATCATAAAGAATGGAGCAATGGAAATTTACTTGGAAAATATATTTGTGCATTATCTTCTATTATGAGTTTTTCTTCTCCTAAAAAGTTATTATTTTGGAGATAGAAGATTGTGTTCCAACGGTGACAAGACTGTACTAACGTAGATAGATAGACCGATAGATAGATAGATAGATAGATAGATAGATAGATAGATAGATAGACAGAACTTGACAGGCATGACAGTGACGGTATTGCCCCTAAAAGTTGATAGTTTTAAAGGAGGGGGCGTNTTCATTTTCCAACTGGGGCATCAGGGGCCCTTTCTGTGTGGAGTTTACATGGTCTCCTGGTGTCTGCATGGGTTTTCTCCCACAGTTTAAAGACATGCAGTCAGACGAGTTGGAGATGCTAAATTACCCCGTGTGTCTGAGAGAGAAAATGTGTTTGCCCTGTGATGGACCCACTGAACTCTGGGATAGGCTCCAGCAGCCCCCTGCGATCCAGAAGCATAAACATGAGTGAGTGAATATAATATATAAGGCTTTATCAGGTTTAACAATAGTCCTGCACTAAGTAGTCCATGTTATGGTGTAATAATTACATAATAATACATTAATATATATATGAATATATTAAAACATTGAGCACTTTATTGTTTAATAATAATAATAATAATAATAATAATAACTTTCCTCTAAATTGTGTAAGTAAATCATAAAGAAATATATTTGTGCATTATCTTCTATTATGAGTTTTTCTTCTCCTAAAAAGTTATTATTTTGGAGATAGAAGATTGTGTTCCAACGGTGACAAGACTGTACTAACGTAGATAGATAGACCGATAGATAGATAGATAGATAGATAGATAGATAGATAGATAGATAGACAGAACTTGACAGGCATGACAGTGACGGAATTGCCCCTAAAAGTTGATAGTTTTAAAGGAGGGGGCGTAATTTAGGAGCATTTCCAGCACGTAATCACATAAACAGTAAACTTAAATTAATAGTTTGCCAAAAAACATCTAATGTACACAATTCTCCGTTTACCTATAACTCTGTAGGATGCTGGATCAGCCCATGGTGCCCAAAGTTCGTTTCTTTATCGGCTGCTGTTCAATGGTCTCGGCTCGGCTCGACTCAACTCGCTTTTGGTTAATTTCTGCTTCATTTTCTACTGCAGATATAGTTTTAGATATAGATACAGAATTCTCCCTGACCCATCAGTGGTCTGCAGTGTTTTTACATCATGGTGTTGGACCAGCTCGGTTGGACCCTCGACAGAAGTGATAAAATAGTACCAGGTACCAGATTTGCCTAATGGACAACCAAAAAAAGTGAGCAGAGTGTGTTGAGTCGCTACCATACAGTAGAACAGGAGCTGAAAACAGCTGCTTACGGTGTTCAGCTAGTTATACGGTTCATTTAAACAGCTCACAGTAAGTCATGCTGTACACTAAGTGACAAGGGCAGGTCTGTATGACCTTAATTAAGACCCGGATGTGGTTTAAGGGGGATGAAAGGTTTTGAGGATGTACCCAGCTAGAAATGATTTGTTCTAAAATATTTCTGAGAATATGCAATGCAATGCTCCGTTAATGTTTTCAGTGGGAAGTTTTCTTTTGGTTCCCCGAATGTTCTTTCTAAAGGTAGGAGAACGTTCTCTAAAAACATACTGTCATCTCGGGTCTGGATAACATCCAGAAAACGTTGTCTGAATGTTAAACTGAGAATGTTCTTCTTTTGTTAGCATGTAACATAATCTGTGGCCCTGACAACATCCTCCAAACATCCTCTGAATGTTGCAGTTAAAACGTTTTGTCTTAACATTTAACCTTAAAGGAACATTATCTGAGATTATAAACATCTTTAAAAAGTTCTTTAAACGTTTTTTTTTAAAGCTTTATTAGAACTTGTATGTAACGTTAGCCAAAGTTCTGGAAACATTCCCTGCTGGCTGGCTATAGAAAAGATTTTGGGTGACTATTGACTTCTAGCGTTTGTTAGCAGTGTTAGCCTCATAGCTGCATTGCTAAACTAAAGAAGCACAATGTCATCAGATGTTTCTCAGCTGATTGATTACATCTGAAGTAAGTGGGGAAATCAGTAAATTCATTTAGCTATAAATGCAACCACAACAAACGTGGTGAAAAGCATCAAACCAGCTTGTCATTTGGTTTTGCCCCTGACATTCAGTATGAACTATAAGGCCCAACAGTGACTTATGGTGACTTAAAGCTTGTTGGTATAAAGCCAGGGCCGTGCTCTCTAAAGTCACAATAAAGAACTAAGCCTTCCTTATAAAGCACTGTATTACTAGGGGGGAATAAACACGTCCAAGAATAATGAGAGTGATTTAATTTATTAGTCTATTGTCTGACTGGGTCCTCTTACAATTATGGCTATCCTGGCTCTCAAACAAACACTCAACTTCCATAATTTCCCCCCCTGGGATAAGTGGCGACTGAGGAACCACCAATCTGGACTCCCGATATTCCCTTTCAGATTTCAGGCTTGGACTAGTATGTAGTGACACTGAAGCCATCTGTTGTTGTGTTAAAAACAAACTGGTCGTCCTTTTCCCTGGCGCTGGTCAATGAGATGAGAGGCAGAGCGGAGAAAGCAAAGAAACAAAGCCTTGTTACAAAGCCTTATTATAAAGCCTTATTATAAAGTCTTATTACAATGCTTTATTATAATACATTATTATAAAGCCTTATTGTAATGCTTTATTACAAAGCCTTATTATAATGTCTTATTATAATGCCTGAATACAATGCCTTATTACAAAGCCTTATTACAATGCCTTATTATAATGGCTTATTAAAATGCTTTATTACAAAGCCCTATTAAAATGCTTTATTATAAAGCATTATTACAAAGCCTTATTATAATGTGTTATTACAATACATTATAATTATGTTTTATAACAAAGCCTTATTGTAATGCGTTATTACAAAGCCTTATTATAATGCCTTATTACAACGCTTTATTATAATGCATTACTACAAAGCCTTATTACAATGCCTTGTTATAATGCCTTGTTATACAGTGCTGAAATATTACTGCAATGCTTAAAAACACAGTGAAAAGCACACTGAAAGAAAAAAGCTCTCATCCTAGGAGTCAGTGGCGGATAAATGGTTTCCAGCGTTCTGAATGTTCCTCGTATTTTTTCCCCGTCCGTTATTCGGCAAACCCCGCCCGCTTCGCCCGCATTGGCTCGTAGTTTATCCTCACAAGCGCTCTGTCGATTTGCATACGGACTGCTCGAGAGTATCTGCTATCAGCCAATCCTATCGAGATATGCAAAGTGACGGCCGCGTATGTTTACTTACTACTAGCCAATCCGAGCGCGATATGCAAATCTACGGGTTCTCCGTGAGTGTGAACTCTTAGCCAATCCTAGTACAGGAGGCGGCGCTTATCGGAAAAGAGGTGGCATTAAAATTAACGCCCGTTTTCTGGGGAGCTGTGAAATAGACTTTCACCCAGTGGAAAGATAAACAGCGCCCCTACTGGTGAAACCGTTTAACAGGGAGCGTCAAAGGGAACTTTCACTGATAACACTGCAGCAGACATGTGAACTAGCCGGTCCGAACAATATAAATGCTCTATTTTTGTCTGTATTTGACAGAATGTGGATCCTTCTGTAATTAGGATTTGAAGAGCCCTGTGGAATTGTTGGTAATATATGAATGGGAATCCAATTTAGATTTTTTTTAAAGACTGTTTGTAAAAATCACATGATTGTCAATAATAAGGACACAATAATAGTGGTAATAACTGATAATTATTCATTTTAAAATTTTTATTTTATTTAAAATTTTTAGTGCAAAAACACAGAAATAGTCTAAATATTTGAGTATTTATTTAAGGCAGTGTACACAGGCTTGACAGGTTTTTTGGCACCGCAAGCCCTAAAAGGAACAGTATGACCAAAGCTTTTTTTCTTGAGTGGTTCATCTTGTATTAGAGTGGATATGAAAGGCACCATACAAGGGGATGGCCTCATATACATACACAATATTACACACATTCCATGAGCCATGTTAGAATTTATAAACCCTTTTTAAGACAGTGGTTGCCAAATCTGGTCCTGGAGGTCTACATCTGCGGACTTTACATCCAGTCATCTGCTACACCTTTCTTCAGCTAATTAACTTCTTCAGTCATCCTTGATTGGCTGGATGGGGTACATTAGTGTTGTTAAGGAGGAGAAGAGTGTTAGACATAGTTTAGAACCCAAATCTGTGGGAAAGTACATAACCACTGGAGGGCGACTGCTTTAAGCAATGTACCTACAGAATGGGATCCAACAGAGGACAACATGTTGATCCCAACTATCAATAAATTCCAAGTATTAATTAATTAATTTCAAAACGTCATATTTAACCTGGCACACAAGGCATCTTCATGACAGTCTGGCACGACACCATTGCAGTCTTTGCCGGTGTTGACGTGGTGTTAAGGGGAGTCATCGTAACGGCCTGCCAGCATATAGTCCTGTGATGTGCAGTACTGCTGGCACTATGGAGGGCATCGCTGCTTGCTTAATGTCCGCAGTCATGGCTGTTGGGTCACTCCCTGCATGTCAGACAATCCTAAGGTTCTCTTTCTCTGTGGTTCATGTAGGTCTCCCAGATCCTTCATGTCACTAATGCGTGCCTTCTCCTACCCGCTGCTGCCAACAGCATGCTATGATAGTATCCGCATGACCGACAATGGCCCACAATACGCTGATAAGACCATGTTTTATTCATTAATTGAAATAAGTAATCAAACTTTATGCCTTTTTTTTGGCAAAAGTATGTACGCCTCTGCTTTCAGGAACTGGTAGGACCTTCTTGAGCAGCAATCACTTCAACCAGACAGCTCCTGTAACTGTTGATCAGCCCTGCATAATTACTTAGAGGAGTCTTGGCCATAATTACTTAGAGGAGTCTTTCTTGCATGAATGCCATGATTTTGGTTCTGCCACATTTCTATTGGATTAAGGTCTGGACTAAGACATTCCAAAACACATTTGTTCTGCTTCAGCCATTTTTTGTGGGCTGCATCAAACACAGCAGAGCTGCTGGAGTATTTAAACACCTCAGTGTCACTGCTGGACTGAGAATAGTCCACCAACTAAAACTATCCAGCTTTGGACTTTGGGCAGCATCCTGTGACACTCCTACCTTGCTGCTTCACCTTGTAGATGTACAGTCAGAGACTATAGCTCACCTGCTGCTGCACAGTTTGTGCTGGTCATCCTCTAGTCCTTCATCAGTGGTCACAGGACGCTGCCCACAGAACGCTGTTGGCTGGATAGTTTTGGTTGGTGGACAATTCTCAGTCCAGCAGTGACACTGAGGTGTTAAACACTCCAGCAGCACTGCTGTGTCTGATCCACTCACACCAGCACAACATACACTAAGACACCATCACCACGTCAGTGTCATGGCAGCCAGTGCTGAGAATGATCCACCATCCACATAATATCTGCTCTTTGGGGATCCTGGCAATTGAAGAACAGGGTTAAAGGCGATTAACAAAGTATGTAGAGAAACAGGTGGACTACAGTCTTCAGTCATTTCATCTAGATCTAGATTTACATTGTAAAGCTAATGTGAATAAAGCAAAACCTGCTAGTCTGCACATGTAGACAGAAGCAATAATTGCACAAACCTGCTTAATCTGGTTCTATGTATTGTTTAATCTGATCCTCTGCATCTTATCTTGTGCAAGAGAGGGAACATGAGAGTGCAGGATGAAACAGGCCTTTGACTACACTTGCTCTATGTTGTAAAGCTGTTACACCCTATATGTGAACACTCACTAACATTCTAGTCTAGACATTCCCAGTATGTGTCAAGAGCACATTACCCACACCAAATTCTGACCCTACCATACACATGTTGAAGCAGAAATCATGCTTCACCACCCCACGTGATGTTTTCTCAGTTCAACTGTCCAGTTTGGGTGGACCTGTACCCACTGTACCTTCAGATTCCTGTTCCTGGTTGACATGAGTGAAACATGATGGGGTCTTCTGCTGTTGTAGCACCCATTTCTGCTGTCCACCACACGGTGAGATGTGCATTCAGAGATTCCTTTCTGAGCACCAGTCTAGTAAAGAGTGGCTATTTGAGAGACTGCTGCCTTCCTGTTGGGTCAAACAAGTCTTTCCATTGTCCTCTGACCTCTGGACACTGTTGTTGATGAAATGTTCAGGAGATCAGCAGTTTCTGAAACACTCAAGCCACCTCATCTGGCACCAACAACTATGCACAGTCATATGGATCTCACATATACCTCATTATTAACATCTACTTATTCTGACATTAGCTGATGGGTTACTGAACTAAGAACTTCTTGATCCATGTTTGCAGGAATTATGTTGTCATGGGGGGAGCTACAGCCTATTCCAGAAGGCAGGAAACACCCTGGACAGGCCGCTAGTCCATCACTGGGCTGATTTCTGATGTATATGATGTAATTGGACATCGTTGATTATGAACAAGTATTTGCAGTTTTGGGAAATAGAACTGAGAGTGAACTAGAGAGGAGAGATTTGTTAAGAAGCCGCCTGTTAGTTCTCTCCTCTGTGCACTGCATTGCTAGCTTTGCCTACCCCATAGCTCTTCACCTTCTACTCACTTTACATTACAGTAAAGGTGTCATAGAATGTATTTACCAATATATTTTTATATACTACTATATTTTTACTTGTTATAAATAAGCTTGTCATGCTATTTAGCTGGTTATGCTAGTTATTTGGAGTTTGCTAGTAGCTAACCTTGCCTATACTAGCTACGTGCTTACCTTGACAGCAACACAAAGTAAATTAAAGCTGTTACTCACTATGAAATATTAAGATGATCTTGAAACAGTGATAAAGTCACACGGCATGGCTGGTACTTACAGGCTGCTGTTGGGGTTGTGATGGTAATAAAGGTGGAACTGCCCCTCTCTTTAGTCTCTTCAGTGTTCAATGCTGAGTGAAGCTGCTCGATATTGTCCAAGGTTTGAGAAACTGTCTGGAATGAAAGATTCACAGCAAACTAAAAACTTTGAATTAAAGTCATCCGGAATCTTGTTAAAGATGTCGAAGCTGATGTTGTCTTCCTGTTTTTCCGTTCCGCCTTAAAGGTGCCACAGTTACATTCAGGCACCTGTACAAGCTGAAACATTTAAGGTGTAACGGAACATGTGATTAAGAAGCTAGTTGAGGAAGCCAACTGTCTCTTGATAGTTTTGGTTCCTTGGAAAGAGTGTGAAAAGTGTCAACGTTCTTTTCAAAGCATGGGGCGACGTGTCTCTATTTTCCATTTGCTAGGCTAGAATGTGAGCTGGTATATATACATTTTGGAGGCATAAGTATTCAAGTCTGTTGACTGACAAAACAGTTTAGGCCTGTTTTACCACCCTCTTCTGTAAATGTGGGATTTGCATTTGAAGGAGGAACAACAGTGTTTGAGGTTCTTGATATGTCAGTTCTGTGTACTAAATGTCCTTATTCAGCTATGACTATGTAAATACAGTTTTCTGCTCTATGGCACTTTTAAGTTTAGCTTGAGTACGTGGAACTGAAAATAATGGTAGATGTGCTTCGGGACTGTGGTTCACCACAGTTAAACAACCAAGCTAAAGACATTGGATATTACCCTACAGCAGCTACATTAGCCTCAGCTACACTATATTGCCAAAAGTATTCACTTACCCATCCGAATCATTGAATTCAGGTGTTCCAATCACTTCCATGGCCACAGGTGTCTGTTTCTACAGACATTAGTGACAGAATGGGTCGCTCTCAGGAGCTCAGTGAATTACTGTGATAGGATGCCATCTGTGCAACAAGTCCAGTCGTGAAATTTCCTCACTACTAAATATTCAATGTCAGTGGTATTATAACAAAGTGGAAGTGACTGGGAACGACAGCAACTCAGCCACGAAGTGGTACGCCACGTAAAAAAAATGACAGAGCGGGGTCAGCGGTCAGCGGGTGCTGAGGTGCATAGTGTGCAGAGGTCACCAACTTTCTGCAGAGTCAATCGCTACAGACCTCCAAACTTCATGTGGCCTTCAGATTAGCTCAAGAGCAGTGCGTGGAGAGCTTCATGGAATGGGTTTCCATGGTCGAGCAGCTGCACCCAAGCCTCACATCATCAATCGCAACGCAAAGCGTCAAATGCAGTGGTGTAAAGCAGTGTAGAGCAGTGGAGACGTGTTGGAGTGATGATGGCAAGATGATGGACGAGTCTGGGTTTGGTGGTTGCCAGGAGAACGGTCCTTTTTTGACTGTACTGTGCCGAGTGTAAAAGTGTAAAGTGGAGGGTGGATTATGGATTATGAGTTGGGCTCGGCCCCTTAGTTCCAGTGAAAGGAACCTTTAATGCTTCAGTAAACAAAGAGATTTGAGACAATTTCATACTCACAACTTTATGGGAACACTTTGGGGATGGCCCCTTCCTGCTCCAACATGACTGCACACCAGTACACAAAGCAAGGTCCATAAAGACATAAATGAGCGAATTTGTGGAAAAACTTGACTTGCCTGCACAGAGTCCTGACCTCAACCTGATAGAACACCTTCGGGAGACTGCAAGCCAGGCCTTCTTGTCCAACATCAGTGTCTGACCTCACTATGCACTGCAAGAATAGTCAAAAATTCCCATAAACACATTCCTAAACCTTGTGGAAAGCCTTCCCAGAAGAGTTGAACCTGTTATAGCTGCAAAGGGTGGGGCGACATCATATTGAAGCCTGTGGATTAAGAATGGGATGTCACTCAAGTTAATATGTGCGTGAAGGCAGACGAGCAAATACTTTTGGCAATACAGTGTATTTAACGTTTAGAAGTAGAGAGAGTGGTTTTGATCCCTACCTACAGCCAGGAAACAGGATCAGAAAAGGTTTCAAACAGTATTAAATAATATGCACATATCATGGTGTATTGGATTATATTATTTCACTTTTATTCACTTACTATTAATACAGATGGTTATAACGGGGCCTTTTAAAGCCATTAAGCTACAGTAGAGTAAATCCCCCACATTCTCTGCTGCAGTCTCAGTAAAATTTCCAGTATTTCCCATACAGTCTGTGTCAGTGGAAATGATAAAACTACATGTTTTTCTAAAGGCATCTATAGCTGAACTCCAGAGTGACTGAGCCATAATGACGGAAAAGGAGTTTTTTTAAATATGGCCATAAATAAGCACATGAGCACAGCTTTTTGTGGGGGGAAGGAGCAATTGAATCAATAACCATGCTTTTATAACTAGACAACATAATACTAATTACCTTTACATATTTACTGTGCTGCTGCCACATGATTGGCTGACTGGATGATTGCATGGTTGTGCACAGGAATTGTGTACAGGAATTCCTAATACAGTAGCAGCTGCATGCAAACGTGTGTGTGTGTGCGTGTGTGTGTGTGTGTGTGTGTATATATATTAACTGTGAATATGTAATTATATATCACTTTTAATAAAGTTTGTTTAAACTTTATAAACTTTTGACAGGTCACACACCAGACCCAACCCTTTCCCAGTACAAGATGTAGGTAGGAAAGGTCTCATCTTCTCTAACAAATTTAAATAACCTCCAAATTCCAATCAATTCAGTCAAAGCAACTAGGTTCTCAAACACGAAGCATGTTCATGTACAAAAAGAAAAGAATAGCTGTAATACTGGGAAGTTGATGGTAGTGACCTCATCGGCCTTCACCACTGTAGCACTGCTCTCCTATTCTCTACATCTTTCTTTGTCCTCTGGACCCCAGTGCGATCTATCAGGATGTACTGCCCTGTCGATGAGGTCATCTCTTTACGTCTGCCGTCTCCTTCGACCATGCGACCTTCTGGCCTCCATCCCAGCCGATGCACATTCAACCCTTTGTTGGTGAGAGAATCCATTCTCCAGCGCCCTTGAACGTCCTATCTTCGGGGACATCACATTCTCTTCTTGAGTGAAATGCTACTTTTTCCCCACACGAACTTCAGTCTTTAGATTTCTCTCATTCACACCTCTAACACGGATGCCTACTTTGCCTTCATGCGCTGCTGGGTAAAATATTAAACCGAATTATTGACTATAAATGGAATGCAGCATCCAGCTAATTTGCAAAGACTTTCCACAAGATTCTGGAATGTGCCTGTGTGCAATCAGTCAAAAGAGCGAGGTCAGCCACTGATGTTGGACAAGAAGGCCTGGCTCACAATCAGTGTTACAATTATCTCAAAGATGTTCAATGTAGTTGAGGTCAGGGCTCTGTGCAGGCCATTAGAGTCCCTTCACACCAAACTCATCAAACTACAACTTTAAGAGCTCCCTTTGTGCACAGGGGCACAGCCATACTGGAGTGGGAAGGGTCTTCCCCAAACCTCTGTCCCCAATTTATAAGCATATTATTGTCTAAAAGGTCTTTATATACTGTAGCATTAACATAACCCTTTACTGGAGCTGAAGTGCCCCAAACCCTGAAAAACAGTCCAAGACCACTATGCTCCACCACCAAACTTTACCGTTGATTGTATGCATTCTGGTCTACTGGCATCCACCTATACCAGATTTGTCAATGGGGCCACGAGAAGTGTGAGTCATCACTCCAGAGAACACTCCTCCAGAGTCCAGTTGCCACTCCAGCTGACGCTTGGCATTACGCATAGTGATCTTAGGTTTGCGTGAGGCTGTTTGGCAACGGAAACCTATTTCATGAAGGTCCCGATGCACTGATCTTGTGTTCTTGTGTTGATGTTGCTTCCACAGGCAGTACAGTGAATGAAGCAGCAGAGGACTGGCTATTTGTATGTGCTACATGCTTCAGGACTCAACGTTTACATGGTGTTGTTGCTCCTAGATGCTTCCATTTCACAATAAAAGCAGATGGAACTAGCCAGAAATGTAACCGACATGCGGTAAAGGGAGCATCCTATGTGGCAGCGGCAAACGTTTCAGTAGGACTCATTATATGCCAATGTTTATCTACGGAAACTGATTCTATATGTGCTTGATTTTATACACCTGTTAGCAATGGGTGTAGATGAAACACCAACCATTAGGAGGGCTGGCCACACATGTTTGGCCATACAGTGTAGAAGTTCCTATGTGGTAGGAATATCCATCATCTATATTATGCCATTCGATGTCAGCGCATTTCTAGTGTTGTCTAGAATATTGTTACTGGTCACCTGGTACCTTCTCAGGAGAAGGGAAAACATGTTCTTAACTTATTTTAAGACAGTTTCTATTAGTTCGCAGGTTATGGTGTGAAATTTGAATCAGTTTAATCCGGTGCTGTGTAGGATCACCAAGGCTGAGAAACTCTGGCCTTCCCAGCTGTAATGTCTTAAATTCACACAAGGGGGAGGCATTTCTCTGCCAGCACAAAAAAAAATGTTCCCTTTGTCTGAGAGAACTCCACCCATCGGGATCCCTCTGAGGGTGGGGATGGTTATGTAAGACTCTCAAACGCCTTCAAGGTAAAGCTCACAATACAAGGCACAAGTGAAAAATGCATGTTAGATATGGACGCCTTTTGTGTGGCTTTAAAGGTGTGTGCTCGTGAACAGGCCTCGGCCGTTTTTAGAATGCCTTCTTGAGGACTCACTGGATAGATGTCAGATGGGTCAGCTTATTAAGGCTGGTTTTCTTGGTACTTTGTAGTAGAGCATCATGTTTCTTGCATGAGAGAAGTGAGCATGCCTCAGACTGTGAGTGGAGTATTGGATTTCTATTTTCCTCCAGATTACTCCCCCATTCTGATCAGAGGCTCATATCTCTGGGAACATCTAAGATTACACCCAAGCCAGAGGCCTCCGCCGCAGACAAAAAACTGAAAGAAAACATGTTTCTGTATTCTGGAGAGAGAGAGAGAGAGAGAGAGAGACAGAGAGAGAGAGAGAGAGAGAGAGAGAGAGAGACAGAGAGACAGAGAGAGAGAGAGAGAGACAGAGAGAGAGAGAGAGAGAGACAGAGAGAGACAGAGAGAGAGAGAGAGCAAGCAAGCAAGAAAGAGAGAACGAGAGAGAAGGAGAAAGAAAGAGAGAGAGACAAAGAGGAAAGTGAGTGAGAGACAGAAAAAGAGAGGGAGACAAAGGAGAGAGAGAGAGAGAGAGAGAGAGAGAAAGAGAGAGAGAGAGACAGACAGAGAGAGAGAAGGGGTGCTTGTTTCCTGTACTTCAAAGACCTGTCATCTGTATTGTGTTTGCTGTCATGGAGGCGGCACAGGGCGATCAGGACAACACACACACAGGGATATGATGATATGATGTTTTGGAGGGAGAGGCATGGAGGGAGAGGAGACCTGGAAGAGGAGGAGAGGAAGTTGGGGATTATGTAACACAGGTGGGAATACATACTGAATAAAGAACATAGAAAATGTGCAGTAACTTTTGTACAGGCCACATTTTTCATCAATATGCTAAGTTTTACAATCGAACAGAAGCTATGTATTTAAGTATGCAGGTGTGTGTTCTCTTTAAAGGACACTATAAACTTCTTCACTTCCTGTAACTGGAGGCACTCCTGGCCAAACTTTTCAAACACCAGCTGTACAGTGTGAGCATGATTAGGCCCCAAATAGATTCAGTGCAGCTCAGTCTGTCAATGCACTGAATAAAAATCATGCTGGTTCTTTCTCGTCTGTTCCTCAATGCGACATGTGACACGGCTAGAAATGCCCAACATTGGTTGGAAGAGCATGACCAAGACTTCCAAGTATCACCCTGGTCCCCTAATTTCCCAGACCTGAACCCAACCAGCATCTGTGGGACGTCGTGTTGGCTCTATGGATCCTCCCCCACACTTTAGCAGCTGTGGGATGCACTGCAGTCAGCATGGCTCCAGATACCTGAGACACCCTATGAGGCCCTCACTGAGTCTCCAAAGGAGAAGGCAAAATCATGCTTTACTTGTCATTTTGGAGCATTTCTGTCCATTCACTGTGAAATTTTCACCCAATACAAATTTGATAATGGATGTACTTTTTGAAGCAATGTAATGTTTGTTTTTTGGACAGCGGAGATGTACAGACACACTAGCTGATTAAAGGTTGTGAGAGTCGATGACCCGCCCCTTCCACATTGCATAAACATCCATACTCAATAGCAATACTCAGGCAGGTGTGGTCCACTAATCAGAATCAGAATCAGGTTTATTGGCCAAGTATGTTGACACACACAAGGAATTTGGTTTCAGCAGTTCGTGTCTCTCTAGTACTGACAGTCCACAATATAAACAATGACTCCACATATACACAATACATACAGACACTTACAATATACAATATTCACAATATACACAATACATACAGACACTTACAATATACAATATTCACAATATACACAATATACAAGCAATAAACAAACTACAAATAATATACAGTTTACACATTATTTACAAACAGTATAAGGCAGTAGTGTTGAGGTAGAGGTAGTAGTGTTAAGGTAGTGCAACAGTATTAGTGTACATGTATGGGGAAGAGACTGTGGTGTATAATCTGGCATGAAACTATGGTCCAGCAGATGATGTGACTGGTCAGCTGTTTATGAAGGTAATGACCTGAGGAAAAAAGCTGTTCCTGTGTCTGGTTGTCTTGGTGTACAGGGTCCTGTAGCGCCTGCCGGATGGGAGGAGTTGGAATATGTTGTGTCCAGGGTGAGACAGATCTGTGATGATGCTCCCTGCCCGTTTCCTGGTTCTTGAACAGTACAAGTCCTGGAGGGTGGGAAGTGGAGCACCAATGATCTTTGCAGCTGTCTTTATGGTCCTTTGTAGTCTGTTCCGGTCCTGTACTGTGGCCTCTCCAAACCAAACTGTGACGGATGTGCACAGGACTGATTCAATGACTGCAGTGTAGAACTGGATCAGCAGTTCCTGTGGCAGACCCAACTTCCTCAGCAGCCGCAGAAAGTACATCCTCTGCTGGGCCTTTTTGAGGATGGAGTTGATGGGGACAATGGGTGGATCCAATCTCCTCCACTACATCAAGACATCAAGCACATGTATCCAGTTGGAAGGAAGGAAAAAGGGCAATACATCCAAAAATACATCAATCCGTTTCCAGGTTCATTCCCCATGGTGTTAGTGTGTCCAAGGGATATATCCAGTAGGTTTCCCCCCAGAGTTTCAATCAATATTACCCATATCCTTTAACACGACATGTTCTATACCAGGATAAAAGAATTCAGAGTGAATGACCTCTGCCATTAAAATGCTGTTCTACTCAATATCCAGCATACTCTTTACAAACCCACTCCCAGTAAACGGTAGGTGACAATGCAATAAAAACAGAAAGCAGTGATTTAAAAATCTACTTCCACCTGTATTTAATAAAAATGGTTTAAAGGCAAGACACTTAATGTTTTATAAACTTTACTGTTCTTATGAATGTGTTCATACTGAAATCAATGCTTGCAATATGTTCCAAAAACATTGGAACTAGGAATGTTGTCAAATGAAACATCCTAAATACAGGGGTTGGACAATGAAACTGAAACACCTGTCATTTTAGTGTGGGAGGTTTCATGGCTAAATTGGACCAGCCTGGTGGCCAGTCTTCATTAATTGCACATTGCACCAGTAAGAGCAGAGTGTGAAGGTTCAATTAGCAGGTAAGAGCACAGTTTTGCTCAAAATATTGCAATGCACACAACATTATGGGTGACATACCAGAGTTCAAAAGAGGACAAATTGTTGGTGCACGTCTTGCTGGCGCATCTGTGACCAAGACAGCAAGTCTTTGTGATGTATCAAGAGCCACGGTATCCAGGGTAATGTCAGCATACCACCAAGAAGGACGAACCACATCCAACAGGATTAACTGTGGACGCTGCCTGAAAGGGATGTTCGGGTGCTAACCCGGATTGTATCCAAAAAAGGACTTGTACATGTCATTCCCAAGACGAACTGACGCTGTATTGGCCGCAAAAGGAGGCCCTACACCATACTAATAAATGATTGTGGTCTAAAACCAGGTGTTTCAGTTTCATTGTCCAACCCCTGTAGATGATGCAGTAATGCCTGGATATAAAACGAGCACCTTCGTGATTCGTCAAGGCTCACCACCTTGTCAAATCTGCTGTTTAAAAATAGTACAAAGACAACAAATAAAATGTTGAAACAATTTTTTTTTTTTTAAAGTAAATGTATGCCATTTAGAATTTAATGCCAGCAACACATTTCATGAAACGTTGTGACTGGGGTATGTCCTTCTCCTCCTTAACCAGAGGTTAATGATGTCCAAATTGAATTCCAGCTTTTCATTAATCGAACCACAGGACACTTCTCCACTTCACTTCAGTCTATCTTAAATGAGTTAGGGCCCAGAGAAGGATCTGTTTCTGGATTCTGTTTACATATAGTTTCTTCTTTGCATAGTTGAGTTTGACCTTGCATTTGTATTTTAACAGACAGTGGTTTTGGGAAATGTTCCTGAACCCATTAGGTGATTTCCACTTCAGAATAGTGCTTTTAATGTAGTGCTGCCTGAGAGCCTGAAGAACACTATCCAATACTGGATTTTGGGCAGGTTTCTTCCATACAGATTCCTCCAGATTCTGAATCTTTTAATGATATTATGTGCTGTAGGTGATTAAATCCCCTAGATCTTTGTTACTTTAGGCTGAGAAACATTATCCTTGAATTATTGCACAATTTGCCTATACAGTCTTTCACAGAGAGGTGACCCCTCCCCATCCTTACTTCTATACCTCAACATGTTACTGACGTGTTGCCACCAGCTGACCTAATTAGCTCTGAGACGTTCCACCAGGTGTTTTTCTAGTCGCTCCTGCCCCAACTTTTTTGAAACTTGTTGCTGGGATAAAATTGTTTTTATTTGTTTTTTATGTTTTTATTTTTGTTTTTATTTGTTTTTATGTTTTTATTTTTGGAAACGATGTTACATTGCTGCAAGTGGTATTCCCTAGACTTAAATTCACTGTAAACTGTAATAATATAGTAAATACACAAGGAAAGACTGCTGAATCCAGTCACTCAGGAGGCCCACTGCTGTCCGCCTTAAATTTGCAGCTACTGGACAGGCCCTCTTAGCTTTGTGATGTTGTATGAGAACTGTACTGAGCCTGGCCATGTAACACTGTGTCCCAACCATTAAACATTGTATGTGACGGACCTTTCTGGATGTGTCGTGATGCTGTGGCACATGGTAAACATAGTCCTTTTGACCATAAGTGAACATCTGAAGATTGACTTGTTGATCTTCCTGTGACTGTGAAATACTTGGACCCACCAGATACTGACTTTGTAATATGGAAATTACTTCTTGTAAAAACATTTAAAAAGCCAAAATCTATAAACTGAAGTCTCTGTACAGGAGGCATATTCAACACATTAGTGGATTAGGGCTGAGGATGACTGCCATGAAATGGAAGGTAAAAACTGGCAGTGGCAGAAAGAGAACCACAACTGACGCCTTCGCTCTGACTTCTTGAATGCAGTGGACCCAGAAACCCATATGAGTCATTTATGCCTCTCGTATTCACCAGTTCAGTCTGAAATTGTTTTTGAATTTGTGAATCTGCCTAAACGTCTGAAGGTCCGAACGGATTTATGGGCAACACAAAGGTTGTTGCAGCTCCACAGGGTCACTTTGAAAAGCACCAAAAGTTGCACCATTTCACATTTCAGTTTCTTGATGATTGTTCGGTTTGGTCCCTTTCAACAAAGCCTCTTCTACATATGAGAAAACATCATTAGCCAGAATTCCATTCAGTTGAGTAGGTCCATCATTCTTTTAGCTCCTATCTGGTCCACCTCCAGGTCCTTCTGGGCTCCCTCTGCACCTTCCTTTCCCAGGATCTTCTCTAGGGACTTTAGCATGGAGCCCTGATGAAAGCTGAAAGCTCCAGCATCATGCTTGTGATACTGATGGATTCATTTTTAATAACCACTTACGTTAAGGGTTTCTGTTGAGCTATTATGAAATAAGGCTTCACTCCCTTGAACACCACTCTAGCGTTGGCCGGAACCCAGACCCAAACGCCGTTTTTAAGTCAGGAGGCTGAAGACTCCTGACCAGAAAATCACCGAGGGTAAACAAATATTTGCGTTGTAACAAACTCTATATGTGCTTAACAAAACAGAGTGGTATTGGTGCCATCTTAGATTGAAAAAGAAAAAGCTCTGACTTTCTAAACAAGTGTACCAAAGAGCAGATACAGGCTAGATGTAAGCTCAATTGGAAATTAATGCAAAAAATTAGACTTGGAAAAAAGGTCTGAAATGAGGTTTTACCAGGAAATGCTTTGTTGAATGAGATCTGACTGTGTGAAGAGACCACGAGGAGCTGGTCAGTCAGCAGATTACAGGACTCATTTGCATACTGCAGCCCTCAGTATTCCAAAGACCAATATCACATTACCAGTTATCAGTCAATATATTGTGTGGCCTTATTCTGCTTAATAATCTACCTGACGGAAACACAAGCAGTATTGTATAGTAAGAGAGATGTAGAAGATGCAGCCCTCAGTCCTCACCACCTACACAAAACGAGCCTGTGAAGAAAAAAGACCATTATGATAACTGAGAGCCATGGCTGCCTGCACAGGTGTATCTCAAAATAGGATTCGTCTTCTCTGGATGAAGGTCATCACCCTCCTAGAGCAAAAGATCCCCTTCATAGAAGTTGACTCCATCTACTGAAGTTATTGTACTTCCATTGTTACCACAGGACAATGCTGTCACATCATTGTTCCTTGAACTTGCTGGAAGAGCCAAATCACACCATCATCAACAAAATGACCTTTCCCTTTAAAAAAAGTCTAATTAAACTATGTATTTGAGTTACGGTGACTCTATAATATGGATCCAAAGTAGCTCTAGTTTGGGCCTATAAGACAGTATTCTTCTGCCACAATGTGATGATTGTGATGGGTTATTCTTTGAATTACATTAAAAACACTTCACTGAGTCCATTATTTCTCTGTTCAATACTTTAATAAACACAGGTCATAACAAAATAACATTCTACATTTTCACCACATCAAAATAAAATTAATTCTACACATTTATGCCTCCCAAAGTCTCCCAAAATGTCAGGTTAATGCAGACTAAGTAGAGGTTGGTGATATGACAAAAATTGAATATTCCAATAAAACTTTTTGACAATATTTAGTTTTACAGACATCTGATCAGTTGGAATTGAGAAAAATAATAAGCAGTGCTACATTTAACAAGACACAATAAAAAACTGTGAATATAATGACTTTATTCCGTGTTTTACATAGTGTGTTGCACTAAATTCAGTTAAGAGTAACTAATTTGGCTCTCTTTGTAATTAAAACATGCAGCTGGTCAGTGTATAAGTACAGACGATATTAATGAAAAGGTCAGAAAAGCATATTGCATTGTGACATAATTTATCATGATAACAATAGACATCGTCATATAGCCTAGCCCTAACGTTATGATTATGAAACATTATGATTCATTTTTCATCATCTATACAAGAGCATGTATCATAATAAAGACTTACCCTGAATCCTAAGGGGCTCCCTACTTCCTGCAAAATAATGTCTCCCGCAACCTGACAGGTTATATGTCTAAAAAAAGAGCAATTTGGTACACAAATCTGGCACACACAGTGCTTCTTTAACAATTCTAGCCTGAAGCCACTCATGTCACATGACTGCAACTTCAGTCACTTCTGTTAACTTCAATAGTTATTTTGGCACACGTGTGCATAATAAGTTCTGTTTCAGTTTTGTAGACATGGGGCTATAAACAATTTTAAAAAATGTTAAATTGGTACAAAAAAGTACTTTCCTTTTTTAAAGACACATGTATCAAGCAGACGCAGGCTACTTTCCAGTAACTTTCAGTATGGGGCCAATTTCATTTGCAAGGGCTCCCCCCCTCCCTTAACAATAACCTTATCACTGTATCACTGTTATGTAACGGATCCACTCTTTTCTTCTTTGTGTGAGTGTTTATTTAAAAAAAAAAAACATATTGGTTTCAGTGTGTTAAAATTCACATCAGGCATAAAAAAATTTCTTGGTTTCAATAGACATAATGTCAGCTGAAAGTTAAGCCAACATTAAGAATGAAAACTACTGTTTCTGATGCCAGGGCATTTTCACACTCATTTCCTTAGACGCCTCATTGCTCCCTAGCAGCTCGACATGGAGTCATAACATTTCATATGCAAAGAGCCAACAGCGTCACAGTTGGTCTGATAAGAGTTGCGAGTACAATACTTTAGTATACTACTAACTTTGTAGATTAGTAGTAATAGTTTAAGTTACTGCTATGATGGAAAAATATGTTACTTAAAAATAAAATAAAATAAAATGAATAAAACAAATAATTAAAGGACTGGCACCAATGGATACCCAAGGTTTCAGTATCAATATTGGTACCAGTGGTAGACAAAGTACACAATCCATGTACTTGAGGTAAAGTAGAGATACTCAAGGTAAAAGTATGGAGAGTAACAGTAGCATGATTTATTGAGGCTCTAATGTCCCTTTATCAATTTTGGAACAAGACTCTTAATCAACTCATTTTAGGTGTAAAGACTCTCGTGTCACTCTCAGTCCACCAATCTTTTAATAAAATGTCATGATTATTAACACTGATGTCTGATGTCTATTACTTCCTTACTGTCCACCACTGAACAGTACTGGAGAAAAATGGCACTGTGCCATCTCTACAGCAAGGTATAACAAAGTATATACAGTATAACTGACAGTCTCTTGGAGCTGACTGCACCCACTTCTGAGTGGGTTCCAGCCCATGAGATACTGTCTAGACTCCTGTAGGCAAGGCTTCAGGGACACAGAAAGCTGCACACAGAACACTTACCCTTGGTGTCAGGTGACTTAACCCTCCTTGATGAATACAATAAGCCAGACATAAACAAGACCAGAAAATAATAGCCCATAAGATCACACAAAAAGGAGTGTGAGACACATGACCTAAACTGATTTCTATTTGAAAGCTGAGCTATAATATATATTTACTTTGCTTGATACCTGGGCAGTGAGGTTCATGCAGTGGCAGAAGAATTTAACACAAAGACACCTTTACTGAAATTCAAATTTGAGCTGAAACTGATGTTACCACTTTAGTAGTTAGTCTTGCTGACAGGCTGGCAACTGTGCCCTGTACCAAACAAAAGCTGTGAGTGTAACATGGAGAACTTCACATTGTCTCTCACTTTTCACTGTGGGTAAAGGAACAAGTTCTTGCTGGCTGAATATCATATCTGTGCAGTGGTGTGGTGATGCACAGGTATGGAGAAACTACTCTTGAAGGAGAATTCTTTTTTTTTTTCCAGAGTGCAGAACGTGGCTTGTCCCTGCAAAGATGGGTTGCTCCAAAATGTGTTCAGAGTTAACAGTGCTTTCACAGAAGTGCAGGTTACACACAAATTACCTGCCCTTATCATGACACATGCTGGATCTTGAACGCTCATAACAATCTAGACGGTCCTATTCTTCTTTACCCCACAGAACACAACATCCATTTCTGTAAACCTTCTGAAAGGCTGACTCCTCAGACCACAGCTCATGTTTCCACTGTGCATCATTTAGAAAAGTTCAAGCCCAGACCAGTGTTTCTGAACGTTGTCGACATGTGACTTCCATTGTGCAAAGCACAGTTTAAACTTGCATTTGTGAATGCAGTGATGGACGGTGTTTATTGACAACAGTTTGACAGTATATTCCTGAGGCCATTTGGTGTTATCCATCACAAAACAAGTTTTCTTCCTGTTTTTAAATACAGTGCCATCAGAAGGTCATGAACATTCAGTTGTGATTTTTGGCCTTTTCTTTAACACACAGAGATGTCTGTGACTTTATTCTGGTGATATTCCGGACTGTAGAGGGTGAAGTATCACAATATACTATTTCTGCAATAAAGCCCAGCCCTCTAGAAATTCTCTAGAAATAGCAATACAAGTCAGGATTTTATATCCTTGCCTTCAGATGAAGTTAAGTGAGGTCATTTTAAATATAGTTACCTGCCAAATGTTTTGATCCCAAACACAAGTGATTTCCGATTTCAGTCCTTTGTTTACTATAACGGTTACATTAAAGTTTGTGTCACAGCACTCGCAGTATACTGGAGGTGTTGCACACTGAGTATGAAAGGCAGCAAAAAGAACCATTACCAAAGGCATGGACGTTCATGCTTTCTTCCAAAATCAGGTAAAAAGGAGGCTCAGGTTGTAGAAGAACAGTTTCTGGTTTTACGTTTCAGGTTAGCAAAGCGCAAAGCACAGGCAAGACAGGACGATTATCATAATTAAGTGTAGGACATCGCGATTACTTGAAATTCAGCCAAGTTAGCCTGCTTGGTTGGTATTCACATGCTAGTTAAAGCACTCGAGTATATCCTGTTTTAAGCACAATCTTAGTTGTCCTTATTATTTCAGCCTCTGTTTGTATAAGTGACATAATCCTGCTGATGTTAGTGGCCTGCTAACTTACTGCATATAGCTACAGCTTAGGAAATTGGGTGATTTGCTATGCGTGAACATGTAAACTTGAGTGCTATAATGTTATTCGAACTAGCTGTTAAAGAAAAAGACATTTACTGTTTGCTAGAATCTCATGAAATGTCTACATTAAATGTACACCCCACCAACTGTTGGTTAAGCATTAAAGCTAACTAACTACATGTGTAATAACTGATAAAATGTTAGCCCTGTTCCCAGTCAAACATACCTGGTGCTCAGTGCTCTTATAACAGCATACGGCTCAACAAAGACATTTCAATCCACATTTCATTGCAATACACCAGCACATTTACTTCTATGGTGTGTGTTCTTTGAACATGGGTACAAAGTAATTGGACCGCATCTGCATGTGTGGGTGAATCGGCTTGTTTTTTTGCTAACAGGCCTCCTGAATGGCATAAATCATTTAGTAGCAGACCAAAAACATGGCCTAAAGGAATACTTATTAATAATTATGAAAATTAATGAAATTATACAACATGTACACTTTTAAAAACGCTAACAGTGATTCATGTTGTTCATTTGAAGGTTATGCTTTCTTGATGTGAGCTGGTGAAAATCGAGCAATAAATAAATAATTAAAACAGTAAATGAATGAATCTCCTTCACACTAAATTATCCCCTCAGACCCCCTTTACAAAAGAGGTCTTGGCTAAGCACCCAGTGTTTTTAGATCCTAGCAATGCCACTGGACAGGCACAGTCTTACATATTCACACACAGCTTACCTGCCCATTCAAATGTTTTCTAGAGCGGGAAAAGCCAGGCTTTCTGAAAATAACAAGCAAATTAGCCAGACTGTCTGACAGGTTTTCCCTCAAGGAGAAGGAACAAGAGCCCCTCTTCATTTCACACTGTTGGCTCTACGCTACTGCTGAGCTCCATCAGTTTACTTTCTTCTGACAATTCCACCTGCACAATGCATTCCAGTGCAGAGGGATTTACCCTCTGGAGACATAGTGGAGCTAAAAAAACAAATACTTCTTGATGCATAACTTTAATCACAATCTGCTTCTAGAGAGCTAAACCAGCAGTTTAGCTTTGCGCAACTGGTTTGAATGGTGCAAAAAAAAAACCCACGCCAGGACAAGTTTCTGCCAGATTTAACAAGTGCTGCATTCTACAAACAATACCGAGTAACCTTTCAATTTCGAAAGAGCCAACGTATTCAATGAGGAGTATCAAGTATAGTTAAGGTGTATCATAAAACATGAAATTAAGTTCAACGTATGGACATGTTTCTACCTCTGAGCAGTCTAAAGTAACGCACACGGAATGTATTTTGGTGCAACTTGTAAACTGAGTAGCCATTCCCACCCTTGTGATATACACCAAGATCTCTTATGGGAAAATCAAACCGCAGTTAATGATCCAAGGTCTTTTACACACCCAGCATCATATGTATTTGCAGTTCTCCCAACCTCAAACTACCATGAACAGAGAATAGAGAAATAGAGAAATGTCGGCTAGCCTGTGTTTGAACACTGTTATACGCTGAGACATGGATGTGGTTGGAGTAATGGGAATGATGGCTCATGATCTCTCACTGACATAGTGAGCCAGCTGGTGTTTACTATTCCTACTGAAGTTGAAGTTGCTGTAAGATTAAACAGTTTAACCTTATAGCCTAGCACTGCTCACCAGACAGCTACACATAAAGAATAGTTTAAAGCCACAATTAACCATTTAGTTTGTTCAACTTTCACTCAGCCTGAGATTTTATCAGGATAATTTTTGATTTTGACTTTTATTATGAAATTCTTTATCATGACAACACTTTTGGCCATATCGCCCACTGTAGCTCTACCTGCCACTTGAATCAAGTGCCCTGCAGGGAAACTGGCTAGCAGTTTTCTTAATGTAATTCTTCATCTAATATGTTTAATTTAAAAATTTGCTTATTATTTGATGTTTTGAAATTTTCAACACCGCCCCCCGCCCACCTACTTCAGTTCACTGCTATTAACTACACAAAAAAAGTTTTTTGAGTACCCAAAAGCACTTTTTGGTAAATGCTCCACAGAACCTCATAGAATTTATACTAACATCCCACCCCTTACACTGCCCATCCCCATTAGGATACACTACTACACAACACTGGAATCAGTATTAAGGCCACAATTCTGGTTCACAGCATTAAGCCTGTAACAAAATGAATTTCACCAGGGCTCACCGATTTTGGTCTTGGAGGGCCAAACACATTTTCCTGTTCGAACTTCCCTGATGCAACTTAGCAAGACTCAAAAAGATTGTAGTGTTAATGGCAGCACTAAAGCTCAGGGTAATGCTCACTCTCCCACCCAAGATTCAGCGTTGTTCTTAGACGCTTTCTGAAACCCAACCCAGTTAAAGCCTCCGGAAACATATTATGAAATAAAGATTTTAAAGTTTAATTAAAGATTAGTTTAATATCAAACTTGGGCATTCTGTTAAACATCCAGCAAAGTTTAAATAAAAAACAACAAATTAAATATGATAAAATACTCCTAACATAACAACAAACTTCACTCATCAGATCTGACAATGGCCTGGACGAGGTCTTAATATTCCAGTGACATGCGTGACTGACAGCCATCACTGACTCGCATGGAAAGTCAAATTACATTTGCCACAAATCAAACGTTCTTTAGTTATTACAGCATAAAAACTCCACACATTAAACTCCACACATTAAACTACACACATTAATGGGTGCATTAAAATTTACCTGTATTTTACATACACACTACTAGAACAGCAGGCTGATCATACATTACTTACATATGACATACCACTCATGCACAAACTTTTTGGTTTGCATCTTCAAGGCAACACACAGTTTTGAGATTCTCATTATTAATAATAACTAAGTGCTCGTATTATCTAATATTTGCAAATTACCTGCCCAGCCAGTATATACATACTGAACATAAGAGCGCACTCAGTGAGAACCGAGATCATACTGCTGCACATGTACAGTACCAGTCAAAGGTTTAGACATACCCAACTAACTGGATGTTGTTGGTTAGCTTAAAGACTCTACAGGCTTACACAGATGAGATGTCTGAAACAATACATATCCTGATATACCACATATACTTTTGATGTATCACAGTATTATACTTGTTCCATATTGCCACATGTAATATATATTTTACACAATTTAAAAGCTATAGTTACCCTTCCAATTTTGTGAATATTAATGATGCACAGACCAACAGAATTGTTCCAGAATTGCTTGAATAAAATTGCGTTATATCAACCTCCATTACAAGTTAAGGAGCTATTTTATCCTCCTGTAAAGTTCCATTGTGGAGTTGTGAAGCCAGTGAAGGTGGACTGCATAATTCCATGAGTGCTATTTTATAGTTCTATATCTTCACTTTTATTCTAAAGCAAAACATTAATAAATAAATAAACACTGACAAAGATTGACGGAGTTAGAAGGAAAACACATATTTAGGTTCCCCGGGGTTTTAATTTGCAGGTCTAGTAGGTTCAAGCAGGGAAATCACTAAAGATGAGACAATACCACCTTTTCTGTTCCGATATATATACTGAAAGCTTTGATTTCGGCTCATACTAGTCCAATATTTTTCCTTTAAAAACTTGTATGGTTTAAAAGGAAATATTTTTAATTGAAGGAGTTCACTTTAAATGATCACTTTAAATCTAACTACTAAAACTTTCGTATCCTACAGACATACACACCTGACAACATAACATCACATACAAATCTGACATTTATTGATGGTGATCTACCATCTCTAGATATTACTCAACTGTGCTTGACACCAGCCCAACAGGACCAGAACTCAATGCACCTTAGTGACACTAACAGATCAGTGGCTTTCAGGGTAAATGTCTAGGAAAGCAAACTTGGCATGGCTTACATCATTGGCAAGAATCTGGCAATATGACTCAATATACTGCGATACTTTAAGCAAGGTGATACTCTGAGATTTTAAAAATATAATCTTAGGAAGACTGTCAGCTAGGTTTAATTTAATTAATTTGTAAGTCTAGTTCACTGCTTTATGTCAAACGCTGAATACTATATCACTGTACTAGTGTTTTTAACAGTATTTTGGGATGCTACCGGTTAGGGGTGGGTCATATGATTTATATCACGGTATTTTCTGATATTTAAACGATAACAATATGATATAACGATATAAAAAAAGTGGGTGCAAATCGAATAGAAGCAGTGATAATAACAAAGCACAGCAAAAATAATAATTAATTGGGGCAAAATGGATATCATGAGAAAACGTTATACCGTTATTGACTTTCACACCAGTATGTACCCTTACTACTGGCGCATTCTTTCCCTTTCACGTCAGAAAAACACTAAATATCGCGATACCTCCAATAAAAACACCAAACTGCCTTCAAGTATCGCGATACTATATTTCTGCCAGACCTCTCATGTTTCGGGCTAAAAGGTNCATCAGATCTGGCAATGGCCTGGACGAGGTCTTAATATTCCAGTGACATGCGTGACTGACAGCCATCACTGACTCGCATGGAAAGTCAAATTACATTTCAAGTATCGCGATACTATATTTCTGCCAGACCTCTCATGTTTCGGGCTAAAAGGTCTTTATAAATGGGTTAAATTGCAACACAGACAGAATGACTTTTCTGGAACAGGGTTGAACATGTCCGATCATCAAATGTTTGTCATCAAACATTTATATGACAGATTTACTGCTTAAAATGTAAATAAATAAATAAATAAATAAATAAATAACGTAAGTCTAAACTATCCGGTGAAAATAGCCCGTTGAACCCAAACCCACTACAGAAACCAAGGTAAATATCCAGTTTCTAACTCCAGCTTTCCTATTCCACCTTAAATGCTTCATTATTTAAGTCGGAACGGGAAAATTCAAATAAGAAGCCAAGTTCAGGTTCTTGCCAACTTCCTAACCTCACTCCATTCTGTTTGATCTAATAACACGAAAATTAAATAATAATTGTATCATTTCATCTGACTTTGTGTCAAAAATGCTAAATTGCGAGGCAGTTTTCAGTTCTAGCATCTCTTCGAGATAATGTCAACGCTGCTTGTCTAGTAACCGGAGACTAATATCAGATAAAAATGACATACATTTTCTGAAGGGGTCTTTTTCTTTTCTTCGCCGCATACTTCCATTCCTTACCAAGACTGACTGCTTCTTCTTCTGAGCTGTTTGAAAAAGCAACGTCCGCGGAAGCCGGTAAGTTTGCTTGTCAAAAAACTTTGTTTAGGGAACATCCGGGTCTTTCTTGCAGGTCACGGTGTTTTCCATGGCTGGAACGGGTCCTGTACCACAGTAAAGGTTTTAAACGCAGCCTTTGCTATGGCAGGTCCTCAGCATTCATCAGCACCTTTTGAATAAACTGCGTCACACATCTAAGCATAGAGTCTAGAGAGAGAAAAAAAAAAAAAAAAAAAAAAAAAAAAAATTATATATAAAAATAATAATAATAATAATAATAATAATAATAACAAGAATAATAGTAGTAATAGCAATAACAAGAATAATAGTAATAATAATAAGTTTGTATATACACATATTCACTGGGGCTGAAAGTAAAGTGAGCAGCGGCCTCTAGCGGGCGAAATGCGCAGTTACATCCTGATATGTTTGCATGTTGTGAGGTTCCTGGTTCCAGCGTGTAGATTAGCCAAACCAGGGGTTCTCAACCCCTTCCGCACCAAGGCCCACCTGATAATAACTACGAAGTATAGCGGCCCACCAGAAAAGTAAAATAAACTTTTATAAACACAGTTTCTGTTAAACTAAAGATTCGGTTAAACTAAAGTTATGATATGTCCAAATTTAAATAAGGTTACTGTGAAAACTCCCCAAGAAACCTGTCCATCAGGGGTTTAAGTATAGGGGTTACTATACTTAAAACCACACTAATAAGGTTAAATCAAGCTCGGATAAACAGATTAAATTAGTTAACAGATGACATAGAAATAAAGTTGTCTACCAAAAAAAAGCACCAGGTCTAAAAACAAGCAAGTTCCCTGTTAACAACTGCAGTGGAACCTCTTAAAGCCTTTCTATGCTTTTTGACTCCCCAGCAACCATTACAATGCGTAAAGGGGAATACCACCAGTATTTTCACCATTTTCTTCACAATCCAAACCTTGAACAAACAGTCAGAGTGGTTTGATATGAAATGCTTATTGGGAGAGAAGCTTATCCTTTACAGTGGTGGCAAACAGAACCAGGGATCACCATGTGTACAATGTATTTTATGTCCTCTCCATAATGACCATTGTGCCTACACACTTTTATAAGTAATGTTGATAGTAAGCTAGTAAGTAAATAAATCTTATTTGTATAGCACATTTAAAATCAAAGTGCTTTACAGTTAAAGATTTCCACTGTTGGGTTCAGCGTTGGCTTAACCAATTAACATATGTTGCATGCTAAAATTTAAAAACAGGCATGGATGTCTAATATCAGAGTCTTGGTGCAGTGACAACAAAGACACAATCCCCTGACAATGGAGGAGTCAAAAGTGATTGGGATGCAGGCCTTAAAGATCTTGAGGACACATACACACAAAGCATGTCGTCAGCATATGCAGTCCATTGAAGGATTAAAAACCATCAATGCTATTTGATACTGGAGTCTGTACTTCACTGGGAGCCAGTGCAGGGGTGCCAGGACTGGAGTACGGTGTTGATAATGGTACAGTAGTTGCACATCTGACAAAAAAAAGTATATTTTGCCTTATAACACTGTTCATGTACCCTTTCACCATAAATGGCTTTTACAAATACACTTTAGACCAAAAGTTTCACAAAACAATGTCCCAGGTAATGTATTCATAAACCATTTTGTGTGTGTGAAGTAGCTTTAAGAGTCATTAAATGCCTTGGATGCCGGGTTCTCATCACCAACACCGTGAACTGTTTCGATTCGCTCTAGAACAAAGCAAGTCATTCAGACCACTCTGAATGACTTTGTTTAGATCTTCATGATTAATGACAGCTGCATATTATACATGTTAGAAAATAACAGCTGAAAATGTGTGAAAAGAATTGTGGAATTAACCTAGACCATTAAACTTTGTCATCTTTGTGTTCAGTAATTGGGGCTACATGATGCACTGGAGCCGCGCTTAGCAAGTCTCCCTCCCACTAACACTATAAAATTATAAAACTAGAACACATTAGCATCAGCCAGGTCAGTGCCCATTGGCTACATTTCACACTGCAAGCCTCCTGGCTCCCATTACAGCTCACCGACCCTCCTCCACAGCGCCTGCTTCGCAAATCTTTGTGGTACTCTAAAATGGGCTCTAACTCAAACATGCATGGCTGTACAAATCCAAATTAGGTGCTAGACGGAGCGTTCACTTTTCAGATCATAGTGCACCTTTCCTGTAATTGGGTGTGGTTTTAGCCCCTTCAGCTGACACATCCTCAGCATTTCAGAGCAGAGAACACCCCCAAGTAGTCCATTACCCACCCCTACCGCCCACAAATATTGATGAATAAAAGTCATTTTAACTTCAGACCTTGGCCATGCTCAGATATGCCTCTCTTTCCACATGAATACTACATATACAGTCATATGCAAAAGTTTAAACACTCCCAGTCAAATGTTGATTTTATATGTGAAAATAAGCCTAAACGTATAACTCTGGGAGAGCTTTCAATACAATGTTCAATAACAGCAGAGCAGAAATTTCAAGATTATGTAGCGTGTTTAAAGCCTGCAATTATAACCTGGAAATGTTGATGTACAAGCCCATTATAAGAATGCCTGCTTTCCTTGGAATGTCAGTTCACCTAGAGAAATGTAGTCCAGCCTGCACTCTGCAGCAAATCAACAAGCCTCCTGCTTACAACCCACATCCGAAATCTCAGAATAGATAGCACTGTTAATGAAGTTTACAATCAGCTAATTTTTACTGTTGTTTCTCTACAATGTTTAAAAGGATTAGAGTTGTAGTGACAAATAAGGGGAGTTTCATACTTTGAAAGTTCAAGTGTCTGCTATTTTTCTCTCTTATTCTACTAATTATATCTTTTTATTGATCTTTTTCTTCTTTTCTGTGTTAGTATTTCAAATAAAGTGTTAAAAAAAAGGAAAATTCAAATGTTAGTTTCATCACGCCGCCCAGTTACTGAAACTATGTGATCTATTTTGTGTGTGTGTGTGTGTGTAACCTATATTGTGTGCACCACTAAGAATATATACCTATAGTAGTGCGTAAGCATTAGAGGTCCAAAGTTCCAGTCAAAACACCCATTAACCCATTACGAACCCTCAACAAAGCTACAATTTCACTTTTATCTGTATTTATTATGTTCACCTTTGACCTTCATTACAACTTCTATACCTATCAGGAGACTCAGGAGACTTTCAGTTCAGTCTTAGTATGGTGTTGGTTGCATTTGTACCTTCTCACTATCTAGGTAATCTCTAACACATTCAGTGATGTCAGAGATTTCAGTTCATTGTTCTGAGATCACCAGCAGCATCTTTGAGGTGTCTCTTTCTTTTTCAAGCAAATCAAGCTAGAGTGAAGCCTTAAGTATCTTTTATCTGATAAGTGATGGTTTTCGTGGTCTACCAGGTCTTGCACAGTTGCTAGGAGTCTCATTTTCTGTGTATCTTATTTATGAACTCATGTCTAACGTTCTCTGAAATATATCCTGAAAAATGAACATCTATGAACATTATCCTTATTTCAACATTTTAATGAACATCAACGGCTGTGTTGACTGGGATTGTATTAAACAAGGGGTGGTCTCAGCACAGCATATTGTATGTGTGTGAGTGGTGGTTGGGGGGGGTGGCAGTTCCACAAAAATGTATGCGTGTGTGTAGGTGTACGCGTGTGGACAAGGCTGGTCTGGTTGAGCCTGCTGTACTGGTCTTCATACCTTACGCATGTTTCACAGTCAGTGAGTCTACTCTCTGTGCTCTTTGGTTACTGCAACTCTTTGTGTGTGTTGTAATGGCAACATGCAAACATCTAAGCAAACACAATGCCGTCTTTTCAGATAGAAATGAAGACGCGCCTTTGATGCGATCACTTTGTCAGTGTAGGTTCTTACATAACTAGGCCTGATCTCCACAGTGTCCAGAGCGTTGTCCAGGTACATTTTAGAACACATAATGTAAATGGTACCACATGGTACCTAAGCTCCAGTTGTATAGATTATACGAGTTTTAAAGCTACACAACGTTCCCTTTGCAAGGTGAAGGGTGCTCATTTGTACCTTTTCATAATATTTTTAAACTAGAGAAATAAAATAAATAGCCTGGACTCAAGACGGAGTGTAGAATCAATGTAACCGAAGAAGAAAACAGCAATGCAATCTGGTACAAATTCCTTAAGTAAAGGTGCTAAATACATACCATTGAGGGTGCTGTCACAGCGACAGAGTTTGCACAAGGAAATGTACAGTTTAGGATCTGTTTTTCAGAGTGTTTTTCTGAATGCCAAGGAAACCAATCTAAAGGTAGTCAGTGTTGAAGGGGAATGTCAGTGGTTGAGAGTAGTTTAGTGTGAAAATGGTTCATTGTACAGAAATGTACAGTCTCTAATTTCTTTACAGTGATTTTGACTTGAACCAGGAGTCAAAATGTCTACAACACAAACGTCCCAGCTAGAATTTTTCTGTCCTAAAACGTTCTGAGAATATAATGCACATGTTTATCATTAATATTATATTATTATTTATAATGCACATGTTTTATTAATGTTTTCAGCAGAAAGTTGTGGGATAGCGTTCTCTGAAAACATCATCACACAACATAATCTGTGGCCCTGACATCCTAAAATGTCAGGAGTTAAAATGTTCGTTTTTAGGTTATATTGAACATTTAACCTTATAGGAACATTATTAAAAATAATACACATCCATTAAATGTTTTTTGATTTAAATGTATCAAGTATTTCAAGTATTATTAGAACATGAAAGTAACATTATCCAAATTTATCCAATATATAATGTTGATAAAGGTGAAATAATGGTCAGAAAATCAGAAAAAAAATTGTGAGCTGTTTTGAATCAAACATCCTGCATGTACCTCTTTGCCATGAATGAATTTTTAAAAAATTGACTGGGTAAGTTTCTTTAGAACACAGCATTTCACTTCAAACCACTTTGAATGAACCTTGTTTAATGCCACTAAAAGCTGCATCACAGAAAGATATTGCATGAGACGGTTACTAAGATGTTGCCTGATATGTAAGGTAATTTTCCGATTTACCACTATTTTATGATTATCAACATTACATATACAATATTACATACTCAGAGGACAAATTTAGACCCTGGTTGTTTTGGATATTAATGAAAAAGTGATATTTGTGATATAGACATCATGACCCCTATCAATTTCAGTTGTTAAGTTCCTCTACAATGTACAATGTCTACAAAGTACAATTTACATCAAGCCACTCTAAAGAGCCTGTTGACTTCTTAAAGATTAAATTATGCAGAGATTTTGAAGAATTCACATTTAATGTTGAATGTGTTGCATTTATTTAAAAGGTAGTTAGCAGACTCCCATTTCAGTTGTTTGGATTTGAAGATATTATTTTGTAACACTCCATTCTTTTGTTCCGTAGTGCTCACTAAAGAATGTTGCCATCGATAATGACAGTTAATCTACTTACAGAATGTCGTTTCTTGAAGAGAGCAGCCTGACTGATTGCCTAAAAATTGATAGCATTAAACCAAACAATTGTACAGAAGTTCATTTTTATTGTGCTGATTGTGGTGATGGTAGACCCAAAGGCCTGTGAATTATCTGAAATTAAATCATGTCTCTGTTTCATTGCTACACAATTATGCAGAATCTATTTTAATGCCACAGAATTTCCCCCAGATCTGTGGCTTTTTGGAGTACACCACTGTAGACACCTTGCACTTCAAATGAAACCTGCAAACCACACCCCCTTTACTGTGGCCCACAGCTCCACTGTGTACCATAATGCATCTTTGTACCACTGTTCATATCATTCTATGATATGCTGTAAATAATAGCTGATTTTATCCTGAGTTTCCACAAGTGCTGCATGTATGTACATGTCACATTTTCAACTGGCATTTTTAATATTAGATCTTTCTGTCTGCTTATTTTATAGTTAACATATTATTTACTATTGACAATTTGAAGCATTTGGTAGCGAAGCATGTTATAGACCACTTCCAATACTTTTCATTTTTTCATTATATATATGTTGTTGAGAATGGGCTTCGTACAAATAAATCTGTGTGATATTATGATTAATCCCACCTTTTTTTAAGAAGTATTTTTTTCCTCATGCCCATTTATCATTTGCTATTGCCATTGTGAAGCCGTTGCACTATTACAGGCAGTGAACCCAGACTGTTATAGGCCCCAATATGGTGTACATGTGCACTCCTATTCAAATATTCAAAATATTTTATTTATAATTGTAAAATAGACAGAATCACTTTAGGCTGCCATTTTGGTTTTCCCTCTTAAATGTTTAAATAATCTGATACATGGAATACATATTTCATTGTGATTTTTTAATCAACAAAGACTTCTAGGTCTTAATCTTAGAAATATATAGAATTAATTTTTTTAATTAAGTGAAAAATGAACTCACTGATACTACAAAACATGCAGGTGTTATGCATATGTCCAAATCCTGCTGAATGCTTAACACTGACCAGCCTTACCAGTTTTACAAACACTAAAACAATCACACAGACTTTGTGATCCATGTTTTTCCATTTCCACATTTATTAGCTCTGCCCTGCATTTTGCTGTACCACAATTTCACATAATAAAAAACGCATGTGAGCAAAGACATTGATATGAAGCACCAAAGCTATTTCAGCACTAGTATTCCCCCTAAAAATGTTATGCTGAATGTGAGTGATTTATGTCTCAAGAACGTCTAATAAGCAGGGTATATATTTTGGACCCTACCAACACATTGTTGAAATGCCAGAGACATCTGTATGCTATGTAGCTGATGGCGCTCCGGCAGAACTAGGCTTGCTTAGTATTCCTCCTCAGATCCAAAATTATTATAAATGCTTATACAGCATCACTGTTTAGTAACATCATATGTGTGTGCACGCTCACCCACACCCCGAATGTATAATATAAAGTGATCCCAATGAAAGGTTAGGCCATAACCCAGGTGGGCCCCAGATACAGATCATGAAACCAGCACAGATAGTAGACTGCAGTCACAGTAAAGTAGATTTCCAGCTGAGATTGCTAACACAGCAAAATAGATTGTGACCTTGAGCACGAAGGTAACAGTGACTACTTCCATGTCCTCAGCTCCACCTACAGAAGTACAAATTGTGAATTTACTCTTTGCAGTTGTTCAGTGCAATGTATTTACTAGGGGGGTGTATATATGGTTAATACTTGAAACTGGATTCAATAACACACTGGACACCTGAATCATGTATATAAGCTCCAGTTGAGGTGTAGATGGAGTGAAACCCTTTAGGTGGAATGAGAGTGAGAATGGGGCATAATCCGTGGACCAGTTTCTCTGTCATTCAAGAAGCACACATGCACATTTTCTGCATTTCTAACTTCACCAACTCTTCAGTATCAATGTTCTCTAGAATGGTCCAAAACTGTGAAGTCTAAGAACAGAACAGCCCTCAGCAGAACCCACACTAGTAAAAGATCAATGACTATAAGATTATAAGACACTGTGAGATTTAGAATTTAGATCCATTTGCTAATTGTACTTGTACACAGAAAGCATTTAACCCATCCATGAAGTAAAACATCCACATTCACCCACTAGTGAACACACACACTAGGGGGCAGTGAGCAATGGACAGCACCTGGGGAGCAGTTGGGAGTTAGGTGCTTTGCTCAAGGGCACTTCAGTCGTGTCCTGTTGGTTTAGGGAATTAAACCGGTGACCTTCCAGATACAAGGCTGGTTCCCTAACCTCCAGTCCAGGACTGCCCCTATAGTACTGCCCTATAGTCTCTATAGTGCTGTATAGCAATGACTACATCCGAGAACATTCAAACTACACTCTTATTCTCATATGATGCAATGAGTAAACGAAGACGATTATACTGGAAAATTCCAGTTCATACTTCCGCTCAGATATGTCTGTCTTGGTCATTGCCTCAGAGACAAAGTTGAATGGGGGTGAAACGTCACAGTGCAATGAAGAGAATCTGGCACCATCCTTACAGAGCTAGACAAACTGGTTCCCCTGAGTGCCTCAAACACCAACACCCAGGTTTCTACAAGTATGTGAGAATTCTTTGGCAGATAACAATGAAACAAAAAAAACATTTTTTAAAGGAACTAAGTAAATGCAACTAGTTGCTATTCACCTTTGCGCTTTGGCTGGCAGTCTCACTGTTGCAGCCTTAGTAACATTCCTTGAGAAATGGCCATTAGTGATCCATGAGGTTTGTCCACTGGAATACATCCGACATCGCTAAGACATCACTATAGTATGCAAATTTGATAAAGTTTTAAACCAACGTGATAGATTTTCATTTGGCTTTTTCTCAGCAAATCCACCATTTATGTGATAATAGCTTATTGTACATTGTAATGTGAGTACTATCAAAGCTACATACAACACAGACCAATGACTAATTCCAAAGTTTGACCTCCAGTGTACAGTAAGTTATTCAAACTTGTTTATAGAAGGTCTGACCACAGATAGAATAGTTTAGTGAGGATGTATCTGGAATGTTATCGTAGCATTAGTAATTGTCTATGCACATTGGTATCTTGCTGATCCGAGAAAAAGAAAAAAAAAACAACAACAAACGTATCGGAAGTATTAGTCATTACACAGGTATCCATGTGCAGATTATCTGCTCTTCCAGTACGAGGAGTTCAGATGGCAGGAATGCCACCGTGGGCCACGAAGCATGGGCCAGGTCATATCACATGTAATTTCCTCCTCCAAAAGTTGACATAAGACATTTAAATGTGTTTTAACATGACGTCTTTGACATCAACAGAACAAATGTAGCAAAAATGGCCTAAGGAAACTGCTGACCCTGACGCTTCCTAGCTCTAACCTGAAATGTCTGTAAACAATAGAGACATGGTGGAATGTGTGGAATTAAAGCAGCATATCATAAAATTTAATATTTAAAAAAACACAGTTTTTTTGACACTGTTCCTGTAACAACTGCAGGGCCAAATTAGGCAAATTGAACGAATATGGCCTTATGCATTAGTCAGGCAGCTGTTGAATGCACCCTGGGAAAGTATCAGGCTAGTGCGTGAAGATGGATCGAATAGCCCAATGACCACACAAGCTACACCCGAAACGTGTTTATTAGCTTCAATTAAGGATGGAAATGGAGTGAAACCCAATGGTTTGGATCAGAGTGAGAACGAGGCCTAATCCATGGATCAGTTTCTCCATCCTTAAACAGTCAAGCAGGACACATTTGCTGTCTTTCTGGGTTTCTGCTCATTATCCCCACACCCAGTCAGTATCAACAGGCTTCATTCACCAAAATCTACCTAGGTTTTCTTTTAATGTCTACATCAGATTCATGATGTTTTCTTAAACCACGGAATTGTTCGCACCTTTGTGTTCTTTAGTGTGTATAGATTCTGTTCTTATCTAAGAACAAACCCCATATAGGAAAACATTGGTGTATCTTTGTGAAAACTGTGTTAAGTTGGTTTTAGGAAGACATTTTTTCATTTGAACAGTTGAAGAATGGGTCCAATGTTCTGGAGAACTTTGTAAAAGTAGCAGTGGTAAAGCAGAACCCACAGTCACATTAAGGGTAATACTGTAAGAAGGTTCTATAGTGCTGCATATAATACTTCCATAATATCTATAATGCCATCTCCGTCATATGATATTCTCATATAGTAAACCACAATACCTGAGCAGTACCCTTTACTAACTATAGTATTGGTATTGGCCATGTTTACTTTAAAATTCCTGTAGAAATCATGTAGAAATAACTGTCCTCCTTCATACCCTACTGAAAGAAACATAGCCTAGACCAGCATGGAATTCATGCTGGTCCATGCTGGTTTATGCTGGTTAGTGCTAGTTGACTAGCATCATGCTGGTCATGTTTTGAACAAGTGTTTCAGCAGTGATAAGGTTACTTACAGTGGCCCCATAAATAAATGCACCATGTTTAAAGGTGATTGTGTCAGGAAACTAAGTGTCAAACCAAGTAGCACTTATTTTAAACAGGCCAATCCGAGGCTGGAATTTTTGGCCAATGTACTCTTGAAAGAAAACAAGATGTCCACCGTGTTTCAGATCATTATCATTTGGGCAGTTTCTTTGCAGACTTCTGCAGGTTGGCATCTGAAATGCCTTGGCACACTTCTGACCTCATGACCCCTCAAACCATTGTAAGAAAACAGACCCAAACTTTTAGGTTTCTACCTTAGTATCCTCACTTTAAGTGTTTTGTTGGTCCAACCTAAAAAGATTACTCTAATTTGTTACAAGCAAATGAACTAGGTTTATTCCACCTATAAAAAAGTACTCTGGATGATCAGTTCTGCCAATCAAAGTCATTTTTTGCGCTGAGTAAAACTTATTCAATTGCTTGTAACAAATTAGATTGATTCTTCTACGTTGTACGTTTTACAGTGCTTATAGCTCAGTCAGGTAGGAATTCTTCTCCAGGCTTTCTCCACACAGAGTCTATCAGCCAGATGCTGTGCTAAAAGGAGATTTCTATGAAATAAATATCATTTTGATAAACATTCTGTGAAGTAACCGTAGCTTCATTACAAACCGTCTCATTTTTAGTGAAGTTCTGCTTTATTAGCTACATTTAAAATTCATATCAATGAGAAATGTTCTTAAGATGTCTTAGCTGATTAGCACTTCATACTAACCACAACAATAGCTGAACAAATACTAGCCATTTTATTGCTAGAAGAATCCACTGGGAGAATTTTCCTTTCATAAAACACTAACCGATACTACTAACCATTCTTTTTTTCTTATTACTCTTGTTATAGTGATCATAAGGAATGCCATTTTACTCTTAAATCCCGTTTTTATTCACTTGAAACTATGATTTTATTACTGTGCTCCAGCAATCCTTCACCCAGCTGAGGCAGTTTCGATGGAAGTTTCTCCAGCGTCCACGCCCTCGTGAGGCTGTGGGCGGGGTCCCGCGCTCAGGTGGCTAATAAGTAGCCTGAGCAGCTTTTCTCCCACCAAGCGGACGAGGAAGCTGAGTTCAGCAAGGCAGACTCAGGCGAGGCATCCAGGTTTGTTGTGTCCTGAGATTTAAAGCTCTTTTTTTTTTTTTTTTTTTTTTACACCGCGTGTTTTACATTTACCGGGTTCTTTTTGCTGTTGAGCGGCTAATGGGGTTCAGCATCTTAGGCTAGCTTCACTTAGCAGACAGAACGAGGAGAGCTTATTTAATTAGAAAGACACTTGGTAAAAATACGCACAGTGAGTTTCTTGTAACTTAGCCGGACGTTTGGAGAACCCGTGTTGTTAAGTGATGTTCTCAGTAGCAGTAGCTAGTAGTTTCAATGAATGAACTATTTCCTCATTCACCCCCTCTGTAGTGAGTGGCAGGTGTGATGGTAGGTGAGGTAGATAAGTGTATTGTGTAAACTAGGTGTAGTTCCAATCTGTCCCTTACGCAACGTTTTCGTGCCAGCTCTGGTGCCTTTTTTTTTTAATTAAATCTGTGCCTGGTTGTTTCAGATTTAGCCTGTGGGCAGATCTGTGGTTTGGGTTTTTGTTTTGTGGACCTGAAGCCTTTATTTATAGTCTTAGTTTTGCTAATAAATTCCATTGTGAGGGTTAAGTGGCTGAAAGTTCAAAGAAATGCATTTTGACTGACAAGAAACTTTTAGTTTTGTGGGCTTCTTGGTTTGGCGTCAAGACCCTGTGGTTTGCTACTGGTGGAACTGGTCTGACCTGACCTGAAGTGGACTGACCAGTTCTGAAGGAACTTTTCTCAGAACGTTTTTTTTTGTGTGTGTGTGTGTGTGTGTACTAAATTGAATGTCTTCTCTTTTCAGGAGGAAAGAAACAAGTCATTCTGAAAATGGCTTTTAGCACCCTGACCTTGCTTTACGATGAGTGGATTAATACAGCAGGCAAGTTAAACCATGTGTTGTGTTTTGGTGTAGGGGTGGGATAGATCATCATGATACTTGCACACTTCTTTTTTTTTTTTTTTTAAATGATCTATCCCAATATTTTAGAGATATTTCGGAGAAACAGATATTTGTAAATGTGGTATGAAAACAATGGCTGCGTTTTAGATCTAAATCTAACTACATAGGATTAATTATGCACAGTATGCTCATTTGTCATGAGAAATATTAACCCTTATATGCTCCAAGAGCTCCTTTTAATAGCAACGTGCTTAATAGATATTAATGGAGAATTTTTTTTTTTTTTTTTTTTTTTCTTCTTTTTTCCTTTTCCCCCTTCCTACATAGACCCAAGAGTCGAGGACTGGCCCCTAATGTCCTCCCCATTCCCTCAAGCCTTGATCATCCTGTCCTACGTCTACTTTGTCACAACGCTTGGGCCTCGTCTAATGGAAAACCGCAAACCCTTTGACCTCAAGCGGCCCATGATCATCTACAACTTCAGCATCGTCGTGTTCTCCCTCTACATGATTTACGAGGTAAGGAGCTATTGTGTTTTGTTCAGTGTGCTGGATGTTCAAGTTCTAGGTTCTGATTTTCAGAACAACAGTGTGGTGAATTTGTCAGTTGGTAAACTAAGAGACAAGGTTGGATGTGTGTTACGTCCTTTGGTTGACTTAACATTGAGGACTAGAGTTACGTTGCTTGATATTTGATGGCCCTGGTCATGCTTCAGTGTACTACACCTCCGTGCCAGCCACCAACCCCTTTTCCACTCTTAGTTATGACCCGGGCTTAAAGTAGATGGTCATGACTGTAATCCTGTCTGCCTGCAAGAATGAATAGTCAATAATGTATGAAGTTGTAATTGCTTGTTTTTCATTGTGACCAAAACTATCTGGGTGGGGTAAGAACTTGAGCTCTTGAGGCATCAAGACAGTAAAGGTGTGGAAGGGTGTGGGTGGGTGTATACCAATGAGCTGATGTAAACTTAAATGGCTTTATTTATTTATCCCCCCCCTTCCAGTTTCTCATGTCTGGCTGGGCCAATGGATACTCATACAGGTGTGATCTTGTGGACTATTCCAGCTCTCCTCAGGCTATGAGGGTAAGAATATGATGGGATTCTGATAATTATGTGCATATTAACCAACGTATTCCTTATGTAACACTGTTTGTGGTTTCTATTACAGATGGCATGGACTTGCTGGCTGTACTACTTCTCAAAGTTCATTGAGATGTTGGACACTGTAAGTACTGAGTTTGTCTAGTGAGTGCTTGTGCTGAGACATTCAGTTTGTATTATAAAGATGTGGTGGTCTTGCTTAACACAAGTTTGCCTTATCTTGATAGATTTTCTTTGTTGTGAGGAAAAAGAACAGCCAAGTGACTTTCCTCCATGTCTACCATCATTCAATTATGCCCTTCACATGGTGGTTCGGGGTCAAGTTTGCTCCAGGTAAATTATTAGGAAACAGTAGTGTGTGTGTGTATGTCTTATAATTACTGATACAAATATTTTTTTGGAGATTCTAATTGGAACATTCTATGTTACCAGGTGGTCTGGGAACTTTCCATGCTCTGCTGAACTGCTGTGTCCATGTCGTCATGTACTCCTATTATGCCCTCTCTGCTATGGGACCAGCCTATCAAAAGTACCTCTGGTGGAAAAAGTACATGACCACCATTCAGCTGGTAAGTAGTGTTTACCTTGACATGCACCCCCCCCCCCATCCCCTACACACACCACCATCTTCATTGTTGTGTATGCATGGCACGTGTTGGCATATAATGATACTGATGGACATCTTGTGTATTTTAGGTTCAGTTTGTGATGGTGACTGTCCACATTGGTCAGTTCTTCTTCATGAAGGACTGTCCTTACCAGTTCCCTGTGTTCCTGTATGTCATTGGCCTCTATGGACTGATCTTCTTGGTTCTCTTCCTCAACTTCTACTACCATGCATACACCAAGGGGAAAAGGCTGCCCAAAATCTTTCAGAATAGGATGTACCTTCAAAATGGCGTACACAAGAAGACTGAATAAGGACTCCATGGTCACCCAGAAGTGAAGATCCTGCAGCTTTTAAGTTGGTTTATTTCTTTAACCATTTCAGAGAATTTCAGAGAATTTCACCCACCGTGTTTTATGTTAAAACTTTGTGGAATGCCACCTTATCACTGGCTGTATGTTGCCAAACTAGCACATTTGTGGTATTTTTCACTGGTCTGGTTTGTATGATCTTCACTTGGGTTCTGAAATGCTTATGGGGTGTACAATATTTGTTTTAATATCCCCTGATTTGTACATAGCTATTTAAATCCCAGCATTGGAATATGAACCGGCTGCTAGTTTAAATGAAAACATGGGTTGTGATGGCAGAGGTATCAGAAGTTTTTAATGCTATTGGTCTCTGAAGGGGCAGTGAAGGTTGGTTTTTAATCGTAGCCTGATAAAAAGGCCTGAAGCCCTTTCTCCAAGAAAAGCATGCTTGTCTACCTGATGTGCTTGAGTCCTGGTGTTTGAGTAACAAAAGAAAAGTGATGGCTGGGGTTCTTTTGAACCTTATCTTAATTTTCAATGTTTAATGTAAGTTTATAATATCTGTAATTTTTTTTTATTTTATTTTTTTTTTTTTTTGTGTGTGTGTTTTCTTTCTTTCTTAAATGATATCTGACTGAGGCATGTGAGTTCTTCAAAGAACCAAACGTGCCAGTGACTTGATGGCGTCTGGGGGTTATACATATTTTTTTTTTTTTTTCCTCCCAATCATGTTCCCTTTTATACTGTAAAATGTTTTGTATTTCTATACAGCGCTCTATTTATATGAAATTTGTGAAATGAAAAAACTGTGCCTTTTTACTGAACAAAATAAATCGTCATTGTCTATGTTCCCATGCGTTTATCGAAGTTTTGCCTCCGAATTTGTACATAGCTGTCCCGGAAGTTTCCTGCGCCATATTTGGTTTGCTGGCGCAGCTTGGTCATGTGACTTCATTGTCCAATGGCGTCGCTCCAAAGAAAGTGCCCACTTTCAAAACTAACGAGTTTACAGTGAGGGCAAATGGCATCAGATAAGCAGCGATTTAACGAACATGGCCAGATTAGTACATTTTACTTTGGCTAAGACTTTAAAATGAGCTCTTTTATTTCGGTATGATAAGACTAGGCTTGTAAACCTGTTATTGGAGAAGAATGGATGGAAATATGATCGGCCCGGGTCCCTACAGGGCAACAAAGTTGGTAAGTAGAGCTGGCTAACCATAACTAGCTAACTTGGCTAGCTTGTGAACTTCAGGCTTGTTTGATTTTAGCAGAGTAATCAAGCGCTTTAAGTCATTTTTAAACCACGATGAAGGTGCAGCAGCGGTCACATTACCTCACAAAGTGATCATATTTTAGTGTTAAGCTCGCCATTTAAACCAGCTAATACAAAACAAACTTGAATATGCCGTCATTTATACCAAAGGGAATTTGTTTTGGTTTCTCGGCGTTTTGGAAAGTTCGTTAAAATGCGGAGTGGTTTGGTGTGAAGTGCTCCGTGTTAGAGACGCTCGGAGAGTCTGAATTGTTCACGGTGGTAGTGAATAGTAACCAGACGTCTGAAGATTTTAATGCTACTCAAAGCTAAGCTAAGTTACTTCACAGGACGCTCGAACATGAAATGCTAATGAACGCGCTTCCTGATGCCCTGATAGTTTAGAAAGAAGGTTTTGTTCTAACACACATGCATGGCAGAGAGGTACATGAACAGCAACCAGGGTTAGGGCGTTGTAAGACAGAATAGTACCCCAAGAGAACTAGTCAGATTTACCTCTATCTTACCCTTAGCAGCCCCAAAGACACATGTAGTGCTGTGTGAGGACATCAGACATCACGACTGTAAAGAAAAGCCGAAGATTCTCTAATCAGACTCCTCTAACAGATGATGACCACTGTTTACATTCTAACGACTGAAACTGGAATTCCCCTTCAGTACTCCAGAGTCAATTACTTCTCTGAAATGTGTATCTTATCAAAATCAGCCTTCTTTCCGCCGTTTTGCTGTCGTCATTAGTGCATGTGTTTGCTGTAAAGTTATGTCAGTTGTGTGTTACAGCAGTTCAGTACTTAAGGTGTGCACACAACGAGTTACAATAGTTTCTTATCGATGTATTTGATATGTGGAGTGTAATGCAGCACCAGCATGGTAAGAGTAGCTTTAAAATCCTGTACAGAATCTGATGAATAGAAGCCTTGTGTTTTGTAAATGCCATCATTAGTAGACTGCTGTAGTACTTTAAAATACAAAGACCAATTAGACAGCAATTAGCAGGCAATTAAGCCCCATGTACTCAGTTAAGGGTCTATCTTCATTTGGCCTGAGGATCCTTGAGCTGGACGGCATTGAATGTCTTTATACAGTCAGCATGTGTCGACCTAGGACCTGTTTCTAAAGCAGGAGGCAGATTTGCACTTGTGTCCATTAAAAAGTAAAATGTTTATTGTATATACACTCACTGAGCACCTTATTCACTTCCTGACACATTCTTGTATCTACACTTCTTTTTATCAGTCCATTTTATCAGTTCCACTTTCCATATAGGTGCTCTTTGTAGTTCTACAGTTACAGACTGTAGTTCATCTGAATGCTTTGTTAGCCCTTTACTCTGTTCTTCAGTGGTCAGGACCCCTGAAAGGGGGATAACAGTGTATGTGGAGAAATAGTCTGTAATTGTAGAATTACACTGCCCTGAAGTCATCTGATTTAGGTTAAGCAGTGAGAGCTTCTCGGTGTAACAGGCTTATTTAATGTCTTATGTTATTTAAGACCCTCATAAAGTGAGGATGATATTGGCAAACATTAGCAACTATGATACCAGGCTGGCCAACTCAGCAGGGTGGACCTCCATTGTCAGCACACCATCACATTGCACGATTGCATTGGTAGAATTTAACAAATCCTGAACAAATCTGATTTGATGCTATTAGTTCAGTGCCCTTCCAAACAGGTTTGTTAAAAGGAAGAATGTCTAGCTCTGTAAAGCACCATTCTTGTTATTGTGGGATCCTTTTTGGTGTAAAACTGTGAAAGTTCAAAAGTAATGGGTGTGAGGAACAGCCTAATTGAATTTGTTTAATTCAAGTAGCTGATAAATCCTGCTTTGTCCAATTGTGACCCTCTCCTCCTGCAGAGTTTCCAGCAGTCTCTTGGCTGTCAGTAGATAATACATCAAAATCTTGCAAATTTTTATGCCTGCTATAAATAATTTTTTCTTTTCTTTTTTTTTTTCTGTCAGTGGAACGAGACGGTCAAGCTTTTTCGTGGCGGGATGCCACTGCGCAGACACTGGGCACATTTTCGGAGTTATGATAATAGTTTCACAGGAACTGAAGGCATTGATTTTCTACACGAGTTGCTGAAGCGCAACCAGAACTTTGGGCCGGAGGTGACCCGCTATCAGTCTCTCCAGTTACTGAGGAAGTTTCTTAAGAACCATGTTATTGAAGATGTTAAAGGACGTTTTGGTAAAGAGGACTTTGAAGACAGTGGGCGTTTGTATAGGTGAGGTGATGTAATTTTAATAGCTTATTTGTTGTGGGTGTTAAAGGGAATGTTTACTGAAGTGCTGTAAGACACGCAAGAGAAATCATGTTAGTTAATTATTTAGTCATGGTCCTTTTTCTGTGTACTCAGGTTTCCTCCACAGTCACCTCTGAAGCCCCTTCCTCAACGTGTGCCTGTATCACAGAGAAGCATCATTCCCCCAATCCCACGCTGGGATGACTGTGAGGAGATGCAAGGGCCCCAAAAGATACCTATGAAGCCTCTTGTTTTGGTGAGGAATATAAAAGGCATGGATCTCAGACACTATGTGAGAAAAGTGTATTTTGCCTACAGGATGTGTTATACATTTTTTTTGTTCTTAGAATTCAGAGTCTTGGAACAAAAGGCATAGTATTGCTATTGGGGAGGTGCCAGAATGCAAACTGATTCGGAGAAAAGAGATCACACCAAAGCATGTGGACCAAATATGGAAGTCGATGACGTTAACTCAGTAAGTGCTGAATCAGAACATGCCAGAAATAAAACTATACCATGTGTTTTGTTTTTGTCATTAACACTGTTCTTGATTAGGTTACAGACTGTTTTGGGGCTCCAGTCCTTAGATGGGGTTCTCGATGCCAAACTCATAAGCCAGAAACACATTGTGTGTAATGTATTCAGTGTCAACAAACAAGGCATTGTCATTCTGAAGAACAAGTCAGGTGAGTAACCTGCTGACCCTCATATTAATCTGAACTGGAGTAAGTGTTCATAGAATCCATACTATAATTGGTGACATCTCTTCCATTTTACAGAGGATTTACCCCACTGGGTATTATCTGCAATGAAATGCCTGGCCAACTGTGAGTGTGAAAATGTCATACCATAATTATAATTACAAAAGTATGTATGTTATATTTAAATTAACTAATGCTAGTGCTCCTTCAGGGCCCAATGGAAATGACAGCAAGCAGCCCATGTATCCTGGATTTGAGCGAGATGTCTTTAGAACGGTCGCAGAACATTTTCAGAGATTAAAAGAGCCACTGTTGACATTCCACATGTATGAAATTTTTGTCAGCATCTTGGGTAAGAAACAAAATACAGGAAACTGTTTTTTCACATTCACAATTTTCACATTTTCTTATTTTCTTTTGAAACCCACTTTTATAGAGCCTTCATGATGCCTGCATAAAACTGCAATACTTTTGTATTTATTAAGAGCCTGTCACAAAATGAGAAGATTATGTATAATCTTATATAACAGCACTGTATTAACATGAGGGGCCCTTATGCTCAAGTGATTGTTCTATTTATAACATTATTGCAAATCATCATTACCAGGTAATGGAGGCTATCAGGTAGTGACCTACTCAAAAGCCAATATTATATGGGCAGCGTTAAGTTGTAGGAGTAGTTGAAAAATCACATTTACATGATTTTTCTGCTTACCCCACATGCAGTTGATCAGTTGATCATGTTTAGTTCAAATTTTTCTTTAGTTTGGACCTGGAGCTGGTAGGCTAACAATGTCACCTAAACTATTTCCACAGATATGTGCCTTTATATACAAGTCTTTATATGTTATATATTTATATATTACCTCAAATGAAATTGATAAGCTCCGTAATTCTTTTTGGTTTTAGTAAAATGGCATGGATCAACCTTATTTACAGCTTTAGGATACAAATGAAACTACATCATCCATATAATTTCATATATGGGTATGTTATAGCTATGCTGTGTTCTCGGCCACATTACCTAGCCTACATGACCTGAATTAAGCCCTGGATGCGGTTTGGGCCAATATTTATGGAAGTGGATGACATGGCCTCCAATGTTTGTTAGCAACGTTAGCCTAGTAGTCCCAGTTCTAAACTAAATAAGTAAAATTTGGACACCAAACATGTCTCGGCTGATTGACTACATTTCAAGTAAGTGAAAAATCATGATTTAAAGCAAATACATTAGATTTTTTGACAAACTATTTTTTAAATGGAACAAATGTCTGTCACTCTAATCTTTCAAATACTGATTTAAACTCTTCAGGTGGAGCTTTACTGAATGCTAATACATGTGTTGTGCAGTTTTTATATATGTAGCCTTCAAGTAAAAATGTAACTCGTGTTTCTAACGTGATACAGTGCAGGCATAATATATATATATTTTTTATTGAGAGCAGGATCATTTTAAGACTTCACCCATCTACTGTATGTTAACTGCACAAGTGAATCGTATTTTTAATTTCTTGGCCATACATAAATAACACCTGGCTATACAGTGTTTTCTGTCTAAGAATGTGTATAATTGAACACACTGGTTTGCAAACACATTTCTCCTTTGATCCCTCCCTTTCTTCAGGACTTCTTCCAAGACAGCAGATTGCGGTCGAAGCACTGCAGGTGTGCTGCCTCCTCCTGCCACCAGCCAACCGGCGCAAGCTGCAGCTGCTAATGCGCCTGATGGCTAAAGCCTGCCACAACCATGCTCTCCCTCCCCTGAATGATGCCATAGGAACGCGAACCCTTGTACTTAATTTTTCTAACTCTTTAAGATGAAAGTTCTTTTATTCTTAAATTTGAAGTATTTGCTTACTATCTATTTATTGTCCAGCCACCACAAACCTGTTCCCTTTCATGCTCTCATTGTTTTATGACTTCCCCCCACACCTCTTTTTTACAGATGGTCCAGACCTTTTCCCGCTGCATTTTATGTTCTGCAGATGAAGTGGATCTGGATGAGCTTTTGGCTACCAAGCTGGTTAACTTCATGATGGACAACCATGAGAATGTCCTGAAGGTCCCTGCTGAATTGCACAAGTCTGTGGAAGAACATTTGTCCCATCTGCGAAGGGCTCAGGTTAGTTACATGCACAGGCACACCCATACATGACATGCATATCAAGAGTGTATTCTAAACCTAGAAGCAAAGTGGTGCCATATCATGTTGTTATATGTTGCTGCATATTGCCAGTAGGATATGCCTTACAGTCTTTCCAAAAACAATTGTTAGTCCTCTGATGAGACAGAGCTGCACTATTTTAATGAAAAACTAGTGCAGGTCATATGAATGCCATGATGAGTTAAAAAGCTCACAGAACACTCAAGTGATGTCTGTTATGTGCTTAAAGCATAGGATGCTTACAGCACACAATATATCCTGCCGTAGTCCATAGTCCTTTGACTGGGCACAAAGCTTATTTGCATCTTGCAGCCTTGTAAGCACAGGTGGCAAAAGTACACAAGTACCTCACTTAAGTAAAAGCACAAGTGATGTAAGCAAAAAAAAAAAAAAGTAGTAAAAGTCGAGGCATCACTTACATTGGGGGGGCGGTGCTGTATCAGTACAGACGGGGTTCGCTGGTTTAACCCCTACATTACAGTTAGCAGAACGGGACTGTATCAGTAGAGACGGGGGTCGCTGGTTTAACCCCTACATTACAGTTAGCAGAACGGGACTGTATCAGTAGAGACGGGGGTCGCTGGTTTAACCCCTACATTACAGTTAGCAGAACGGGACTGTATCAGTAGAGACGGGGGTCGCTGGTTTAACCCCTACATTACAGTTAGCAGAACGGGACTGTATCAGTAGAGACGGGGGTCGCTGGTTTAACCCCTACATTACAGATATAAACTTGGGTGTAATATTTGTAGAGAGCTCTGGTGTTTATGTACATTAGTTTATGCATTAGCTCACAGTAAGTGGCCCAAAACACTACCGGCTTGCCGGGAGTTCTCCCGCCACTCTCCTGATAACCCACGCACAAGGTCACAGATGCAGGTTTCAGACACATCATTAAGCAGTTGCTTTCTTTGGGACCGTGTTTGTTTTGAGAATGTAGTACAGATAGTGAAGTACAGATTTTTCTTTTGAAATGTAATGAGTAAAAGTAAAAAGTATTAGGTGACAAAAACACTACTAAAAAACTACTTAAGTACAGTAACAAAGTATTTGTACTCTGTTACATGCTACCTCTGCTTGTAAAATATCAGTAGTGCGAAAGATAGTGTTATTCATTAGTTCCTCTTCCCTTTATAAACTCCAGATGGTCAAAAATGAAGCTGCATGTATTTGCCATTAAGCGGTGTTTACTTGTTGGGATTTTGGAATTCCATGCCAGTACACACCCGATGGTGGCATGCTGCCACACAAACCTTAGCAATAGTGATAACATCACGGATAAAAATGGATGATTATCAGAGGAGTATTTTAGTAGTGTCGGATTGTTTAGTTAAGGAGGACAAAGGTGGGCGGATGCACTTGCCATACATTTGTTACATAATATGGAATTTGGTGTCCGTGGCATGGTTGACAGCAAAAGTTAGAAAAAAATTGATGATGAAACATTTTAGTGTCTTGTGTAGCACACAGAATTTTCCCTCACTCCAAAAACTTTCTGGTTTGGTGTTGACTACCTAACAACAGCTCATAAACGCAACATAAAAACCTGTCCTGGCCTCAGGTTACACCTGTTCTCCAAAATCTTCACTTGGTCCTTGTAAAGTGTTGCATTCACTTGAAAGTTTTTTTTGCCCACGTAAAAAACCCTCAATAATCTTGCTCCTGCTTGGGCTGTGTTGAGACAGTGGAGCATAATTCTCAGTAATTGGTGTACAAACTGAAAAGTTTTATAAAGTGGAGAAGGAGTGGAGCAGATATTTATGGAACAGAATCTGGAATGAGCTGCATTTTTGTCATTTTAGACCAAATATATATATTTATATTATTGCTCGTGTGCTAATGAATACATCCACACAGACGCAGAGATTTTTTGGTTATTTCATTGTCTGTGTTTTGGCTTCCTGCACACATGAAAATGTAGCGCGCTGAATACAGACCTCTCCCGGGCATTTTCTCTCTCTTTTCTGCGTTTTCATGTGAATGGATGTTTCTAAAAAAGCTGACATCATGCACATGGTTACTGCTGATTCATGAATTGTGAACATGCTTTTTGGCCCTGCATGTTGCGTGGCTTATAATCAGGCTGCTTCTGTGTGTTTAGTGATATAAGACTTGATCTTACTCACCACACCAACAAATTATCTTTAGAGGAAAAAGAAATAGCAATACATAGAATTAAATTATCTCCATAATAGCACTTGGATTACAATGACAGATTTGTTCATCTGTTGCTTGATTATTGTTTCCGGACCTTTCACACAGATTAAAATGGCGGTTTTGAGGGCAGTGCGGAAGAGTATGTCTTGATAAAAATGAGATTTAGTAGTTGCATCTTTTTCTTTTTCAGAATAATCAGTTAATTGATTCATCAACTGACAAATTGATTTTGGAAATTATTGTTATGCTGCCCTAATTTAACCAAAAAAACAGAAACATACATTGTGCAGCTTTAAGTTGAATTTTTCCTTCATTCATGGCTTCAGCCTGCTCACTCTGTCTTGTTTTTAACAGATAAAGTATGCAGGTGCAGACACAGACTCAGCAGTGGGATCCCCACCCCACGCTTACTGCAGGCAAATCAGCAGGGAGGAGTTTGAGGAGCAGAGGATTACAGCCTCGCAGGGAGCCATGGTAGAACTCCTGGAAGGCATTATTCAAGATAAACTAATGTCAATAAAGGACAAGAAGAAGAAGCTGAAACAGGTGAGGGCTTCTGTCATGTTGGTTTACCTGTATGCCATTTTGGCTTTTGTTACTTTTCACATTAGTAGTTTTTAAATGTAAACACTTGAAGTAAAACCAAATTTTGTAATTGAAAACGCAGTTGGATTTGCCATCACAAGGTACAGGTCCCTTTGTGCATAGCGTCCATGAGAGCCTCATGGCTGAAGCTTCAGTGTAGAAACATTTTAGCCTTTTTTTAGCCAAGCTTTAATAGAGGATAATCAGAAGATAGCGATCATCAGTTGATAGCCCTGAAAATACCAGTAGGCATGCTACAGTGGTGAAGATTTATTCAGCACTGTAAATTGTAGCAGATGATCATAATAATCATTGAAGGAGCATTAGTAATCTATTAATTATGAAAAGCTTTTGGTTTTTATTATTATTATTATTATTATTATTATTATTGAATATGTTATATCTTCAGTCTGTTTCTGCCTCAGTTCCAGAGATCCTATCCTGACATCTACCGTAAACGCTTTCCTACACCTGAGAGCGAAGCTGCAGTGTTTCCAGAAAGACCTCAGCGGCTCACTCCCCAACTGATGTTCCTAACACTTAAGAAGCCTCTGCAACCCTTTCAAAGGAGCTGGAGCTTTCGCGCTTGATGTGGTTCGTTCTTCATAAAGATGCCAAGTATTGTAAGAAGCCGCCTACAGGCTTAAAAGAGCTGATACGATTTTACTCCTGTTGTTTCTAAGATTTGTTTCAGGCATGTGACAGATGAACCTGTTCTTGTAGGTGTTCAGCATCTATTTGCCCGTTACATTCTGTAAAAGCAAGTAAGTGTTACAAACGTAACATTTAAGACTGCCCTATTCCAGCTTTGGAATAGACCTCGGGGAGACACTGGAATTGAAATTCATTCATTTGGCACAATGTCTGTTTCAGTCTGTCTCAGAATTTTGTCTCAGTAAAAGCCCCAATGTCTGTGATGTTCAGACATCATATCATTAAACCTTTCTACTCAGACTTGAATACTGTATAAAACTGTAGGTTTAAAATTCTACATTTTCAAGGATCAGAGTCAAGGAAATTGATTACTATTCAATTATTGTACTATTATTGAAACACTGATATTTATATATATATATATATACACACACACACACACATATATGTGTAAAGTCCTGAATTGGCTGTATTCTGTAAAGTGGACCTGCAATGTAGGTGGACTTCAGAGTGGCCAGTAAAGAAGGTTCGTGTTTCTAATAAAGGATAAAGCGAATGATGAGTATATACTTGTGTCTAAATCCATCCATTAAATCCATCATTTCTTCAGAAATTCTATGTACAAACACTAACGCTATGAAGCGATATCAGAAAAAAACATTTTATGCTGCAAGGTCTGTTTATATTGACAAAGTTGTTATTTAGAAATTGACCATTTGCTGTCATTTCATTGTGTTTTTGGAGCATTTAAGTGTCTTTTATATTTAAGGTCAGCGATTGATTTGGTTGTACATTTTTTTCAAGATTTAATGGTACAGTGTAAAATTTGTGTTACCTAAATGGTAATAATGTTTTATGTTGATTTTTATGTTTGCTGAACACAGACACTACAATATTATGTACTCAGAATAAGTCAGTGATATCTATAAGATCTGTAAATGTCATAATAGCTAATATCATGCAAACACCTGTTTTGATTTCAGGGCAAAGATTTGATGTGGTGTTTGTATTGTAAATTGGGGAGGGCAGTACGACCATATTTGCCATTATCATGATGAACTGTGTCACATTACATCAGTATGGTGAGCACTGAGGATACTGTCAATATACTGACCAACTGCATGTTTCATTACCAAGAGAGCATAATTAGTGTAATTGAATTCATCTCAGTACTGATTAGAAGCCATCGACCTGTGTTTAAAAACAACTTGAGTTATTTTATTGTCGGTTCCAACGTTATCAAACGTCAGAAAAGCTAAATCTCTTGAGACTTTTTTTGTATCCTGAAAATATCTTGAAGTATTGTGATGTTATATGTGTGTCATATCACCCACCTCTGTTCTAAACTCATAATGAGGTAAAGAAAGATTGTCTTTTAAGTTGCGTTTATGATAATCTGATTTCTTTTTTTTTTTAATCTGTTTTTTATTTTAATTTGTAAAATCTTGTTTATTTGAGAAGGTAGAATAACATGTCTGTGTATGTGTATGTCTCTGTGATATGTAGAAATGCTGGAGTTACTGTTACTGTCTAGAATGCTGCACAGTGATCACTGCTGGAATTAGAAAATACAGAATTTGCATGAAAGTGTCTCATCATTTATTTTCATAACTTCAAATGCTTCTCTATTTTTCAAATACAGTTTCTACAGTGTTCGCTGCAGTGAAGTCCAAAAGTCAAAGGCCACAATGAAAGTGTATTCTTTTTTTTTTAATTTTTATTTTTTTACATTTAAACCTGGAAATAAAGAACAGATTTTTAGAATCTTTAGAAAACTGAAATGAAGAGAAGTTATGACAAGTGAAGAATACATCGTTCATAATTCTGCACTGCACCTCAATCACTATTTAGACTGAGGCCTGTTTGTGAAATTGACCATGTTTGGGCCTTTGTACAAAAAGGTCCGATTTATTTACTCTTATTCCTCCCATTTCAACATTCAAATAGTCTCCTTTTCACTGAGATTATTCTGTACAGCGTTTATCTTAAATTCGAAAGAATGAAAAATGGAAGCATATTCAGTGGTCTCAGGCCTTTGGACCCAACTGTGTCTCCAAAAATGAGCTGTAATCAATGCTGGTGTTAAAGTATATCAGTTTCCAGTTGAGTCTGAACGTCCGCTATTAAATTCACCCTAGAGTTGCCCAGCATCCTGAATTATTCACACATGATTAAACTTTCTCACACTGTTTCATGGCACAAATATCCCGAAATAGCGCACAATTTATCTCCTGGAGAATCCTTATACCATGATGCATTTGGGAAATGAGAATGATAAGTGTTGCAAGTAAAACTTCCATCATGAATAGCACATACAGATCAGAGAAGACGCCTCAGCTGTTATGTTTAATGAGTAGCTTGACCTTTTCCAGCCCTAATAACTTCCAAGTTAACTGCCATGTGTGTTTGCTGCACTCATATAAATAACTTTGGTATTCTCCATGCCCTCCTGCCACGCGTTCCTGTGAACCGCCATGCTATTGACGTAAGACATGACATTAGTGACTCCAGCAGGGGCCTTCTTCGTTATGCTTTGAAAGGTTGCAGGAAATATTTTATTTTCATCTTGAAAGGAGAACTTTGGAGTGATATAATGAATTATGAGTCATAAAGACTGAAATTTCTTTAGCATGCTTTGACAATGACACCTGTAACAAATGTACGCCCACATGTTTGTACTGGACTCCAAATTACAAATCATAACCAAAGCCAAACACTTAGTGATTATTCTGATAGCATTCTAACACTGTATGATGTGATAGCATTCTGGTAACTGTAGTACTCTGTTCAATGAGTATGACAGTAGGGATGATGGAAGTGTGTCATTGTGAGGGACACTAGAGCCATTTGATTCCAGAAATTATGGAGTCGACTTTGATTCCAATTCCATTGATGGGATCTGATGGAGTTGATTACAAGAGTAGATTCCACGCCATCAATTTCTTGATTCTTGATCTCAAAACTTGCATGAATGATAACTCTGTACGTTTCCTGTGAAATTACCAAGAGGGCACATACAAACAGATTTTTTTTTTCTTTGTTTTATACAGTTTTCCCAAAGTCCAGAGCTTTGGAGTCAACTTTTGGACCAGAGGATCCGAGAATTTAATGGCTGAATCCCAGCCTTAACAGACACCTTCTGAATGCTAGATAAAGAAGATTCTTAGAAACCATTAGTCTTCGTAAAACTTGCTAAATATGCGTTACATGTTACTCTTAACTATAATGATGTGTGAACAACTTGGGACATTTTATAAACTGATTATTGTTATTATTATTATTATTTTTAATTTTTTTATTTATTTATTTTTTGCTGGTGTCGGAATAAAGGAGGATGATGTGGTCATCCCAGATTTATTCTTGTTAGTTCACAGCAGTTCCATTCACATGCTGACTTCTTGAAAGGTGACAAAGGTGTTCCTCCAGCTCCCCCTGCTGAACATTTCAGCCAAGCACAAAAAGAGTGAAGCCATTAGTGCTTTAGAAAGTTGTTATGTCTGAAGATGGCTGAGGTGTGGATTTTGTGTGGACTGACTGATACACTATGGGGCCAGTTTCCAGGACAGCCTAGTTATGGACCATATTTTACTTCCTGTGCAAGACTAAGGCTGCATCTAAATTGTGTACTACACACTAATACTACACAGTATGTGGTATGTGCTAATCTCATAGTATGAGTTCAACAGGCTAGTACACAAAACTTTAGCATACTACATCATTACTCAACAGGAAGTGATAAGGCTTACGTCTTACCAAGTCAGACCCAAAAGGCTGCTTCAGCTGAGGCATTTTTGCGTTTTGTTTAGACAGAATTGGGTTGAACTCATTTACACACCACTTCTGGTTCTGCCAACCGTTGCATCACTGTCTGCCTTTTTTTCAGAACTTTCAGAACTTTTTTTTTCAGGCTCTTTTGTTCCTGTTCCTCATTGCATTGTGGGACAATAATGTCCATCATTACCATGCTCAACAATCGACTAACAATCAGTATGCATTGTGGGTTATTGAGTATACGCAACTACTTGACATTTGTAACAGTACTACATACTCAAAAACTAGTTAGTATTTGTATGAAGTACGCAACTGGGACACACCCTTGGCCTAATCCCATCCCAGAAATCCAGCAGTGTGTGTGTTAAAGGTTTGTAGACCCCTGCTCATACAATGTTTCTTCTGAAGTCCAGGCTATTATTCATGAGTGTTTCCTCCTTTGCCGTTGTAACATTGCTGTGAGCATTTCATTGCCTTGCCATATGAGTACTAGTGAGGTCAGATACTGATGTTGGACATTTAGTTGTGGATTCCGGCTCATCCCAAAGACAATAGGTGGAACTCCATCACACCAGAGAACATAGTTCCACTTCTCTGTGTGTGTGTGTGTGTGTGTGTGTGTGTGTGTGTGTTACCATATGGTCACTTTTGATTTGCCTAATGACTCTAAGTTCCTTACACAATACCAACAGTCAGATAAGTGGATACGTAGCACTACTGCCTGTAGTTGGTTAAGACATAGCTTGTATTGGTCATCTGACTTGTTTGTTTTATATCGAGGAGGCAGGTTTGAGATTAAGGCTGATTATTAGAAACATAATGAGCATAGCCTAGCCTAGCCACTCTAACGAAACCAGCAGGCATAGTAAGCCATCTTTCAATTCCTTCACTACATGATCAAGTGATACGCTGGCCTTTGTGTAGTACAGTTTTCATGTGTAACCTTGCATGCTGTTCGTTTGCATGCTGTTAATCTGTAACTTACTCGTTTGCATGCCGACTGTCTTTATAATTCTCCTTTGTTGCTGGATAGCCTGCTGGATAGATGTTTAAATGATACATAAATGGAGTGATGCTAAGCATAATACTGACACCTATAATATGACTTATATAATATGATGCATTTGCATGTATAAACGTCAAATAGGTTTTCTTTTTCAGTGCTGTGCTACTTTAATGTTACCAACTGCCTGCACATTTGGTTGCCTTGAGGTGTTCATGTGCATAATGCAAAGCAGCAGTCACCCATCATTGTATACATACTGTGACCAATTAATTTCTTATTTTTTATATAATAATCATATAATATAATGATGAAAACTATCAGCGATATAGCAGTGCTTGTTGCAAGCATTCACCAAGTAGGCCTATTTTAGGTCACCAAATTCCCACCACAATTAATGCAGTTTCCTGTTTTGCATTAGCATCAAGCTGGCGCCACAAATTCCTTTTCTGAGTTTAATAGTCATACATGAAAGCTCCTCAGCTTTTGGGGAAATTCACTGTTTTGAATAGTAAATAGGCTCTTCATGTGAATCATCTAGATCCAAGTAGTTATTTGGGGGTGGGTTTTGGGGGGGTGGTGATCTTTGAAGAGAACAGCAGTTTGTGCTCTTTGTTTTTTTTTTTTTTTTCTCTTCCAGAAGAGTTGAAGTTGTTATTTACCTCCATACATGTTGAAGCAGCCAACAGGGGTCGAAGTTCATTTTCATTTTTTGCTGCACGCAGTTCTAGATACTGTACAAAGCGGTACACAGACATGTTGTATTTTGTCATAAACTCTTTCAGTGAAAACAGGAGCAGCAGCACCGTGTAACGTCCTGAACAAAGCGTAGAGCTTGTCAGTAGTAGAGCAAGTTCTAATGTCTGAAGCACAGACTGTATTTCTGTTTAAAATAAACATATTGCATCAGTAATGAACCTGAAGTTAGCTTTTATTCACCTTAAATTGTAAAATGAACAGACTGCAATTTATGGTGGACCGGAAAGTCAGAATAAGCTGCACTCTGGTGAAGCATGGGTGCATATTCAGATTTCTTTCTTCAATGGCTTGAATAATGTGCATAAAAGGTGTACAACTCATTATCATTGCTGACATCCAAGACAAGCAGCTACATGTCCATCTGCATGTTACACACTAAAGACACAAAGAAGATTAACAGGGGAAAACCCCTCCCCCTTTATTACTTTAACTGGCCATATAATAGAAAACTGTTTTTGCATTGTCATACTTGAATCAGTTCAGTTCAGTACACACAACCCCAGATCAGGAAAAGTTAGTACAATATGGAAAACATATTATTTTTTCACATAGGTGATATGCAATTAGAATAAATCTTTTTGTTCAATAAATGAAATGATCATTTAAAAGCTGCATTTAGTGTTTACACACATTCTTCATCTTATACAATACAATCAGCTGGATGATCTGACACTGATGATCTGAGGAAATCAGACGAGGGGCAAATACTGTTTTACAGCACGGTATGTAGGTTGAATGCTGAAATATAGCTATTGATTTTCACTGGTGTACAAACCGGCTAAAACCGCAAACGTGTCAGACTGGTCATGGTGACCTCCAGCTCTTATTCAGCAGCAGCTATAGACTCTCCTGATGCTAAACTTTTATACACAGAGGAATTATCTCTGGCTAGACATTCTGAAAGGGCATTAACTCAGGCTGAAACGTTCATCGCCTCTGACATTTCAAGGGCCACAGCAAGGCTAGAGTTGCCATTTAAACACTTTCTGTTCTGAAGAGCAGGACAGCAGGGCTTCTATGTGTCTTGGCCTCTTACAGTAATGGCAAATGATCTGCTCTAGAAGCAAAAGGTCCTCTAAGCAGTCTGCCACATGGGGGTGTAACAGACAGGCAACCGCAGGTCAATTCTCGCTCTCATTACAGTTACTTTCAGCCTGTATATCCACTAGACATGTACCTTCACGGGCACAAATAACAGCTGGATTTGGCATGGACTGGACAAGTTGGCAAGTTTCTGGATGTAGGCCTCATCAATGTTCAGACACTCTTGGATCAAAGAATTGTGCAGTTGGGCCAGATTTGATGGATGCCTTCCCTGGGACAATGTAGACTGGGATTTTTACCACTGCTGGTAGACCCACTTCCATACACCTGCAAATGCAGCTACTTCCTTTACACTATGGCCTTTGGCACGTCCAAGTGCAGTCCTTCGTTTTAGCCAATTATTAACATCTGCTTTGCAGCCCATTTTCCACATACTGAATGAGACATTTACTGCATGTACCACCTCTTCTCAATCTACGAATCCCGTCACACACATGCGGGTATTTATAGCCTGATCTTCCTCGTGTAGCGGCATCTGCAGGAGCCTGAAGTTACTGCCATCTTTAAGTTTACTTTGTAAACTATAGCTTTTAACATGTCCTTATTAACTCACAAATCATTGCTGTTGTTTCAGTGATCCACTTTCTCTATTGCTATGATGGTAGGAAGATTTGCTGAGCTATATAGCTATGAAAAGATTTTTGGCTTTTCTCCTGCATTCAAGTGCAATTATAAAAACGCACCCAAAAGCAGTTTTAGTTTTTGAAAGGTTCCTCCCTCCTTCAAGCAGGATCATCAGCATGGGTTTTTTTCTCTTCTTAAAACCCGAAAGTCTTATTCTACATATTAATGTGATACCGCTGTAGGACAGAAGTATGCATGTTTACAACTGATGTAACAAAGGTTACATATTTGGTTACACATAAAGGTTAGACATAACATTACGGTTTGGTCTATTTCTGCAACTCCGAAATGTAGAAAAATATAATTTATATTGAGGAAAAAGATCCAATACTACAGATATGTGAGTGGCAAAATTATGTAAACCCTTAAGATCAGTAGATCATTTCAAGAAATTAGGTGTTAGGTGTTTTCAAACAATTGGGATGACAATCAGGCGTCATCCCAACTTTGTATGGTATATATATATATATATA
>CM067490.1:19536601-19583755 GCA_034552555.1 Semaprochilodus insignis | reverse complement strand
ATATATATATATATATATACATACACACATAATATACACATATATACTTATATATATATACATATATACACACACACACGCATATATATATATATAATACACTGCAGGTATTTAAAGCCCCATCATCCTTGTGCAACGCTATATGCATTTCCCTAAACATACATTTATATATATATATTATATTCAGAATATACATTCATGATATTCACAACACACACAGAAATATATATATATATGTTGCCCAATACATATGTCCTTTGCCATAGGCCTCAGTGCGTCCCCAGTTGTTACACCTCTTAAAGTTAGACCACAAAAAAGAGTCAGTCTGTTACCACGAACCTCAAAGAGTACAGTCAATACTACACTAAGTGTTAGTCTCTCTTTTCATTCAATGACATGACCGCTACTTCCACACTAAGTTTTAGTTCATTTAGGTTCATTACACAAGCTGCTGTCCAGCTGGGTTGTAAATGAACTGTTGCCCACCAGAGGGCAGTAGTTAGTCACTGTCAATGATTAACCTGGCTGAATACAAAGCCAGGCATGCAAACATTATTCAACTTGGCATAGTTCATACACTGTAAGCCTACATGTGTGCATTGCTTCAGATCACACCATCACATTGAGATAAGGTGTACAGCAAACCAAATGATGGTTCTAACATGCTCCACTGCCTTTTTGTGTGGTAAGTAGCCTACCATTACGTTTAATCATGTAATTTGCATGATTTACAGCTTTCTCTGTACTGAATAATGTCATAATTGTGTCAAGTCCTTTATTACACAGTGCCTTCTCTCTTCCTGCTCTCTTGCATATGGTCAGTATCTCGTCCGTTACTGTTATTAAATTGTCTACTAAAGCCTGACGCTCCATGCCGTTCACACATTCAGGCATTCAGGCCTGGCAGGTTTAATGCTGAGTAGAGCTTGCCTGCTCCTGTCTTTGATTTCTATACAGCTATGTTGCAGATTAGATCAGCAGGATATGATATGACCACCTCTGGCCCATTACGCATATTCAGACGCATGCATGCTGGTTTGAAGAGTAATTACATCTCTTTTAGTGTGCTTGTTCGAGGAAATGAATAACCCTCAAAGCTGAAATTAGATTTTCAGAGTCACGTGGCTCTCCTGCTCAGCATGATGTGATTACATCTCCTCAAAGACTTGTGGTGAACAGGTGGAGAAAGTGTTAGACCTTCTTCAGCTGTTTAGCGAGGGGAAGACCTCTGATGAGAACCAACCCTTACATAAATATACTGAAACCAAATGCTTGCTGTAGCTAGCAGAGAGGAACACTTCAAAGAAGACCTGCTCGTTTCTTGGAGCTAAAAAATACACAGCTGTAGTGTTTAAACTCTGCAAATATCAAAGTAAAACTTTTATTTATTGTTAAAGTTTGGTTGTAAACAAAAGGGTTAAAATCATGAACCACCCAATGAAAAATTCTCCAATCAGGTCAAAGTTTTGGTATCTAGGTAGATGTAGCTAAGCTAGCTTTCCTGTTGGTTAGGACTTCAGGGCCTCTCTAGGCCTGGAACAGCTAGATACGTCCAGTTCAGAGTGTGATTATATGCCATATTCTAACCAGCATTCAGTCAGCTGCTGGAAAGTATTACATGATGCTTGATGCTACATGCAAGGTGAAATATGTTAATGCCTCTTACAAGTGTTAAGTAAAATGTGTAATGTCTTATACAAGCTTCAAATAAAAAATAAATGCATCATAACTGTATACATTGAGAAGTCAAATATTAACTTATTTATCAGGTTTATGAATAGGTGAATATAGACTATATATATTTACCGGGGAATTTTATATGGTCACAAATTTTATGTGGTCACAAATCGGCTCCCCGATTTTGTTGTTTTACAATAGTTCTGAGATGAGGTTTTAGTCTAAAATGTATTTTTATAACACATTGTTTTGCTTATGATGCCTCCCTTTCAAATAGGATTCCACTGATTTTTGAACATAATCAAATAGTTAAGCCATTCAGAGTGGTTTGATGTGAAATTCTCCATTCTCACTGTTCACAGTGTTGGTAATGGGAACCAGATGCCCAAAAACTACCTCAAAAAGATAATACATCAAATGGTTACGGATGTTTTCTAATGTCTGAGACAAGGTTTTCCTATATTAATATATAATTTAAATATAAGGCAAAATAATCCACTAAGAACATTTAGTTTTTTCAGATTTATAACTACTCCACTGTAGACATCACAACCCCTGGTTCCTATTAGCACCACTTAAGAACCACTGTTAAGACATCTGAGTTGGTAAGTTTCTCTACAAATGACTCTGAATGACTGTTTACATCCCAATAAGCAGAATCATCAGCTGTAGAAATCACAAAGATTTCTCAATTTGTCTACAATATCATTATTATTTCTACAGGTATTTGGATGTTAGAATTGCTTTAGATTCAAGATGCACAGAGAAACAAGCAGTCACACTGTACAGTAAAGAAGTAAAGAAGCACAAAAAGAAGATTAGAGAACATGAAATATATGTATATATAAAATGTACAGTATAAATGCTCTGTACTATACCGTCCGTGTAGTACATTTATATTTCACATTTTTTATTGGTATCAGGATGTTGGGCTTGTTTTAGATTCAAGATTCAAGAGTTTATTGTCATATGCACAGAGAAACAAGCAGTCACACTGTACCATGAAATTCTTACTCTGCACCCCAATTTAATTAAACTTTGCAGTACAGCAAACACGCGTAGGCTACTTCTCTGGTACATGAACATTAAGACATAAAGGACATGAGTGCACATGTACTAGTGGGTTAACAGACAATATCTATTCATACAATACATACCAAGAACAATAAACAGACAATAAATACACAAGACACACATTAGTGTACTGGTGCTTAGACTGCCTGTACAACATATGTGTAAAATGTGAGCAGCTATTATGTGGGTGGTGGATCATTCTCAGCACTGCAGTGACTCTGACGTGGTGGTGTGTTAGTGTGTGTTGCACTGGTACGAGTGGATCAGATACAGCAGTGCTGCTGGAGTTTTTAAAAACATTGTTTCCACACATACTAGCATAACACACACTAACACACTACCACCACGTCAGTGTTACTGCTGAGTATGATCCATCACTGTAATACGGGCCTATGAACACTTGATGTAGATGACTGCAAGATCAGATGCGTGAATTTCCAGCACTTTGCTGTGATGAAAATTCTTTTTATGCATCACGTACAATCTGAGTGCGTATTAGTCACTCTGCACTTCTGAGGTTAGGTACCCCCGTGCTTGTGGGCTCTAGCTCGGTGCCATTCTGAATTATAATTGTATTAATAATCCTCATGATTTGTGTGTAAAACTGTATGGGAATGAAAGCCTTATAATACTACTACTTTGCTTGGCTGAGAATGGGAGTAAACAGATAATACCATAATTAGGTCATTTAAGCCATTTCATCATTGATGCGTGCATGTGTTTCAAAGCTCACTGTAAATGTATACCTAGCCAGTGAAATGCATGTCAATGAAAACAGGGAAGCTAAAGCAGATGGCTTGTGGAGCTAGGTGTTAGATTGTAATAAACCTCAGGCAAGCCATATTAGCATAGATTGCACTGACAGGATAGCGTTAGCTGCCACTACCCTGGTTTTAACTGGATATGGGCCACTGCTGGATGACTCTAGAGAGCAAACTTTAATTTTAGCCCACGAATCAAACCCAGTAGGATTTAAGAGGCAATGACTAGTAAACAGCTGTTCCGCTATTGAACAGTCCCCACCCACTAGACACATTTACGTTTTACTTTCTCACGTCATCATCTACGCTCAAGGCTATTTTAGTTGCGTGATTACACATGCACCGCACACTGTGATCTATAAGGGCTATCAGTCTGCCCAGAAAAAAAGACCCTTCTGCTTCCGCCTACACGCTATCTCACCCGTACACCTTTTAAAATACAGCATGAGGCAAAATACAAAAGGGAAATGAAAGAAAGAAATGAAAAGAGTATTCCTCTTCCTTCGGGTCCAGAGAGCAGACACCAGCTACAGGAGCCAAGAACATACTGGCAGCATTCTGGGTCTACCTTTGTTATGATCAAGGCCATATTACCCCAGTTGGCTTTAAGGACTGCAACATGGGACTCCAGCAGATTGCAATAATAGTAAAAGCAACTGGAGAAAATGCTTAGAGTTGGAGAAGGAAACTCAATCAGAATCAAGCTCATTCAGAGTGACTTCTGAGTGTTTATACATAATGCTAATGTATACGTTAATAGAGTGCCATCATCATAGAGCAAGATGCAGGAAACACAGTGACACAGGTTAAGTGAATGCTCTTTTATTGAACTTAGCCGCAGAAGAAAAGTGCCGCTCAGGGCTGCTGAACGCCCGGGATCGCAGGCAGGTCACTTCCAAAAACACAAGCCAACTTGTTGGTAGATAGACCCTACACAGTGCAGCAGAACTGAGCTGTGATGGCTAAAAGGCCTGACCCGTGCAATGAACTGCACTTTTGGACAAACTCCTCTGGCAGCAGCACATCCCAGAGAGCCCCCATGCCATCCCCGCCCATGCTGTTTTCTCTAACGCCAAACATTCCTCTCCCAGGCTACCATGCTGCTTATTTTGCTGGCTTTTCCATTGTCTTTGCCACCCATCTTTCACAGTCCTCAGTGTTTGTTTTACCCCTTTTTGTGGAAGCTCCGTTCCTCACCAGTCTGCTGTGTGGTGCCCTTCTGACATCAGTGCAGCATCTACGTAGAGTAAGAACATAGCACTTTATGTGAATGCTCTAACTGGGATAGCAGGCAAGTCACCTTCAACCACACTGCTCTATTTGCCAATAAACAGACCGTTTCCACATTAAGAGTCTATCTTCCCGGCGGTTCCAGTGTGTCTGTGCGAGTGGCTGCTCGGCATGCCCATGCCTCCTGGCCAGCGTGAGCCAATAGCAGGACACTACAATAGAAAGGGGCATATATGCCATAAAGGGATCTAAAATAATGCTTTTTAAAAACCTTAGCAAAGCTATTATAAAACAATGTCTCCGGCATCAAGAAACATAGTTGTAAGCACTTCGTGTAGTCACCTTCTATGAGGGAGAGATGTTAAATGCTTCAGAGGTCTTGTTCCTATCACCATCACTGTGATGTGAACAATTCTGACTCTGTGAGTTTAAATAGGCGTAAACAGGCCTGACTAACATGCAACATGCTTATGTACACACATCACCAAAAGAATAGTAGCACAAAGAGCTGCACCCAGAAGGAATCAACAGACAGGAATGAAGCTTGGTAGGTATGTTTGACATTGTGAGACATGCGAATGATTGAAGTTTTGCCCTCAACTGTGCATGTGATGTAAGCAAGGAGAGGCCTTATTGCTGTACCTGACTCACCCAACAGCGACGACTGCGGACATTCAGCAAGCAGCGATGCCCTCCATCCTGTAAGTGCCGGCACAACTGGCAGATGGCTGCACAATGCAGGACTACATGTACGCAGCCCGTTACAACGACTGCCCTTAACACCACGTCTAACAATGGTGTTGTGCCAGACTGTCATGGAGTGACACGGAATGGCAGCGGGTCATCTTCAGTGACGAGTCCCACTTTTGTCTTCATGGAGACGACCAACGAATCCGTGGGAGGAGGCACCGTAGTCAGGGCCAAGGTGAACGGTTTGTTGACACGTCCAGAAGGCCTGTTGCCACTCCTCCTCCACCCCTACCGCACAATCTGCTGGAACTGTGTGAGAATATTCAAGCTGCATGGGATGGATTATCACAGGACACCATCAGGATCCTCTACAACTCCATGCTGAGACGTCTGGCATGTTGTGTTAGCAAACATGGCGGCCCGACACCATACTGAGAGACACTACTTCTGTATGTGTAGCTCAATAAATATTGATCATATCAGTCTAAATTTATCATCATTTCTTGTTCCTGGTAACCTTTATCTTTCTGGCATTGTAATTCCGACACTTCCTTCTGGGGGCAACTATTCTTTTGATGATGAGTGTATTTGGACATCTTTGACGTGCTTAACAATGTGTTAAATTCATCTTGTTAAGAAGAAAAGTGTCAAACTGCATGGAACTTAATTTAGGGACCATTCTGTAGCTGTAATTTACTTTTTGTGTTCTTTCAAAAAGGCATCTGGTGTTTCACATTCTTATCATTCGAGCAGTTTCTTAACAGACTTCTTCATCCGAAATGGCTTTGTATACTTCTGAGTTCATGGTCTGATCAATAAACACAAGCCCATTGACTCCACTGTAAGGAAAAGAGACTTGGACGTTTCCACCTCTGTGCTTACAGTACTCTTTATGCGCCCTGGCTGGAATTCTTCTCCACACAAAGAATTGATATTGTGCTTGAAGTCTGGATGCCGGAATGCTACTCATGTTGTTTTCTTCTTTTTAGAACAGATTTTTTCATAGCACCCCACATATTCTTCCTTTTCAGGAGAGGTAATTGTACAACTGGCCTCTTTCTCCTTCATGTCTATGCAAATCACACACCTGGAATCAACTATAGATCTTTTGTTAGCTCACTTTGCATGAGCTAATAAGCCAGCCAAGAAACAGCCAAGCAGCCAAGTCCAATTACATGTGTAATTCCAATTACATGTGCACCCTTGAAACAGAACTGTGGTTTCTGTTTAGTAAGTTGAAGTTATGAGTATAAATCTCAAATTATAGGTGATGTTCTGCACTTAACCTAAAGTTTTTGGGGGACGTGCTGTAGCCCAATCAAACGGTCCAATTCCATTTACAGGACTTTAACCTGCCGGTAAAAACTGCTGTCATGCCAACTTGACAGTGATTTAGGTAGCAGTAGTCTGTAATGTCTGCACTTTACTCCACAGAATAAAAACAAAATAATTTTTCAGAATAAAAATATTCTAATTCTGGCCAGGATGAACTTGCTCAGTGTAAATCACCTTTCTCTACTTTAGTAGTCATGACCTTCATCCCTCAGTTTCATTCATTCTACACAACTCACTATTTTGTATCAATTTTGCATTTGTGTGCATATACCCAGCAGTTTGTGCAACATGCCCAGCATGCATAGCTCAACCACTGAGAACCCCGCCACCTAGTTGTTTTTGTATCGATGCCACAAGTTAATATACTGAAGCTACAAATTAATATATTAAAGCCACAAATCGATGTACTGAGGCCGCTAGTTAATATGCTGAGGTTACAAATTAATATATCGAGGCTATGAGTAATATACCAAGGCCACACATTAATTTACAGGGGCCACAACCTAATATATTGAGGCCATAAGTTATTATATTGAGGCCACAAATTAATGTATTGAGCCAACAAGTTCATATATTGAGACCGTAAATTAATATTCGGAGTCCACAAATAAATTTTATACTGATAGACTGGATGTACTAACTGGATGTTTCAGTGCAGCTCTGTAGGGGAACTTGAGGAAATATTTAATGCTGTGAAGTAACAACACTGTAACATGATTGTGGGTTTGGGTTTGCACCAACTGTCTTACCAACTTTCCCAAATTACACAACTGTGCATTATGTAATGTACTGTATGTAAGTAGCGGTAGCCAGCCCATGACTGTGAAGACATTTGAAAGCTAAAACTACAGGATTTTTTTGTCCATTTATAGACATTTATATATGCTCGCTACTGAACCTATCGTTGCTAGCCAGCTACTAGAGCTAACGTTAGCCTGCTAGTACAGCTAACGTTAGCTAGCTAGCTAGTAGAGCTAAGGTTAGCTAGCATGCTACTTGAGCTAATGTTAGCTAGTTAGCTAGCTAGGAGCTAACGTTGGCAATGTTGTAGCGCCGTTTTTTATTTTTAACAGAAGCAAGGACATCAGCATATATGGTGGTGAGTAAAAGTGTGAATTAGCTAGTCTAGATAGTCATAACCGGTAAAATAGCACAATGTGTAGCATTAACCTAGTTACCGGAGCTAATGTTGTTGACTACTGCTACTAGAGCTAACATTAGCTAGCTAACTGCTAAAGCTAACATTAGCTAACTAACTACTAAAGCAAACGTTAACTAATTACTGGAGCTATTGTTAGCTAGACTGAGTCACTAGGAAATATTGCATTCAGCCACAAGAGCATTAGTAAGGTCAGGTACTAATGTTGGATGATAAGTTAAGGATCACAAACACCACTGCTGTTCACCCTAAAAGCGAAGATAGAGATTGCCTATGGCCAGGTGACTTTGGCCACAATATTTCACAATTTGGCCAGGAAATATGCCAACCTGTGTGGTCAGAAATGGAACTGCATTAAATCAGAATTTTTCAGAACCACTAGTACTGTCACAGTGTGGTCATGACTGAGCTGGTGGCAGCTCCAGTTGGTGTCATAAATAATGTTCCAATGTAAAAGTGTGCAAACAACACGTCATGAAATACAGTTTTAAATAAAATAAGACATTAAATATGATAAACGGTATCTGGACCTAGCCTAGATCACTTGATGTCAGGGCAGACCAGTTCGTCAGTTAGGACCAACATGGTGCCTGCATCCACAATGTTCTTATTAATGCAAAGGTTTATTTTTTTTTCTATTATTATGGCCACAAATTCTTAATTTTGACCATGAGATTCATCGGCTTGGTGGCCCGAGTAGACAATGGGGATTTTTATTTCTGTCCACTCCAGCCAAAAGTATTGGCTGGTGCTTCATCACTCCAGAGATCAAAGTTCCATGGCTCCACGGTCTAGGGTTAGGAGGACTTTATACCCCACTAGCCAGAGCTTGACACTGAACATGGCGAGTTTAGATTCATGTTTGTCTGTCCTGGTGTATCCCATTCTATTGGCTGTGCTGTTCAGTAGAGATTATAAAAGCTGTGTCGGGAAAGGGTGCCCAGTAAACTAGCTGAATCTAGCGTTAGGGTTAGGGTTAGGGTTAGGGTCTGGGTACTTGAGGATGTACGGTGTGTAGATTGCTTTGCACTAATGTGTCCCTTATACAGTGTGCATGAGAAAAACGTAAGGTGCAGAAAATACCCTACTTCATGGGCATGGCTTTGTTTGCCTTCTCTTTGTGGGTGACAGTATTGCAGTACTGTCCACATAAATCACTTTAAGTGGGTAAGTTGTAAGCCTTTTTAAAGGGCCTGTGTCCTGATTTTCTCAGTTACGTACAGTATAACATATCTGTACATTTATGTACCAAAAACATAATTATATAATACATAAATTAATATTCTGAGACCACAAATTAATGACTGGATGTGGGGAATTCATTGCTTTATAATACTTGAGGAAATATTTAATGATGTGAAGTAACAACACTGTAACATGATTGTGGGTTTGGGTTTGCACCAACTGTCTTACCAACTTTCCCAAATTACGCATGTGCATTATGTAATGTACTGTATGTAAGTAGCGGTAGCCCATAACTGTGCTGACATTTGAAAGCTAAAACTACAGGATTTTTTGTCTATTTATAGGTTCAGTAGCATGCTAGCTACTAAACCTATCGTTGCTAGCTAGCTAGTAGAGCTAAAGTTAGCTAGCATGCTACTTGAGCTAATCTTAGCTAGTTAGCTATTTACTAGAGCTAACCTTAGTTAGCTAGCTAGGAGCTAACGTTGGCGTTAGCAGTATTGTCCACATAAATCACTTTAAGTGGATGTTGTAAGCCTTTTTAAAGGGCCCGTATCCTGCTTTTTCAGTTACCTATAACATATCTGTAGATTTATGTACCAAAAACATAATTATATAACACATATAATATAAATATCATATTTATTATTATAATATACATATAATTATATGCATATTTTTCAATCCCTCTTTATTTCCTAGTATTAAGCAGGCTGTTTTTGTTACTGTGATTGTGACTTTGTTACTAAGATTACATATATATTTTTCTGTTCTGATTGGCTGTCCTGTATCATGCCTCATTTAAGGGAACAGTGTGTAACCTCTAGTGGTGAGGTTGTGAGTTGCAACCTGCTGTACCACTTACCCATCTGTCCCGTACGTGAGAAACTACGGTGGTCGCCAGTATTTTGCTGTTGCCTCTGCTGTCCCAGTTTTGTTTTGCCTCTCTGTGTTTTTGCTTCTTTGGCAGCGAGGATTAACCCACCGTTGCTTTCTTGTGCTTTCTGAGCTAAATAATCCTAATTATTTTTAAAGAATATTTTCCATATCTCACATATGAAGGCTGCTGCTTTTACATTCTGGTGCTTCAGGTGTTTTAAAAACTGCTGCACCATTTAAGGGTCATTTAAACATCTTCCAGCATCTTCCAACTGGTGCTATAGCACCACCAAATTCAAGATGCTGCTTTGACGTTCAATCCTGAAGCACGAATGGCACTCTCTAAAGCCTGTGTGTGGTATGTCCGTTTTGGGCTTTGGCGCTCTACATGGCAGCCAGCCTGCTCCTTTGTAGACTTAAAGGTCTTATTCTAAGCGAATGAAAAACACCAAGATTTGTAGTTATAGGTAGTTATACAGTAATGAACCCCCCCAAAAAAAAATCTCCTTTACAAAGTGATCCCTCCTAAAACACTACATGGGTTGAGCTAAACGTCTGTGCATATCTGTGAATCACAGAAACGGTGAATTATAGGGGTCGACCATTTATCAGCTCATCTGATAATCAGAGCTGATATTCTGTATTTTTCAGATTATCTGAATCGACCTATGAACTTTCTTCCTTGCCAATAAAAGGACATTTATTTATTTATGCCCATATCTGACACACCCACAATCAACAAAACACAGTTCTGTTTTCTGGCCCCATGTCCACAGCGTTGCTGGACTGGTAAATGTGGATGTGGGTGACTCATCAAGTACTAACAACCAGCACTCCTGTACTCTGTCTCTGTCGCGCCCCATGTCGAGTAAATCCAATCAAACAAGCTTCTTGGTTTTATGAGAGACAAGAGAGGAACGAAAAGAAGCGCCTGTTCTCTTTCACAAGCAAGATAAAAAGCCTACAGGGTGCTTTCAGTGAGCCAACTATGCAGACAAGTTTCCAGAGAGCTGTAAATTATTTGTAAAATACTTAGTTATCATTTTATATGAAGTTAAACATTCCTGAGCATTTCCATTTCTGTATTTGCTCAGTAAGAGTACAGACAGCTGCAGCTCACTACTTCCATAGATTTTACCTTAAGGCCATTACACGCCGAACATGACATGAAATAATGACACGGAAATTCCGAATATACACACATTATTTTGCATAAAAACACCGGACACAAGAGTTTGTTTTTGGAGTTTTATTAAGTTTTCTGCACCCTGAAAACAGAAGGACAGAAGGTCTTTGAGAAGGTAACAGTTACTCCTCACAAAACAGGCAAACATTTATGGAGGCTGATTTCCATTTTGGAAAAGCGAAAGGAGAAGGAGGGTCTCCGTCTCATTTCGGATATTATAAGATCTTATCTAAGACAATAAGATCTTATTTGCTCCTCACAGAATAGACAAACTGGGACACTGCGGAATTTCAACTTTGGAAAAGTGAGTTTCTCCACCTCAGGTGCTGAAACTTTGGAACTCACTCTGAACTGAATTCGGGATGAAGCTCAAACATTAATACAAACAGGCCAAATGACTTCAAATGCAATAAGATCTTTATTCTTCATAGATCAAGCAAATGGTGATACTGGGCATTTGTCCGTTTTGAAAAGTGAACGTAGTGTGAGCAGCGTTGAGCTGCTTTTGGAGATTCTGATCCTTTTACTGTTTGTGAAAAAGTTCTGTTTGCTGGAACGCAGCTGCTCCATCAGCTCAGTTGTTGTCTTGTCAACATTACAAGTGGACAGTAAGTTGTTTGTTGCTGGCTAAAGTCCAAGAAAAGGGGAAATAAAGAGTCACATCTTCACCGTGATACCGTCAGTTTGACACATGCTCAAATGAATTTATAGTGGGCCATTTAAAGGGTCTGTACAGCCAACTTGTCCCTTGTATCTTAAACATTAATGCACGTTCAAAAGACTAGAACAGCCCTAGAATATTTTAGTACATGAACTCTCTTTATGTCTTAGAACTAGACAAGTTAGTGCATCTTTAAGACATACACTAAATTGCCAAAAGTATTCGCTTGTCTGGTGATGTAAGGCTTGGGTGCAGCTGTTCGTCCATGGAAACCCATACCATGAAGCTCTCTACACACTGTTCTTGAGCTAATCTGAAGGCCACATGAACTTTTGAGGTCTGTAGCGATTCACTCTGCAGAAAGTTGGCGACCTCTGTGCACAATGCGCCTCAGCATCCCCTGACCCTTCTGTCATTTTACGTGGCCTACCACTTCATGGCTGAGTTGCTGTCGTTCCCAATCACTTCCACTTTGTCATAATCCCACTGACAGTTGACTGTGGAATATTTAGTAGCCAGGTCACGACTGGACCTGTTGCACAGGTGGCATCCTGTCACAGTCCTGCTGGAATTCACTGAGCTCCTAAGAGCGACCCATTCTCTCACTAATGACTGCAGAAGCAGTCTGCATGCCTAGGTGCTTGGTTTTATACACCTGTGGCCATGGAAGTGATTGGAACACCTAAATTCAATGATTTGGATGGGTGAGTGAGTACTTTTGGCAGTATAGTGCATGTAAATATGTAAATCAGCTGTTCTTTGACTGGCGGCCCGTCTAGCAGTCTGGACTAAAACACTCCATAAGAACTTCTCCTTGAATGGACAGGGTTCAACTAAAGACCAAATAGGCATATTTATGTAAATCTAATGGTTTTCGTGATGTCACTCAAACAACGAAGTACGTGGCTTAGGTTTGGTATACAGATGGTACACTTTGACACTGTAACAGTATTTACTCTGTGTCAAACTTTAATTTTAAAATAGTGAGGAAAATGAGTTGATGCGATAAGTGCCCTTTAAGGCTCTGTAAGTGGATTTGCACTGTGTTATTATTAGCATTGTTTTATGAGTATGCATGAAAATGCATGGGATTGCAAGTGAATGTCTTTTCACATGAGGTTGTTAGAAAACTTGTGTGGTTATGAAGGTGTTAGTCAGCCCTTCCTCTCTGCCATGCTCAACTGGGGTATTCACTGCTGTGAAAGATTTACATGTCTTTGAATATATGGAGATAGATATTCAAACTTGCAGCACCACACATTGAGATCTCATGCACGTTGAGGCTCAATAAAAAGAGGCAGGTCAGCATACAGAGAGTAAAACTTTGGATGAGCTTATAACGTTGATGGTGCAAAGTTACCCGAAAAGTAGTGCTACCCTCTTTTATCTCTGATTGATTTGTGCTTAAGTTAAGGCCTGTCTTCAAGCCCGACAAGCTGAGTTAAACCCCTGTAAGGTGTGGTGCTGCTGTAATTACACAGACAGTGGAGTGAAATAGCTGCATGGGGGTTTAAAGCTGATTAAATCTGAATGAGCTGTGTGGTATACAGTGTTTGTGGTACACTGCACAGGCTCTGCTCCTGTAGTTAGTCAGAGCCAGCTCTGCTGGTTTGAAGGGGGCGGTGATGTCCTATTGGCTGGGCTGCTTGGAAGCTCAGCCTCATCATTTAAGTGAGTGTATAAGAGCGTACAGCTTTGAGTTACCAGGATTTTTGTGGGCATGTCCTCACCACTGGAATAATAGGGCAGGTTGTGTAGATAGTTCAGCTGCCTTTTGTTCCCTAAAGGTTATGTATTGCTCCATTGTTCGTGGGAAGTTTGCAGTTGCAAGTCAGACAGGGAAGACAGGTGAGTTTCTTTGCTTCTCTGGGTTTTAATGAGAGTTACCTGCTGTTGCTTTGTGGCCTTTAAAGAGGTTTGTGTAATAGCTGTTTAAGGATCATGTTTGTTTGTGGTCTCAGTGCAGAGTAAGTGGTTTAGTTTCCTGTTATGGCACTTTTGGGAGTCTCTCTCATTAAGTAGATGTTTTCTTGAGTGCATTTTTTCATCAGTAGTGTCTTTCATTTTCTCTGCTTTTATTGGCAACATGTATATTTGCTGTACATTTCAGTTAAAGCTATGCTTTTAAGTCAAGGCCTTTTTGTTTCTATACTGTGCCTGAGAAGTATATTTGACCTTCTCAGTGATAGATTGTTAGCTTTGTGTGTGTTTTATGGCTCCTTACATATGAAGGATGAGGATACAGCAATGGAAATAATTAAACCACAGAGTCTTCCACAGATACATGTAAGGCTACAGCAGATATTTCTTCAAAAAAGTAACTAAAAATACATTACGTTTGCGAAACCATATGCCATTTCGTGTCCTGATGAAGCAGTTAAAGTTTGTGCTTCTTCAAAGATGCGAAGTCTGGGATTATTTTTGCTCTTATTGTTTCCATTTTTTGGGATAATGACCTGCGAGAAAACGATTCTAGTAGTTAGCTTTGGAAAGAAGCATGTGTAAAGAGTAGTCCTTTAAAAGTTAGAGGTGTCGGGTAAGGGGTGGCGGTGATGCTATGGACAGCACTATTCCCTCACAGCAAGAAGGGCCTGGGTTAGACTACCTAGCCAGGTGATCATGGTCCTTTCTGTATGGAATGCTAGCTGTGTCTGTGTAGGTTTCCTCACACAGTCCTAAGACATCCGATTAGGCAAGTCAGAGATGTTAATTTGCCCCTGGATGTGAACGTGTATGTCTGTGTGTCTGCCTTGTGATGGACTGGCAACCTGTCCAGGGTGATTGCTGGGATAGGCACCACCCAGAACCCAGGTGTCAGGTTGGACTTTGCAGGAATTTTTCTGACCGCACATTCAACATCTTTAAGTATTAATGTCACAGGCACAGACTCAAACAGAAGGTCTGATTCAATGTTAAGACATCAGACGCAAAATCGACTTTATAATGAAGAAGATATGATTGGTCAGTTCTGTCTTAGTAAGACACAACCTTCTCCGAGTTTTCTTTGAATTCTCTTTCAGTGTGCTCCCTATCATCAGATTCATCAAAGCAGCACTGACACTGCAAAATTTACTTGTACGTGTTGTGTGAAATTACATGTTCCCACCAGGAAGATCTCTAAATCCACAAGTCTTATATAGTGTAGCTTTAATATCTACAATAGTTTCAGATATTCAGATTCAGATATGTTTCACTGACAGCTTGCTGTAGTCTAATTTGTCTCAGTTATAATCAGTCATAATGAAACTTCTCATACCATAAGCATGTTGTGTTTGGGTCCATTGTTTCAACAAAGAATCTCTCAGTACCAGTTAGCCCCCTCCACTCCCCCGCTGTACGCACACATGCGCTGGGGCCGCATTACCAAATTGTCTTATAGTTTTGTCTTAAGATCTGATCCAAGATAGGAGTCCAAGATAGGATTTTTCACAAATTTGTGTTATAGAAGCAAAACTGTTACTGCTGTAAAAAGGTCACAACAAAACTTAAACTTGGTAAACTGGAAGTTAGGATTGTTGTGAAAGTGTCCTGTGCTGTTCATTAGCGTTTCCCCAGTTTCAGTTTCCATTTCCCAAATGCTTCAGCTGGCCTCTGTCTCCCCATTATTCATCACCATTGCTGTAATATTTTAGTGTTTTTGTGAACAATGGTGTGTTGTGAAATGAGGAGAAATAGTTTAAAAGAAAAAGAGATGCTAAGCAAGGAACATCATGGTGTAATAGGGCCGAGAGATCGGTGACAACCTGGTGCTACAAATTAAGGACCTTGGAACAAGACCAAAAATAACGTAAAACAAACTGCCAAGCTCCACTGAGGTACATTAATTACAAACTGGAGATTGGATAAGATGCATATGAACTTGTTTAAGTGGTGTTAAACAAACTCTGTGTTAATATTTCCAATATTCATTGTTTGGAATTCTTGAAGATGAAATGATGGTTTCCCAAGCATGGCTCTGTAATATTTTATTTGACACACCAAAAATATTGTTAGAAAGAAATCTTACAAGTGAAATCATTTTGCAATGTACACAGGCCTAAATGTAACGTAATTATGGTAGTTATAGTGAACCATGCTGTCTGCAACTGCATAAATGAAACAGACTGTTAAGACAGTGTTACATCTGACTCTCCTCTCTTCGCTGTACAACATTGTTATGTCGAATTTGCAGGTTAAAATTGAGGGTTTAGCTGGTTTCAGAGGTGAAAACCTGACATCAGGGCTGCTAACACATCCAGTAGCATATTTCCATCCTTCAAAATATGATTCCATACTCTAACCAGAGCTACTCTGATATTTCTTGTTGAGGTGGTTATGTCATGCATATGCTCTGACAATGATTTTCAGCCTTGCAGAGCAAGTTGGCAACTTCATATAGAATGAGGCTGTTTGTAAGGTGAACTAATGTGCACTTTCTTGCTTTGTCATTGCCATTTATACCCACACAACCCACACTTTGCTCTCAAAGTGCACCAAATTGATGCATTTAACTTTAAAATGTGCCCTAAGACCCCCTAGAGGTTGTACACAAGGTCCACCCACCATAATCTCACAAAATCTTGTGGGAAACACTGTTGAGTATAGACCTTGACAGTCCCGTTCCCATGCCCGTATTAGGAACGTTGGGTCTATGCTCATTTCTGCATGGGGAAAGCTAGTGGTGTTTTTGGGAAATCGCTGCTGTTGCATCTTATCATAACAAAAATGTTCCAAGCATGATGCTTCTTCTACTTTCCTCTGAATGTCCCTGGATTCCTGAATTACAAGATCGTAATAGAGTCAGTAATCATAAAGGAGGAATATTGCTACGTTCTAGCATCACTGCGCACTGAATTGACACTAGAAGCCAGCAGGGTTTATCAAACATGTAAATTTAGTAGCTTTAGCTGTAGAAGTCTACAGTTTGTGTAACTGGTGTAAGTGGTGCTATATAACCGCGTTTGAGTTTAATACTAGACCTACTTTAACGCAGTATAATGTTAGTGTGCAGGAATGGATTTACTTGGGAGGACAAGCTTTTGAGCTCTTTCTTGTGTGTCAATCCGTGTGTTGTTAGTGCTTTTTGCATATGAAAAATGTCTCAGTGTTTATTGAACACTATATAAGAATGACTGCAGTGTCTATACAAATTTTGAATTAATAGAAACTGATAACTGTGAGGAAAACGTGTCCAGACTGATGGACAGAGCTGCAGACTGAGAAAGCTCTGTGACTGAGAATAATATTCAGAATGCCTTGTAATCAAAAGGCATGACATTGTTCACAAAAATACCTTTTGGTTTCTAGTTTATAATATTTACATCTACATATAGGAATCTCTGTATATATTTGAGAAGTTACTGCTTGGCACAACCGACACTGACACAATGTGATAATTGATTCCACATTGTGGAAATCACATACCGAATGGTAGTTCATGAGCACTCAGTGTTTTTTTGCCATTAGATTATCTCAACATGTGCTTGCCTTGCCTTGTCAAAAGCTGCAGTCACCAGTGGATTATAAAATATGGCAGAAACATAGGCCTTTAATTTGTTGACTAGTGAATAAAGCACTTGTACATCATTTGACCAAAATGTATATTTGGTAAGATGAAATTAACAATGCACACCTTCTACTACTGACCTTAAAAATGGAGCTGGAAAACAAAATGAATGAGAATTAGGGAAAAACAAATACCTAATGCTCTCTTTAACAAGAAGATTCAATTTACATATTTATGACCAAAGTCAAAACGAGGCGGAGATGTACCTGTTCCCATTTATAGGACTGCAGGAAGTTGTTTTTCCTGTGTATCAGTGGTAGAGCTTTGCATCACAGTAGCAATTTCTTAAGATGGACTGGACACCTTAATTGAACTCTGAAGGATATGCTTCAGATGTTCGTCAGAATCTGGCCAGGACTGGCTCAGGTGTCTTTTTCTCTTTGCTTTTTGGAAGGCTTCCAAAGCCTCTGCTCAATTCTGGACTGTCAGGGAGGAATATTCCCAGGAGCAATATTTTACATTTTGAAGATGCAAGACCAGCTATAAAGGCTGAGATGGAAGCTGAAAAAGCTTAAACAGAAAAATATGAAAAGAAAAAAAAAAAGAAAGATGGCAGTTTAGTCCAGAGCCAGCAAAAATCAATTCACAATAGGAAGGTCCCAAATGTGCCTTGTCATTGTCCAAAAAAGAAGTGTCAGAGGATTAACAGATTCAGATTTTTGCCAATTCAGCTCCAGCTGTCCCAGAGTTGCGGTTGTGTTTTGAAGATGACATCATGTGTCGGAAAGATGATGTCATGTTGGATCTTGGGATTACTGGGCTGATCCTATTGTCTTTGTGTCTAAGAAGGATGTTGAGGCTCTGTTCAGACCTGGCATTAGAAAATGACTTTGACGATCCCAGCACAGTGTAAACAGGGTCCAGTGAATCTTGGAGACACATAGTAAACAGTGAGCGGATGAAAATGAAGCTTAGTTATCTCAAATAAAACCATTTAGGTGCTTCTATTTTTATTGGTTATCAGTGCCTTACCTTATTCTGGGATGTCCATGCATTTCAATGAGAACTGTTTTTAACAACCAGATATTTTTATTGTGCAAAAAAGTAAAAATAAAACCGAACAATATATAGATTAACTTATGTCAAAATTGCTTTCTAACACTAGGCCCTGCAGGCCTGCCAAAATGTGCTAAATGTTGTTTCACATTGGCTTATTATTCACCAGCTTTTTGTATGACTTTCCTGTTCCACCTTGAATGGAGCAGAGGTGTACCTTGGAAAGGGAAACTGGAATAAGGAGGCAACTTCCCATACATTGATCACATCTCAGTTGATGTCTGTAGTTGATGACCAGTGGCAGCTGATGACCATTTTTGGGCATAATGGTTATGCCAGAACTCATGCCTGAGGAAGGATTTTAACCCGTGTACCAGATGAACTGGTTTACCACCCACTACATATTGCGTGCCTAATCATCTACGTCATTATAGCGTAGACGAAAGCAGCTGCTTTGCATAGTTTCTTTGTATTCATTTGTAACAGCTCATAGATGTACAAGGATTTGTGACACATCACAGGTGATCACTGGAGATGTGAAAAAGCTAGGTGTAAACCGCATAATGCCTTACTGTCCACTTATGTTCAGATAAATGGAGATGCTAACACCAGGTATGATAACAGCCTGATGCATGAGCAACTGGAAAACTTGGTAAAGATCGCATATATTACTAACACTCTGTAGTGCTCTGTAGTGTATTACTGTGCCCCTTTTCCTCCTGCCTTTGTGATTCGTACAACTTTCCTTTCTTTCTTTGGACTGTGCCATTTCACCTCTATGGCTTAGACCAGAGTGTAGTTGGTGTCTGAACTCCTTCATGGACAATTAACTTGCTCCACTACTAGTCAACATCTGAAATATTGAGATGGAGACGCAACACAGGATTCAGATTAAAAAAAATAAATAAATAAATACAGGATGGTCGTTTGAAAGTGACTGATCTTCAAGACGACAGACACATTTCTGAGGACCTCAAACGGCCAGTCAGGTCTTTTTCCTGAAAAACTAAAACTAAAGCCTATGGAAATACAGATCTCTCAGCATCAGCTATTCATACAAGATTTTGTAAAGCTGGCTTACTTCATACAAGATGTAGAGCTCAGCGAATATGATTCCTGCTGTCATTATGCTGGTGAAAGAGTTATTTATGTTCCCCAAACTTTTCTAGCTACAGTCATACAGCAAGTAAAGATACAATATATCCAATCTAAATCCAATCTGATAATACATCTGTCACTTCACAGAAAGAAATGACAGATTGCAGCCTTTGTTTCCTCATTTGCAGACAGCCTATACTGTACATTAACGTGAGCATTAACGTTGGGCTTGGCTGTTACTGTTGACTCCATTGTGATTGTTTACCTCTGGATAAGTGTGCTATGTGAAACACTGTTCTAGGTTTAGGTCAGTTTAACTTTAGGTTAGGTTAGGTCAGTTTAGCAGTGTGATCTGTTCAGAACAATGTTGGATATAGGTCAGATTATAATAACGTTGTGAACAGGCTAACAAAAAAAAATATGATGTGGTGAGAAAATTGTGAACGGATGTGTGGACGTAGCCTTAGAGCAGGGGCCTCATATTCAAAGTATCTGGGGGCCACAAACCAGATGATCTTTGATGGTCAAAACAAATGCAGGGGAAAAAAGTGTTACTCTATTTGTTTTAGTTCTAAACATTCGTAAAACTATCATGAAATAATGTTTCAGACATTAGCAAGCATATTTATAGCCATTTCATGTAAATAACTTTCTGTGAGGGAGCTTTTAGAGGCATTGAACTCTTTAGATGTCTGATTCCAACCTCCACCACTGCAGTCATCACCAACAATTATGACTTGGTACATTCTGAATCATTTTATTTCATGATCATAAGGCATAATTAAAAAAAATAATTATCACAAAATCACAAAATGTGGACTGCTACATGTACTGGTGAAATACTTGTACAATTATACTTTAAATTATTAATTCATCCGGTTGCAAAAATAAAAGAACCATACAAACAAGGCTGCCCTTTTCCTTTATGTTTCTGTAGATATTACAGGTACAAATACTTTCTCCGTATTGTCATTTTAATGTACATCTTAGCTTCTCTTTGTGCTTAGCAAAGCAAATCTGTAATAATTTAATCTATAATATACATGGCACCAAACTGTATGCAGTATTACAGTTAACATTTACTTTAGTCAGGATGTTGTTTTTAGTTTTGAATTTATTTGACTTTTTTAAATGTCAAATTTTTAAATCTCCAAACATGCCAGCCCACAAACATAAACCCAGGTAAACCTGCTAGTAAACTAGGACATACTTTCAAGAGTGTGGAAGGTGAGCATTGACATAAGGATAGTTCCCCCCACTCCCATAGCCATGGAATTGCTTGTCAAAGGTGTTGGCTTTGCACTGACATGCTCATTTAGCTGTCGAATTTGTCTGACCTCTCCCTAACAACTGTGTTCAGACTAACTCAGTAGATTTGAAATTCACAGTTTGTCACATGTAGAACACCATTATTTACTACTTCTTTTAATACAAGTTTTTTGTTTTATTTGGCATATTCATTGTGTCTGTTAGATTGCTGATAAAACCAAAGCACTGTGAACAAGAAGATCTCAAGATTAGCCTCAAGGTGCTGGCAGCCTGTGCAAATCTCCACAAATCTCTTTAGAAAGTTGCATATATCAGCATTCACTGGGCAAATCTGCGGTTTATCTTTAAATTGCCAACTAACCTGAAACCCTTGGCGTGCACTTGGAAGTAAGGATATTGTCTATTTTTCTTGGCCTCATTGGAAGATAGCATGTGTCATAGAAATGTAAAGTATACATATTAAGTTGTTATAGTTACTGATATATGTAAATGGCCTTCTGATTCTGAGTGGCTGATCTGTGTTGAGCTGAAACACTCCTTATAACGTCATTCTAAAACGGGCAGGGCTTGTCTACTCTGTGTACTCTATGTGATTAAAACGTTTATTTCTTATTAATACTGCCTAATTAGCACTGATAACTCCTCTACTGCTTAATTAGCACTGATAATTCCTTACAATAGAACATGGTTTGTGTTTCATTAATTCATACGGTCGTCATTGGATTATGCAGTTTAGACACTGCTAGCTCAAAGCATTTTTTTTTTTACATTACCGTGGTAAAGTCAGAGACCACCCTTTCCTTAATTTAATCTCCTGTCAAAACAACCCTTGAATACAAGTTTTCATGTCAGAAAAAAAGCACGAAACATTTAACAGATAATAACACAGAAGCCGGCAACACCAAGTAAATTAAATCTATCCATATTTAATGTGTCCATTTTGGGGCACAATACAGACACTTTAACTTCTTCCTTTTAAACTTAAGTCCAGCTAGTTACAGCTCACAGCAAAAGATCCAACTGATATTACCATTCCCTTCAAAGAAACGCTTATCTAAATTCACCTTAGCTAATTTGCTATTTTCTTTCTCTTGTGCATCTGAAATGGCTTTTTCTGAGGAGATTAGATGTCAGATTGTCCACTTGCATAAAGAAGCAAACAGTCAAAGGAAAATAAAACAGGAGTTTCCCAGCCTGGAGCTCAAAAACTAATTTAAAAGCATTTAGAAGATGAGACTCTAACAACTATGCAAGACCTGGTAGACCATCAAAACTAGGGGTGGGGGAAAACATTGATACAACATAATTTCAATGGCACTATTGTATTGATACTCAGACACCAAGTATCAGTATTTATAAATTGCAAATATGAATTAAACTTTTTGGTAGTAGAGTATTAAAATAAACGTGAATCTCACTTTGCTGCAGTAAAAAATGACTGAAGTGAAATGAACAGACGGAACACTTTGTTATTAGATAAAATCGATGTTGACCAGATTTTGCTTTAAGTACATATTCTACAGCTGAAAAAATTTATAATTTGTAATATTATTACAACATATCGCAAATCGCTAAATGTTAAAATAGGCAAAGATGTCTTATAGTGACTTAAATATCATGCTAATATCATATCATATTGTCTAGACTTTAATGATTCCCACCCCTCAAAACCTTCACCATCAGATAAATATTACTTACAAACTTTCATCTTTAACAGATAGAATAAAATTTAAGATCCACGCTTACTTCAGATCTAAAAAAAATCCACAGGTGTGTCTGTTCATCCTTTCATTGTGAGCAGACAGCTCAGCACTATGGGTCTGAAAGGCTGTGTATCGGTTCAAAAAGCGTCCAGACCTCACCATCACTGAATGTGTTTGGAGTTACTTTGATCATTAAAGCAGAAAGTGCAACCAACCTGAAAGACTTTAAAGACTACATGGAAAAATATCACTGCAGATTTCTCTGAAAACCGTAAGCAAGTCTTTCTGTTTAATTCTGTTAAATATGTTAAACATGTTAAATATATGCTTTTAAAAAAAACTAAAAACTAAAATATAATAATTATAATAATAAAAAGAACAACTTGGACAGTCATAACTGATGGAGAGTTTAACTGGAAATAAATGGATTAATTGTAGGTGTAGGTTTTTGATGTAACTGGGAAGTGGAGGCCAACTGCAGTTTAAAAGCTGAAAGATTTGTTGTTCCTGCTGCAGCTGGATACTACGGCATACTGGAGTTTACTTCTTGATCATTAGAGCTGTTTTTTGCCCCTGGCTTTTCGCAGATCTGCCAGCTGTAACAGTGCTGGCCTAGAATGACCTCTACACACTAGGTCCATTTGCCTGGAAGCATGCTAAAGCTATAAAAGACTTGTAATGTGATAATGACAGAGGGTATTTCAGCAGAACAAAAGGAGGAGGGATGGAGCAAGGAAGCATGGAAATGAAAAGGGAAATCATTTTCTGAGAATGGTATTATAAACAGATTTGTTTAAATTGATTCTCCTGTACCAGTTTGCTTTGACATGTTGTGCTGTGGGTTATTTTTTTTCTGAAACCTGTAATGAGTTACAATTCCACATTACACCAGTTTCCATATGAATGACACGTATCACATGTATTACAGTTTTGAGCCACAGTGGTATAGCTGCTTTGAACACAGCTTGGTGCTTCAAAGAGGGATAGACTGATGATAATGTGACTAGACTAATGAACACTGTCTAGTTCAATCAATTAGATTGAGCACACACTACAACCTCCTGACTGTGTAACATTTTTCCGTGAGATCATTTTTCATGTCAGTGAGCTGTAGTGTAATATTGGATTGCAAGTAAAAAACATAATTGTTATTGCTTGTTGAATGACATGAAAGAGAATTAAAGACAGTTGTTTAATGTGAAGTGCATAGACAAATATAGCAAATCAAAATTGTTCACAACAGTGGTGATAGGAAACAGGGGTCTGAAGTATGTAATGCCTCGGAATGGTACCTACAAGTACTCTGCCAAACAGATGATGCAATGTTTTACGATAGTTTTAAGATTTATGATTAAGTTTTATGAAATTTTCTTGACGGAGATGTACACACAGGGAGTTGTAAGGCAAAATAGTTCCCAAAGAAAGCTTCTTTTCACAGATTTACCACTATTTTATAAAAATCACCATTACATGTGAAACCTTAGAAGACATATGGATTCACTGGTCATTTTGCATAGTAAATAAAATGGCAAAATCTGATCTGGACCTCTGGCTCCTATTACCACCACTGTGCTTTTTATGCACCATTTTCCATCAAACCCCTCTGAAAGACTTAGTTGACTTCTGTTCTGATTTTAAATCCTTCCCTGGTCTCCATGCAGGTTAATTCTGCATCTTTTTGAACTCTGCAACCAGTAGCACTGTTTAATAACTCGGTTTGAGGAATGCACTATGTGCCCAAGTGTTCCACGTGACCAAGCAGATGCTGCATTGGCTGGTATGTTTGGCTTGGAAAGAGATGGATCCTGGCATCCTTCCATCCCAATTAGAAAAGCTCACTGCAATCTGTAGGAATCCCAGTGATGGAAGGCACTTGGCAAATATTTGATTCATTCACATGAAAGCAGTTCTTTGCAAATACTACCTAAACCCTGAAACCCCAAGGGCCTGTATGTGGGCTCACACGTCATTTTCTCACTCTCCTAACTACGTAACTCCCATATTTATTTCATAGTATTTACTGAATAATACACTTAGGGTTCAAGGAGGTGGTTATTTTGATTTTGGTAGCCATTTTGAAACATAAAATGCTTTTGAGTTGCTGTTAGATCAGATCATATGCAAGGGGGGGGGGGGCGGGGGGCTGAATGTCTCAATCCCTTGGAGCCCCTGAATGTCTCATAATCTAAATTCTGAAATTCTGGGGAGTCCCTGAAAATGAAGTTATCATCACGTTATGCCGTCCATTAGGGAAAAAATAAGTGCTCAAGAAGCTTCAGGAAGAGGTCATTGTTTAGCCTGCTTCACCCCCAGTTGGCGAACTTTTGTCTTTGATATATTTAACTGAGTAGAGATGCAGCATTGTTGTGCCTCAGGGTGGCGCTGTAGCAAACTGGTTGCAGTTTGTCCTTTATAGCCTAGCAGCTGTAAATATGTCTGGATACCTCTGAAAAACGTAACATGATGCTGTAGTATGTTTCTAAATACAGTGTGAGAGCAGGCCAAGTAGTGCAAGAGATTGGTGAACTCTTACTTCTTTCTCAATCCGACCACAGAACAGGAGGCGTGTAAGATATCAGTTAATGCATGGAAGAGTGCATTAACAAACAAGGAGCAAGCATTTCCAGAAGAAGAATTATTAAACCAAACATTTTACTGCCATTGAAGTTAGTGTCAGCACCGCTATAGCAAGTGAGTTCAAGTCAAGTCAAGTCAACATTTATTTATATAGCGCTTTTTACAACAGATGTCGTCACAAAGCAGCTTTACAAAGAATCTGGTGTCCGAGCCCCCAGTGAGCAAGCCCAGGGCGACAGAGGCAAGGAAAAACTCCCTCAGAAGGAGGAAGAAACCTCAAGAGGAACCAAGACTCAAAAGGGGAACCCATCCTCCTCGGGTCAACACCAGATAACAGGACAAGCAAAGGAAAGGAGTGAAGTTAGAGAAATAGAAGTCTGATTAGTCTGTAATTAAGTAGATGGGTCATCGGATGGGTCAGCAGGACGTAGGCCAAGCTTCCACAGTGCAGGACAGCCAGGAGCTCCGTGGTGGTTAGAGGCAAGCAGTGGCACCCAGTCAGAGCAGAGCATTGGACCACACAGGATTGGCGGCAGTTCAGCTCAGGCAAAGAGAACAGACAGACTGTTAGCTTCGACAGAAGAACTGAACACACTCTATGGTTTTAACAGAGTGCAGGCCCGGCTATTACAGCATAACTAAAAAGGGGACAGCCAGAAGGTACCAAAGACATGAGGGCTCCCTGAGAAGTCAGCGCCCCCCTGCTCCACCGTCAACAAACCTGAGTGAACGTGAAGAGCAGCGGGACGACAGCACCAACGTTCCCAGCTAGCAAACAGCCGTTCCTCGAGTAGCCAGCCAACATGGACCCCAGGGTGTATTTCACACACTGATTATGCGGATAAATTGGGGGTCCTCAACCTTTGTTGGTTTATGGGCTTTATCGCATATTTGCATCGCATTTGTGATCTAAATTGGTTTATTTTATTTGAGTCATCGCAGTTGTGGGCCAAAGCACTGAAGTAGGAATCTTTATTGCTTTGCCTTGAGGGAAATGGAACAGAATCCTGTATATGAGATCATAACTCTGCAAGCCTTGTAATGACATCTACTGTAACTTTATGACCATTCAGACTGTTCTCTCACTCTCTAGTGCACATTAAAGGTAATCATGGAGCGAATCTAGTCATAACAGGCCTTGGTTTTGTGGAATCTAGCCCCTATTTTGGACACACAAGGAAGAGCCTGCCCTTTCATAGAAATGATATGATTTCGTAGAAACGGACATACAAATTTCAGGACTAGGCTTACTTCTTGTCTTTGTTTTCTTACTAACTTATTACCATGTTCAAGGTAAATCCTCTCCTCCAAACAAGGTTAGATTATTGGGCCACTCATTGGACCACTTTGGTCAAAGATCTTATATTTAGCTATGTCCGTTTCGCAGTCTCCTTTCTCCTGTGACAGCAGCCTGAAAGACATTCATTACAGGCTTTACAAGGACAGGGCCATGTGCCTGAATGATGAATGATGATGTCAGACAGCACTTTCATGTAAGCCTGGCTGTGAGAAAACCCTGTTGCTTTGGCTTCCTCATATATCCTGACATTGCATTGTGAGCTGCAGCAGCTTCTGTTGTAATTTCTGCTTGCCGTTTCGTTTTCAGCTTAATATCCCAGCCTGAAGCTACAAACCTGAGTTATTGCGCATTATTAACATCAGCTTTCCGAATCATCAGCGGCCTTTCTCAGGAGATTTAGAGAGCCTTTTGGAGTTTAGGGTCGACTTTAAAGAGTGGGCTGAGGGTGCACGCCAAAAGACTGTACTGGCTCGTCACTTTAGAAGAGATCCATGGTGAGTCACAAATTAGTGTGGCAAACCTTCAATCTTAAGTGTATTATTATCGCCATTAACTGTGGAAAAATGCAGCCGGGAAAAAAGTGCTGGACTTGTCATAGTCGCAGATTTTTGACACCTTCCCACCCCGCCTACATGAATGTGAAATGACATCACAAGCTTTGTTCCAATCTTAAACATCCGTCATTATGACTTAAGTGACATGTCATGACGTTAAACGAGTTGTTTTTTTTCCCCCCACTATGCCTTCCTCCCCACACCCAAGATTTTCTTGTCATGAGAGACAATTACAATAATTTTCCTGTTGTGAACCTTTCACGGCTTTCTAAATGTCCTCTTTTCCATAATAGCAGTCCATCATCCCATTGCAAATATTCAGTGTTGCTAGTTCATTGAACTTTATGCAGGAATATGTTTGGATTTGTCTGTTTTGCTTGAATCAGAATTAGCCAGGACTGGAATAGGCCAATATTCACTCAACATGTGATTGGCAGTTAGACTCTTTATTATTAATTTGCCAGATCTGTGTATGCCTGCTTTGTTAGTATGAAAGCTGCTGTATTATAATCCCTCTAATACAAAAATTACATTGAATGAATAAAATAGACAGTGTTGTTTGTCTATTGTATAATGTTTATGTAATGTTTAAGATTTTGAAAAGGCCAAATTAAGACTACATCATATTGCTGATTGTGAGGTGTTATTTGAAAAACAGCTGCGTTATAATTAAGATGAAGATAAATAGACATCATAGCCATCTATGTAGTATTGATGGAAGCTGACTGGAGAGCTATGTTGTTAAGAAATTGGGTTATGGGTGCACAGTCTTGTCAGTATCTACGGTATTCGGGGGACACATAATGAGTTGGGGGTGCCAGATGATTGTCCTTCTGCTCTGCTAGTAATTACATCATTGCCTGGTGGGCACCAAATAATCAGACTGTGATTCTATGAGGAGGCCGGTCTCAGTACACGTCAAACTTTGGTGCAGTCTGGTTGAAGTATGAATGCAATCCAAAAACTAAATAGATCATTGTGTCCTATCTGTAACCCTTCTTTAGTATTTGCAACAAACAAATTTCTGATGCTGTTTTAAAACATGCGTGTGCTTCGTCATCTCTTCACGAGCTCTGAATTGGTAATTGCTTGTAAACTGAGGCATGTTGAGGCACATATCACTGGCAAATGTTTTACATGCTAATGAAGTTTTAATTGTTTTATAAAAGCAGTATTTCACTCACGAATGTGTGTTAGATAAAGATACATAAACGGCACGTACATAAAACATATATAAAAGCTCAGTTAGGCCAGAGAACAGCATGTTTCAGAAAGTTTGTTGGTTATTATCCCAGCTGTTGTTATATATGTTATAAAACCTACTCGTTTTTTTGTTGCTGTTTGATGGAACCAAACTACAAATATAAGTGCACCCAAAATTAGTGCTGCATTTGAATACTGTGCAGTCTCAATTGCTTTTTGCTTAAAAATATCACCCATTAGCCAATTTGGCAAAAGAAAGTGGAAACGGACTTGATCATGAAAATTCATCATGTGTTTTCATGTGTGGTCTGGTGTGAAAAGCAAGTGTATGCTGCCAAAAAGCAAATAGGAATTTGCTAAGAAATTACTGAAGCTCTCATCTCATTGCAAAGGATAATTTGCCTGCGTGTGACTGTCACAGGGCTTTGTGGAGAGAATGCTACAGGATAGGATTAGATTCTCAATAAGGAGCTGAGAATAGGCAGCTTGGCAGGCCTAGCTCGAGAATTCTCTACTGTCTATTGGCTTTGGATTGTGTCTGCTGGAGTGAAAAATGTGACAAACTCTCTTTTTAGGCTTCTTGTGGGCTTCTTCAATGATAAAATCACACAAGATGTACTGTTTGGGAGTGTGTGGGCATTTGTGTGTGTGTGTGTGTGTGTGTGTGTGTGTGTGCATAGACCAACATCAAACGAAGTCAACCCAAAGTAGCAGTCTCACAGTAAAAATGTATTTATGAAACAATTACAAGGATTATCTCATGATCTATTTAAACCCAATGCATTCATTGAGACAGTAATAAGCTAAACATACATAAAATCATAATTTATAGGCTATTTTTAGGCTACTGTATTTGGAGGTTGCTATCCCTAAACCCCTAAATTGACATTTACTTTTTATTGCTTTTACAGTAATGCTGATTTATTTTAAAAAAAAAACAACAACAAAAAAACCACAGTATTTTAAATATGCCATCCCACTTTTTCATGTCATTACCGAAACACATTAGCCGTGTGGTAACCCAATCACTGTACCCTACAATCTGGATCACTATGTAGAACACCATTATAGGGAACAGAATTTCTGATGGTGGTTTCGAATATCACGCCACACAGGTTTGCTCATTGCTGTACGACAGAAGATTCCGTCACATAAACAGTATAAACGTGATGTCACCAGTCCAGTACATCTCGAACAGGTCTGAGGAGAGCTTAGTAGTCCTCCTCAGAGAAGCTGTGTGTGAATCTTCAAATAAAAAGATGCAGTGCATTAAGGGGATTCCTGTAATCCATAGGGTACACTGGTTGCATGGTGGGGTTATTTGAATGCACTAAATCTTCTGCACTATGTTTTTGGTTCTGTATATTAAATAGAGCACAGTTTTGAACACAAGCAAAGCCAATAAGGGTAACCCTATTGTAGCTACACCTCTGCATTCTAGAGGAGAAAGTGAGATTGCATCCCTGTCACTCATTGCCACATGGTGAGCATGGTTCTGAAGTGAGTGTGTTGCAGTGTCTAAAATTCACTCCCTTCTGAAACACATATTTTGAGCAATTAGGTACTTTTTGTTGTTTTAATGAAAAAAAAAAAGATTTTATGTGTGTACAGCTGTGTTTGCTAAACTGGTTAGCATTTTTGAGTTATGCTCAAAATCAGCTAAAATTGTCACTACAGATAATGTTGCTAAAGTTTTGGTAGTGTTAATGATTGTTAATGACAAAATTATGTGTTCAATAATCTATTTTATTATGATAGATATAAATAAGATATAGGGTCATTTAATGTAAAAGTATTTAACTCTGTTAGTCAGTTAGTTTAGTCAGTTAAAGACATTATTAAGAGCCGAAATGCCAGAACTGATCAGATTACCTCACAATTAAATAAGCGAGAGTTAGCAGCCCAACTTGTCCTTCTGTTCTTCCACGTGAAAAGTAACTGAACCATTCGGCTAAACAGCCTATTTAAATTACTGAATTACAAGCCTTTAAAACACATTAACAGTGTGTTAATGTTTATTCTTACTCTGAGTGTTTTGTGGAATACAAACCAGCATCACTATAAGGAGATTTCTAGCAATTAAATATATATTTATTCATTTTTGTGGGTCTGTATAAAATGTATACTGGCAGTTTAACTAATAGTAAGTAGTTTTTAGTATTTATATTTTAATTTTTGCTATTTGGCTAAATGAGAGGTTAGTTAGGTTTCTGTTTAAACAGGCATCCACCATTGTTTGGAGAAGCCTTAATTACAGGATTTAACCTTTGTCTGTTACTCTCTGATTCTCTTTGGTGTAGGACCTGTGTGGACATGTTAATTACTTCTTGAATCAAATGTAACATGTTCAGCAGGTTTTTGCTTTTTGACATGTTGGTCTTTTCTGTTTTGTTTTTTTCAGCACTTTGAACATTTAAGACATTGCAAGCTGGAACAATCCCCATGATGAAAAAGAATGATTGCACTGTGGAGGACAGACAAGAGAGCGTGAGTGATTTTTAATTTTTTTGTCATGGTTTATGTGTTTAGGTAAGTTGTGACCTGTGTGTAACAGAAAATGTAATTTCAGGTCCCCTAATTTCTGACATTACTGTCCAGATTTTGGACACACTTATCTTACATTTACATTTACAGCATTTAGCTGACGCTCTTATCCAGAGTTATTCATATTACAGGTAGACCAGTGCAGTGTTAGGAGTCTTGCCTAAGGACTGTTATTGGTGTAGCTACCTAGACTGGGATTTGAACTCCCGTCTCCCACATGGGGTGGTAGCTCCCTGGTGGGTAGAGGTATTAACTTTTGACTTTTGCCTCCCCAAGCTTTTAAATTTTGCCTCCCCAAAAGTCAGCCAAAAGTGAACCGCAGTTAGTTACCAGCCCTGACTTTGTATCTCTACCCCTTCACTGTGGTGTATGTTCATGCTGTTTGTAAACCTTAGTAAAGGTTGCGAACTTACACATACAGCTTTAATCTTTAGAAAGCCCAACTCAAGTGGTTTGGTTACATTCACAGATCCAGTTACCTTGATTTACTAATACTCAGTGGTGGACAGTAACGAAGAAAATGTTATTAGTTACTGTACTTAAATGTTTTTTTTTTTCATGTATCTGTACTTTACTGAAGTATTTCCATTTTGGGCGACTTTGTACTTTAACTCCACTACATTTCAAACTCAAATATCTTACTTTTTACTCCACTACATTATGCGAAATTTGTAGTTCCTTTCGGCTTATGTGCGCGTCAAAACATAACATGTCAAAACGAAACAAGCTTATTCATGGATTCTTAGCATCCATGGAAATGTCCATTTCAGGCCTGGACTACATCAAGGACCACCTGGAGGAAGGTAGGTAAAGCAGGATGGGGTTAGTAAACAGATAAAACATATTGTTCCTGACTTTGTGGGTAAATAGACCACAATAGAGAAATATGTACACATGAACTCGTGACTGGCACATTTAGACAATCATGATTTCCTTTTATAGTAAATTTGTTTTGGCTAGTTTATGTTTATGAACAGAAACCTACAGATGCAGTATAGTAAAGGAAAACCCATTTGTGAACTTTTTAAAAAGTTTTTATTAAACTTAAACTTTGTCATTAAGTTGCAAATAAATCTTAAACCAAAACGTTGCTTGTTTGCAAAAAGTTATTTTATGGTTCTACCGAAAGGAAACTGTTCTCCTTCAGTGTTTTGTGCTTATGATCATTTGAATAGACATCAATGTCTGACTAATTAATGACCTTCTATGAAAGACTGGTGAACTGAGAGACACTAGAGTCTCTTCACCTAAAATGAGCTGATTAAGAGTCTTATTGCAGAAATGATAATAGGACATTAGAGCCATAATAAATCATGGTACTTTTACTGCCCATACTTAAGTACATTTGAAGGCAAATACTTTTACTCCGTTGGAGGTCTAAAAAGAGGAACTTCTACTTTTACTGGAGTAATATTGGGTATCTGTACTTTAACTCAAGTACCCGGTTTGTGTACTTCGTCCACCACTGCTAATACTAGACAATTCAGTGAAATTGATGAACCTTCATGGCCCTGACATCAAGACGACCGACCACCGTCACTGAGTGGCCCATTGTTGTGTGTGTGTGTAACCAGCCATTGCACATGGCAGCATGTTCTGCACTAAAATTAGTCAGTGCAACAGAATATTCTGTCTGCACTGAATTGTGCAGGTTTATACTGAAGACTAGCTAGACTTGGCCTCTACCTCCTACTCAGCTGTGTTATTTGCAGTTCTTCAACAGAAGAGGTGATAATGAGGTGATGGAAAGTGATCATCAGTTGGCCTTGGTTGATGCTGTGATGCTGTGATTCTGTGGTTTGTCAAGATGCTCTCTTTGAAATACAATATGGAATATTAAATGGAATACTAAATAAACTACTGGTCTGTCTGTTAAGGTGCCCAGTTATTCATTTGACATTTGAAGCAAAATACAATTAAATAAACTGTGAAAAAATAAAAACGTCCAAAAAATCCTCACAAAATCGTCTATGATCATTATCAAGCTAATTACTAGTTAAACAATGAGTACTGTGTTCACTTTTTTCTGGAAGTCTACACAGTAAGAAACGATTGCTAGATCGATAAAACAAAAATTGTTTATTTTTATTGGATTGTGCGGATGCCTTTGGTTCGTCCCAACACCCAAAGAACACTTATGATTGGTCAAGATGCTCGCTCTACACAAAAAAGCAATAAAACCTACTCCAGTTGCTTAAAGCTCTTTTCCGTATTCTACATTTTTGCTATTTTGCTACTAAGAAATCAGTACAGATTAAGCAGCTGTATACTGTGCAGCCATATGAAGAATTGTAATCATGGGTTGTCATGAAATACAGAGTGAATTAATTATGTTGCACCACATTTAAAAAATCAAAAGTGATCTTTTAAATTAGTGCTCATCTTATTTATTCACTGAAACTGAAAATCTGAATCTCTTAACTGACTGAAGCTTTGCCAGACTTTCCGAAATGCTTGTTATTAATAAAACTGTTGGTGTCTGTTAATGAGGGCATTTATAGTGACTGTTTGAACATACATCTGTATAGAATGGGTTGCTGACCTCCAACAGATTGGATGATTCTTGCATGTTCATAAAATGGACATTTATTTTATACCCTTGGAGTAGTTCTGTAAATGTCAAAGCCAGGAGATTACTAGAAATGACCTGGAATTTGTCTGCTTGTCTGATTATAGAGGAAGGATAAAAGAGGTGGCTACATTCTATTGTAGCTCTACAACTGATCACAAAAATAGAAGAACAGAGCTAAAGGATAGAAGATTAAAGCAACTAAATTCACCCACATAACCTCAATACAGCATGTAAATTACACAACTGGAAGACTGAAGGCAGAATGAATAAAAATTAGGTCTACTGCTCAATTAATATATTTCCCTTAGTAAAGATAAAATGGTTCTTTATTATTTACAAGCTTGATTTTTTTACTGATAAGTGTAACCTTTCAGTGCGATTCACTTTTAACTAAATCCTCTTAAAAAAAAAACTATATATAGAACAAAGATGTATTAGTTACCATGTTAGCAGCTATTACAGTCATTGGTAGTGTTAGCATTTTGTTTTCACTTTGCTTCCTTCCTATTTACCCTTAGCAGCTTAACAGATGTTGTAGTTCTGAGTGAGACAAAAGGCCATTTTCTGTTGTTGTTTGTTGTTTTACACAAAAGTATTCAACAGTATATACTTAGAACTAGGAAGCACTTATTGTGCAATAGAGTCTTTCTTACATATGTATATTCATACATGTATGTAATATATACATTTCTTACAGTAATATATGTATTGTTGATAAAACAAGTATAGCTAAAATATTAACTTTACAGGAGAGGGCAAACATGTTTTTTACTTTCAATATAACTTGTTATAAAGAGATTTTATTCTAAGCTGTTAGCATTTGTAGTTTCACACTTGGGGGTTGGAGATTTGAATTGTGGCCATTGTAGCATTGTTCGATCTTATGTGGTTTGAGTGCAAATAAAGAAAATTTTAACACTCTGGTGTTGGCGAGGGTCTAATTTGGTTTCAGAATTATGGGGTTACAGTGAAGATGGAGAACAAACTATCCAGTCAGGGAAGGAGAATCTCCTTTCTCCTTTTTCTGCTTTCCAAATAAATGTCTTTGCCTCTTCACCTTTACTGTACCATTCAGCAAGTGATGTACATGGACAGTTAGACAGAATTTGTCCAAAGTGCAATCCCACAGTAAAATATATATATATATATATATATATATATATATTAAAATAGTTAACAAGCTAAATATACAGTATATAAGCTAAGAATAGTATATATGCTAGGTATTCAGGAATCATGGTATTCAGGCTGCATCCTTTGCAGCAGCAGAGTATCCTTGCCCTGAAGCTAGCAGCAAATAATACTTCCTATCAAGGATTCATAACTGCAGCAGCTGCTCATAATTCTTGCCCAAATCAGCTATGAGGCAGGAGTTTGCAGTGTTTGAACAGTGTGATAGAGAGTTTAGGGGGAGAGTTATTGAGGTAAAAAAAATGCAGGTTTTTGGGCCTGTAAAGAGAGGTGCAGAAATGCAGTATACCACACAAAATCCTATAAATTTTAACAAAAATTATACATAATTAACCTAATGTGAGCTAAGCTGAAATGCTGATTAACCTTACACAGTAACACAGTAAATTAATATGAAAAAAGGGCACTTACTCTATGATATCCTTTAGGGCTATATCAGAAGACAGTCCTTTGAAAACATTTTATTGCTGAAATTCACTCAGTGTATTTTAAATAAGACTATACTCATCATCAAAAGAATAGTTGCACCCAGAAGAAAATGTTGGACTGCAGTGCTATTGGGGAGGAAGATAAAGGTTACCAGGAACAATAAATGATGAAAAAATTAGACTGATATGGGCAATATTTATTGAGCTACACATACAGAAGTAGTGTCTCTCAGTATGGGGTCGGGCAGCCATGTTTGCTAATGCAACATGACAACATCTCGGAATAGAGTTGTAGAGGTTCCTAATGGTGTCCTGTGATAATCCATCCCATGCAGCTTGAATATTCTCTCACAGCTCCTGCAGATTTTGCGGTAGGGGTGGAGGTGGAGTGACAGCAGGCCTTCTGGACGTGTGACACATGACAACAAACCGTTCGTCTTGGTGCTGACCATGGTGCCTCCACACACTGATTTGTTGGTCGTCTCCACCAAGACAAAAGCGGGACTCGTCACTGAAGATGACCGGCTGCTATTACATTAAAGTCACTCCATTACAGTGTGGCATGACACCATTACAGTCTTTGGCGATGTTGATGTAGTGTTAAAGGCAGTCGTGGTAACGGTCTGCATGCATGTAGTCCTGCATCATGCAGCCATCTGCCAGTGGTGCTGGTACTAACAGGATGACTCACGGAGGGCATCACTGCACAGTCTTTGCTTACATCACATGTCTCACAGTGTCAGTGCCACTCACCAAGTTTCATTCCTGTTGGTTGATTCCTTCTAGGTGCAACTACTTGTGCAACTGTTGATGATGAGCATATATTCTGACCTACAGATACTGCTCATGCACATCTCTGTATTTACTGTGTCTTGCAACACAAAATTCTGTCATCTGTAGGTGGCAGTATTCTGCAGTTTTCCGACAGCAGCAGTGAGCGGAACGCTAATTGTCCCAGTTTTAGTCGTTGGCCGCAGTGGAATAATAAACCAGATGTTGATATTTTTTTGTGGGGTGCCCATGGACACCAAATGTATCGTTGTTGAATTCCAGATGAACCCAGTATTTTTTAACAAAAATAAAAGAGTACATTATGCTCTCCTCTCTCTTCTCCACCTTATAAAAAAACACTCTACAATGTTAAAGCTATCCACTGATAATCAAATCATCGTTTTCACTGGTGCTGCTGTCACCATGCTGAAGTTTGCATGCCTCTGTCTGCTGCGGTACAGGTGCAAGGTGCAGACAAACATGTAAATGAAGCATTAGTGTTCTTCAACTTAGAAAGTAAATATATTACCTAATTCAGAATTCAGGGATGCTTATGTTGGACTCAAATGCAAATATCTTCGTACATTTCAATACTCGGATAAAAGCCAGAATATGTTGTTTGTTGTTTCAGCTATGTTATTCCATGTGTAGTAGCTGTAGGCGAGTAATACCTCTTGCCAGGAATGTACTGGGAGTCACAGCAGATAGCTTTTAACATTCAAATGGACATTTTGTACATCCAAATGGGAATTTTAATATGACAGCTCTAAGAGGTCATGAACTCAAACATAAGGAAGGAAACTGCTTTTTGACTACTCTGCTTATAAATGGTAATTTATTACAATGAAGTGCATAATTCAGTTTTGAAGCTCTTTGCTTGATTAAACTATGCTGTTTGTATTTTGAATGTAGGTTTTGAAGGACCATGCTCAGCGTACATAGCTGTGGTGCTGCAGAGCTCAATGTGACAGAGGGCGCAAGTTCAACACACACAGCTCACTCTCACCACGCTAGCTCACTGTGCACTCTCTGGTGGCCTGTCAGACCACATTAGTATCTCTGATGTCCAGCAGTGTAATTCCAAATCAATGTTTGTAATGCCAGTAAATGAGGGCACATAGCACCACCAGCAAAGGCAATGAATATATTAACGTAGGACCGCCTTTAAATCCTGTTGTAATTAGGGGACTGAAGTGTTGCCTTTTTGGTAAAATGGGGAAGAGCTTTCTTCAGCATGCTCAAGATCCTTCGTTTGTGACAGTCTATTTTCAAGGGCGGAAGGTTGAGTATGCAAACAGCAATTGTGACTCATTAGCAATCTTGATGGTGTTTCCTCTGCATGCTTGATTGCGCCGTTCCCTCTAACTTTCTGCGTAAAGCTCGTTTTTCTGAAAGCGCGGAGCATTAGAGCAGGGTGCCATTGCTTTTTCTAATCAGCTATTTTCTCGCATGTCTCTGTTAAAAGGCCCTTTGCCTTTCCAGAGCATTTCTGTTTAATGAGAAGGGCACAGCCTATTTATGCAGTGGAAGTGTGACCGCTTTGATGGTGTAGGTTATTCAAAGCTTTTTTTTTCTTCTTCTTTTTTTTTATGACGAAGCAGTGTAATGATGCACCTGCGTGTCAGTTTGATGCCTACGTGCTCATTTCCACACATTTGATGATGAAAAACACTTCAGAATTGCTACAAAAGATTTCAAATACAAAAATTAATACTTTGCTGCAGACATTGCTGCCACTGACACCTGTGAGACAAGTACAGTAAGTGATTTGCCTTTTGTACCATTGTGGTTCAATTTAGGCCCATTCCATTTGGCAAACCGCTTTCAATTCTGAAACTTACAAGACATCATCCATAATGTTTTTGGGTTTAAGTCAGGAGGTTGGCTAGGCCATGCAAACCCATTCTTGAGTTATTTTGACTGTATGTTTGGGTTTGTTGTCTTGTTGAAAAGCTAATCTTCTTTCCTTTCTTAATTGATGAGATTAAATTCTCCTCTATTTTCTCCAGGTACATCACTCCATTTATGTTTCCTTTGATGACGTGTAATGCTCCAGTATCACTTGCAGAGAAGCAGCTCCATAACATGAGTTCTATTTTTGTTTTGGTTCTGATTTGTCTAAATGCTTGTGTACAAATTTTACATGCGCTTCTCTGTGCTTTTCTTTTAGCAGAAGAGTTTTGCATGCATATAGGAATGGAGGGAATTGCTGCACAGTTCATTCCTTATTCTCTGCTTGTTTTCAGTTTAAGTGTTGTTCCTGATGATCATGTAACAGTTTTTGAGTGACTGAGTTATGGAAACACGGGTATTGATGGGATGTTTAAGGTTTTTGCTAGCTTTTCCCATTAAAGTGTTTTATAGTGGGCAACGAACGCACCCATGTGTCTAATTCAGTGTTTCTATTAATATCTTTGTGATAGTACATTACAGAAACAAGGTTAAAATATTTTCTGAATCTGAAGTCGCCCTTTCGATAGCACCTCATCACATGATCGTACATTGGGAGTTATGAGGCTATGAAGAGGGGCTGAGATATACATCATCTGCCTTTTACCATGTGTTATTAATTGGTGGATTTATGTGTCCACTTTTGTGTGAAACTGACCAGCAGACACTCTGGAAATCACTAAGGACTTCAGGACCATCGCATTGGAAACCCATGCTGAAGTTACTGCAGCAGTGTCTCATTATAGAGAGAACTGAGATTGTTCTGAACATTTTGAAACATCTGCTGCTGGGACAGGTTAGACAGCTGAAGAGACCTTTAGGTCCAGAGGCTCTGTCGCTGTAAGCTCTGGAGGCTCGGTGGCAATGGCAGCCGGAGAGTCCACAGGTTCTGAAGAAAGGGTTGTCCGACGGGGTTGCCCGACATGGATGCACAGCAGGTTTACCGGCGGTTCAGTAGACTCTGACCCATGGACAGAACAGGTTCCTCTGTGCCCCGCCTAAGTTCCAAAGCACCAGTGTTCTCCAGAACACCAGGTGGCACCGCAATGTCCTTGGAGCACAGTGGGGGCCAATGTAAACTCATGTGTGGTCTCCAGAGTGCCCAGACTACGTTGTGAGGGCAGGCACTGGCCCGTTGGTACAGTCTGGAGCACAGCGAGACGCTAGAGGGGCTGTAAATAGAAAGTCAAAGAGATCCTTGGGGGGCAACTCCAAGTTTCCTACATTGTAGGTTGCCTCTTCTAAATTCCCTAACGCTGGGGGATCCAAACACAAGCAAACCGCCATCATTGGCTGCAATAATGTCCTTATGTGTAGTTGAAGAGGCCAACTCCTGCTTAGCACTAGGCAATATCTCCTTGAAACAAGACAGGAGGTGATAACCCATGATGACACGTCACACATTCGCTGTATCCTTATGCAGGCCAGCATTATGTAACAATGGGGCTGGCAAGGCAGATGAGGAGACTGGATACATGTGTGAGTGTTTTTATATGAGTTAATATCAAAAAAGCAGGCAGGAACGCGGAGGTCAGGGGAATCCATGTAAATACATGTAATACACACAAAAACAAAAACGAAGGGACTGGCAACTTAGATGGGACAAAGCAGGGAAACAGGAACGCAAAGAGTACAGACACAATACTGGCTGGGGAACTAAAGAAACAAAGGGGAATATGTACAAACGCTAATGACAAGGGACACCTGAAAACACTAAACAAGTTTAGGCATTGGAGCCAGTAACAGGTGAAGACAGGGCAGGACAAGAGTCGAGCCAAGACTGAAACAAAACAAAAATACTTGGCAGGGAGGGACGGTAAACAAAGACAGAAACAAATACAAGGGCAGGGCTGGACAGAACGTGACTAACACGTTACACAGACGTTTTCAACATGCCATCAAAACTGTTATGTCTTCACATTCTGTTAGTAATATTAGTTCATTCCGGAATGTGTTATAAGTACAATCTTACGTATTGATTACATCATCTTGCATACTGCACCTTTGAAAAATGACTTTGGAAAATTAAACAATATTTAACTTATTCCATCAAGTTTATTAGCTCGTTGGACTGATTCCATTATGCTAAATCTCCTCCCTGCAGTCCTGGCAGTGGTGTATCTAATCTTAATGCTGTCACTTTTATTTTGACATACTTATGTTCCCTTTGGCTGTCACAAGCATTGCTATGTCACTGCTGTAGAGCATTAGGCTGCAGCTTTGACGGCTGCCTGGACGAGATGTGTTTCAGAGGGTAGTGGAGCTGCTGCAGTAATAGGCTTAGGCCGGGCAGTCGCAGCAGACATCTGTTGAAATGCCACACAGCTGTTTCGCCTTGTCAGGGAAGGGCAGGCTCAGCATAGCGGCTCTCGCTACGAACACTTCACCCACTCCCAGCACCATCAGCATAGAGCTCTCACTTCCTCTATGCTTTTTATGACCCTGATGTCTTAATATTGTTCAGTTGAGCGGAAAAAAAAAATTATTTGACAAGTGACCATGGTGGTGCAGGGATGCAGTGAGATAGGGGTGACAAAAGTATAACAGTGGGGCTATAATATATTTAGTTAATCATGAAAATTAATTGTGGAATAATTGATTGCTGTAGCGATAAAATGTTTGTCAATGTTCTGACAAACTGAAGGACTATTCACACAAGCTAATATACCACCGCCAAAACTACTTTGTTTAAATAAATGGTATTATAATAAATATTTATGCTAACATCATAGCTCTTCAAACTTCAGCATCATAAAACAAGAGTAATAATTTAATATGCTAGTTTAGTAGATGATCTCTGTGGGAAGAGGTTTGCAGGAAATATGAGTTATATTTTAAGCTAATTACAGCCATCCAACTCCAGCTTCTTCTTTGCTAGCTGTTCTATTGCTTCAGAAATGACACCAGCAGTTTTATTTTCTGGTGGTCAGTAATGTTATGCTTCCATGGAAAGCTAAACTAGACTTGCACACGCTGTATATGACTGTATCCTTCCTTTTAAGATAATGCTGCAGCGAGTCGCCCTGTAGAGATGAAATCATCATTTAGAAGCCAGAGGTGGCTGGAATGGTGGCACAGTGCTCAGTGCTGAGGCCTCACAGCATGAAGAGCCTGGGATTTTGTTCCCTAGTCAGGCGACCAAATGTTCTACCTGTGTCTTTGTGGGCTCCTTCAGGTGCTCAGGTTTTCTCACACAGTCTAAAGTCACAATCAGGCGAGTTATACTAAATTGTCCCCTAGGTTTCCTGTGATGGACTGGTGGCCTGTCCAGGGTGTTTTCTGCCTTCCACTCAGTGAGTGCCGGGATGGGCTACAGCAAGCTAGAAGGATAAGCAGCTTAGATGATGCAAAAATGAGTGAATGAACAAATAGACAAATGAACTAATGAAAAGTCAGAGGTACCGGATATGGTTTTCGCAGGTGTTTTTTGATGGACATCATTCCCTTGTTTTCAGGGTCTGACTTGATGTTTAGAATCTGCAAAATAAACATTATATCTTATCTGAAGATATGCTGACAATAGTCATAGATCATACCCTCAGCATCCTCACACTGCATATCATTTGTTTGAGTTCTCTTTAACATGCTCACAAAAGTCAAATTCATCTGCATGTGGGGGTCCAAAGCACAAGTGATAGCACAAAATCACCTTTTTCATGTTGCATGCAATTACACATTTCCACCAGAGGTTTTCAAATAGAGAGGTTTTCAAATCCATAATTCTACATAGTGTTGCATTAAGGGTGCGTTTATTCAGAGTTAAAGGTCACAACTAATTGGGCAGAATTTATGACCTAAAAATAACCTGATAATGTCCACTGCCGTTTCTGCTGTTCTCTGTTCTACTCTGTTCTGGCTCATTGGTCATCTTGTGATATTAGAGCAATAAACAACAGGACTCCCGTGTTACTGTGATTTGAAGTCTTTCTGCTTTTACTGAAATTAGTGTTTCATTAGGCCGCATTAGAAACTCATCTTCTCCACTTACCAAAGACGTTATGTGGAGACAAAATGATGGTTTATTCTGTCTTTGGTCTGTTTAAATGTCTTTGGCCTGTATTGTGTTCCTGCTTGACACTGACTGCACCAGAATTATTTTTAAATAAGACTAACAAATTCTCATTAAAGATAAGATACTGTCATATTGTCCACTTGCAGACAGAAGTACATCTAAAGAATCATTTACAAACACTACAAACATACTGCTGATCTGACAATACCAGGACCTTCAGATGTAGGAGAGAAACAAACAAAAGCAATAGCAAAATGGGAAAAAAATATTATAATATAGCAGTGTGAGAGTGAGAGGGTATACTCACGGAGCAGGTGTAATTTGGACATTGGGGATGAAAACTGAAAAACTGCATCCATCTTATTTTGATGTTAACCCTACGTTCATCTGAATTTCATATACAGTTTATATGATTTTTGCATCCACAAGATGTAATGTCAGATATAGGCAAATAGGACAAATGCAATTAACTGGATTAACCACACAAAAGGAATTCATTTAATCATAATAAATTATTTTAATTGTGATAGCTCTATGTTTTATTCAGTGAAACTGCATTACACTAAATGTAATTACACAGAACCAATTATATTCACTACTGAAGATTTAATGATCGTAGCCTTTTGTATCAATTGCATATGGAGACTTTTAATCTATTAGAACAGCAAAACAGTGAACTAGTCAGTTTGCTAAACATGTAAATGACACGTCATTTGCATCTAAAAAGCACATTTTTATAGAAGACAACTGATGTAAAATAGCTCACTTATCAAGATACTAATCCAAGCCAATAAATAGTCAATACTTACAATTCATGATGTCTGAAATGTTCATGATGAATGATCTATAAATATAATATAAATGCTCCAAAACTGCTTTGTATAAAATATCTTCATGTAAACATAAATTAATAAGGCTCAGAAAGCTTTTGTTTTCTCCTGTAAAGTTTTTGGAGATAATTGTTGTTCTTTGCACAGCAACACTTTATATCGAGTTTGCAACACATACTAATACTAAAGAAAATCTATAATCAAATTTTATAACCTCGATTTTACTTTTTTGGACAGCAACATCCGATGGCTTCAACACATTTTAAGACTTTCTCTTTATTTCATTTTAGGAAATATGAAGTTTGAAAATTGACACTTGGTTTGACAAATCACAGATGCCACAATGACAATGCAATCTGTGAGTTAAATCATATCGGACAATATTATCTGATACCTAAATATTTTACCCCTGGTCACTATATTTTCATATTTCCCTAATTCTAAACTAAGCTTTGTGCTTTTTTCCAATTGCTCGGAGTCGGATTTCTCATTTTTAAGCTGACCAAACAGCAAAAGGAAAACAAACCAATACTCCTGCCTGCCTTCTCCCCAAGGATAAACAAAGCTCTGCTCGTACTGTTTCATAGCTGAGAGAGAAGATGAGGATGACCTACTTAAGAGCTCCCATAAATTCAACTTAGCTGAGTCTGCCACTTAGAATGCCCTAGCTCAAAGCAACAATAACCACCAACAGTGCAGCAGGTGCAGCAGTGCTTTCATTTCGCTCACTTCAATTATGTATCATCACTTATTCATATGCTTGCGTAGCGTTTGTGATTCAAAAGCAAATTACGTGTATGGTCGAGTACGTGAAAAGATTCATGGCTAAAAATTGATTATAAGAAAACTGACCTTAAGGACATGCTGCCACATTTATCAGCTGACCCCGGGCGATCATACGTGTCAACTGTAAATAACAAAGTCTCTAGAGATGGGCTTTAATATATAGCTACAGTTATATCTGTACAAAGCAGCTCAGTCTGTAACCGGTACATGCTCTGACAGCAGGAATTGAGGAGTTTTGTGAAGAAACCTGATTTATTTCACACTTACACAGGAAAGAGACTTCTATACCCAGTAATTGGTTTGCTAAATCAATATGTGAAGCTATTATGTCAGTGTGTTATGTCTCGCAGAGCATTGTAAAACAGGTGGGCTGTCACATTTACCCAGTGAACAGTATGGATCATTAATCGATAGGGTTTTCAGGAGGAAAGGGTAAATGGGTAAAAACTGCCACTAATGTGACGTTAGCTCAACACACGTGGACAGCAATACTAATTACCAAGTTATTTATGTCAGCTAGCAGATGTTCATGTTGGCCAGCATCACGGGGGGGTGATGGGGAGAGAGGGGGCACCATCCTACCTATCCAGAAAGAGTAAAGGCAATTTTGCTCTCTAGGACCCCTAGCCACACACGTCTGTGGATTACCCAGGGATTAAAGTTGTGATCTTACTATGATGCCAATCTTAGAACTTTGATAAAAGAAACATAAGTGTAGTCAAGGCCTCAAAGACTGCATTTTATTTTATAATACAGCACTGCTGAAAGCATGACATTCTTTTCGTATGCACACTAAAAGTGTTTAGACGTAGACATAAAAAAGAAAGTGTAAATGAGGCATTCAGAAATGATAATAAAGATTTACATTTACCTTATTTGATCAAAAACAAAGTTAGCTACATTGGTGAACAAAATAAACTTAATCAGTACATTTTTGCAGTTAATATACTACAAAATAATATTTAGTAATATTATTCTCAACGTGTTCACATGAACCTGAACAAGAAACTTATGTGTTCTCCTTTGTTTGAATGCAACAGCGGTTGCATGTTTCAACTAGTGAATGTCACAGTACAACTAGTACTGTCAAACATATCAAATCTGTTTGGGCACCTACAAGGAACAATCTTCTTGTAATTGTAAATTTTAATACACAATTACTTTTTCTGTTTGTTTTAATTGCACATTATATCCTTATTATTTCACTTATAACAGGTAAGAGGTCTATACTAATGTGTGGCTACCAGTGTAACTGATTCCCTTGTATTAACTGATGATGTATCTACTTACAAAAGCTGTAACATGGTCAGTAAACTGACTGAAGTGTAGGGGGCTATAATATCCGTTCAGATTCAGCCAAATGCTTCAGGACTCACTGGAAGGTGCTTTACAGTGGAAATGGACCTGAAAATACTGCAAAAGCAAACCAAGGCTTTTTTTAAGGTGATGAAGGCGAATGTTCTGCAGTGGTCAAATCTGTCAGAACGTTGCTCATCCAGTTGAGCATGTATTTTTAAGTTTAAACACTCCAAGAACCAGCAGAAACTGAAGACTACGGCAGTAGTCCCTGGCAGAGCATTACTAGGGAAGAAACCCAGCATCTGGTGCATCCCAGTAAACAATTGTCGTCCATGGACGTCTAAAATGTGTATAGTCAGACACGTAATTTCAATGTTGTTTCAACAGTTCAAGCGGTTCAAATGTTTACTGGGTTTAGACTTCAGACAGTCACTGACTGCAAGGGTTTTGCAACATGAGTTAGTGAGCAAAAATGAGTTAGTTCAATTTATGACTGTTAGTTTTTCCAAATGTTTTTGCGTTCCTAAAAATGGAAGAGTTATGTATAAAAATGGTTGTAATTCATCTACCGTTCATTCGATTTGGATGTAAATACCCTCAAATTAAAGCTTTAAGCGTATTTCATTCCTACTCCAGTATGTTGTTGTTGATGGGCGAAATAACAATAAAAAGACAACATATCAATATTTATGGACCTAAATATTTGTATTGTTACACCCCCAGTCATCACAATTAAAAACTAGGGTCATTAACTGCCAGCATCATAATCATTCCTGTTGTTTAATTGTGCAAATGTATGCACAAAAGCCAGAATACATGTAGGTGTTATTAATTCACCTTCATGGACCACAGGCAAAATATTATTTTACACAAGCCCAATGGATTTTACTCATATGTGGCCTGTATCTTCATTAATGTTGTTCTTTCATCCAAACTCTTACATGGAGTGTGAACCTTTATGGGCCTTGTTTGAGGTCCAGTATTGCATATAAGAAATGGATTACTTAAAGCCCTCTCTTTTTTATATAACTGAAAAAACAAATTGCAGATACTATAGTACATTTGCAGTGTAATATGCTGATAATAATGCCTTTTCGTTCTTCACACTTGAACATTTACTACATTGTTTATTACAATGCCCAGAGCTAAGCTTCCAGTACAATTTAAATGCTCTGCAGAGAAAAAAAAACTCTAAAATTCTGCTTCCCAAAAACAGCCTTTAGAGAGCTAAGTGTAATGCCTGAAGATATAAATCCCTGTGTAATTTGACTTGATTTTATGGCGAAACCTTTCAAACAAGCTGAGTAGCTGCAAAACCACGACGCTTCACTATAGACATTTCCATTAAAGCCACTGTCTAGTGGCTTCAAATTAAGAAACAAAGAGTGCTGTTTATTTCCAAATACCAAATTATGGTTGGAGTTTGTAGAAATGCAATGTTATTGAGATGTATCTCTTTTAGATGTTCTTTTGAGGAGTCTACCTGTTCTCTTGGCTTTGTTTCTTCACTCAGTTTTATTCTAATTGGGTCATGAATTCTGAAATGCTTTACCAGTGCTTACTTGATGTAATTAAAATGTAAATTTGTTCTTTACGGCGCCACTTGAGGGCCACATTAAACTAACTGCTGCTTTTATACACTTCTTACGTTGAAGTCATTTCAGATATTTAAAATATTCCACAGATTTAGGCTTAGTCATTGCCTTGAACATGTCCACATAACCGGAACTGTTATGAAAGCACTTGTTAGTCATCCGTCGGGTATGAAATCTTTGCTATGTATACCACCACTGCTGGACAAACATGGTGATTCTATGAGAGGTAGCTTTCTTATTGGGGTTTGAGTCACTGTCCCAGACTTGAATTAAACCTTCTTGTCTTATTTGCCACATTGTCGGAGGAACATCAGTGTCTTGAGGTTTTCTGAGAGTAGTAGTATTTATTACCCCACTTTAGTCACAACTAGTGCCCCCACCACATGAAGCTACCAAGCCAGGAGGGTGAAGGCTAACATATCGTCACTGTCCAAAGAAAAACAAGCATCTCGAAAATGGCAACTTTACAGGAGAGGCCAATTTTTCTTCAATGGAACCAGACTTTTTTCCAAGTGATTTTGGGCCATTTCTGTTGGCCCATTCATCATAACATTTTCACACAGTGTAAATGGCAGCTGCTGTGTTCAGATAATGCATAAAAGTAAAAATCAATTAAAATGGAGTTTCAGGTTTTTCTTTAGACAGCGAGGATATGCTTCTTCCTCCACACCTTTTCTAACTGCTACTAACATGACGTCAGCTCGACACACTTGGAAGGCAATACTCACTGCCAATCCTGTTATGTCAGCTAACTACCCACCGTAAGAAAGTGAAAGCATTTTTTAATGGATGGCTGTGGAATCACTGGGGAACAGGGTAAACACAATTGATGACAACGTGACATGAGAGGCTTTGTTTAATGATAGGAACAGTCAAAGTGACTACACAGAGGCATAAACTACGGTGGCCGAGAAAGCCCAACGCACTGCAAGTTAAAAACGAGCTGCAAAGTCTCAAAACACAAGCATCAAAATGACACGACTTGCACAACATTAGCCAAACGCGCTGCAAGATCTGAAAACACAAGCATCAAAATGAGACCGCTTGCAAACCATTAACCGAACGCGCTGCAAAGTCTCAAACGCGCAGCAAAC
>CM067490.1:19294080-19523326 GCA_034552555.1 Semaprochilodus insignis | reverse complement strand
GCTCGTTCTGTTTATCACCGAGGCTGTGAGCATTGTCACAATGCCTGCTTTGCCTGCTCGTTTCTGGTAGGCACTCTGGTGATGTGGGGCTGCCAGGGATAAACAAAGGGGCAGCAGGGTTTTGGCCTTGCTGACCGAAACCAGACTGACCTCAGAGTGCCCCGTCTCATGCTGTCCATGCTACTCTAGAGTGAAGTGAAAGTCTGATTTGATTTGATGACAGTTCTGTCCTTCATGTCTCAAATTGTTGAATTCTGTTGAATCCAGGCATTTTGGTGCGATTCATAGTTACAACAAAAATAGAATATAGAAAATAGATTGAATATAGAAATCTGAGTGGAGAAACTATTTACGCAGTGGAAAATAAAACAAACAATGAAAGCTTTTTGGGTTTGGATATTCATATTTGGCCATAAGCATGAGTATAAGGGAACTTTTCATAGTAGAGTTCATAAAGTTTCATGGCACTCTAATAAACTCATCACGGCAGCTGACATAAACCTACATAAACATGTACAAGGGCTTATTCCACTAGGCATTGTGAAGTCAACTTGGCATCAAAGCTGGCAATAATTACTGACACAGGTGTTTACAAATATGTGTGAATAAAATAAAATAAAATAACATATCATAAAAAAACAACAAAAAAATAAAATGTATAATAAAATAAATTACATAATATTCAACAATACCTCTTTTATTTGAAACCATTTTCAGTGCATCCATATAAAACTCATTTTAGTTTCTTTTTTGCCTCCAAAAGTCTAAAAATGTCAGATGGTGCAACCGTCCAGTGATGGATGCTGATTAACTAAGCTATCCAAAAAGGGCATTTAGTGATGTAAAATTCTAAATACAATAGTTTGATTTTACATTGCCAAATGAGGCAAATTTAAAAGGACCCAACTCACTGAAAAACTTTTGTCCACAAGTTCTTACATCCTTAGCGCAACGAAGACAGAGGACTTTTATTTTGACATTCTTTGACGTGAGAGGGTTACTTGGACAAAATTTGGATAAAATATGGTTAGAATGGTTCATTGTACTATGTCATATGCGGTACAACCTCCTCAGGAACATCATGAAAATACGCTTATGTAATTATTATAATAATGTGTATTTTAATGTGTATTTAAAAAAATGTGAATATAAACTCAAATTGAAGGGCAAAGGTTTCTACAGGTCTAAATAAACACCTGTTTAATTTGAAGTTAGTCTGAAAAGTCAGACGGCACAACCAGATAGTCAAATGGTGCAACCAGAACTTTAATAACACTAACTATATTTAAAATGCACATAGACATAAATGAAAATATGTATGTAAAAAATAAGATTGTTTTGATAACACTTCATAAAAATATTCATAAAAATCGATACAGCATTCATAACTCTTTATAATTCTTGACATATGTCTGTATAAATGTCTGTATAAAATGTGCATAAATGTTTATAATAAATGAACATGAAAATGTTACAGCACCACAGTACAAAGCTTCATGGCACAAAGTGCCATAAGGTGTCTTTATTTTATATATATATATATATATATATATATATATATATATATATGTATATAATTATATGTATATATATAAAGATGGTTTAAGCTTGCTTAATGACCACAAAAAGGCCTCCCTGGAACTCACCTTCACATATTTAAAGCCCAGTTAAAAACGTATCTTTTCTCAGAATGCTTTCATTCTCTTGACACTGTGAATTTGCACATACCAGTGTGCCTGAGCTGCGAGTCTCTCCTCCGCCTCTAGTTCAAATTTTCTCAGGACTAATCTGTTAAGTAAATATTAGGTGGATCACTAGTGTAACCACAACCAGGCGTTCTTTTGAACACACATTTTATCCAGGACTGCTACATGTGTCGCTCTTACTGCATAAAGTTCAAAATTAAAGCAGCTTGTTTTTTTTTTATTCTACATGCTGCTGTGACACACCGAGTCGTCCTAGAACTGGTGTTTTTGTGTATGCTTTGTCGAAGGTGTCTGATGGATATCAGGAAACTCCAGAAGCAGATGCTGGTCCTCCTCCAGGCACTGAGTCCATTCAGGTCCGCAGGCTGTCCTCCAGAAACCTACAGCTGCCCCCTCTGGTCTTCCGGCAGGCCGAACAGAATGACTGGGAGCGCAAAGAGACTGAGCAGATGCCCAGACCCACCACTCTGGCGCTCCGCATCCCACCACTCATTGCCATCACCTCAGCTGACACCAGCAGGTGAGCACAATGGATCACTTTAGAGCTTGTAGTTTCTTTCTGTGAAGTGTGTGGTAGCAAAAGACTGATGTGTTTGAGATGACGGTAAAACGTTTGTAAAATTACAGCCAAACGATTACTGAAGATCACTTCACTGGAAAACATCTGCAGGCACATGCACAAATAGACACAAAGGCATTATACCCCCAGTGTCATCTTGGGTGATGGGTATAAAAAAGTATTTTGTATTGCTTTCAGCATTCTTCAAGCTCGGTTTTAGCTAGTTGTGCCTCAGCCTTGCCCTGGAACCAGAGCTGAGCTTTACAAATGTACAATCTGATCTTGTATTTCTATATCGAGTGTGGTTCTTAGCTTCTGGCTGGTAAGAGTGTGAAAGAGAACTTTCTATCCATAAATATAATATTCTACTTTTAACAAAATCAAAAAATTAATGATGTTCTATAATGGCTATTAGACTAGTGTAATAAACTACTGTAATTCACTACAAAAGTACAATGGTCCAACTGTCTAGTTTACTGGACATTAAAGTTTGTCTAGGTAGAAATAAATAAATACTGTTTACAAGACAGAGACACACAACACAGAAGGCATACATATAGAACATTTCTGAAATAAATACAGGATCATTCAAAAATAGTGTTTGATTTAGTCTTGGAGGCAACTGAGTATCTATCTCGATAGCTTCCATATTTCCATATAACAAGGCGGTTATGTCCAGTACACTGTACATTCGGAATGAGGAAGAAATACCACAGCTTGTGTTAAATGGAACGGAAACCACGCTTGGTCTCATGAATTTTATAGCATAATATCTGCCTTTATTTCAGTTCACAAAGTGCATCATCTCGTTTATGGAAAAACACTTCTATGCAGTACCACATTTTAGTTTGTATAAAACTGAATATTTCAAGATCATATGCAACTCAAACCCATGTGTCATAGTAATGATTTAGGGTAAGAGGTCATGTAGCCAGTCTCTAAAGGCAAGTGTAATTAACTCAGCAAATTGCAGTTCAGTATGTATTTGCATACCTGTCTCTAACACTATACCACTTTCAACTGCTTGTAAACAGAACTAAGTAGCATTACTGCATTGGGAGAAAAATATGGTGTGCATTCGCTGCTGCAAGTCACCCTGCAAAGCCTGAAGTAATAATGTAATAATGTAAAAGTGAAAAGGTTAGAAAAAGTGTCAGGTTGGAAGTTTTTTGATCCAAAAACAAAGTAACTTCACATTCACAGGTTCAAAACGGAGGTTTAACTTCATGTTTATGTCTCAAATGATAAATCAACTTTATACTGATGAAGATATGATCACAACAGTTTACTTGTATCCTTGGAAGACACCTCCTTCACCAAGATTTGAGTTCTCTTTGAATACTGTTTCACTGCACTTGCAGATTCATCTGCTCAGGGAAGACGTTTCAAATCACATCCCACCCTACATGGGTGTTGCAATTACACATTTCCACCAGAGAGGTCTCCAAATCCCCAAATCTCACATAGTGTAGCATTAATTTATAGCTCAGTAAAAATATAACAGGGTTAATTAAATGTGTATCAGTATAAGGCAAGCAGGTAAGTAATTAGTCCTTCCTAAACATTTTGAGAGCATTTTAACAAGAGTGGTCACACTGAATATCTTGCTAATTGAGGTTAAAGTTTATGTTAGGAACCGTTCTTATCGTCTCATCTCCAGTTGGGCGAGTGTGCTTGAGGACATGGTATGAGTGCATGTGTCCTCAGCAGGAGTTCAGTGTCCTTCAGAGACAGTGTGGAGGGCTGGGTGTACTGCAGATGTTACATCACCTGCTGTAAAAGTTAATAGTAATAAATTCTATTTTCAGCTAATGAGTTAATCTAGGTGGTTTATCTCTTTTATGAAGTTCTGTCCTTTTTAAAAAGTATTAAGTGGAAAGCGACCGAGTAAGCAATCAGGTAGGTTACTAAGGAAACCTAACTTGTTTTGTTGTTTAGTCCATTGTCCTCACTTACCCTGTCTGCCCCTGAGCTTTGGAACAGTTGTGGAATTGAGCAGGGGTTTTAAGGACACATGGCTCATGTGGTTGAATAATGGCCTTCTTGATTGGAAGTAGATGAATAAGAACTTGTGGACTTGAATGGTTTTTTTTTTCTCATAGCAAACATTTGCATGTATGTTTGATCAGATTATATATCTGTAACAATATATTCATTATTCATTTTAAATATTTGTAATGTGTACAACACCAGTGCATGCAGTATCTGGGGCAAAATGCAAAAACAATTCCTTTATCTTTTGGTGTATATAATTAACACAAAAAGAAGAATTACATTTTGAGTCCTAATTTTTAAAGAAGCGTATCTGTTCAAAGTACAGGACAATAGCAATTTGGTGTTTCATTACCAATACATTAACACACTGGAAATACCATTTTGTTTATTTCATTTCCATTCAAAATAGCTATTATGTACATTAGGTTATTCATTTTTCATCTTCGGCAAAAAACGCAGGAAATACATTTAACAGGAAACTCCACAGAAGCTCCTGACACTGAGTATATCAAATCTATGAGCACTTAATGTGTCCACACTTTACTGTTGTGCACCTCCTGGTGCTTTAACTCTTCCATTCCTCCAGTCTTAAAACCAACCTGCTACAGCTGCCAAGAAAAGCTGTTCTCACTGGCATTATGCTCCCCTTCAAACAGACACTGACATTCACTCATCTAAAATGGCTAAAGGAGAGATTTCTGAGGAGATTAGATATGAGATAATCCACTTGCAAAAGGAGAAGTGGAAAGTCCAAAACTGAAGTTTAAAAGGCGAGAAATCAGACCTCCAAAACTGAGAGCTTCAGATAAACAGCACTCAGAGCTTTCATTTCTAAGTGTGAGGAGGAAATCTGACTCCACTGGGAGAGGACTCCACAACTTAGTGCCACTGGTCTGAAAGGATAAGGAAATAGATTTGCAAATCAAGCAAGGAAGCTGCTGATTTTTCCAGAACAGGAACTGACCACCCCACAGTCCAGACCTGAGCATTATTGAATGTGTTTGGGTGTTACATGGGACAAGACGAGGAGGCAGGATGCAAGCGCAAGTCTTTGACGAAGAACCAATAAGATCAAACAAAAACCAAAGACACTAGGAAAAATAAGAAACTAAACACTACTAAGACCAAAAACAGGGAAACACAATAACCGACATGGAGACAAAACACCAAGCAAGAACAAAGGGAACAACAGGGAGGCTAAAAGCACAAGGACTAACAAGGAACACCTGGGAAGGGGCGGGGCCACAAACTAGGGACAGGTGAGGGGCCTGACAAGAGGTCAGAGACAGGAGGAGCTATAACCCAAACAAACAGAAGCACATGGAACAGAACAACAAAAGGCACACAGAAGTGACAAAAGAAAAAGAGACAGAAACAGAAAACCAAAGAAAACAGAGACAAACAGGGGCAAGACAAGACAGGAGGTGACATTGGGATGAATTGGCATTGTGAGAAGCAGAAAAGGCTACTTCTAAGATTGAATCTTGATGATGTGGAACAACATTCCTACATAGAAACTCACCACCGTGGATCCGAAAGGATGTGTAGCGGTCGAGCAGCCATGACTGAGAAAAGGAGAGGACATTTCACTAGAGCACTGGAAGTGGTTTATTTTGTTTCTGCTTTTTTCCCCAGACCCTGTAAATGAAGAGCTTGTATTTTTGACTACTTTGACTACATGCCTACATCTTATCAGATAACTTTTAGCTCACTGAAGCTTTGTAGCCTGTCAGTAGTAATGACAGAACTAATAGCAAAACTGACATCTTATTAAAACTGGATACAATGGACCAAATCACTTTGATCAGGCTTTCTCATGAGGAATCCGTTTGAACACAGCATCTAACAGTTAAGATGATCACGGCAGTATGATGCTTTGGGGAAACTGGAGCCTGATAGCTTGATTAAGCTTTAATTGCTTTGAAAAACTGAGAGCCATATTCCATTTATTCCATTACTTCATCTTCATTGTAAAACATTACAATCCTGAACAAATACACATTCAAGCATGAACACATGAACATGTCTGTCTTTCTCTCTTTCTTGCTCTCTCTACTTTTCTCTTCTGCTGAATGTGTTTTACACAGCAAAAAATGAAAAAAATTCAGAGGCTCCCCACTGCTCACAATCAATGTCCTCCTGCAGCTATTCTCTGAAAAGCTGCTTCATACCCGCCCTAAAATGTATTTTTAGGCTGGTCTGCCATATTCTGTTTTAGCAGTCCTGCTCTAACAGCTGATTAGAGGGTTCAATCTAGTGGTATTGGCTGACAGAATTCTACCTTCCATTAAAGTTCAAATGTCCTCCAAGCCTTTTTACCGGATCAAGCTGTTTTTTTAACCAAGCATGAAAAAAAAAACAACAAGAAATGACTTCTGCTATATTGAACCACAAATAGTACTGTGTTTCTGTGTTGTTCAGGTAGAAACCAGCATTCCCTGGATGTAGCTTCCATCGCAGTGTATTTGATAACATTAGGGCCTCTGTACTTGAAGGCACTCTGAATTGGAGTACTGCTCTTGGATTAGTTCAGTTTTCTAAGCAGTGCACCAGTCCCCAGTAAACATACCTTGTACCTATACATTCAGCATTTTGTAAGAAACACCTACCATGCAAGTATACTTTGTATTCTCAGCACAGCAGAGACACGATAAGAGAATGAGGACGTATTACTCCCCCGATGGCATATTCCAGCTTCTTGTCTTACATGGTGATGGTTCTGCTACAGGTTAGATCATAACCAATGAAAGGAACAGTAAATGCAAGGATGGCTGAAGCTTTTGCCAAACGACTGTTGCCCCCCCACCACACTCTCAGCAAGCAAACAAAAAAGTGATATAAATGGAAGTAAAACGAAAGTTAACTGGAGACGATCTTGGTGAGTAAAGGGATTGTAGTCTGACTATGAACTCTTAATGTTTCTGCTAGACTGGTGTGTTGATGGACAAACAGATTGTGACGAGTGCTGAGCTAAAATCAAGTTGATGTTTATTAAACAGATCTGTAGTCAGACAGCAGCAACAAGAGCAAAGAGGACATAACCAAGGGGCAAAGACAGAGTCGGAGTAAGGAAACAGGCGGGAGTCAAAACCAAGCAAACAATCAGATCAGGCAGAGGTACCAAAGAGAAAACAATAAGAGTAAACCAGAGAATCAGAATGGAGTCAAAAAACAGAGTAGCAAACAAGATCAGTAACAGTGAGAACTGCTCTGTACGCACAGCGTAGCAATACTTTGCAATGAGCCAGCATGAGAGAGGAGTATTTGTACAAACAGACTTGATGAGAAACAGGTGTGTATGTTTAGTATTCTGGGGATGGGGATCTGGAGAACGAAACGGGATTGGAAGTTGGGTATTGGGTTATGGGAAATGGAGTCCGGGGGGATCAGAGGTGAGAGGAAAACCAGAAGGCGTGACAACTGGTAAGAAGTAAAGGGGGAGGAGGACGTGCATTTCCTTTTCTCTTACGAAAGGGGTGGACATGTTGCCCTCAGTTTTTTGGAGTTTGAATTATCTTACCAATTGTTCCTTTATGGCAAGACACTACCATCAGAAATGACAGTTTTGGTCCCATCAATCACTCCTCAGATTTTGAATAAATTGCATGTATAACATTGTCTCACCTTAAACTGTGTTTTCCACTTCATTCAAAATCTCAGCTTTTAGAATACCTACATGCATAACATTTCACTTGTTTGTTTCTAACCTTAGGGATATTAGGATTTACTAATGTCTTACTCTGCTACAAAATTACTCAAAAAATGTCTTATACAAACATCCTTATGCAAGGGCATCATGTTTTCTTGATTACACAATTGTCAGGCTTCCGGGTTTCCCCTCTGCCTCTGATCTCCCAAACTCCAACTCCCAGAACCCACCACCCAATGATGTCATAGTCACATGTCTGTCATCACCCAATCACGCCCCGTTTCCTCGTTCCTGAGTATTGATTGTTCACACCTGCATCTAATTTAGTCTGTTTGCATATAAACTCCTGGTTCACACTCACCCATTGCGAAGTATTGCCACCTAGTGACCTTACTGAGCGTTCTACCTTGCTATTTCTGACTGTTGCTCTGATTCTGACCTTGCTTGTTTATTGATTACTCTTCCGTCTTTGCCCTTTGGGTTTTGTTTGCCTTTCTTATTGTCTTTTGGTCCTGACTCTTGCTTGTTCATTTTGGTCTCATGATTCTGCCTGCTCCCTCTGATATGTTTGCTTGGCTTCTCTTGTTTAGCTCTACTGCTAAATTGTTATTAAACCCTTGCTCTGCCTTTAGCTCAGCGTGAAATAACAAACTCCAACAATAAAACATATTTGTTTAATTCAGATTTGTTATGTTAAGTCTTTTCTCTGGAATGTGCCTTTTTAATTCTAATAATCATCCGTTTTAATACTATATATCTGTGTTGATGGGCAAACAGAGTGTGACGAGCGCTGAGCTAAAATCAAGGCGATTTATTTTGACAGATTTGTAGTCAGACACAGCAGCAACAAGAGCAAAGCGGACATAACCAAAGGGCAATGCAGAGTCAAAGTCAGTAAACAGGCAAGAGTCAAAACCAAACAGTCAGATCAGCAAAGGTACCAAAAGGGTAAACAGAGAATCAGAAAGAAGTCAAAAACCAGAGCAGCAAACAAGATGAGTAACAGGGAGAAAACGATCAGTTCACAACAGGATGGCAATACTTCGCGATGAGCCAATGTGAGAGAGGAGCATTTGTACAAACAGACTAAACGAGGAACAGGTGTGTATGATCAGTACTCTGGGGAGGAGGATCTGAAAAACGGAAAAGGATTGGAAATCTTTCTTCTCTTTCAACCTCAACTAAACTGAAGGCAGGATGAGATTTGGGATGCTTCCAGGGTGGTCTTCCAACATACTTCATCTTGAATGCCTCTAAACCTGGTTTATTTATGATCCGTTCAGCAGGGGAGCTCAACTCTTGCTGAATTCTTCACGAGTGATGACACATTTATCTTGGGCAAATCGCTGACTTCATCAAAGCTGTGGCTAATTCTGGGCCACTGTCCCCACAGCTGGTGAAAACTCCTGCCAGGGCTTTGGGCTGCTTTCAGTACCAATACTGCTGATCCCAGCACTTCCATTTTGGCATCGCATTATATAATCAATCTGGTCAATCAGCATCATTATAGCTGACCATTGTTACCTGTCTTACCCCTTTACTTTCAGCCAATGATCAATAACAATGATCAATACTCTGCTCTCCGCTCATTATGCTGGATTATGTAAGGGAGGTGACTGTGGTTATCCTCTTTATCTTCAGCTCAGGTTGATAGCCAGCTAAAAAAAAAACACAACCACATACAAACATAACAGTCTCCTGGGTGCCCTTGGAAAGATGGGATATGTTGAAACTGATGATCTTGGACTGGCAAGACAGTGAACTGGGAGGCTTGCTGACCAACAAGAGCTGAAAAATCAAAATTGCAATAGCCCCTTTCGCCTTGTTCTTCAGTGCTCAGGATGCATAGGAGAGGACCCAGGACTCTGGACGATTTAGAGAGATTGTGCAAAGAGGAATGGTCGAAGATCCCTCTCTCTGTATTCTCCCGATTTGTGAAATGTTATAGAAGATTAAGTGATTGTTGTCAAAAGGGGGTTGTACAAAGTATTAACATCAGGGGTGCCAATAATTGTGGCACAGATGGTTTCATGTAAAATAATTATTTCTTAATGATTTTTTCCCCTCTGAATAAATACACTTGAATGAAAGGTTGGATTTTTCTCTTTTTTTGCATTGTTGTCCTATATTATTAAAAAAAAAGAACTTATTAGAAGCCTAAGACCACATCTTAACAAGGCGTGCCAATAATTGGTGTGCGCTGTACATAGAACGATAATGAGAATGTAGTGATTCACATTTGTCTCAAATGAGCTAGACAGTGAGTACTGTGGAGATCTGTGCCTGTACATAGCTGTGTAGCATGCCGTGATGCAAGCAACTTTCAGAAGACTTGAAGGAGAAATGTGTCATAGAGACACATGACACTGACAAAGGAAAAGCATTGCTGAAGACCTGAGCGTACATTGATCTACGGTTAGACAGACTGTCAACAAATGGAAAAAATTCTGGACTGTTGCTTCTTTCCCTAGGAGTGGGTGTCCTGTTAAGGTCACTCTAAGAGCACAATAGACAATCCTGAAAGAGGTGAGAAAGATGCCAAGGTCAACAGCCAGAGATCTGCAGAAGACTCTGCAAACTGCAAACAATCTTTGTCCAGTACATACTGGAATGCAAAGCATTGCGCTGTACATTAACACAAGAGCCGTCTGGCTAGTTGTTTGGCCTGGTTCTAGTTGTTAAGGAAAATAAGTGAAGCATGGCGGAGGGAGTATCATGGTTTGGGGCTGCTTTAAACAAAGCCTTGCTTCACCTGTCAGTGCACTCTGTGCTCCATGTGAGCAGTATAACAGCCCATTCGCAGCACAGTGTTGTTCGGTGTCTAGGCGCATTAATACAGGACTTGTGGTCGTGAGGCGGCTTATAGGTGCAATTATATAAGCTATTTTACAGCTGCTTTGAACGCGGAACAACCGGAACTTAATAAGTTTGCATTAGTGACACTTGCCAGGTCATTTTTACAGAAGAGCTTCGTCTCGTTGGAAAATCTGCTTTTCTTCTACTGCACAGTGTTTATTAGCAAACTGGATCTGCGTTTAAAAGCGACAGGAGAAAATAATTCAGCTCCACGCAAATACAGAGAGGAGCCTTCTTCCTAATGAGCTCAAAGCGATGCTGCAAGCTCTGTTGTGCCGATTATTTATTCCCCACCTATATTCCGGCAGAACTCGGCCAAGACATAGTAGTTCATACTCACAAGCGGTGCGTCTATTTGCATATTCCACCAGGATTGGCTAGTCGTGCATCCTCCTCATACAGACCGTTGATTTGCATATTGCGCTAGGATTGGCTATTAGTTTGATTTGCATATTGCCCTGGGATTGGCTACGTGTTCAAGCTCGCTGATTCGACTAGAGGCTGCTTGTGAATATACTAATAACCAATCCTGGAGCAGGAGGCGGAGCTTGTCCGAATACGGGTGGCAAACAAACAGCGCCTCTTGCACTGGCGGCAGCTCCGGCCACACTGGGCGGAAAATGAGAGCGCTCCTCAACGTTCACACAGCACCGGCAGCCGCCTCGCCCACTTGAGCACACCTACCGGCTCGGAGCGGAGAAGCACAACGAGTGAAACAGCGAGCGGGGGCTGCTCTCCCACACACAGACAGTGAGAGAGAGAGACCAGAAAGCCCGAAAAGCGAGCCAAAATGGACCGAACCTACGCCGTGGATACGGGTCACCGACCTGGTCTGAAGAAATCGCGGATGTCTTGGCCGTCCTCTTTCCAGGGATTCAGACGGTAAGGGTACGGGTTATCATTCACATCGAGAGGGATGGTGTCGCTTGGTCGAGTGCACTTTGTTTGGCGGTCAAAGATGTGCTTAGCGCTGCGTCTTAGATCTCTACAAGGAACCCCAGTGTGAAGTTTAAAGTCTGCTGCTGGCAGTTGCTGGAGTAGCCAATAATACTATTACTTTATAATCCGTCCTTTAGCTTTTAAGCTTGGGGCATTTAAATAGGATGACAGGCTGCAAACAGAGCTCTGTACGTTATGTCGTTTAGATAGATGAAGTACTGACAGGTGAGATGAACAGAAGCCTGAATAAAACACCTCTTCTGGCCAAACTTAAAAAGTTAAGCTCAGCTTTATTTCTGGAGGCTCAGAAGCGCAATTTCTGCTCCATTTGCATTGAAGTTGCCCGCTGCATCAGAGTGGGCTTTGCAGGGTCACTCTCAGGCTGGTGGGCTCTATCTTCTCGAGCTGCTGGGTTTGAAAGGGAGGAATACCATGTCGGATGGAAATGTGGGTGCCTCCTCTCTGATCTTGTGCAGTCCACGTCTTGTCGCAGTTCCATGGGATTTGGCACGAGTGCACTGTGCGGTCACTGTGGTCAGAAGTAGATCATGCAGAACTGATCTACTTTAAAGGTGTGAGGAGTAGCACTCGGATTGCATGCTCTGTTACTGTCGGACGGATGCCTAGCAGTGTGCATTACCACAACATCAGAATATGATGTAAGCTCCTTGTTGAAGCTGTCACTGGAGAGGGTTTGGAAAGCTGTGGAGCGTCATGAGATTTCACTTAACTGTGGAACATTGCGTTCCTGCTGCAGTGCTTTTGATTTCTTTTACGGTGGACATTGTATGTTGTTGTCCACAGGGGGGATGAACTGTGCCTGAGGAAAACAGAGCATATGTGATGGATGTGAGCTCATGTGCTGGTGGTCAGTTTGATCAGCAAATGTGAGCTTCATTTGGAAACAACAAAGTATGGTCTACTAAATGGACGGTGATTAGGACTAATTGAGCTCTGTGATTATAATGCCTTCTTGATAAAGGCAGCTTTTAGAGCAAGAATCACTTCTGATCCTGGCCTGCGTTATGAACTTTACAGACTTTCTGCATAATTTCTGTAGTAACTGACATAGTAATTGGTTTGATGTCAAGTGGTCCGTTGTGGAGAACACTTGACCAGCCCCAATTTCTTTACATTGGTGGAGATAGCGACCACAATGTCTACAATGCAGAGACATTTTATGTGCTGTCCATAATGACCAGTGAACTTGTATGTGAACGATATGTTTAATACGTAGCATCTATTATGGTATAATAGTGATAAAGCTGAAAAGAATGTTTTCTTGGAAAATACTGTATGATTTAAGAAGAAAACACTTTCTCTTCATGAAACAATGTCTTGGGCCCCAGGCAGTGTGTTTGTGTAACTATGGCATGTCTTTGAAAGAGTGCAATATTCAAATTGCAAGAGCTGCAGTTTTAAGTATAGGCCATATTATCAAAGCCGTGTCTTATATGGGGAATGTTAACTTAATATCAGAGCTTGTAAACTGCCTGTAGATGAGTTAGACCAATCAGAGCCAACCAAACAACTATATGCTATGGCATCACAACCACAGCTAACTTGGAAAAGGGGATGCTCTTTTCTTACCGACCATATAACAAGTCTGGACTTCCCTGAAAATAATCACAGTTTAATTCGCGGTCGCAACACTGATCAGAAAAATCACAATTAGATATTCTTCCCAAATCCTTCAGCCCTAATGTCATGTAATAACTTCCTGTGAGTGAGCTTTTACTGATATTAAAAATGCCTGCTTCCTATCAACACCATGGTCAACAGTTCTGAGGAGTCAGTGGCTCTAGAGTGGAATATTACACATCAACCCCCCCTTAATGATGTTAAAGTTTTGATTATGCAGAGATGACGGAAAGTCGCATGAATTTCCCCTTTAAAAACCTGTTTTTATTAATCATACACATAAATCGTCTATTGATCATAACTCAGGGCTTGTTTTTCCACCTTGAGTTGTCCTCAGTGAGATAAAGCTCGCCGCTTGGACACATAATTAATGTGTCAGGGTGTCCCTCTCGCGCTGATATTCGGCCTTTGCTCATTTTCATGCATGGACAGCATTCGGGCACAGTGTTTTTCTAGGGAATTTCTTGTTCATCCTCATTAATGAGTCGTGCGTCGATCAATCACCATTTATAGTGAAGACAGTTACTCATTTCATGTTTACTGTTAAAATAAAGGCCCCAAATAAACCGACCAGAGCAGACGCAAGCTCCGGGTCAGTTTAACAGCGATAGCACACTGTCCAGTTCGCATCCTTCTGAATAAGATGTCTTAGTTGCTGTATATTACTCTCGGGGATGTATCGCTGTGACAGTGTGTTGCTTTATCTGTGGAGAGCAGCCCTCAGAGGCGTTGTAAAAGCTATAGCTACTTTCATGCAGCGAATGATATGACATGCCATTTTCTGCAAGTAGCCCGTTATAGTGGTGGCTGGGCTGCCATCTAACTTCAGGGTTCGAAGTAATTAGATTTCACTCAATCAAACAAAGCTAGCTTTAGCCAAGAAGTCATATGCTCTTGATTTATTCATTTATGTCACTGTAGACATTTTGTTCTATGGAGCATCATGAGATTTCACTTAACAACTGCACACTAAAGGATACATGTTCTGTGTCCATTCTTCTCATCTCCAAAAACTGGTTTCCTTTACTTATGTAGTACCAGTCAAAAGTTTAGACACCCATTCACTCACTATTGCTTTTTTCTATTCTTCCTTGTTTTAGAATAATAGTGGATAAGACCTGCACTGCACTTCACCTACTATTTACAACAACATACTTAACTGAACACCTGGCTACCTCAACATACTGTACTTTCCTACATGTACACTTACACTAAGCCGTATTTTGCTCTACTGCATATCGTCGCTGTCCAAAGTCGATTTTTACTTGTGTGCATCATTTGAATACAGCAGCTGCTGTTTACACTGTGTGAAAATTTCATGATGACTGGACCAACAGAAATGGCCCAGAAGTGCCTGGAAAAAAGTCTGGTTCCATTGACTTCCATTAGAATTAAAGTAGGTTTTTGCCCTCTCCTGTAAAGTTTCCAATTTGGAGATACTTGTTTTTCTTTGGACAGCGACGATATGCTAACTGCTGTTTGCACCGCAGTTCTAGTATTGTAACATACTGACACACAGTTACTGCTCTTGCACATTTTGCACACGTCTTACTGTTAATGCACACATTGTAATGTGTCTTTTTGTCTTTGCACTGTACTTACTGTTTAATATTTTTAATCACTGCACTGGAGAAGTGGCCGAAAAACATGGTTTATTACACCGTACCACCCTGTATTGGTATAATGACAATAAAGTTTAATTTAATTTTAACACATATGGATTCATGCAGTGATCAATAAAGTGATGAGAATCTTCTATTTTAGATTTTTCAAAGTAGGCCCCCTTTGCTCTGATGTAGCCTAGCACACTATTTGCATTCTCTCACTGAAAGGCCTTGAAGAACATATCCTAATAAAATAAAGGATAAAAATCCTAAAAAAATTATGTTAAAAACATGCTTTTAAAAATGAAATTTGCTTTAGCAATAAATGAGCTGTTTGCAGTACTGGGTAAAAGTCACAGACCTCTCGTCATGTGTTTCATCATTTCTCAAGACATTTAATTATTAACACATATATGTATGAGAAAATCATACAACTATATGTTATAGCATGTTTTCAGTATGTAGTGAGTGTGTCCATCATTTGCCTTTACCACAGGGATATGTTTCCACACCTCCAAAGTTCAGTCTTAGAAGTTGGTAGCTGTGATTTTCTGCTGTGGTAAACCCATTCATTGATACTGAGGTCAGGGCTCTGGGGTGGGTTTGTTTGGCAGTATTCTTGGTTTTGTCTCTTTTTTTCCTTTCTCAATAACAGCTTCTTTACAGCTACACATCCTTTCAGACTTATAGCGTTGAGTTGTGGGATTACACAACAGTGGGATTACAGAGAAAAACATCTGTGGATTTTTTCAGACCTGAAGCAAGAGTGGAGCTTGATTCTCCCTCTCAAAAATAAAAGCTTTCAGTACTGTTAATCTGTTGAGGACAGTTTTGGTGGTCTTTAGCAGTGTTTCTCAACCCTTGTGCTGGAGGCACCCTGCCCTGCACATTTTAGTGCCTTCCCTGCTCCCAACACAACTGGTTCAACTTACCAGCTCATTAACAAGCTGTTTCAGAGTTGCAGGGGGTGTGTTAAAGCAGAGAATACACTAAAATGTGCAGGGCAGGGTGCCTCCAGGACCAGGGCTGAGAAACACTGCTCTGTAGGGCTGTGTATTGGCAAGAACCTGGTGATACGATATGTATCATGATGTGGGGGTTACGATTCTGTGTATTGTGATATATAGTGATTTGTTTTTCAAACTCTGCTTGTTTATGTTGGAGTAGAAGAGTCTAATGGCTGAAGATGGATTACAACACTGCTATCCAGCGATCAGGGGTTTAAACACAACACAAAATAAATGAACCACTCTCTGCCACCAATCCATAAAATCAATACTGAGTTTTTAAAAATCAATACAGTCACAAAAAGTAATATTGTGGAAGTATATTGATATCTTCTTACAGCCCTAGTGTTTTGCCAGGTCTTGCACAATAATTAGGGATCCCTTTTACTCTGTATTTGTCTCATTTTTTTATATTCAGTTTGAAAAAAAAACTTTTTCATTTATTTTCATCTACTTTCCTCTTCCATATGCAAGTAGAATTTCTTCAGAAATGCGTACTAATGTCCATTTTAACTGGGAGGATAAATAAAGGACCTCTCCACTAGGGCTGAAATATTTTTGAAATATCAAAATCGCAGTTTAAAAGAGTGCAATTTTTCAAGAGCTGCAATTTAAATAATGGGCCATTTTATCGAACCCATGTCTTATATAAGGAACGTCAACATAATATCAGAGCTTGTAAACTCCCTGTAGATAAGTTAGACCAATCAGATGCAACCAAACAACTATATGCTGTGACATCACAACCACAGCTGAGGCGAGGGGATGCTCTGGTCTTACTGACCAAATAAAAGGACTCCAGTTTAAAATGCAGTCGCAGTACTGATCAGAAAAATCGCAATTAGAAATACTTCCTAAATCCTTCAGGCCTAATCTGCACAGTACTGCATTTTCCTAATTCACACAAACTTCAAGCATGTCTGCACAATCCTGTAGGTCAGTGAATTTTATAAATATGAAAAACATAGATATATGTATATTTGAACTGGCACTGTGTGTGTGTAAAGACAACTTTTCTCTGTTAAAGAAACACCAGATTATTTGGGTGAATTGATGTGAAAAACACTTTCAGTTAATAAATGATAATGCCATTTCCTTGTTTACTTGCTAGTTCAACATATATATTACTAATATCATTTCTCAGCCCTGTAGGACAGTTGTTGAAGTATATTATTATGTTATTATTGCTACCTATGAGTAATGGGTACAGTGGCGTAAGTAGCGATATAATAGGTCCAAATAAGACCTTAGAGGAGCCGGTCACCATGGGTTCCCCCTGTCCACTTTAGAGGCCCTGGAGTAATTGCCCCATCTGCCCTGCAGGTTCTTAAAGCACTGGTCAAGGGCATGTCTTAGATCAGTAATCTGCAGTATGGAAGTTAGTGTGTATTGTATTCTTACTTGTTATGATGGCTGTACTTTCTCGAGCTGTATGCCGTACGTGTCCCTCCTTGTTTGTCCTCTGGAAGGAAGCCAGTGAGTTTACATAAGATTTCCAGCAATACCATCAGATCATGTGTGAGATCCATGATTCTCACAGACATGTGGAGCAAGAATAGTTTTTGCACTAGCAGGAGTGCTAAGGTCAGTCGCTTGAGTTGTGCTGAGAAGCCTTTCAGTGAAGCATCATGCTTAACTGCTTAACAGCACAAATTACAGTTACACCACTCATTCCACATTCCACTGTAAAAGTGCTTGGTTATTCAGTGGGCAGTCAGATTCATGCACTAGCCAAAGCTAGACAGAGTAATGGATATACAAATCCACATTAATGATAACCTAATAAAATTAAGTTCCATGCAACTACAGGAAACACAGCCCACCATTTGCTGTCTAATGATAATAGAGTTGCTAGCTAAATGGAATCTGTTTAGCTTTTGACTTGCTTTCTGTCTGTCTGTTTATTTTATTGTCAACCAACAGGTCAGGATAGCAGCTAGTTACCTTGAACATTGCTTGATTTTGATTAGGTTATCACAATCAAAAGACAGAAAATGTACATCAGAATACATCAGTTTTTTTTTTTTGGAGACATAACAGTAGATTCCAGATATGAACACAGAGATGCATAGAGACTCAGAGGAGATTTTTACAAGTGTTAAATTTTAAACATATTAAAGGTTTGATGTAATTTGGTTTTATACAATCTGGAAAATATGTTCAGATTTGTCCTTCAGCGAGAGCTATTCTGTGGTGAAATTGTAATGCTTCTTTTTACTTTACAGCATCCAGCAGATATACTCTGCGTTTGTGTATTTGCGAAGGGTATGTTTCAGGTCTTTAACTCCATGCAGTCCCACCGCTTCCTTGTGGAGAGCCATTAGTCATTAAAAATGAATGTAATGCATGCATATCATATATGTCATATATTCTTCACTGAATCAGTTTAAATAAAAAAGAATGCAAGGTGCCATTTCTGTATTGTTTGTGTGATTGCATTTTTAAATGCACTTTCACACAGTCAAGTGGAGGAGAAATCAAAATAAAGAAACAAAGAAATCTGAAAAAAACCTAAATGGAAAAAATGTGTGGAAGAATGCTATAAAACACTATATTAACTACTGCTTATTAACTATGTTAACTGCTGCTTACTTCTTCTGGATTGACTGCATATTTGACACCAGCAATGCATTTCCGCTTATGTAATTCTAATAAATATTGATTTATTTCAGTATGTAATACTATGATTTTGTGCTGAGCTGTCCCTTATACCTAGGGATGCATCAGTACCATTTTTGTCAGCATAAATGTTCAGTGTATATACCCATTCCAGTACCATACTGAGTAATCTACTAAGAATTAAGTAGTTGTTAGGGTAAATAAGGGCAATGTAGCTTAAGCATAATCATTCAAACGGAAAAATAAATAACTGTGTTTGCTAGGTATGCTATGGAGGTAAAGTGCTTCTGTACAACTGTACGCTAAGTACGTTTGATGGCTCCGTTCTTCTGTTCGGATCTGGCTGTTTTTCCGCAGCAGTCTGTAGCATAGAATTGAGGCTAATGCATCTGAGGAGCTTTTACGTCTTGCTGGAGTCTTTTCTTTGACTGGTTGAGCTGTAGTTGAATGTCATCAAAAGCCAGACATTCACTTCACTGTGCAGTTTTAGAAATCTTGTCCTTTGGTGACTCACACTGTACGAGACAATCATGTACGGACCAAGTCCATGAATTATATGCTCGCTCTGTATGAAAATGCTCAGGCTGATTGACATGCTATGTGAAACACAGCCTTTACGGACGGCTCTGTCTGTGGACAATTTCCATTGAAGCTGTTTCATTCAGAACAAGTTCTGAGCTCAAATGCTGAGAAAATGAGCAGCTTTGCTGACTTGTGCCACACAGTGCATTGAAACTAACACCTGGCGATGTTGTAGATGGTAAGACAATATGGTCTCTCTACAGCCTGTAAAGACAGTTGGTTTATCACAAGTTCCTACTTGACAATTCATTTCAGCCAATCTGGAAATTGGGCCTATACAGACTGTGGTTGACAAATGTTGACTTTTTTTGCCTAGCCTATGTCTCTCCATCCGTTTTGGGGAAGTAGTTGTAATTGTTGTATTTGTGGTTGTAATTGTACAGTGCATTCCTGGTGGGAATATGCCAAGGCAGGATATTAAAAGAGACATCCGTCATTGCCAGATTCACTGAGCTGTTTGTTCATTAGCATGGCAAACAGTACAATAGGCTTATGTCACATGATATCAGGGGATATTGAATGTTGATATCAGTCCATGAGTATGAGTAAATGAGCACAGTATCAGGCCAATACCAGTATTAGTGTTAATGTTCCCGTACCTATGACTTTGTGCTACTGTAGTGTCTGGGAAAGGTACAGTTGTGCATTACAGACTTGGAGGAGTGAATTGGTTGGGCTCACCTTGAAGCAAACCACTAACTCTCCATTTCTGAAATGGGAAGGCGGATTCCATGGCCGAGCAATTATGCAATTATGAGCAAGACATCAGGCTATTGTCTACCAGCAAAGTTATTACCGGTATTATCAGTATTCCTTGAGGGTCTAAAATGTGTCTTCACAGTCATACCACATTAGTTCAGGGAGCAATGTTTACTTGATTCTGCCTTGCTGAGACACCCAATTAGAAAGAGCCAGTGGCCAGAGTAGAGGATAGCTATGTAGACTTCCATTGTCCTCTTCCAGTTTGTGTAGGTCAGAGTCAATCACTCTGACATTGTTTGCAATGAAGAGTCCAAGTGAAGCTCAGTGAAAAAGGCACCTCCCGTTTAATCTCAGCGTGCGCTGAGTGTCTGTGGCAGGCTCATAATAGCATGCAGAAGCTTTTGTTCAAGTGGGAGTTACTTGATGCTTCACAGTATTAAAGCTTCTTCACTTTGAGTGCTACTCCCTCCTGAAGTGTTAATAGTAATCACGAGTGCGCTCGAATGAGGCTCGCTCAGAATGCAAGTCATCAGGAAAATTCTGTTAGTCTAAAGCAAACTTGTGATTCCATTCAATTCAATTAGGTGACATCACATTCAAGGTGTTTCCAGGGGAACTTGACAAAATGCATACTAGTTAAGTGCAAATATGAATACATGCATATCCGTAACTTCATATGGTCCATGTTATGAATTTCAGATAACGCGAATGAAAAACACATTCAATCAAACACTAGAATGTATCTTCAGGAAGCATTACAACACAGCAATAATACAGTGTGGTTTTACATTAAGTGTCTTACCATGGAGAATGCAGTGAAATGCAAAATTAAATTTGCAGTTTTTCACTCAAACAAACAACGTGATGTCATGTTCTCACTAATTCTGATGGACAACCGTGAAGCTAAACATGAACATACTTGTCAGTTTCTTGAAGGAGCTTCACACGCATACATATGTGTTGTATGTCTTTTATGGAGCCTTTTTTCCATATAGAACCATTTAGAACCATTTTTGGTTCTTTGTAGAACCATATACAACACATTTTCCGTCATTCTCCATTTTGTTCCATTTGAACAATATGAGCATACTTGTTGTTTTCTTGAGGGAGCGTCACACGCATACATACTTAAAAACATGTTTTTTCAAGAGTTCTTTAGTACAGGCAAGGGATCTGTTTAGAACCTTGAGTTCAATATAAAACCATTTCATGCTTAAATGGTTGTTTGTATGGCAGAATGGTTTTTCAGATTGAAGGAGTTGAATGTGTTGTTTGAGTTTTATAGAGCCTTTTTTTCCCCATATGGCACCATAGGACCATTTAGAACCATTTTTGGTTCTATATGCAACCATATACAACACATTCTCCGTCCTTCTCCATTTTGTTCCATTTGAACAATTTCCAAAATGTGTTATTTTACTATGAATAAACAAAGACACACTTTGCATTAAATGAAACACGTCAGCTTCTTTTCTTCAACTTTTCTGTGGTTTAGTGCTGCAAGATAATACACCGTTTCTTTATTACTCCAAACCATACCTGCCATACCTACCAGAACACGCAATTCAGTATGGTTTATTAGAAGACTACCCCTCCCTCCGGTTTCCCCCAGAATTATTTCAGACATGTGGCAAACACTGTGACATATTGGTTCTTAGGTACTTGAGATATGCTTTCATAAATGTATTAATTGTCACATTTGGATGTTCCTTCCTTCTAACTTTGATAGAAAGTGCCACTAGTAGTGAATGACTAGTTTCATTTTTAAGTGGTTACATTAGCAAAAAAAAAATGTCGATGTTAATGCTGGTGTTATTTGTAAAGCAGTTAATTTCTAGGTTTAATTTATTCCTGGGAAGCAAGCAAACTAAACCAGGCAGTTACTGAATTTATTATCTGGCTAAAGCTTTGGCAGGGAGTGCAAAATGTGCGGGCAAAAATGCCATATTTAAGCGTGGTCTCTGAAGAGGAGGTGTTAACATATTTTCAGTTAGAAAATCAACAAAGCATGTCGTTTGACCAGTGGAGCGTATACCCATACATGCTGAGGAACTTCATTGACCTGAAATGTGGAAGTGACTTTGATACCAGATTTTTTCAGTGTTTGTTTAAGTAATTGCTACTAGCAAGATCTGCATGTAATTAATATTGGTGTTACAGTTTAGCTCCATCCTTGTTCAAGGAGGACTTGCAGTGATAGCTGCTTTATTATCATTAAAGTGTTTATGTAGATGATACAGTTTAAGACTGTTAGACAGTCGAGCTGTGAGCACGGGCCTTGTGACTGACCAGCTGATTGTGACTGATGTACTGGCTGGCGTACAGAATTAATGTGAAGCTGTGAAAATGCAGAGCTTCATGTGGGTGTGGGAGGCTGTTGGGGTAAAGTGCTCAGGCTGATGGCTGTTGATGGCAAACCTGAAAAGAGGTGTAGAGTAGATATCAGAATGCAGGATCTGTTGATGTAACATGTTGCACACTGTATTCTATAAGCAACATAGGAAAACATTTACTTGATGGGTTGGTAAACAGGTGATCATGTCATGCGGTTTGTGTGTAATAATCTTATTTCCTATTTAATCTGCTCACTTCATGATTTAGGACAAACAAGCTGCTTGTTATCGTTTGCTTTGGGTTCCATGCCATGTCCCATGTTTTTGCGACACTTCACCATATTGAGAGGCAATCTAAGAGGCAGAAATAGATCTCAGGGCAAAATGCTGAGATTTTAAGGCATTCAGGGGGTCATAAGGGGTTTACCATTTTATTATTATCCGCTACAGCGCCCAGAGGTGTCTGATATAGTACTACGGTACAGGAACAGTCAGATAGTCAGAGATCTCCCTAATTTATTTAAAATCCTGTTCGAAATTCTACATAATTTCTATGAGGTTTAGAAATATGTGTTTTTTACACTTATCATGTGAGTACATAGCCTTTATAAAATTATTAAATTATACAAACATAAAGATACAGAGAATTGTAAGAGGTGCAGCTCCGCAGATAACACCACTACCCACCAGGGAGCCACCACCACATGTGGGAGACGGGGGTTTGATTCCCGGTCTGGGTTACTATGCTGTGCTACACCAATAAGAGTCCTTGAACAAGGATCCTAACACTGCATTAGTGTACCTGTAATATAAACAACCTTGTAAGTCGCTCTGGATAAGAGCGTCAGCTAAATGCCGTAAGTGTAAATGTAAAGAGAAGGTGACTCGTAACAGTCATGCAAGCTCTGGTAGGAAAACTGTATCCATCAGAAAAATAAAAGCTTATTAAAGCTTTCATCCTTGAGAGAGAGGGGGAAATCGATCTCGACTCTTGCTTCAAATCTGAAAACATTTACTGGTGTCTCTGTCTATCCTTCCACTGTGAGAGGACAATCGAATGCTATGGGTCTGAAAGGACATGTAGCTGTCAAGAAGTCCTCGCTAAGAACAGAAAACAGAGGCTGAAACACAAAGAAGCTGCTAGTGTTCTCAAAACCCCAGACCTCAACATCACTGAAAGTGTTTAATGCTACTGGGATGGTGAGAAGCGGAAAATCGCAGGTCTCCTGAAAAGAAAAGAAGGGTGGACACACGAATATGTTCTTAAAGAAGTTTTACTTTGTTCTTGATTCTGAAAAGAGGAGTAATTTGTTCTTAGTGGCTGTTTTGACTGGAAATTGAAATGGCATGAATGAGGGTCTGTCTCTGACTTTCACACAGTTGTAGGTGTGAGTGAGTGTGTGATGTAATACACTGTTACCGAACACTACATTTCACAAGGTGAAATGTATGGGGTACAATGATCTGCTCTTTTCTGTGTGTGTATATGGGTGTTCTTCCTTTACATTCGTCTTTCTCCTTTTATTGCACAGCAAATTATTACCTGCACATTAAACCGTCCATCCTTATATATGTATCTCATATGTATTTATATGTATGATTGACTGTATCTTTTGTATCAGGAAAATCATATAATGCATAACATGCATCTTAGGAGTTCATCTTGGGAGTTCATTTGAAAATGATTTGTTTTACATTGTGATATTATTTATATATTCTTCATAAGATAATATTCATTAATCTTTAATGCACATTAATTAAAAGCGGTTTTCTGTCCCGATGCAGACGTTACTGTACAGAATGCTCAACTCTTAGTTGCCATACGTTCTACATGAAACAGCTGTTATTGGATTAACTTTGCACCCTCCAAATTGACAGATTATTAAAGTGGCTTTTCAGTGGGATACAGCATAACTGTTTCTGGCACACTTCTAACATTTGTCCCCCTGATAGAATGACTTCTCTTCCCCCAAAAATGTCATTTCACATATTAATGTAATTAACTACGTAATTATGGACGTTTTGGGATGCCCCAGTTTTGCCTGGCATGCCCGTACATGCCTAATTAGTAGTCAAATTTGCAGTACTCCAGAAACAGGGAACCTCTTAACTTCCAGTTAGGGACATCAGGGTTTAAAGATGAGCACTGTGGTATTTGTCAGTGATCCGACTCATTAAGGCACCTGTTCACTTAATATTCACAGTCTGTGCTCCCGCTTCAGGGCATGCTATTAGTTGTCAACCCCAAAAGCGCTTTTGGAGAATTGTCATTCAGCATTGTTATAGTTGAGGATATTAAAGTAATGGTTGAGCTGATTTGTGACCTGCAGCGCCGCTCTGTCTCTATGCCCCAGCTTGTGATTCCACCCAGGGCTCTGGGGGACCATGTTTTAGAGAGTTGTCAAGTTAGATTGAGTGCTCTGCCACTCCTAGTGGCTCGGAGCTCATCAAAGATTAAAGAGACGCTCTGTCTGCTTCGATAGAGTGGAATGCGTAAAACAGGGGGGCTGGCCTTGCTGTGGTCATTCCAGCAATCCATGGCGTCATGAAACGCACAACTACTTCTGGATTCGGGAGAATTTCTCCATGGAATTAAATGAAGTGAGCCTGACTGGTTGAGTGAAGCCTACGCTTGAAGACGGCAGTGAATCATCACTCAGTGGTCTTTTGATTTCTTACAGGTCCCCTAATCACAAACCAGCCCATGTTGTATAATTATCTGGATATAAAGGCTGACTCTGTATTGATTGTTTAGCATTTGAACCCATATTAGATCAGTGCACCGAGACACTGATGTACTAAGCCTTTTGCACCACCTTTCAGGCACATGTATGATGTGTTCTGCCTGACATAACAGTAAACGCTTTGGGTACAAACCTGTGACTGTACCGCAGAAACATTCTAACTGTGAAATCGTATTTCGTTTGGTCGTCCTGAAAACTTTATTTAGGGCTGAATTCAGGACAGAAGCTATTACAGAACAACTGTTCTTAAGTTCATAATCCATATCCTTTAACTGCACATAAGAAAACAGCATTACAGAAACATCCTAACCAGACAAAATTTCCCAAATACTTTTATTACCTTTGTGTGTTAATGTTCAAATAAAATAACATTAAATATTGCAGCAAATTACTGTGAGCAATGAAGAGACAGAGTTGAATGTGTGACTGGAATAAGCTGTGAATGAATAAGGTAGCATGGCTTGCACTCATGAAAACAATGGGAAACCGAAACTGGGGAGCCGCAGTGCTTTGAAAAACCACACGTAGCACTCTCACAATATTCATAACTTCCACTTTGTCGTACTTTATGTTTGTTTTTATCTGTTTTTACATTTGTAACAGTAGCTGTCTTGTCTAAGTGATTTATACTAATAGCATTATTTTTACTATGTGTATGGCTGGTTTCTTAGTAGTGGTCATCACAGTTAATTGTCAGTAGAGCAATTTAAGATTTAACTTGAGATAAAAAAAAAAAAATAGGAGATAAGATGTGCTTCTGTAATTTTTACCTATCACAATGCCTACTGTGTCAGATTAGCTCCAGAAAGTGTTGCCCTGTCTAGACTAGCAACACTATTCATTTGATGCCGGCTAAGTGTCATTCATGTTTCGCTGTTCCGAGTTCATAGTTGTGGCTGCAGTTATGTGATACTGGCATGAGTTCCAAAAAGAGAAAGAAAAGAAAGAAAAAGCTGTAGTGGACCTGTTCACGAAGAGGACAGTGTGGGCTGTCTGTCCTTCAAATAGATCTTAATGTAACACGTAGCACGTAAAGAGCATTACATAAATGTAGCTACCAGGCTAGCTGCATGTAAACAGACACTATGAACACTATTCCTTACCAACATTGATCTTTTTGGACATGCTACTCCCTTGAGGAAATTCCAAAAAGGCAGGGATATTCTTGCCACAGCCCGTGGTGCACACTAACTCAGTGAGTGTAATGTGTTAGTGTACAGTAAGTAGTGTGTTGGCGTATCTGTACTGAAGTGTTTCCATTCTGGGGGACTCTTTACATTAACTCCACTACATTTCATAGTCTACTATCCACTACATTATGGCCAAATCTGTCCTTCCTTTTGGCTTATGTGGGCATGGAAACGGAGCATGTCCAAATGAAAGAAGCGCAAAGTGAGCCCACAAATTAGGGTACAGTGGTCACTTTGTTTTGAGCTTGTTTTGACCTGTTGGACAGAGCTTGGTTCTAGCTAATTGAAACTGTTCTCCTTGAGTGTTTTTTGCTTCTGATCATTAGAATAGACATCAATGTCAGACTAATTAGTGACCTTCTAATAAGAATAGTGGGCCGAGAGTGACTCTAGAGTCTTTCAGCTAAAATGAGTTAAGGGTCTTGTTCCAGAAATGATAATAGGACATTAGAGCCGTAATAAATCATGCTACTGTTACTCTCCATACTTAAGTACATTTGAAGGCAAATACTTTTGTGCTTTTGCTCAAGTGGAGGTCTAAAGGGAGGGACTTCTACTGTTACTGGAGGAATATTTCACCTTGGGTTCTCTACTTCAACTCAACTGCATGGCTTGTGTACTTTGTCTACCACTGGCTACAGATCAACAGACCTTTCCACCTGACAGCTGCAACTGCAGAAACCCTCTTTCTCTGTACATATGTGTGCCACAGAGCACTGTGTCCTCCTACTGGAAATGTCAAACTAGGTAGGAAAACACCAAACACTTCTGTCATGCTAGACTTTTCGTTGGGGTGTTGTGGGGGGTCCCAGGCCACATCACTGAACTTAGATTATGTCACATTAGACGGTCTGTTCCTTGCTTCATATTTGGGCCCAATGCTGGAAATGTGTCGGCTACATCAAAGTTGTGTCAAAATCAGGATGAATTCGTGTAGGCTGTTCCCAGTGTAATGCTCCCCATGGTGTACAAACCGAGACGCATTGCTTATGCACCGTCACGCACATGGAAAAATCCAAACTGTGTTTCTCTTCCTCATAAGTATGCATCTGAGGTAAGGTCATATTCCGTAAAGTTTCAGTGGGAGGTTTGGTGCGAATGCTTTAAAATCAGGTGTAAATTGTTTTTGGGAAACTTCTTTTAACAGTGGCAGCAGTCATGGTAGTAAGAGGAATTCTGTTACTTGAACTGGAATCACTAGTACGTGGTTATTAACCAACTACATAATTCACACACTGGTCTCCTTTTATTGTTGCTCTGATTAAACAAAGCGATAATAAGAGCTTTCCAATCCAAACTTGAGCTCTGAATGAGCTGAAAACTCCAGCAATAAAGGAAGCCTTGTGCATCTTTAAAACAAAGATAGAAAAGGCATTAATAAACAGAAAGCTGAGATTCTACATGCTGATACATTTCAATGTGGCAAACATATACATGAACATACACACTCCACTGGCAGCAGACTCGAGTTTAGTGCTGAAGGGGGCCATCACCAGATTCTCAGAAATGGATCACCAGTGAGACATTCTGTTAACCCCCTCAGAATCCCATGCAAATTGAGATATCCTTGGGTTATAAGAATGAGGAATGGAATGGAATGCACTAAACCCTGTACCTCTCAAGAATGGCATAGTTATTAGGCCTTATGTGCAGTTTAAGTGATTAGTTGCTGGAGATGGACTGTGAGAGCTCCAAATGTGCAATTTGAACCAGAGCTGACAGATTTATGAGAAACGATGTCTTAACCTGATGAAACCCGGTGTAAAAAGTAGGACCCCATCGACTGCGGACAAGTATTTCAAGCTGTACTTCCTGCTTACTGGGGAAAGAAAGACGTTTCTCTTGCCCGTGCGCCACAGTGATGCCTCTCCTTAACTTTGGCCATTTTTCCATAGTTAATCGAACGCCTCTTTAAACATTAGTCATCACATTGATAAGGGTTTTAAAGCTAATGACTGATTCCTTCTGACAGATCCATCAAGCTGTAAAGCCGTGCCAGTTGCATTCGTCTTGTGTGATATGTGTAATTTGGACGCAGAAGTAAAAAAATTGAGCCAAGTATTATTTTCTTGCTTGTATAATAAATTGTGAATTGCAGCGCTGATTTCTAGCCACCCAGCCACCAGAAATAGAGGTGAAAGAGATTGTTGCTCTCGTGACAGGAGTGAAAAGGACCATTATTATTGTTCAGGTTATGTCACTGTGTAATATTTCAATGCCTTAGGGTTACCTAATTAATTTATGCTAATTGAAATAGTTTATGCTTCATTTTATCCGGTCCCCATTGTCACCTTTCAGGGCTCTGTGGAATATCTTTGGTTCTCTGTCGGCTAGTCAGTTGGTCCTGCCTAAGGTAAAAACTGGTGAAGCAGCGTTTAGCCACGATGCTGCTATTAAATGGAACCAGTTGACAGAGGGCATTTGAAACGCCCCAGCATGAGACACTTTTCAATCAAGGCTGAAAACGTCCCTGTTTGAGCAGCTTAAAACACTGTTGGATCTACTGCAATTCTATCCTATAGCCACACTTTATTATCCTTATTTAGTTTTTAAATAGATTTTTACTGTTTCATTTTTAAATATATTGTTTTAATCATGTTTTATTTCTATTCTACTATATGTTTGAAAGTGTATAAAGGATGCTATATGATAAACTTGCCTTGCCTTTCTATTCAGCTTATTAGTTAGAGAAGAAGTGATTTTTCTTGTATTTGTAAATGTACATTTTTCTTGACTCTATACAGCCCCCGAAATGGTTCACAGCACGTTGCTCAATGTGCTTAGTAGAGAGCTATCTCATACTGTTGATGTATGAGTATGTATTTAATTTGTTTACTGTTTTTTATCATTTAAGAATCTGAACAGCAATTTGATTCCTGAAGAGCAAAAACTCTTATTGCAACTTATTATAATTCTGGATGGGTGTAGACATAGAAGTCTTTTTGAATCCTGAGTCTGTCATCACATTTATATAGACCTAGTCCTCATTTTATTTTTTTTTGGTGAAAGCTGCACCTCATATGTCATCCCCCATGGGCCATATGATTTTGCCTCTCACTTAAGATTGGCATGGTTCCCAATGGAGTTTGATCCATCTGGTAGTTTTGTTTCTTAGGTATGAGTGATATGACAATATGCTATTATCACAGTAATTGACATCACAGTGTGCTTTTCTGTGCATATTGAGGTCATAGTCAGTACTGCGTGACGAAGTGCCTGTTTCATTAAAAGAGATTCGGGCAAGTGTCCCTCAGGTGACTAAGGTTTCAGCAGTTTCTCCCTGTTCTCTCTTTTGAATCTAGAGGATGCATGAGTCTATGTGAGCAGTTGCTCCTGTATAATTGGGTGCGGTATGCTGTACATGATGTGCTGAATTAAAAAATTATTAATTATTAAAAAAAATAATTTACTATGTATTATTCATTATATCAAAATGATTTAATTATTATATTCTTAGCCTTTTCTAAAGACCCAGGGAACATATATCCATGTTTTCCTTGCAAGTAGGTTGATCTTACTCTTGTGGGCACCCAATATACATATGCAGAATGTGTCCTGAATAACTTTCCACTGAGAGTTCCAAATTCTAAATTCCCCTCTTTCGATATAAACTGGTCATTCCAAATCTTTGGTATCGCTTATGTAAGCAGTCCTATAACCAATCACAAGGCAGATATGGCTGTAAATGTGTACAAGTACAAGAAGCTTGCTAAGCAAAAGCTAACAACCAAGAAAAGCTAACCTAGCAAGCGCAACTAAGCTGTCAAGCTTGCTCATCTCTCTTCCTGGTGTCCCTCTGTTTGTTCCTTCCCTTTTTTTTAACAGTCCCGCTGTTTGTTTGTTTGTTTACTCATCTGCCTTTTCGTTTGTTCTGTTGTTCCATCCGTTTAGCCGGCTGCTCCAGGACTCCCTGGATGTTCTTCTAGCGGTAAAGTGAATAAGAGTCTTAACGTCTTTAAGACGTCACCATATTAAGCTGGAAACTGTTTTAATGAGCCAAGAGCACAGCAGAGTTGTCCACCCCCTGCATATGTAGAGCCCGTTCCGTTCATTTTTTCTGGGTTGTGCTAATGTGTTCAGCTTCAGTGGCGGAGCAGACTAAGGTCAAATCACATGTGCTTATCAGAATATCAGGACCACATGCAGAAAGTTCTCAGCTAGCTCTGATGAGCACTAAGTGATTCATTCATGACGTAGCAGTAGAGACAGAATTAAGAAATGAATTGAGTCATCAGCAGATCTACCATGAAGGCAGATTTTATTTCTGATAATAATAATAACAGTATAATAATCTCCACACAGCTGATGGCAGTCCAGGAAAGCTTGGGCTATGAGTCGTACAGAAGCGTAGATGAAGCACAGGCCTTCAGGTCCATCATAAACATAATGATACGCCTCTTATCCTCACTTGTAATGCATGTAACAGCAATTATGATGTGACCTGTAAATAAGGCCATGATTGTAGTCACATCTTTTATTCTTCTCTCATGCCTCACTGTTTGCCCTTCCAGACATTAGAGTTATAATTTAATCTCACATCATTATCGCCCTAATGGCTTTGCCACTCATCACTGGAAGAGTGGAGCACATTTTGAATTCCCCTCCCTTTCTTCCCCTGTTTAATCAAATTAGAATGACACTTGAGATGGCATTAGAATCACTCAAATTATTTCGGGAATAAGAGTAATTGCAACACAATTGTAAATCAAGGAACTGCTCAGCGCATCAAAGAAAGAAGGACTGGTAGCGCTGAACCAAGTTTAGGCACAAAAATCTACCTCACAGTTCTGTGACCTGCTCAACAGGAAGGAACAATGTTGGGGGAGGTTATAAGAAGGCTCATTTGTATTGATAGAAATAGAGTTGGCTTGATAGGCTGTAATAATAGTACAGCCAGAATGGTATCACATGATGACGGCACATATTTCATTTGTAGTTTTTGTCTTCTCCTGAGCTCTCCCACACAAGCATATGGCTAGCACAACTGTTCCTCTTCACCAGTACCTCATAGTGGAGGTGCACCAGTCAACACCCAATGTCTTTATTGCTAAATTGCCTGATTTTTTGGGTCCTTTTTTAAACTCATACTGTGTGGGCAAGTGGGCTAACACACAAGTATCAATACCTTTTATTACAATAAGTTGCAATAAGAGTAATTGCTGTTCAGTATATATATATATATATATTTATTGTGTGGGGTTATGACCGTTGTCACGACAAGCATATGTAGGAGTCATGTAGCCTTATGTAGCCTTATGCACAGCAGTAACTTGTGAAGAACGAAACTCGAATAGCGTCACACACGATTAAAGCTGGTGATGGATGGTTTGTTTTTCGGTTTCTGTAATTGATGATTACATTTTGTTGGATTAGTTAGAGCGAGGAAATCTGAACTGCTTATGGCCAAAGCATCATCCTCTCCAGGGATCCTCTTAAGCACTCTTGTGTCTTAGCTGAGCTGGAGACCTCCTGTAATAAAATCACTTTATCTTTAAGTTTTTTATTTATGCCTGTTTCTATTTATTTGGAAGTTGGAAAAATCTTTTGAAAAATAACATCAAATGTAAAATGTATGCCACATGTAGGGCACATTATAAAAACATAGTTATAAAGTTATAAGGTTACATAGTTGTAAGGTTATAAGTTTACATAGTTTTAAGGTTGTAAGGTTGCATAGTTATAAGGTTACAATTGCTTTTTAAAGGCCACTTCCAAAGTTTTAGGCCTCAAAGCAATGTTAGTCTTTTTAACCAATTAGTGATATTTTTTGTGTGTGTGAAATATGAGCTTTGTGCTGTAAGATATGCTGCTTTGATGACACAGCCTTCCGCAGAGCATGGAACAAAGCAGTGCAATTGCTCTTAGAAGCTATTATACAGCTAATGCAGTGGCATAATGTTCTCTGACAGCTGTTATTTCCGTATAATAATTAGACTTGAAAAAAACAGAATGCATACAGTCTTAGAACACGCCTGGGACTAGTGTACTACTCCATGAATTCTAGCAATCAAGCTAATAGGTAAATAACAATTCATGGTGTGAGATTTTCATGATTCTTACAGTCTGACTGAGGAAGTGATTTTGTTAAAGCCGCTGGAAACACATAATGAAATACTGGAAACGTTTGTCTAATGCTAAACTTGGGCGTTGAACATCCAGCAGTCTAAGTAAAGAAAAGAAAGAAATATGATAAAACACTCCTGTGAACTGTCTGGGTGTGGTCTTAATGTACCAGTGAACAGGCATGATTGATAGCCCTCCATCACTGACTCTGATGGATGGAAATCTGAAAATATTCACCTCCAACCAAGCAGGTTTTGCTTGTATTACAGCAGAAAATACTGGATTTTTTTTGGGTGCACTTAAACTGCGTAGTGTGCTGTAACAAATGAAGAAGTCTGAAAACTTTCCTAAGAGTTTGGTGGAAAAGAATGGATTGTTACTCATTTCTGAAGACAAAAGGAGGAGAAGAGTAAGATCTCGATGAATGTGTGGAAAAGCACTTTCCCAAACTAGAAAAGAGCATTCCAAAGCACACCGGTTAAAACATGCGATCTGTCACCATTAAAGCATCAGCGTCACTTTGACATATGAGCAGCCAGCTGACACTGGATTAGCAAATCAACACGGGACCCCCAAATTAGCAGGGGGTATTTTGCACACTGCGTACAACTGTATATGTACAAGCCTACTGATGATGAGTTTGTAAATTACTCAGAAGTTCTAGTGCCAGATAACGGGCGTTCATGGTGGTAGGTTTCTTCGTTTTCCAGCAGTAATGTAGTTTTAAAACAGCAGTAATTTGTGTTGTGATGCTGAGGTAGAGCAGGTTCAGCTCCAGTGATCAAGCTAATGGTTTGAGAAGAAACCAAAGCCTTCTGAGTGAAGCTACTGACACTCTCCTCTGTGCACTAGATATGGTGGTTGTGCCCCTGACACACTGACAAACTCCAAATCCGGTTTCCATATCACAACCTTAAGGAAGGCTGAATGAGCATCCAGGGAATGCCCACACATGGAATGCTGACATGACGTTAGCTGGTTAACGTTAGCTTTTGCGTGCTAGGTTGCTCAGACACGAAGAGAGGGCGGAGGCATGTTAGCCTTGTGATTGGATAGGAAATGCTTACAGAAGCAATACCCACTATTAGGACCACCTATTTTATCTTGTAGAAGAACTTTGATGAGATATATGGTATATACAGCATACAGCAATATATAATAATAGATAATAACATATAATAATATATATAATACAGCAGACATTTATTAGGCTTTGGGAAGGTATTCATAAGACATGCTTTGTACACGCATGTTGTGGCCCAGAGGATCAAGAGTGTTTTTTTGCAGGTTTATATTTTGTGTCTCAGTAAAGATGTAGTAGTTTTTGGTTAAGTTTTACAATGTGTGTCTTTCACAGTATCTGTGTATTTCAGTGCGTTTCTGGTCTTTATAAATGACATCAACAGACTCCTCATCTCTCTGAATCTTGTACGTTTTAAACAGAAACCGCACTTTAGAGACTGTCCCTTACTGTATTCAGCGCCTGCTGCAACGATTCTGGCTATAGTGATCAAACGTAAAGGAAGGAAAGACCGGGACCTCTGAAGAAATGTGATGACTGTAGTTTGTTTCCTGGTTTACCACGACTTACAAAATGCGATTACCGGACTCGCCTCTCAGGTTAATCAGCAGCAGCAGCAGTTCTGTAGTCTGTGCTAGTCTCTCGTGCTCTGATATGTTGCCAGGTTTGTGCGCATTGCAACTGAAATCACTCGATCATGTTTCAACAAAAACTCCCTTAACAATCCCTAATTTTTTTAACCGAATGCAAATATTTAGTTTCAAGTCATGAAGTCAGTGTTAGTCAAGCAAGTGTCAAGTCCTTAAATTTGCGACTACTGACATATGACTCGAGTCCCCCAACTCTGCGTATGTATAAAGATACATTTTCACAACATTTCACATTATGTAAGCTCTGTCAGAGTGAGTGGCAAATGGAACTAGTTAATAAAAGAATAAGAGAGTAGTTCCCCTGTTTCCACACGGATGGTTTTAGTGTCTGGATTTTATGAGGAGTAGTGCTCATGGCAATGGCATGTTTACCAAAATGTTGTAAAGGTTTCTTTTTTGTCTTGTTTGCCTCATTAAGAACATAATCACATTCCGTGGGGTAAACTCTGCTCTACTTAGCTCTGTAAATTCAGCTCCCAGTGTTTTCAACATTTTTGCAATTCAATATGATGACTTTTAGTTACACCGAATGCACAGCAACCCCCTTTTGAATAATGTATTAGCGTGCGTAGTAAAAGGTGAAGACTACTGTGAATCCTCTTATTTGGTTACGGATTCCCGTAGTTGTCAGCATTTGCAATTCCCTCTGGGACTCTAACGCACCTTCTTCTAGATTTTTACAGTCAGTGATGAACACATATCAGTAAGATGTACCTTCCCAGTGGTGCACAGCCTGATAAATATATAACCTCTGTGGTTTTTTTAAAGCCCTTTATGATGATATTGCATTGTGTTGAAATTGGCGTAGTGTTATTTGGCTTTCGTTTTGTGAGGTATATTCTTTTAGGTAGTCTGACCAAGCAATAACCACTCCATTAGTAATTGTGGTTGTTTGTAACAAGTCTACTTACCTTAATGTAGTGGGAATGCAACCATCCAATTTACTGGATCTGTATGGGAGCTGATACACTCACACATTAACCAGGTATCAGTTCACCATATGGTCAAACAAGATGGTTTCAGTTTATATCTTGGTTTAGTGTATTTCTGTGTATATATTTCATTTAAAACCTTTTCAATGAGTAGGAACTTATTTTTGTAGATTAACAGCTGAATTCAGTCCAAGATATTTTTTGGGAGAAAAAAGTAAAAAAAAAACACATGCAGACAAATGGCAATATGATTTTCTTACCCTAATGAGGTAAAGGCAAGTGCGTGTGAGCAACCATCTGTTTCTCTGAGCCTGGCAAAAAGAGCTAGATGTTGGTTTAAGTTCTGTTTTCTCAGTTTATTTTACTCTTACATTAGACCTTTTATCTATGACCAGCAGACGTTTCTATCGCTTGGTACAGATTGCAAGGCATTCGCTCAGTATTAGCTGAGAAGCTGACGAGCCCTTATGTCTTGTGGTGAGGTTAAGGCAAAAGACCACAACATCACCTGAAGCTGCTGGCTGAGCGAGGGGCACTGGGGCGGTGTGCACAGAAAGTGGACTGGTCTGCATGACGGGCAGCTAATTCCAGGAGCACCCCTTTACCTTAACTGCAACTCACTGGATGGGAGAACAGAGGGACTTGCAGTGTTTGACAAGAGAATTTCAACCAGAATTTCAACACTCACTACTAGATCAGTAGCGTTGCACCAATAGCTGATACTGACACTGGTACTCAACATCGGGAAAAGAGAATACCCATTCCATGAAGCAATTGCTGACGCGCACACTTGAGTGTCAGTACATGCAGACCGGTAGATGGACCTTAACTAAAGCAGACTAACATACTAATACGACTATGCCAGTATTTTGATGGGAGAAAATGGTAGCGATAAAAACCAGTTAAAATTCCTAAATGATGTAATGATTTTATCATTGAGAACTGATGTGATGTGTACACCCTCATACATCTTTACACAATATCCCAATGGGTTCCACGCTGTGAAGATTATGAATTATAGTAATTTAGTAAATTAAAGACTAAATCCCTGATTAGCAGGGTGTGGATATGGTATTTCTTTTCCTTGCATCCACTTAGATCCATTTTTGCCTACAAAATCAGGTTATTATTCGTTTGTTTATTTCTCTCAGAATTAAACAAGCTAACTTTTTCTTATGACTTTAATATATGTATGTAAATAATGTTTGTTCTGATTGGGTGCCCTGTCCTGTGTTTCGTTCAAAAAGCAGTCTGGGCTGAAACACTGCTAAGAACTTCATCATGAATGGGTGGGGCTAAACTGCTGTAGGTGTATGTATAAAAGTGTTGGTAATTTTATGTGACAAAATGCGCTTAGTGTGAATCTGTGTGAACTTTATGATACATAAATTGTTATATAAGTGGAGCATAAATTCGAGGGGTTGTCATTTTAAAGCTAGAAGGCTAGCGCTGCCAGGCTTTGATAAAAAGTTTTAAAAAATGTTTAGAATTTATTTATTTATTTATTTGAACCAATCCATGCATAGTCAGAGCTCTGCAAAGTGAACACACAATATTTCATGGTATTGAAATAGAATCAACTCTTGACCTTGAAGATAGAATGTAAAACATATATGGGTGGTGTTACAACTCTTTTGTGACGTCTACAGTAAAGGACTACAACACACTCGTTATGTTTTTCACTGGGTCTGGAATTGTCTGTGCTTGTAGCCTACATTTTGCCTGCATAGTTTTGCTGCAGAATTTAACACTCTTATGTAACACTCCAGTCTTTTCTGCACCAAACTTCACTCTACTTAGAAATGGACACAGCCAGTACGAGTGCTATACAACTGCAGGAAGACAGACACAGCATGGACCTGTAACGAGCCCAATCAAATGATTGTTGAAGTTCACAACATGGGCATCCCCCATGGAAGGATTACCTTTTCATTGCCAAGTCTTTGACAGGAGTGAAAAGGAACAGCAAATATGTACACTCCATGCGTGCTGGTTTGTTGCTAAAGCCCGAGCTTGCCTAAAATGTGTTGGAGGAGGTTATTTCAGTGGATTGTCGTTCTGACAGTCCAGCAGCTTGAAAGCTTACGTTAATGTGCTGTGCAGCACTTGAGCTCTAACAATTCAGTGCATAATGAAATCTCAGGTTTCTCCATGAGCTTTTTTGATATGTGCACAGTTCAGAATTCAGTTAAGAAGGAAATATTATCATAGTAAGTAGTATATATTTTATATATTGTCAATATATCACTGCTGTCCAAAGAAAAGCAAGTATATGCAAAATAGTAACTTTACAGGAGAAGGCAAAAATATTCTTAACTTCCCCATTTATAACTTACCCGTCAGCCATAATGTTAAAACCACCTTCTTGTATCTACACTGACTGTCCATTTTATCAGCCCCACGTTCATTTACAAACTGTAGTCCATCTGATTCTCTGTATACTGTTACCACCCCTTTACCACCCCGTGTTCGTTAATAGTCACAGAGCAGGTATTATGTGGGTGGTGGATCATTCACAACACTGCAGTGACACTGACGTGGTGGTGGTGTGTTATTGTGTGTTGTGCTGGTGTGAGTGGATCAGATACAGCAGTGCTGCTGGAGTGTTTAAACACTGTGTCCTCTCACTGTCCACTCTATTAGACACTCCTACCTTGCTGGTCCACCTTGTTGATGTAAAGTCAGAGACGATAGCTCATCTGTTGGCTGCATAGTTTTAGTTGGTGGACTATTCTCAATCCAGCAGTGACATTGAGGTGTTTAACATCTCCAGCAGCAGCACTGCTCTGATCCCCCCCATTTCTGTTGGCTCAGTCATCATTTCAGGCAGTGTACAGAGCAGTTGCTGGGTTCAAATGATGGACAGAATAAAAACCTGAGATGTGTGTTTCTGTTTGGACAGTGGCTATATGCAAATGCTAAAAAGAAATCATAGCTGCTTTAGTTAAAATTCAGACTTCAGGCTGATGCGTCACAACTCGCTGATGCAGTTTTCCACCCCTGTGATTGATGGAATGAAGCATTACGAGAACAAATGGAACTAACCTGAGGCTTAGAGGACTCGTTCACTGTTCTTTGCATCTCGGCGAGGAATTAGCCTCAACTCACCTTGAGTGGTTTCTGCTCGGTTTTCGGGGGGTGCTATTAATCATGTTAGAAGAGAAGTCCATTAAGTCTAGCCTTGATAAAACTCCTCTTTGCTGGTAGGTCTCTATGTGTGTGGGAAGCGGGATTAGCCATTAGGCTGCTGCTTGAAATCAGTACTCTTGTGAGCTGTAGGTGTTTGCAGTGGTGATGTACCATAGGGACTATGCAGATTAGTGGAGGGTCAGCTGTCTTTTTGCAGAGACTCGGTTTGCTTGATGCAAACAGTATCCCGTAGAGATGAAGCGGCACCGCAGTTTCATCTTGAATTTTTAATTAGCACTTATTTCAGTCTGATCCGGTCCTCCTCAAACCTGACCTGATTTTTTTTGCATCAGTACCTTGTGCGCTTGACGCGTAATTGAAAATGCAGATGCGAGATTCATGTCTTATTTAAGCAGCTTTGCAGTGAAGGACACTGTGTATCGTCTTTGTGATGGATGTGTCCTAGGCAGTGCATACTGTATTTTCTGTTCGCACCCTTACTGTGAGTTTCCACAGCGGCTTCAAAGAGCTTCCTGCACCCGAGAGCAGAATTCGGAATTCCCTCGGGGAGAAATCTTAAACAACCTTCTCCTAGATTCTTACAGTTAACAGTGAAAGGTGCCTGATCTACAAATGACATGACTTCTATTTTTTGGCATGTAAATTATTTGCATAATTATGCACATTTTCTTTGAACTGCGCTGACTTTGGTGCAGGTACTTGATTTTTCATGTCTAAAGTGTTTCATAGACTTAATCTCCTAATGCTAAGATTTTATAGGAAGCTGCCCTTAATGACAACAAACAGCATCTAGAGATTACATGATAACACTGTCTCTTTCGATTCTGGTTCCAAATGGTGCAAAACAATGGAGTCGATTCCAGAAGTGAAATGTACACAATAATTTTCTCATTTCATAGTGAAACAATACCGGGAGTACAATATTAACTGTTTCTGTTTTTCTACAGGTCATTGGATATTAGTTCAGTTAAATAACCCTGTTTACCTAGGGAGCGTTTGTCGTACGACAAAGCCTAGCAATGAACTAATGTGGTACGATGCATCGTTAAACTAACTAATGTCTGAAGTGCAACCGTTTCCCAGAACTGAAGTACCACAGTAGTTTGAACTATGTTGGCTTGAACCACCGTAGGTTGAACTACCATGGTCTGACTTTCACAATGGGAAACCTGCAAAAACTCACAAACCTTGTAATATAAAGCCAAAATATGAGAATCAGTGTCAAATAAATAATGTGTTATCTAGGCTACTTATATTTATTCATATTGTACTCACATAACTTACATTATTCCAATGTAATTCTAAGCTCTTTCTGCAGAATTTATTTAAAAAAACCCCTTTGAACAGCAGGTCTTAGTGGCACAGTTGGGTGACGTGTATATAACATCCCACTGTCAAAGATGGAGTTTCTCAAACAGACGTGGGTTCAAAACCCGAAGGCTGAGGTGTGGAGTGTGTGGAGGCACACAATCATACCAAACTGTGTGAGTGGGTGCTATTTCAAACTAGATTTGTTACAAGACTTTTTCCAGTCCCGCATTTTCTGCTGGAATTGACCCAGTATCTTTTTTATTAGCAAGTTATGCTCAAGAATTTCAGCGTCTTGGTTGAATTTACTAGTTAACTCAGTGTATTGCTTGAATTGAGTGTTGTCTCAAACCTCTGACATTTCTGCTGGATGTACATCCTGGGAATGCTGGTGTGGCGTGGCTGGTTGCCCAAACTAACAAACACGTGGATATTCTTGCCTATTCTAGTTCAGTCTTGCTTGCAGGGTTAGCTTTTGTTTGTCATTCGTCCTCTCTCAAGAAGTTCCTCTGATTGAACAGAGTGAAACATAATGTACGTTGTTTTTTAAAGCTATGTTTGCAGGAGGAGCCCCATCAGCCCGGTGATTGGTGAGGATGCTGCACATCAAGACCACTAAGTTTACATCTAGAGAGGGATATTTGTGCAAAACACATGGGCGTCTTGGTGGACATTGCAATGACATTGGACAAACTTTGTATGTGTGTATTGTGTGCCCACAAGAGCAAGATTGACCTTCTTAAAAAAAAAAAAAACAGAACACGGATTTAAGCTCATTTGGGTTTTCAGTACTGACTTGATTATGAATCAAATGCCTAAAATTGTCTTTAGGGCCAGATTTGCTTACTTAATGTATTCCTGAATACTCTGTTACCATCCATACGTAATTCCTATCTTTCTGGTTTAAAAAAAAAAACAGTTTGCCATTATTGTTTCTATATATGCTTGTTACCTGTCAGAGACTGACGTGACTGGAAATGAAATGAGTAAGGCTGTATTCGAAATGCCACACTACTATACTGTACACTGCATACTACAGTAGTATGTATTGCATACTGTATACTGTCCTCTGTGTGTAGTATACAGTACTGTAATAAGTTTTGACCGAAAGTGTAGCATACTAATACAGTCAGATGACCAGTTACCTCACATTTACCTCAGAGCTGTTATTACTATATCCACTGTTTAGAGCTAGCTGCTGCTAACGCTGCTCAATTCACCTGAAATACGTTTAGCCTAGCTGTTAGCTACCCTCGACTATTTCACTCTAAAACTGAACCTCTAAGGCGAGTTCATCTGTTATTAAACTTCAGACCTGTATATTTTAACTTTCTGAGGCTCATTCTGATGAACACATACCCCACTACACCCACAATTATACTCAGAGTTGGCTGCGTTTTGCTCCCCAGTGTTACCCGCCGCCATTTTCTTTGGCTGAAGCAGGCGGAGAGCTGGTGAGGCCGTGGTGCAGGATGTGATGCAGTACACCCTGAAGACAGCTCCTCCTGTATACTAGAACATCTGACTGAAGTAGTACACCATGCAGATCTCATCAGTGCACTACAGATCTTCAATTTGCTCACATACTGCATACTACACACTACTGTCAGGCAGATTTAGTACACAAGTAGTATGTAGTATGCCATTTCCAATACAGGCTGAATGTAAGACATTGTGTGTTCTCCTGACAAGCTCAGATAGGGAGCAAGTTACTCATATCAGCACCTGGAAGGATCATTGCTCAGTTTGTAATGCCTTTTTGGGGGGGATCAGTGTAGACATAACCATAACTGAAATCGCAAAGCATCATAGGCTGTTGCCAAGCACAATTACTCATTTTATGTTTTTCAGATTAAAGTAGGGCTTTATTTACTAAGCTTGATTTTGTACCAGTATCTATTTTGCCTTCTTTTATTCTTATTCTTGTGCTTGTCCACATTTAGAGAGTACAAGACTCCATGTTAGTGGAGTGATTCACTTTGTAGTGTGGCCTTATTCCTCCCTGGTGACAAGCAAAATTACATTGTATGTTCTCCTCCACTGAACTGAATCGGCTGACTGGGCTCTTTGAGCTATTCCTGTGCCACATCCTCGAACTTCAAATGTCAAAATATACTGACTGTTAATGAGTCACGCGGACTCAAGGTCCATGAAGATGCGATCTCCTACATGCGAGAATCTTTTCAAAATATTCACAGAAAACACAGCAAGTGCGGAATATGTGCACAGAACAGAGGTGCTAATATGGCATACCAGCACCAAGATTTGTCGCTATCCTGCTGTTGTTCCGTGTTCAGAGCCTTTAGACGCTGCCCACGTTATTATATGCCGTAACAGTGCCCAAGTCAATTATGGAATCAAATTAAGTGCTGTGAAGTCCTACATTTCTCAGAAGCAACCGTGTGACCTTTCTGAATTCACTCAGGCATCTGATAAATGTCTTCTAAGGTCACAACATATGATGAATCATGGCTCTAATTTGACAAAGAGCTTTTTCCTTCTTGCCAGTATGTTTTAAATGATTCATTTTGTCACATTTAAATGGAAAGGCAATTAGAATGAAAAGCATGCTTTTTTTTTCCAGGTGAACTGTGTTCTCTGTGAGGCATGGTTATGATAGTGAAAAATGCTCTTCAACAACATTTTAAAGTGTGCAGTGTGAGTTTTCTTTATTGCTCAGTTATTGAAGCTGCAGCAGTCAACTAAGCTGAACTGAACTTAACTGAACCGTTATAAAGATGCATCAACTGAAAGGAAGAAATCTGACATACGATGCAGCGCAGAAGTAAATGGACGGTGTTGTTCATCAGATTTGTGTTGAATCATTGACTCTGTTGAACTGTAGAATGTCTGCTTTATTTCTGGGGTATCTACTCATGATATTCGAGCCAGATTGCCATTTTTGTGCATGGCCCCCTTATTTCAGGACCACCTGCAGACCTCTTGCAGTTGATGGCTCTGGTCTATGATCATCAAAATCCAATACTTATATATACAATACTTGTAATGGCATTAAACAAGCCTCCTGGATGAGTACAGAAGTAATCAGTCTGATCAACATCTCTGTTCCAAATTATAAAGTCGTGATAGGTAGTCTCGCTGGGCCAGATATGACCTTGCAGTGAGAGAATGTTGGGCTAAATGTGAGTGGGAATGTAGACTTATTAAGGTGTGAACAACTCGAGCGTGGAGTTTTTAAACCAATTCAAAGCCATGTGAAGGTGGAGCTCAAAGCAGGGGCGATGATGCACTCGTCAGCGTTGTCCAGCGGACAGCAAGCCTCCTCGTGTATGTAATCTGGTTTTATATCAGTTCTGGTTTTATATCAGTTCTGGTTTTACAAGGGACGGATAAGAATAGTGCTTCACTGGCTTGCTTGTTTAGCTTGTAGTATTGCTTGTACTGATGTTAAAAGAGAATGGACTACAAGATTTTGGGCACTACTTTTAGAGGAGGTATACCCTCAGTAGCGGTGGATTTCACTGAGATTTAGCACCAACTGTTTAACAAGTTGTCCCTGGACATGAACATTTCTCTTTGTAAAACTTGTTTTTCAGATATGTATGCATTTTAAAGTAGTGCCGGTTTATTAAAATAAAAAGTAATCATTTTTAAAATCTAAGGAGTAAAATAAAACTTTCGGAACAATACCGCACTGTCTGTGAGCCATAGTAATGCCAGTAATGCAGACAGTTTCGTTTCTTGTTCATTGCTGGACTATTCAGTCTTCGGTTTTGACCTCTGTGAGTAAAATGCAGGAACACTGAGGTTTGTGCTGGATGAATGTCCAGAGTTCCTGTAGTAATATGTTTAAGGTTATTGTCCTGCTGCATGGTCAAGTGCTATCAGCCTTTTGTTCAGAATGCTAGGAACAGTTGCAGTGCTTCTGGAGAGTTCAAGATTTCTCCTCCAGCTTCTTTCTTTTATCAACAGTCATCAGTAAAGACAAATGATCCAGCTCCACTGCCGTATATTATCATTGTCAGTGTACTGCCTATATGAGGTGGTTTGCTATGAACCAGCTGTTCTTTTTTCTCTATAGGTTGGTCTTCCTTTCATTTTTCAATAGGACATTGCCCCAATAAATGACAGTTGTTTATGAGCGTTTTAATGAAGTGCAAACTGGCTTTATGTTCTGGACACTAAGGTGTGATTCATATCTTATGTCGAACTCTGTGCTGGTGTATTTTGTTGTATGGTGGAATGGCAGAGGGAGGGAATGTTGGGAAGCAGAAAGAATCTGATACTTCTCAACACGAGTGGTGTTATTGCGAGAGTAGCTCATGCACAAGATAGAAAGCTAGCAAAAGGTCATACAAATCTTCATCATTTTGATCTAGAGTCTGTTTTCTCTTAATGTGAGACAAACATACCTCAGCAGCCATTTGCCCAATTATTTATAGTCCCCTGAAACTGGAGGACTAGGTGAAAGTGGGCAGTGCGGCAGTAATGTCAAAATTAGTGTTGCGTTGATGGCCATGCTGGCATTTTAATGCAATATCGTATTGGCGATGAGGATACTGATATCTATGACCGACACCACCAAGCAGTTTCAGACAAAAAGCACATTTTGACGTGATTTATCACAATAACTATCACATATTGCGCAGCCCAAGTACTGAGTATAATAAGGACTATGATTTGTACTCGTTTCACCCAATACGTTTTATTTGAACTAAAGTTGACATTCTGCACTTTTACCCTCCTAGTCATTTCATTTCAATTCAATGTGCTGGACTATAGAAACAGACAACAGTCCTACTTACAGTCTGCCCTGCATAAATAGAGGCTTAGATAAGATAAATGAGCATTCAAGAGTGCCAGAGTATTCAGAAGCATCCAGCTAGAAAATAAAGACTAGGTAAATGCTGAAGATTATTAAGATGGATGGTCACATTCCAGTGCATAGTAGTTAATGAGAGACTGAAGTCCTCCGAACGTTTTGGGGTGCACCTCGGCTGAGTTTTCCTTTAGTTTCAGAGGAGCAGTTTGAGTTTTATTGCTACCTCCATATCACAAAGCCTTTGCCTGGGGGCAGATGAAAAGTGTGCGAAAGGTTTCAAATGAAATTGAATTTGGTGACAGAGGAGTGATGGAGATCCGTTTAAGTGATGCAAACCCTCCATCAGACCAGGGAGGAGAAAAGGACAAAACGACAGATGCAGGAGTGCCAGCTAAATGACATCAATATTAAATGATTTCTCCTCTCCAACCATCTGTACTTCCTCTTGAACTTTTTTGGGGTCACGTACTGCTCGGCCTGCACTGTGTGCTGGTCCTGAGGGATTCCCAGAATGTCAGCTCAGTCCTCGGCACAGAAATGAGGATTTTGATAGGAAGGTCAGTCTTGGCACAGGACTTTGGACTTTTGATCCTGCAATTCTGTCTGCTAACTGGACACAGTTCTGTGCTTGTAGAAATTCACAGAAAGGAACGGCAGCTGAGTTTCCATCTCTATACCTTGTGATCATATGGACAGGCGCTACTGATGACTGTGCGGGTATAGTCTAGATCTGTCCTGGGGTTTCAGAAGGATGTACAATACCCAGCACATATGTTTAGCATACTGTCTGAAGGTGCAGCTTCTCTAGATTGCTGATATGAAATGTTGTAGAGTTATTTCAGCTTAAACACAGAATGTCATGAACATACTGTGAGTACAGCATGACGTTATTTACCATAAAGGTTTAAAGAGAAAGAAATTTATGTTAAATAGTGTTTTGTTGGTTCTTTTTTTGCCGAACTGTCAGATATAAATGTCTGTTCTTAAATTCAGGTAATATTTCTGAATTTTCTGAATATTTCTTAAAATGTAGGTAATCATTTATATTATACAAATAACCACGGACTATGCACTTCAACATATGGTCCCAGTATGAGAACAGACTGTATGACTGTAGTAGGGGAGAAAACCTTGAGAGCATCGGTTCTGGTCAGCTTCTACTTTAGGTTTATTTACTGATGAAAAACATCTCTATGTATCTCTGTGTGTCCAAAATCACTTCTTTCCTGAGCACGACTTAATATAATTCCATGCGTGACAACCAAAGACGGACCTAAAACGAAATTCACAACATAAAGGCCCCATAGGGTGATGATGGGAGAGAAGCTAAAAAAATCTGCTTAGTACCCCAATACAATGTCCAGTTATGAATTTGTGGACCACATGTGTCAGTTGGATACTGGACCCACCAGTGACTCCTTCGACCCACCTCTTAGCACAAAGCTAGAGTTAGATTCCTATTAGAACTGTCTGTTACATTGTGGCACCTCAGGTTCCAGAATATAACAGCTGTACCATTTAAGGTGGAACAGGAAATTAAAATGGGAAGCTGCCCAATAGCCTGTAGTTGTGAGCACAATGAAGAGAAACGGTAAACAACCTTGGAATCACTGAGGTGTCATCTGTGAAAATGTACTTTCATGTATGTGCAGCTGTAGATTATAGATTATACTGCTGGAGACCTTTCTTGCAATCGTCAAGTTACAAATTATCATCATCTTATCAGCAACTTTCCTGAATGTCTCTCTTGCTAGTTTGTGGGTCAAAGCCAGTTTACTATGTGACTGCTGGTACTACTGGTACGTGCTACTGGTATGTTTTTTTGTTCTGCTTGCAGCGCAACACGCATATAACATACCTGAAACTTTATTTACATAGCTTATCAAGTGGATTTGAAGCAAGTATATGTAGATTTTGAAATGTATTTGTGGAAAGGGTTTTGGTGACTGTTTACTTTCAGTGTTAGCAGTGTTAGCTTCAGTTAACTAAGCTGATTTGTAGCCAAACTGTTTGTTTAGTAGGGAGTTTGTCCCCTGCTTTGCCAAAGTAACAGCCTCTATTCGTTTTGTAGAGGATTTGCACTAGATGTTGGAACATTGCTGTGAGGAATGAATTGCTTTCAGCCGCAAGAGCATTAGTAAGGTAAGATACTAATGTTAGATGATCAGTTCTAAAAGTGGTCTTCTAGATCTCATATACCACTTCAAATGATCCCACGAGTGATGCTTGGTATAGGACAAGCGCACTTTATATATACCATTATTCAAAAACGTGTCAGTAGGCATCTTTACTTTAAGGTCAGTGTTTTGATAGGTAGGTTAGCTAAGCTCAGGGCTTAGTTGCTTGTTGTGTTTTAGAAAAGGAGCGGACGTAAAGGTTATGCGTGTCTTTCTGCTGACAGACAATTGATGGGAGACATCTAGTCAACAATATACCACTAAGAGTGGGCGATAAAAATATCATATTCAGTGATACTTTATGACACAATGCATATCAGTGTCTTGACACACAGACACAGTGCACGAGTAGTGGCACATTTAAAGTATTTATTTTTTATTCAGGATTCACGTACTGTACTGCACTAAATCCCATTAAACGGCTGAGCTGACGAGCAGATGTCTTTGCAGAATTTCAAGCGTCTGCTACGCCGACCTTTTACCAGCCTCTGAATATAGATATCAGCTACATTCAAAATGTAAGTTGCAGCATTTGGTTTAAAATTGCAGAAAAGGAAGCAGAACTCCCACATGTTTGCTGCCCACTTTGGGACTGGCTCTTGCAGTTATGATATAATTGGTCAGTGGTTTGGGAGCTATTTGATATTCAGTTGCTTAAAAAAAATGCTTAATGGGAAAAAAAGGAACCATATTTCGTCACAGAGACCTTTGGTCTTTGTGGTCATTTGAACAGTCACAGTGCAAATGTGTCTGGCTCCCTAAATCTGTGATTTGATAAGCTAAATGGATTTCCTGCATCACTGAAGTCAAAAACCTCAGAATACTTTTTTTTTCTTCCAGTATGTTGGATCTTGGTGAAGGATCTACTGTATGAAGTCAAGAAAAACATAGACTTTAGGGCTGCTTTAGGATGTGAAGCTCATCTCCAGGGAGAAGAAAGCCATGTAGTGTACAGTAATAAGTATGATGTCTAAGCTTTCCCCAGCACTCTAATTGTATAGAACACAGGGAATGTTACAAAAAGGTTTTCTCAGTGCAGCAGGCAGACAAGCAGACCTCTATGTGCTCGGTGCCCTTGGGGCTCAATTACTCTGGCAGCTCTCTGTGCATTAGATAGATCATGCAATGGAAAAATCAGATGCTTGTCTGGTGAAATGTGCACATTAGAAAATAGGATTGCACACATCTTAATATGCGCCATTACAGGTGGGCAATATGGCAATATGGCTTTTAATAATTGTGATTAATGACAACATAGTAGACAACATTCGTGGAGTAATTGTAGATGCTTATAGTATTTACATCATTAAGAACATCCCACTGCGTTTTCGGTAGGCGACCGTAGTTACTGTTGCTGCAGCTACAGTTCTGCGGGTGGATGAAGGCCAAACAAAATAGACCAGAATGACCAGAAAAGATCTGTGGACACTTCAGATGCAGGCTCCAGAAAAAGCTACAGTTAGAAGAATAGCTTGATTGATGGATCTGCTTCATATTGTTTACACTCCTCTCAGGCTTGTTAAATTGCAATCTATGAAATTAAGACAAACAAATAAAAGAATAATACACATGATTAAAGTGGAGTTGATGTGAGCCACCGGAGCTGCTAGACTGCGTCTTGTTGGCAAATCTGATGCTGCATCCCAAACCACACACTTCCACACTTCCATACCTACTACACAAATGAGTGCACTTATACTGGTACTGTGATACTTGAGACCCAGGAGAAGTAGGCCTAATGCGTTTTAGCTTTCAGCGTTTAGATTTCAGCTTTCTTTTGTTACCACTAAATGAAGCAAAATCAAAGCATTCATGTATTGGTGTATATACATATATATATATTGGTTAATATGCTTTTTAAATGGATGTTCCCAAAAAACATGCTGTACTTCCTTTGCTGGATCTGTTAGGCTTTGTTATCTCATGTGTAATGAACCTCACCTACCTAAATGTTGGCAGCACGATTGCAGTGTGCTGTCATTGAATGAATACTATGAATTCTCAGTTGTAATTCCTTTGAGAACACCTGATAACAGCATAAAGTGTATAATTCGAAGACGTCTGTTTAATGTTAGCCTGGTTTCCTCGTATCTTCTTAATTGTTTTAAACATTGAATTAATGAACAGTGATTGGTATGCCACGGCGATTAGGATATACAGCAAACCACAAACTAAACATGAACTTGAGCAGCTTAAATAATTCTTAGAAACTCAACAAAAGAACATTACTCACAGGAGCCTTTTATACCAGCGGCGCATGGCAAGTAGGGGTGGGAAAATCCACTGATTCTTAGAAGCATTACAGTTCTCCTAAAAAGATTCTGAATCAATTCACAAAACATCATCTGAGTTTTTATAGCTGCTTGCATTCCCTCTCACTATAAATTACTCTCACAGACAAACAGAGACTTTGTAAAGTGGATTGCTTGGACATGCTTCTTTGCCCTCACACACTGATATCAATTTAATTATGAAGGAAAAGGACAAATATCTCTGTTAGGCCTTTTCCACCAACATGCATTCTGGTTCGCACACCTAATTTTGAACCATTGGACACATTTACACAAAAAATAAATAAGTTCATTAGGCTCCTGAAAAGTTAGTTCCCAGATGGAACCAAAGAATAGTAGATTCCTCAGCATGAACCATGAAGACAAACCGTGACGAAAAACGATTGTCATCTGCTGAAGAAACTCTTGTATGTCTTCTTATCACCAGTGGTTGATCTGTAATAACAGCATTGTCTGTAATAACAGCACAAATGCTTGCAGGTAATCTATGTACACAGCCATCTTGTTTGTACTGTTTACTGCTGTTGTGTAATGCCCTTTGGCAACATTGATGACCTACCTTGGTTCCAGTCAAAACTGGTGCAAACGCAGACTGGTTCTCTGAATAGCACCAATGTTCTGTGAAGCCTCAACGGAACCAGTTCAAGAACTAGGGCTATGTACATATATCCTACACGGGAATATAACCTACTCCAGTCATTTTCAGAGCTTGGCAGAAATGTGTGCTGGAAGATTAACTGTAAAGCTGCCACATGCAAAGTAAAAATGGACTGGGGTTTCCCGGAGTGTGATATACAGCATTCTCATCATTTTCTGCACAGCTCAAGTGCCCCAATGGTTCACATGAGCTGTACAATGCTGAAAATATAAAAGCTCTAGGCAGGTGAGCTGAATTCCACAGTGACTCTGCTATGAAGGTAGAAAATCACTCCTTTTTATTTAAACAAGCATGTGTTTAACAGAAGTTGATTTTGTTTGTACCACTTAATGAGAAGAAACAATCAGAAATGCAGGGCTTTTAGTAACGATGTTCAAAACAGGATGTGCTCAAAAAAGTTCTCAGTACTACATTATTTAATATGTGATTTGCAGTACCAAATAATAAGACTGTGTAGCCTAGGCTAATCTAGGCTAGGCTAATCTAGGCTACATATCAATATCCATCAAGTATCATCTTATAGTTGCATATTGATAGCCTGACTCGTTATCAAATCCAAAAGTGAAGTAGTGAAAATGACGAGGGACTGGGCCCCGAAGAATCTACGACAGTGCATACACAACAAGGTAATGAAAGCTTTTTGATTTCATACTGTCGCAAACGTCTTCACATTAACCTTCCAAAATCAATCTGTTTGATTTATACCAAACTATTCTGAACATACAGTCCAAATATTAGCAAGGACTGATTTTCACAGTTGCACAGCCATCCTGCTAATACCTAATACCGACTCAGTGATTGTATAGTCTTTTCTGAATGAATTTTTAACCACAGAAGCAAAGAAAACAATTAAGTAATGGAACAAACACTGATTTATTCTTCACCATGCTGTCTTTCCCCAGTATTGTGAGTGCAATGTTTCACTGTACAGAGAAATCTGCACCCCCCAGCAATCTTCCTCCCTCAGCACAGATTGTGTGGGTAGGCTATATAATTTCTTCATCTCTGAGTAAGTGCCGTTGCCAGCACTCAGTGTTACCTCATAAGAAAATCACATCCAAATGTCTTGGCAGTCTTTTCGCCATAGATCCTTCATCTGCTCTTTATGAGAAGTCTAGCTTCAGCCATTCTATAGTTGAAGAGTAAGCTCTCTCAACTTACGTGGAATAAAAGCTTTCTATGTGATTCGTCTCTCCACATTCTGCTTTATTCATGATCTGGTAGTCCCAGCGTGAGTCGTCCTGTGAATTCAAAAATTTTCCCCCATAAATATTCCCGTAGATCTGTGACTGTCATTTTTGAGCTCAGTTGGGCTCTATAAATCTGGTACAATGGTATAATGTCGTGGTATCCTTCATTTTCAGCTTGTTCAGCGGTAGATCTCTTGACGTTTCTCAGTGCCAGGCCTCCATGCAGGTTTGATAAGCTATATCCAATATTAACCGTTATCACTCAGGATCCTTATTTGTGGAGCTCTCCAGAAGATAATGGAGGATATGCTTTGAAGCTCCCACCATTGAAAGGCGTTTTTGGGGTGCTCATCAAAACCAAGCACCGATGACATTGTGAATAATAGGTATAGGAATAGGTATTGCTTTGCGATAAGCGACTTTAAGAAATCTGACTTTAAAAATCCATGACGAAGACAAACTCCACCGGTCAAGTAGAGAGAGAGATATTCCTTCCAAGGAGGCATGAATCGCATTGCCAGCTTTCAGGGAACCAGAGACACGGTTGCCTGAATCATGCAAAATTTGTATATGACTGTGGTGCACCCTAGGCAGCCTTGCCCGTGGCAGAGATCCGGACAGCCAGAGGATATTAGTGATTATAGGCCGTTATGCCCTCTCCAGCAACACATGCCTTCTATTGTAGTCTCTGGGAAACCTGGGATAACAACATTCAGTACGTGATTTTTGAACCACTGTATCAGTGAAATGTTTCAACATAGCCAAACTCCACAGGTCCGGAGAGCATGATGTGCCCTTTACAACAAGCCTTAGACAAGCAAACCAGAGAAATGGACCCCAAAATCACCAGGCTGGTCACCTGTTGTTCTCTTTGGGGTGTCCATGCTGTTGGTGTCATAATCACACGATCAGCGACTAGTCGACATTAAGCTTAAAGTGACCACCTCTAGCCCAGATACCACTATTTCCCACCCAATGCCAGTTCATATGACTAATCCTGCAATGCCTCCATGGCTTCTCAGTATTTGCTTATAATTCCTGATGCTTATACAATTCCATTTTTAAAACATTACTGACATGAATGAACAGCACTTGTTGGCAACGGAAGCGAAGTGGGGAATCAGGAGGGTCGTTAGCTCTCTATGTAAACAGGGTGGTCCTAATCTTGGGCAAAGCTTCCGTAAGCAGTTCTTAAACATTCACAAGGCTGACATCTCACCACAAAGAATGCTTTCAGAGTCAGAGAAACTTAGTGAGCTAAAGCTAACACAGCATAACCAAAAGCTAGCAAGCTGGACCACCTGTCTGTAGCTGCCTCTCAGCCATTTTCTTTCATTTATCCATAAACAAAGATTGTGCATTCATTCATCCCTTCATTCACACATTGTTTTATCCGTTCACTTGTTTGTCTGTCCCGTCTGCACGTTAGTCCATTCCTTCGTCCATTTGTTCGTTCATCTGTCCATCAGTCCGACTGTCCCTCTGCACACCTGTTCCTTTATGCATTGCTTTGCCCATCTGTTTGTTTGTCTGCACGTCTACATGTCCGTTCATCCTTTCCTTTGTGCATTGCTCTATCCTTCCATGTGTTCTTCGAGCCGTCAGTCTGTCTTCATGTTTTTGTCCAGTTAGTCACATAAAAGCTGGATAATGACTGTAGGTCTGTATGAGTGGTGAAGCAGACAAGGAGTGTTGGGCAGAACTATCAGTCAAGTTGCTCATTAACCACACCCACACAGTTCTCAGATGGGTCTGATGAATGGTTTCTAAGCTCTTTTATCATATTTATAACTTATACTTTTCATTCAAGCTTTACTGGAGGTTTACACTTGAGTTTAGTATCATACAAGCATAATTAGCATAATTAGCATGTAGCATTGGTTTGTAGTATATTGACTGTCATGATTGTGTCACTTTTAAGATAGAAGCTTCAGTCATGTTTCATTTTATAAGGAATAGAAAAGATGAAAGATATAGATTTTAATTCCAGATTCCAGATTTTAGAAGAAGTTATTTTGCACAATGGCAATGCTGCTTGTGCATATGCATATTTAGCAAGAGATATACAGTTATTTTTTATGTGGGCTTATCTGCATTGTGTATCTCCCGGCCCTGCTTGCTGATATATCTACACACTCACTGAGCACTTTAATAGCTACACCTTCTTGAATCTAAACTGTGTCCATTTTATCAGCTGCATTTACCATGTAGGAGGATTTTGTGGTTTTGTCTGCATACTTTGTCATCTCACCCTTGTTCTGTTCATCAATAGTCAGGTCCACCACTGAGCAGATATTATTTGGATGTTGGATCATTCTCAGCACTGCAGTGGCACTGACGCGCTGGTGCGATTGGATCAGACACAGTGCTAGAGTCTCTATGACGTGTTGTGAGACCTTCGGAGGTGGACAGGGACACTCATGACCACATAGCATTTGTAGTGTGAAGCCTAAAGCGCCCTAGTGTGTCCTTGATAGAGACAAAGGACCACCTAATCGGCTGCGAGTCATCTTTCTTCATCACGTTTATAAATAGTGTTTGCAATCCACGCAGTCTTAAACATTCGTAACAGCCCGTACACATACTCGAACGAGGACTTGAGGACGTTTTTGTCTGAGAGACTGACGTAGCAAATGTGCACGTCACCCTTCCTCCGGTCACAAAATTAGATCGGTTTGTCACTGGAGAGGCATTTGGTACACATGGAAATGCCAGGTGTAAACAGCAGTGTGTTTCGCTGTCCACATATGATTAGGTTAGTTGAGATGGATTTTATTATCCGTTATGAGCAAAGGCACTATCGTGTCTCCTGTTCTGGCAAGTCCCAAGTGGATGGTAGTATTTAATACAGTGTGCATAACAAAAGAATAGAATTTCCTGTCCTACATATTTCTACAGCTTGACTGAATTAGCAAAGAACAGCTCCAAGACAAGGACATGTATTATTATGTACACCTGCGTTCTGTTTGGAATGCTTCTGTATGGCTGTATCTCTTTTGTCACCAAGATTATTTCTTGTTCTTTTAAAGTGTCTTCCATAGAGTTCTTTAAACATTTAACATTAGTGGCCTAATGTTAAATGTTTCAACTTACTATTTTGAATAAAAACACTTTCATTAGCTCTACTGTCGTCTGTTAGCATCAGGGTCATAAATGCTCAGCTCTCTCACATAGCCATCTACCATTCTCAAGCAAGCTACTGAACATGAGTCAATCAGTACTGCTTGCTGTATTGAAGACTTGATACTTTATTGCTGTCTTTCTACCTGCTACTTCTTTAATCAGCACTTCTTTCCTTCAAAACATTCCACACTTTGAATATCAATCATGTTGTTAACCTTCACCTATTATCTAATTAACACTATGATAGTAGTCCACAGATTTTGCTTTTTTGCATTCTCTATTGCAGGCAGAGTGCCTGGTTCATCAGACATTTCCAGCTCAAAGTTTGCTTAGATGCTGCCTATCAAAAGCTGAAACTTTACAGTTTTCTCCCACGACCGCATTTTCAAACTAGCCCTCCAGCAACCTGGCGACCCTGACAGAGAAAGCGATAGCATACAAATCTACATAAACACTTCTTCTGTAGGTGTGCATGCTCTGTCCTGATCATAAATTGTTTGCTTTGAAAGAAGAACTCTTGTAGTATGGAATTGATAATATACACCATAAGACATCAAAATGCAATCATCGTCAAGAAAATAGTTGCACAAATAGTTGCACCCAAAAAGAATCAATCGACGGGAGTGAAACTTGGTGGATAGGTTTGACATTGTGAGACATGTGAATGCTTGAAGTTTCATGCTCACCTGCGCATGTGACGTAAGCAAGGACAGGCCTTATCGCTGCACATGACTGACCTAACTAGCCAATGGTGTCGTGCCGGACTGTCATGGAGTGACTCAGAATGGCAGCGGCTCATCTTCAGTGTGGAGTCTTCAGTTTTGTCTTGGTGGAGACGACCAACAAAGGTGTGCGCCAAGATGAAGGGTTTGTTGTCACATGTTCCTTCTGGGTGCAACTATTCTTTTTGACAACAAGTGTTTTTTGGGAGGCACTTTTTGTCAAGAGGAATAGCATCATCTCGCATCCCCCCTCAAATCGAGCTTTGCTTATACTGTTAAACAATGGAAAATTATCCCTAAGCTTACAATATGAATTCTGTTGAGTTAGTGACTTAAAGTAGCAGTTGATTAAAAATCGATCACATATGAATCTCATGACCTCTTCCGCTGCCATTTGCATGTAGATAGCTTATGCCACATCCATGAAAACAAAGGAAGTACTGTAGGTAGAGAAATATTGGCTGCAGTCTCATTAACACATTGGCATGCTCCTGTGGTGTTGTATTCACAAAGAATCTATTTTCACATGTGTTTCAGCCACACATTTGACACAGTGTGGTGCTAACTGGGACATGTGTCTTTTCCATTTGGTTCGTTCACCCATGGAGTTTGCAGGAAAAACATGACCGCCTTCTTTGTGGTTGATGAATCGGCCTGACATTTAGTCAGGGCTTTTTTAGAAAGGGCCATTACCGTTTTGGAATCAAATAGATGGTCTAGGGTGACGTATGTTGGTAAATGTACGTCTCACAGGGATCATTAAACGAAAGTTAAATTAAAATCTTCCTTCTAGCCCCATTTAACTTTTGGATAAATCAGTTACAGTGAGAGGTGAAATGGCAGCTGGCCTTGTCCTACTGAGCTACGGTGACATATGTTGGTTAATAATGGCAATTTAATGTTTGTAACCAATTTGTAACTTACATTGACCATTAAATGGAAATGAAAAGTTCAGTCTGTTTTAGCATGTGATTAAATGGCAATTAGCTTTAGTCAAGATGTGTCAAGATTTTAACGCAGGTGATTGATTTTCAAGGAAGTTGGACGGAAATTGTAGTAAATCCTTGCAGCCTGAAAAATGCGAGCCATTATCTGATTCTTAGTCGAGCACTTTCTGAGCCCTGAGTAACTTTCAAATGCGTTTGAGAAAGTCATCCGCATTTGGCACACATTGTGTCGCCTGAGCCAATACTCCATTTAAGCTGAAGCCGCCGTCTACATTTCCACACAGTTCAAACTGCATTCAAACATTCCTCTCTTACACACCGTCCATTAGAGCTGTGCAGAGCCGGTGAGGTATTTTATTAGGCTAGCCTAAAGGTCACTTTTTCAAGCATGCTTGTTAATTGTCATTGTGATTCACAGGCACCACTGGAGACATCCACTCACCGCAGACTGTTTAAAGTGTGGCATAAGCATGCTAGGACTGCCTCTATTGATTATACTGCAGTAATCTGTGGACGATTAATCCATTACATTTTCTCCAAAACAAACTAAAAGCAAATTGATCGACTGAACAATTCTTTTTCTTTCAGTGTCTTTCAGAGAATCCTAAATACTTTACTAGGGGAAGATCAGATAGGCAAATAAACCAGAAGAAATGGCATAGTGAGGGTATTTTCTTGTATCCCTAAATTCCAAACTCCAAGCAAAAAATGCAGTACATTAAGCACACATTACAGTCAGCGTGAAAGTTCATGGTTATTGAAATAGCTCATGGTTCATCTCTGCAGAGGGGAGTTTGAAGTAAATCGCTGTTTGTCTCTGCAGTATTATTATAATATTATCAGTGTATCATATTAAATGGATTATCATATTGTAGCATATTATTATATTATAGCAATTATAGCATTGCTGTATTCAAGACCACTCGAGCCGAGTCGAGACGAAGTCCTGGACATGTCGAGACAGAATATGTTGTTGAATATGTTGTTGGATGTGTGTGTGTGTGTATATATATATATATATATATATATATATTACTTACTGTTGATTTACACTAATGTCACTGAACTCATTGAACGGGTTGAGTCACACAGTCTTGGTTAGATACTTCAGTATGAATATGAATGGATGAAGTATCAGGAATGGCTGAGTTAGTTTGGGGTAGCACTTCAGGGCAACGGTAACAAAATGCCTCAAAGCCTCATGCTTAGCTGGTAGCACTCAAGAGTTGAATTTTGAAAATGTGCTGTATTATTCAAATATATTCATAAAAAGCCAAGAGATATTTTAGAGACTGTGGATTAAATACAGTGCGTTTTTGTGTCCTGGGGAGCAGTTGGTGTGAGAGAGAGTGGAATGCTGCTTTTTCAAATGGGCTAAAGCTCAAGCTAACAGTGGTGGTATTCCATGGTACAGGGGGGCTCTTCTACACAAGGTCTTTTCTTCTCTGTTAATTATGTGCCAGAATGTGCATTAGTTGAGAAGCCACTGGAAGCCGTTAGTGTTTTTCCTGGAAAATATTTTATTATTTGCAAACGCAAACAAATCTGCCATACAGCCCTGCTGACTGGGGTATTTGTCATGCATAGACGTCATTCCCAGCATCAGAGTCAGCAGGAGTGGCGAGTTGGAAATGTGAAAAGGCCCTGTTGTTAAGACTTCAAAGGTGCTGTTATTAAGTTAATTTTTATGAATGTTTCTAAAATATTCCGTTAAAAATTATTAATCTTTGTGCAGTTCTTTCTTTCTTTCTCTCTTTCTTTCTTTCTTTCTTTCTTTCTTTCTTTCTTGTTTACATATCCATTTATTTTCTCTTTTTCTTTAGTCATTAAACACATACTAACAAAACCCCTATCTATCACAAATTTATTGTTTTTTAAAAACAAACATTAATCTTGACATGTCTAAACTATACCCTCTCAATGAGCTGTATAAAATATTGACATATTGTGGATAACCTCCTGCGAATTTATTTATGCACAGGGTGTATATATGCGTGAGTGAAACGGATCCTGTCAGATCCGAGACATTTATGACATCCAGCACATGCAAACAGGTGTTCTGATTGCTGGAGTTTGCTCTTCATTTGTTATTGTTACTAAGAAAGGTGTGTCTTCCGCATGGTATAAAATAAGGCACAAAAAATTACAATAAATATCTGTACGTCTGGTGTATTGCGTCATTCTGTTATGCTGTGTTGTGACACTTTTTGTTGCTCTGTAATATTGAAACAGTTCCATACCAAATACCATCAAGGAATGCATATAGCATCTGCACAGTGTACCTGTGTCTCCAGTGTGTACTGTCTATATGATGCAAGACGTGCCATCATCATGCCTGCAGAGTTTACCGATAGCTGGTGTAACATTGCGGAGACTCCGTGAGCACAATATAAAACTCAGCATAGTAAAGTTAATCCAGGCTGATGGAACTTTTTTAGGTTCGCAAATGTAAGAGCTTTTAACAAGCTCGAGCCTGAGGCTAAAACCTTTCCCAGAATGATGTAGTTTCCCCGTTTGCAGGCAAAAACCACTTTGACAGGTAAACAACAAAGATCAATACACATGTGACGCCTGATGCGCTTTGCCAATCAAAAGCAGACTGTTCCAGAAGTGAGATGTCTCCGATGCAGGTTAAATATAGTTCTGATTTTTGTTGCCTCTCCGCCTGTTTGTGCGTCTGAGCTGTGGCTAGAGAATCTGGTTAATTGAGTCAGAGCTGGAAGAAAAGGTGGACAGTAGCTGGAAGGCGGCATGCTACGTGGCAGCCTGTTCGCTGGCTTCTAGTCTCAGGGGAGGGCAGTGCGAGCGGAGGGCATGCTGAGAGTAAGTCAATGTCTCCAGCTGCAGCCACGCTATCCTCTCAGCCTAATAAAGGCCCGGGGTGCTCTTTTCTCCGAGCTGAAGGTCAGCCACTGCGTCCCCAGGATTCATCTGACACTATGAAGCTGCCTTCTCTGAGGAGAGAGAGAGAGTTATGCAGACACTCATAGTCAGTCTGCTGCAAACACTTCTATGTCTGAACTCATCTCAGTGTGTACTAGAATGAAAGCCTATCGCTAATCTTTCATTGTGGAAATATCACAAAGAGAACGAGCAGGAAATTACACAGGAGCCTCAACAACTAAATATGATATCAATGTTAGTCCCTATTTAATGTGTTCACACTGTGCATTTATCACAGCTTCTGTTCTTTTTAAGGAGATTTGCAAAGAAATCTGCAGGTATATTTTTCCACACCTCTGAAGTTCAGTCTTGAAATTTACACATTCAATGATGTTGAGGTCTGGACCGCGGGGAGGTCAGTCCATTGCTCTATCACTATCAGCTTCTTTGTTTGCAGATTCTTTTTATAAGGTCTATGTCCTTTTTCTCTAATGCCTCTTGGCTGTAGCACATCCTTTCAGACCCATAGTGTTGAGTTGGCTTCTCACAGTGGAGGGACGGACAGATAATATTGAGAGGTCGGAATTTGAAATCCGGTGTGGGAAAATGTTGGCTTGGTGCAACCATAACCCTGAGAACACAGAATGTACATCCTGCACTCCTATAGCAGATGAAAACCAGAGTGGTGCTGCAGAGACAAAACTGATATTATTTCAACAGTTTGAAAAGAAGACTTCAAATATATGCAAGACAAGAACAAGACGAAGCTTTCACTCTTCAACATAAAGAATATAAAGAATCAAGAACGTTATGCACCATGAGTACTTTGTTGCCTTTCTTCTGTCTAGCTGAAGTATTGTTTCTCTGTCTCACTTCAGTAAACAATTGTCAGAACGCAGTGGCAGCAGAATTTAATACTCTACATTCATGTACTTATGTAGGATGTGTCTGAGATTTTTTGACTTCATACACTCTCAAAATGAAACTGCGGCTGACTGAAAAGATTGAATTCATCAGATCCTTCTGGTGTGGATTAACATTGGTTTTCATTGTTTCGCTGAAGAATACAGAAACAGACAGTTAATAGCACCTCCTGGTGGAGTATCTTCAACCTGCTGTACATGAGTGAGTGAGAGAGAGAGTGAGTATTAAATTAATTTATGACCTGAACTTCTCTTGAACTTCTCTTACTGATTATGTAATTTAAGAAGTTCTGGTAAAATGAATGAGCGTGAACAAGGAAAGAGAATAGTTTCTGTGTTGTTTGTGTTGTTGTAGTGTTTTACAGACAAAAATCCTGATTTTTCTTTTCTGTTTCTTTTGTAGACTGATTCCAATATATTTATTTATTGCAAATTATATTATCAACACAACAGCAAAATCTTTGAATTTGAAGAGGAATTCCAGAATTTCCTATTATTTAGTATGTCTCCTTTATAATTTAATGGCAACATGGCTTGGACCCCATAGATTTGTGCAAAAGTCTCTGAAGAGTAGTTGAAATCCACCTCTGTGTCATCTAAACAAATGTTTAACATAGTCAGTATTACAAATTTGCTTAAGTTAGAATATTCGTCTAGAATCAGTACCGAATCTTCAACGTTTCTTCTTCAGTTTAATTGTAACATTTCTTTGTTTTTATTTTTTTTTTTTACACTAAAAAAATTCTGTTGCTTTATTTCCAAGGTAAACAAATCCAGATTTTCATGGTGGTCTCAGACTTTTGGACACCACTGTATGAGAAAACAATTAAACAGAAAAAAATTACAATTAAAATTAAAACTATTAAAAAATAGTAAAATTTGGGGAAAAAAGAAGATTTCCTAGAGCCCTGCACATACTGTTCCCTTTCACAACAGCCAGCGTGGACATGCAGGTGCCCCAGCTACTCTGGGGCAAATTTAATGAGCTGAAGGGGACAAAGACAAAGACAAATTTGTCACAGGGGACACGTTAGATAAGATAGGGTTAAGCAAGGACTATATAGATTAGACTGTGGAGCACCTGCCAAGGTTACTGCAGTACACTCAAACCTGCATGTACCTCAAACGTTAATCAGATACTTATAATACTCATGAAATGAGAACTTTAGACTATGAACTGTGCTCTTACTGTGTAGGCTTTGGATTTAGATTTCACTTCCACTTCCAACTGTGTGAAATGACATAGTACTTCTCTGTGTCTAGCAGTGATACTGACCCTCGCCAGAGATTTTAAAATTAATTAGTTTAAATTAAAAGTATTTTTAATGGGTTATCAGGCTTGGTTCATGGTGTACATGCTGCACATATGCAGTTTCATTATTATAGATCAATTAACCTTATAAAAAACATGTTTCACCATATAGGAGTTATAATAATTAATAATTAATAATTATTACTTAATAATGGTTCTTCTGGTTTCTTCTTCTTCATCAAGAGTGTAAATTGGACTTTTATCTTCCATGTTGCTGCAGTAGCAACCTCTACTCTTTTGAGAAGGTTTTATATTGAATGTTAGAACATTTCTGCAAGGATTTGATTGCTGTCAGCCGCAAGACCATTACTGAGGTCAGGTACTGATGTTGGATGATTACTTCTAGAGCACAAGCGGCTCTCCAGCTCATCCCAAAATCCCAAAGGTATTGTATAGGGCTCCATCAATCCATAGAATGCAGTTCCACTGCTACACGTCCCAGTGCTGCTTGATTTTCCTTACTTCAATGTTCACATATACCCCAGTTCTTAGCAGTGGTGGATGAAGCACACAAACCATGTAGTTGAGTTAAAGTAGTGATACCCAAGGTAAAATATTCCTCCAGCAAAAGTAAAAGTCCTCCTTTTAGACCCCCACTGGAGTAAAAGTACTAAAGTATTTACCTTCAAATGTACTTAAATATGGAGAGTTAAAGTAGCATGATTTATTATGGCTCTAATGTCCTATTATCATTTATGGAACAAGACTCTTAATCAACTCATTTTAGGTGAAGAGACTCAGGTGTCACTCTCAGTCCACTAGTCTTTCATAGGTCATTAATTAGTCTGACACTGATGTCTATTACAATGATCATAAGCACAGAACACTGAAGGAGAACAGTTTCCGTTAGCTAGGACTATAAAATAACTTTTTGCAAACAAGCAAAGTTTCAGTTTAAGATTTATTTGCAACTTAGTTACAAGTTAAAGTTAAATAAGAACTTCCTTTAAACAGGTTTACAAATGGGTTTTCCTTTATTATACTGCATCTGTACCTCTCTGTTCATAAACATAAACTTGCCGAAACAAATTTATTATAAAATTTCTCTATTGTGGGAACAATATGTTTTATCAGTTTACTAAACCCCTCCTGCTTTACCTGCCATCCTCCAGGTGGTCCTTGATGTAGTCCAGGCCTGAAATGGACATTTCCATGGATGCTAAGAATCCATGAATAAGCTTGTTTCGTTTTGATATGTTACGTTTGTATGTGCACATAAACCGAAAGTAACTACAAATTTAGCAAATTTTGTAAAAAGTAAGATAATTGAGTTTGAAATGTAGTGGAGTTAAAGTACAAAGTTGTCCAAAATGGAAATACTTCAGTAAAGTACAGATACACAGAAAAACTACTAAGTACAGTAACTAATTACATTTACTTAGTAACTGTCCACCACTGGGTCTTAGGCCACAAACGGAAGGTTTTAGAGAAGTGATTCTTGTTATATGCTCAGCTCATTAGTCACTGTAAAATAAACCACCACTTTCAGCTAGTATGCCAGTCTGCGTCTATGAAACATTTCTCTCTGCAGCATTCAGAGAAGAAGCAGGTGAATATTCGTCCGCTGACGAACTGCAAAGCTTCCTGGTGAAATGTTGTCAGTGTTAATGAAGCTCAAGCCTCTGTGAGCACTACCTGGTAATAAACATGAGGGTCCTTCACGGCTGACAGTGTCTCAGTTAAAGATGGGCTTTGTGAAGGCCTTTACTGAGCTATATTTCATTTGTGAAGCCCCCTTCTGAAAAGCAAAACAGTGGGCATTTAGAATGAAACAGGGTCAGTTACTGTATTGTATTGCTGGTCTTCAGGGTGTCTGTGTGAAGGTTTGAAGACTTCATTTTAGATTGTCTGTATTTATATTAAATGTGAATAAATCTTATGTTAATTATTATCACCACCCCTCAAAATACTGAAATCACACAAGCTTGAAACATGCAAATAAGCCTCAAACCAGTTACCGTGTTATTCAATCCCATATGGTCTTTGGGTGTTTGGATAAATCACAACAATGTAAATAACTTTAAGATAACGAGGGATAATCTGTACTAAGGTTTCCAAATGAAGTTGGGACAATAAGATAAATACAAGTAAAATCTACCTTGACCTGTATCAGAACAAACACTGTTCACTGTGTTTTACCATATCAGCTTTTGTTTTTGGCTTGAACAAAACATTCATTCTGAAACTAATGGCTGCAGCAAGTTCCAAAAAGGTTGGGACAGGGGTGGTTAAAGACGAGGAATGCTGTGAACTACTCATTTTAAACGGGTGATGTGTTCATCATGCTCGGCTATAGATGAAGCATCCAGGAAAAGCCTAGTCCTTTATGACGATTGAGGCTTCACTAAAAATGCCTCAGCAAAAATTCTAAAGGTTTAAAAAAAATTCCTCAACCAGGATCTGGAACAATTTCAGTTGTTTCACCCTGTATAGTGTATTATATAAATGCGTAAAAGGCTGTAAACCGTAAATTACATTCTTGAGGCTCATTTATGCTCCCTTGCTAGGGATGGTACCGATTTTCCTTTTGATCCATTACCAAATAATACCAAGGCTAATATTCCAATACCGATATTGATACTGGTATTTTAAAGCATGTTATTTTCAACAGTAAGAAATGGCATATTTAAACTTGAGGTTTAATTACTAATAATTATTATTATTAATTATTATGTGTTCTGTTAAACTAGTATTTTATGTCAACTGAAATCTGAACTTTGTTAGATTAATATTTGAGTAGTTGCATTTTGAATAGTTACAGAGGAAGAAGGCGGAAGGCAAAGTAGTTCCTGTACTACATCATCATTCAGTGCATTTTATTTGAGAGACAGAATACACACCAGTGCTGCAAAATAAATAAACATATGATATCCATATTTTTGCACCAGAATTGATTCTTAAAAGCAAACGCCTGGATTGGAATGTAGGTATCGATCTGCTCATCCCTATACTTTGCATTAGAAAATGAAAAAGCCTGTTTCAAACATCCCAAACATACTTCCGTCCATCCTTTATGTTGACATGGATGTTGAACATTACATTCACTCCAGAGTAGTCCAGAGTCAAAAGCCTCTGACCACAACAATCTGGTGGCGGTGGAGGACAGTGGTTTATGCACATTCAGATATTGATCACATATATATGGTCATATAAGTGACAGTTTCTCTCTTCATTTTCAAATGAAAACCTGATGTACTTCACTGTATGTTGATTGGTTCCTCTGTATAGTGTAGATGTTGTACTCAGTTGTACGCGCTTCCCTTTGCCTCTTATTAATGCTGAAAGTGCTAACGCAGCATATGATGACAGCCCAGCTAAACGTGCCAAGCATTTATCTGTAGCCATGGCAATAGCAGCTTCCTCCTGGAGGGTGGCAAGGGCGTACCATATACTGAAACCCTCTCCTTCATTAGAAGTGCCCTCCACAACTACGAGTGTAACTTCATATGGAGTGATACTCCTTAATGGAGTGTTCGTGATGAGCGACCGGTTTGGTAAAGACATAATTGATGCCTCCTCGATTCCTCTGTCTTGCGTCCTCTAGCTCGTGACCCAGAAATCCAATGAATTCCACTATCTGTAAGGACGTATCAGTTCTTTAAATTGGAAAGCGAGAATAGAGGAGACTTTCTGAGTGAAGGATTGCAAGTGCAGTCTTTTGTTGAAGTGCTCAGTCCAGGTCTGTAGTATCATTACACACCGGGTAGCTGTAAAGATTTTGGCCGTTATTGATCCAAGTCGCGTACATTCTGATCTGATATATGCACATGCAAACTTTGCAGACAGTTTTGTTGTTCATGAGTTTAGTGTATATGTACAACAAAAATCACGCCTGGCCAAAATAAGTGTAAATATGAGTGTAATAATTTTACAACCTAGAAGATTGTGGGCTGGAGGTTAGGGAACCAGCCTTGTGACCGGAGGGGGTTCGTTTTCCGGAACCAATAGTAACAACTGAAGTGCCTTTGACCTAACCCCCAACTTCTCCTAGGGTGCCGTGGATAGGGCTGCCCACCACTCTGGGCAAGTGTGCTCAGTGCCCCCTAGTGTGTGTGTGTTCACTAGTGCATGTGTGTGTGTGTGTGTGTATGTATATGAGTGTTTCACTTCATGCATGGGTTAAATGCGGAAGAAAAATTAATCTGTGTGCAAACACAAATGGCAAAAAATGGTTCTAAACTCTCTACTCAGAGAATGATTGGCCTCACATAAATTAATTAAATTGCTTGACAGATAAATAATTTTGAGTATGACTCAATCGTAAGTAGATCAAAGGGCTATGATTGAATTTTACACTCCATGCTACAGGATAATCTAGGAGGACCTTCAATTGTCGAGAGGGATGGATCACCCCTAAAAATGAGTCTTGTTATCCTGACGTTTAGGCCAAGTAGCTGTTGTTGGATGATTTATAGTTAACGAGATGAGACAAAAGGAAAAGAAAGTTTTTGAAAACATCACAAATGAAAATTTCAGATGAAATTTTTAATGTGGTGGAATTTCAGTATAGTTTGGTCATGTGACCAGATCAGATGATGATATCAGTGTATGGTTCTTAGCCCAGTAGGGAAATGACAATTGAGTTAAAGCTATCTCAGCTGGCATAAGGCCCTGAAAATCAGATGATATCAGTGTATGGTTTGTAGCCCAGTAGTGAAAGTGACAATTGAGTTAAAGCTATCTTAGCTGGCATAAGGCCCTGAGGATCATCTGATAAATATAGTTCTGTCCAGATACTAATCTCTGTCATTTTGGGATTTTCCAGGCAGATGTACTCACCGTATTTAGTCTTATAGTGCGCATTGAATATTGCGTATTAAACATAAATTGTGCACCGGTGGATCAACCTTTAACTTAATCTCGGTGGTAGAACGTGATCTTCATCCACTGTACACAAGGAAAGCATTAGCAGGAGAAACAAAAACGAGAAGCGAAAGAGTAAGGTCTTGCAGGCTGATTATGGGGTGATTACAATGGCAGCCACATGTTCACATATATCTACACAGTCATTAATGCATTTCCTCATACCCTTAATATCATCGTTTTCAAACAAATACAGCATGATTGAATGATCATAGATGTTGCTAACATCCCTTACAATCAGAAATTACAGTGTAAAACGTGCCTCCTGTAGCCAATTTTATTGGCGTCCAGATGCGACATGTGTAAATTTGAACACGTACCCCTGATAAGCTCATCAAATCCAGATAGGGCTTATCACATTTGGCCTTACGTCTTTTCCTTGCAGGAGGGAAGAGCCAAGTTGCAAAGTAAGCAAATGATGTCGGCCACTTAACTTTTTTACAGTAGTCATGCTGTTTTTCAGTCCTCCGGTGGAATGGCCACTTGGGGGCCTACATAAAGTTGTGGTAGAGGTAATTGAGAGAGTAATTGTGTACTGTAATGACACGTTGATGGACATTTTGTCCTGTGTCACCTTTCTCAGCCTGCTCACAGTTGTCAAGCCGAACCTTGGTGGCTCATTTATGATAACAAAGTCATGATGATAAATTGAAATGACTGAAAGCTGGAGTGCTGTTTGCCACCCTGTAGTGATGAAAACATACTGAACTTTCTACACATTGTGCAGCTCTACTGTAAATATACTACGAGCAGTTTTTGCTCCCTTTGCAGGAAATTCAGCTAGCTGTGAAAATGCTGATCAGAGTCACACATCGTCTGAATGTAAAATTTACAGCCATTAACTAAACACCATTTTGTGCTGAAGACATCTGAAAATGACCTATTTTGGAAAGCTGCATCACAGAGAACCTCATCCTCTTCTGCATTAAGCTCATCTAGACAGGCTGGCTTGCACTGTGGACGCTGACTGTACCAAAAACCTGGCTGGTAATTGGGCTCAGGGGTGCTGTACTGTACATTTCCTGCAGTTTGCCTTGAACGCATGTGACCATCTTGTATGTCACAGTCAAATAAACTATTTCAACTGCAAATGTTCTCATACGAGTCTAAATGTACACTCTGTGTAGATGCCGGCCACAAAAGCTTCCTGCAGCATTGTATTTAATAATTATGAATAATCTGGCATGGCTTTTATGCCTTCTGAGATTCAATCAGTCCCCTTTCAAATAAGCAACCCATTGCTTTCGAATGCACAGCAATTTCTGGAATCTAGGATGTGAGTCATCCACATCAATAGCTCTTTACAGATGAAGAGAACTGGTCGCTGGCTCTAGCAGTATTTTAATGCCTTACCCCACCCGGCAGTGACTTCATCGATTTTTGCATTTAAAACAGAATGGTATTGATTTTTGTATTTTAAAAGGAGGACTTCTATGGATTTACGTTTTAGGAAAGCTTAAGAGGATGGTAAATATTTACACTATCTATATATCCTGTAAATAGACATTTCCCTGAAGGGAAACATCTTTCTTTTCTATGTACATTGATTTATTTTGAAGGGAAAAAAATATCTATATTTACATATATATGCCTTTCAATCTCCCCTCGGAGCTGTAATCGGATCTGAAATTTCTGTCTGAACCTGAATCCAGCCCGAGAACTGTCTGTCCGATACCAACCCAAGCCTGACAAACATCTGTGTCCAGTGTCCTGCCCCAGGGCCAGACAGATTTTGATTGGATCGGGGCTTCTGTTTTAGAGAGTGGTATAAGTTGCAGTTTTTCAGTTTCTCCTGATGGTGGCAGTAGTAGCAAACAAATTTACAGTGGAATGAAGCACGCTGTGCTACCAAAGTGGGCTAAGTCGGTCTTTCTTCCAATACCAGAAATGCAGCTTTGTTTGTTTAAAGACATTCAGTCAAATCTACAGCCATGAAGCACAAACTTAACATTGAGAACCATTTAGAACCTGAGCAAATGCCTATGAATCAAAACTAATCAATCTACTATCAATGGACATGAAACAAAGCATGAGCATTACGATAAATATTAGGGGAGGAGAGGGCAGAGAAACGAAAGCAGCTGCAAGCTACCCGAGTCACACAGCTCCTGCTTTAACAGTTCAGTAAATATGAACCCTGTTGTCTCACAAATTATATTTTTGAACACCACCTAGAATATATAATTGGAATATACGTAACATATTATATGTGATGCTAATTGTTACCAATTCAGTCTGAGTAATCCCTCAATAAAAGAAGTCTTGTGCATCTTTTATACAGTGACAGGAAACATGGTAGCAAAAAGCTCCAATTCTAAGTGATGATATTTTGAAAACGTAATATTTGAATCATTTATGAAAGCTATTTAGGCCCTTTGGGATTTTGAGACGGTATGATCTTAAAAATGACACTCTTGCCCTACCCTAACACAAATTTTGAATCCAGAATTGACCCTAGTGCAAAAAAGTTCTGACCTGAACCGGCCCATCATTACCCAAAGAGAGCTGAATAAATGATAACGCCCAGTTAAAATGCAGTGCAGTGACAGTGACAGCTGTCATAAATTCATATTAAAGAATGGAAAGTATGGAAAAGAGTCATGTGTTGTCCAAATATTAAATCTTTAATGATTGTGTATTCCTCAGTCAGTGTTTTTGAGCAACATCTCAAATGTTTTGATAAACCCGTTCTGGATAAACTTATATAGTTAAGCTGATATAGGATCATGACCTTCACCTGCTTCTTTATATGTTATATGCAATGCAAAACATGTTCCATATAATTAAGGTAAGCAGTAAAACTACAGCAGGGGGAAGTGCAGGGAAAATCTGCAGGAGGCTAGCTGTGAGGACTTGAATGTAAAATTTGAACCAGACCCAAATCTGGAATGATGTCTGAACTGAGCCAAGCTTGACGTGAACAGTCGGGTCCTGCAGAGTTGGACAAGTATTTCATTGTATTTCAGGCTATAGAACATCTGGCCTGCACACACTGTAAGCCTGGTCTGGTGTGATTCTGTTGTCAGTGGTAATCAAAAAACACCCGCCACCAAGTCCCCGGTTACTGCACAGGATGTGTCAGAGGAGCTCTTTTGACCACTGTTGCATCAGGTATGCTGGGTTACATAAGTGCATATGACGGAGAGCCTTCTTTCTTGATGGTATTGTGTGCTCTGTTGGACACAAAGAGAACTGCAGCTCAGTATGCTGCTGCTGAATATGAGTGAAAGTGACCAGGTACCAGGGGTTACAATGTGAGCTACAACCTGAAAAGGCAAATATATTTTATTTGCTGTCCAGAATTTTGCGAGAGTTCCTTCTGTGTTTATATGTTGATAATTGTAATAGCAGTGAACTATAAAAAAATGTTTTCTTTGGGCACTACTTTACAACACCTTACACTTGCATTTCGTTGCTGTCCAAGGAAAAACAAGTATCTCCGAAATGGTAGCTTTACAGGTGAGGCCAAAAACCTACTTTAATTGTAATGTAAGTCAATGGAACCAGACTTTTTCCAAGCAATTTTGGGCCATTTCTGTTGGTCCGTCAATCATTCAATTTTGACACAATGTAAACAGCAGCTCATGTGATGGATACAAGTAAAGAAATCAACAAAAATGAAGATACATGTTTTTCTTCGGACAGTGACGATATTCATCATGAATGTGCTTTAATAAGTACATGTTTAGGCCAAAACCTCTTCAAACTAAAGCTAAAGTGACTCATGCACTACATGACAGTACATTTGTAACCTTTTCATTCTAATTGGACATTCCTGTAAGGCCTTTAAACGCTTCAGGTGTCTCACACATGCTGGGGTATCTTTTTTTTTTTTTTTTTTTTGGTTCTATTACTATTCCATGTTATAAGTTGGTTTCTAATGCGGTCTCCTCTCGTCATTTGACATTGGTCAAAAGAAAACACGATACACACCACTGTGAACTTTCTGGTTCAGGCTCTCTAGAACGCAGTCTTTCATATCAACAACTCTGAATGAGTTTGTTTACATGGGTTATGCAGAATGCTTTTTAATTTGCCTTTAATAGTTTGCCTACCGTATCTCCAGACATTAGAGATATGGCATTTCTCCCTGAGTTCATGGTGGTTGTTTTGGTTTTAGACACTAGGTGGAGACACAGACCTGTTTTCTTTATGTGAATGAGTGCCTTTTATCAGTTCCTTGCTCTTGTCTAGATGGAGTAAATTCAAACTGAGCCAATAACAAACCTTTCCCTTGTCTACTTATGCCTTGCTATGCTCGATGAAGTATAAACCAATCTCTTGTTCTAATCTCTTCTTCCTCTTATTATGATGCAATAGCTTTCTGGATGTGGAATAAGTTCCTAGACATACACCCTAAAGTTGTGCTGGCATTCTGTATTTGGCCTCATGCTCATGTGAGGAACTTTTGGTCTAAGCTGGTTTTATCTATGGCAAAGAGTGAATGTGGTGGCCACTGACCCAACCTATTGTAAACAAAAAAAAAAGTCCCAAACCTGGTACATTTTGTTCTGTGTACATTCTTTTTTCCTGAATTCACTCGGTTTTCTGAATTACAAGGATAATAAGGAGCCACAGTATGAATTAGCTACATGCATGCTAATGCTGCTGTGCACTAAATTGATATAATACAATTAGCAGTAACCACAGCCATCCACACAAACCAGCCAGCTCTATAAAATATAGTAAAATAAAATAAAAGTAGGTTACTTTTTGGGGGAGACTTTTTAGTTGTGTCCCATTCCTCCCACTAGGTACGACCCACCCGGAAATCACACAATACTACCAGGCACGGCATCTTTTTGGACATCATGCAGCTGAACTCGCTGGGATATGAGTTTTAACTGCCAGTTCTGTTACATCACCTAACAGATGCCTGTGTTGGACAGCAAAGCGTTGGGTGAGAGGGAGGCCCATCCTACCCACCCAGAGAGAGAGAGCAAAGGATAGTGTGCTCTGTTGGCTTTCGTAGACTCTCTGCATCACTGGAGTTCTATCTCACCATCTCCTAATGGTAGGGCCAGCCCCATGGTGGGTTACTGTGGCAATAGCAAATTACAAGTTTAATAGTACTTATTTTCCTGCATAATTCATAATTTCAGTGTGTACAAGTGTGTACAAGATTGCTGGATAAAGGAATGATCGTATTTTCTCTCTAACATTTGGAGGATCCAGTGACATTCAGGAGATAAATGTATGCAGAACAAAATGTATTTGTTTTAGAGCCTTTTTGTCATAGGAAAAAACTGATTAGACATGAAGGGCATGACTGCAGAGGTCTATTGGTTAGCAGTATGTTACTTCAGCACTAAGCACATTGTACACTGTACTTTGCACATGTAGTGAAATAATCTCCATTCCACAGCCCTGGAGCCAGCTTTTGACAGCCCACAATGTAGTTAACCCTTGTCTTTGTCTGGCCTTGCTTTACGGCAGTCTTGGCAAATATCACTGGCATGAATATTTTTAATGCATCAAAAAGAGCTTGGGAAATCAAACATCTGCACCCTCTATAATATACAGTAGAATAAGATGGATCTATCTGGTAGCATGGTGTGTGTGTGTGTGTGTGTGTGTGACCTCCTGCATAGATCTGCATATTGCTCTGCATTTAGATGGAACATATTCTACTCTTACTACACCGCTGTGGAGGCAGACACCACCTTTTGTTTATTTAATTTCCAGGAACAAAACGGCCTCCAGGTAACACACAATTAAGAGTTTTGAGATCCACCCTGTGAGCATTTTCTCCTTATCGTGATCCAAGTATTCCCAAACACATTCTGAGGTCTGGACTCTGGGGATAGCTCGTTGTTCAGAGGACGCCAACAGCGTATTTGTTTGATTTTCTTTTTTTTTTTTTTTCTTCACCTAGTTCCTTTGCTGAGGGAGAGCCTCTTGAGAGATATGCATTCTTGCAGACCCATAGTGTTGAGCTTACAGTGGATAGATGGACAGAAACACCTGTTTATGTTTTCACATCTGAAGCAAGAGCGGAGCTTATTTTTCTTCTCTTCTCTCCAAGACAGAAGCTCCTGGTGATAGTGGTGGTGATGCTAATAGTTTTGGTGGCCTATCAGGTTTTGTGTGATTGTTGGGAGTTCAATTTCTCTGTGTCGTTTTATATGTTTATTTGGAACTCCAGATTTGGAGACATTTTTTTCATGGTTTACGTTTGACTTCAGAGTGCAAATGGAAACCTTATACCTAATCTCTAAAACATTAACAACTTGTATTTAATGGCGGTTTTTGACTATAGATAACATAATCAAATGGTGGTCTCAGACTTGCACAGTGCTGTGTACTGTAGGATGGTTTATGTATGTCATAGTAAGACATGTATGAAGGTATGTTCAATGATGTTACAGTTAGCCTTAGCTGTTGTAACTGTTAACATTGTGTTGATTTATGGTTTATGGCAGCTGCACTTTCAATGCAGACCTTGTGTAAGTTACCTTGTGGTGGAAGAATCTGTATGCTGCTTTGCATGTTGATAGGACAGATTCTATTTTCAGCACTATGCTGTGCTGTGTTCCAGGTATATCACTCCTGATCCTACTAATCAGCACCTTCTTATGGCACTGATTAGACGATGCAAGGTGTGTTCAGGTTTGCTAGAACAAAACTCTGAGGGAAGGAAGGATTTCTAGGAGGAGAGTTGATCACTTTTCTGTCCTGAAATATAATGCATGTCTTTTAGACTTTCCAGCTATAACTAGGATGCTATAAAAGGGAATGTGTCTCCTAATTCTTTAGTTTGGCAGCTGAAACAGAGAGGGCACTAAACAGTACTTGAAACTGAAATGGTTTACTTCCACTTTGCTGTTATTTCATTAAGTACAAAGGAGCAGCTATGGGTATCTGCTTTGTCTTCAGCTTTAAAACCCTTTTAAAAAGCTGGACAAAACAGGGAAACTTAATTTGAACTTAATTCCATGGATGAAATGGAATAGAAGCTAGCTGACTTCATATACTGTTCCAGTTTTTAGCAGAAGATCTCATCAAAACCTTGTGAGTTGTTTTGGACAGTTCCACCGATTCATATGCAAGCCAAAGTGGTTAAACATTAAACATGGAAAACAAGTTCACTAGAAGCTCCAGGTGTGTTTGAGGAGATCAAAAGCCTTAGAGGACTATAAAGTAGCTGGTTGAAACCTGTTCAGCATGGTCAAAAAACCTGAGAAAAGATTTCCTGGAAGGTGCCTAGTTTAACAACTTTAGGCAACAACTGCGTGATGAAGGTACACCTGATGCCTAGTGGACACTACACGACTTCCAGAGTCACTATATTGCGCACTACCCAGCATTTATCGCCTGCAGCCTGTTGTTTGCTGATGCGCACACCACTTGAGCGATTGCAGATGAGGCTCATGTACTACACGGCCTTTCACCTGGCTGATGAGAGAATCCCATTTTCTCACAGAAACAAATGCAAGAAGTGTCCCTTACATGCCAGACTGGAATTGGAGAAACATGCTCTAGCTCTAACCAGAGCAGAAAATCTGTTTTTCATCATTTGTTGGGAAGCATGTAGGCTCTTTGCGTAGACCTTTAGCCTCCCTCTATTTACAGGGTCCACACAGAACATGAGTAGCCATCGCCAGCGCGGAGGAGAAAGCCGTGATTATTGGCTCAGAAATTACTCAAGATCTAACTGTTGCAGCAGTGAGCAGCAGCCTTGGTCGGTATTTGTGGATCTTCTCCATGTCTGAGCTCAGCTTCACTCCCTGAGAGCTTTCTCACGTTCTCATTGGCTACATGCAAGGTTTGGGGTGTTTGCAGCAGCTCACAGACTGAGAAAATCACATTGCTTAGCTTTTCACATGACATGAACGTTCTTTCTAAGTAGGTTAACTCTGTACTTGTGGCCAAGTACATGCACAAAGTATCTGTTGCAGAGAACTTTCTAATGACCAATAAGTGGACGATACATGAGAAGTATCCTCATTAATCACAAGGCTCATGTGCACGGTAAAAAAAAAGTTGTTTCACTGTCAAATTTTATGATCAGTGTTTTTTGGGGGGGAAATGCATGTAAATAGGCCATAGATATTTTAACACAGCTGTTATTACTTTACAGACATGGCATGTATAGGCACTAGTGAAACTGTTAAACTACAGTAAAATATAATAATAAATGAACTGACTGTATTTTTACAGATTTTTAGTCATTTTGAAAGCTCTGGAACCCTGCTGCTGGACTTTTTCATATTTCCCAAACCTCTCTCCTCGGCTTGTACAAAACTGCATACTACTGTACCATGTAGCATCTCAAAATACCACTTTACCAATAGTAGTGCATCTCTCAATATAGTCTGTGTAGTACTCACTTTGAGTCAGAGAAACATACAGAGAGAAAGCTACAAACAAAACCTGAGCTGGTTTGTTCAGTCAGCTGGCCTCTTCAGCGTTCCTCGGATGCACATTTCTCAGTCTAAAGGAAAAGAAGCTCATCTTCTGTAAGCTGTCGTCATATAAAAAACTGGATAATGTTTTCACTGAGATGCAGACTCAGTGGGGTCTACAACAAAACCTCTAGAGCCTGTTCTGCTTCAGCGGTGTAGCCTAATAGAATGTTAGGACCACCTCCAGACAGTTCTTCAGATAGGTCTGATAAGCCATTTGAAGATGTTTTGCTGAATGTTTAATATATTGCACTGTGTTTCCTGGGACATTTACAGCTTCTGGCGTAACTACAAATCTGCTGTAAGGTTCTTATCTCTGGTGTAGCTCCAGCTGTCTTCCATGGAACTTAACAATTTCTGTTTAAGTGATGTTTATTTTTCAACTGTCAATGCTGTATTGCTAATTGTATATTTCAGCATCTACATCTCTATTAATCACATTAACAAGTAGCGGTTAATCGAGAAACTTGGACGAAATGGAATAGAAGCTAGCTGACTTCATATATGATTTATCAAAACCATGTGACTCCTTTGGGCAGCTCCAACGATTCATATGCAAGCCAAAGTGGTTTAAACATTACACATGGAAAACAAGTTCACGAGAAGCACTGTCTATGCTAATTGTATATTTCAACATCTACATCTCTATTAATCTAATGAACAAGTAGCGGTTATTCAGTTTCTGATATAAGGACATTCAGGATCTCTGGTTGTCTTTACATCTTCAGGCTTTGCTATGTGATATGTGTTTGATAAGATATGTAATAAAAATGTTGGCTAATTTGTAGTCCGAGGCACATCATTTATTTGTAGTCCGGGTACTAATGCTGTCCCACGGTGTCGGTTACCATTATCCCGCTGATGTTAAAGTGCCGCACCGCTGTGCAAATAAGCTTATCTGATATGTCCATCTATTATGTTCAGTTTGTGGAACAAATGATTGTGGACAGCAGCTGTCACCAGAACAGGCTGGCTGTTTATTCAATTCATTCTTGGGCATCTCTGTTTGCTGTGGTTATGCGTTGTAGTTCAGAGAGGGTCGGATGGAACCGGTATATGAGAAGCAGTGATGAAAGTTTCCCTCTTCACCGTTCGGTACACAAGCTGAACCCTTCGTCAGTTGGTTTACTCAATAGCCAGCGTAATAAGCCCTTGGTGTGTGTTGTTGGTACAGCTGACAAGTGATTCCCTCTAGCCCCCTCCTCTCCTTTTACACACAACCCACTCTTGCCCAAAGTCCCCTCCCTCCCTATTCACACAGCTCGCACTCACGCTAGTGCTCCAGTTCTTGTGCCGGTAGTAGAGCTGTGGATACATCCTGAAGGAGAGATGCTGACAAGAAGACACAAGGCGTGCCAGACTGACTGCACGAAAGGCTACAGATAAGGCATTGCTGGGCGCTCGCCCTGCCTCCTTTTTACGGCCGCAGGACACTCCCAGTTTAGTTGTCGCTGTGGAGTTTTGAGGTAGTCGCCGGCTTGCTCAGGCATCTTTGTCTTGGTCTTCTGTGGTGTTTTTGACCACCAGAAACGCCAAAGACATCTGGTCTCCCTGATGGCTCAACCAGGAGGAAGCCAGGATACCCTGGCAGTCCCTGCCAAGCAGCTCCACCACGGGGACCATGTGGGACTGAACGAGGATCTGGTGCGGATACTAAGGGAGAACTTGCTTCAGCAGGAGCGTCCCCGGCGTCCTCGGGGAAAGAAGTCACCGTCCTCCATGTCTCCACGATTGTCCCCCACCACCCTGTCCCCGCGCAACTCGCCCCGGCTACTGCGCCGCATGCTCCTCAACAATAACATCCACAAACAGCGTCGCTTCACTGTGGCCCACACTTGGTAAGGAATTCCAGCCATCGGTTCTCTTGCCGTCCGAGATTGAGCTGCTTGTCCGGATGGAGCCCTGATTGTGCTGCTTCGTTACTGGCCTGTCTCTGTCAGTTTGCCTTAAGGCTGTTCCGACACGATCGTTTGTCAGTAAGCAGAGCCCTTTCACGTTCCAGTGTATTGATGAAAGACTGTCTGTTACCGCTAAACGTATTAATCTAAATATGTGCAAACCAATGCTTTGCTGCCATCTCTCATTTTTTCTCATTTTCATCACCATAGTTACCACTATCATTCATCTCACATTAGGTGCTGTCTCACTCCGGGTGTGTGACAAAGTAGTGATTATCGATTCTTCCATGAGAGCACACATGACTGATTTCTAATTTGGAGCAAGTGCTCATTTACTTCACTCATACGTTGCTTTCATGAAAAAAAAGTTCCATACGCAATCCAGCATGCTGCTCGAAGGTAGAAAACATGGTCAAACATTTAATTTCATCCTAATTTCTCTAACCCTGTTTTAGGTGAAAACAGCGTGTCATTAGCTTTTTCATAAGCTTGGGGAATCAGAGCACACAGCCAAACTTTGTTCTGTCGTTATACGTGTTTTAATTTTCAGACTGTACATATCTACTTCATTTGGGCCACAGAGCATATAAGCAAATGTTAATGTAAACTCCGTTTCCACAAGATATGATGGAATATGTACAGACGTGATTATTCTGACCAGATAGATTATATATAGTTGTATGCAGGTTGGCTGTCTCTGGTAAAATAACATGTTTTGTTGATTTTCTAAGTGCATATCTTTGACAGAGAACACGCCTTTTATGGACAATGTTACTTATTTGCTGATTTTAACAAAAAATTAAACATGGTCTGTGCATTAGTTTTAATTAAAGCAGCAAATAAATGTCGTGAAATTAAAAAAACATGTAATCTGACTGGAGGTTTTCAGTTTTTCTGCATGGCACTGTAACATAGAGTAAAAATTACTGACATGGTAGATTCAGATGGGACTAAAACCGCAGTGATACTTTGGTAATAATTGCATTACTGTACTAATCCCCCCGAAAACTGTTCAAGACGCCAAATTACATCATTTGTTATTGCCTGCGTTGATTGCATTTCTCAGCCTTATCAATTTCAAGACTAGTAGCTATCAATGTAATAAGTAAACAACCATGTTATTCTAACTTTTTTGGTGGTATGTTAACATTTTTGGTGAATTTTTGGCTGTTTTCATACTTGGTGTTTTACAAGGCTATTTTAGAATCAAAAATGAACTGAGCTCTGTGGAAACATATGGGAGGACAAGGTAGAGAAAAAATACTGGAATTTTCTGTCATGAATTCTGTTATGGGTCTTTAATTTAGCACCAAGATAAATGGAGCCATGATAATAATTGCATTACTGTACTAATCCCCCAAAAAACTATTCAAAACGACAAATTATCCCTTTTATTATTGCCTGTGTTGGCGGTGTTTTCCCCAGCCATTTCAATTTCAACACTCTGCTTGCAGACTAGTAGCTATCAGGGAAGTGAGTGACCAACCATGTTATGTTAACATTTTTGATCTCATGGTAACATTTTTGGTGGTATGGTATCATTTTTGGCTGTTTTCATACTTTTTGTTCTACAAGGCTATTTTGGAACTGAAGCTCTTTGGAAACATATGGGAGGACAGGGTAGAGAGAAAACACTGGAATTCTGTTATGGGTTTTTTAAATTAGCTTCAAGATAAATGGTAGCCATGGTAGTTCAGTAGCCATGATGTCAGTGGAATGCTATTAAATACAGGCGCTCATTGAATCGCAGCATCCTCACCTGCCCTCTTTGAGTGTATGAAGGGAAGATGAGCTGTCGAATTCAAACAGCTAACCCTCTGCTAAGAAAACAGGATCCAAGCAGGTTTCTGTCAGAAGGACAATTGGATATCATGCATCAGGCTTGGCTACATACAGCTCTTAGTGTTGTGGATGAATAATGAGCTCGCATCTGACCTATTGCTTTCTCTTGTGCTTTCTTACTTCTGAAATCAGTAAAATGTTGATTTAGTTTGCTGTAATTTGCTGTAAATGGTAATAGTCTGTAGATTGTTGGCACTAAAGTAGGGATAAGGATGTGGAGATGTACAGTGTAAGTTTTGTTGTTATTTCAGATGACCTGCTGTTTTAATCAATGCTGTCTCTGGAATCCCAGAATTTCCTCCACAAGGAAAATTAGCTCATGTCAGCTGATGTCTGCCTGTTTCATAGTAAAGCTTGTATCCCCATACCGCAACATATTTCTGATTTTAGGTAGGATCTCTGAGCCACCTGAACATTTATGTTCAGTGATCTTGGCGGTGTGGGTGGTGTGGATATTGGGAGAGGGAGATGAAATGAAATCATATTATTGGTTAATGTTATTTTTCCTAGGTCACTGGTGTGCGGTGAAGTATCTGAATATCAGAGGTCGTTTTAGAGGCAGGCAGAAGTCTGCATGTTGATGGAAAAACAGGAGTTTTAAATGAAATGGTATGCTGGATTGTGCTTAATATGCCCGGAGATGTGAAGTAACACAGTTTGATGCCATGATATCCAAATGAGCTCCGTTTATTTCTCACTGCTTTGCCTTTTTTGGGTCAGCCATATAGTTTATGAAATGTGGAGTTCTCCGCTGTACCTGTGTTTACGCATTTGTTTTACCCCATAAGACACTTGGCTTAGCTGACCTGTTTATTGTAGCTGCTATGTAATGACCCTGCTTCTCGACCCGTAATGAGGAACCTCAATGTAAATAAAGAGGCCTACACTGGCTCACAACACGAATCTCCTCTGAAGCAGACGGAATATGACTGGAGATGAGGGGTTATGCTCCTTTTGTTTGCTGGGAGGAGGCTGATGTTTGATATGCAGATGGAAACCTCTGCAGCATAAATATCCTCAGCGGTGTGCTGTGAAAGAGAGGCATACGGCTCTCGTTTAAACAAGAATCAGAGCTGCAGTTTGTGCCATGCGAAAGAATGAAAGAAAGACTTTGTTCTTTCATGATGATACAGCTGTTCGTGCCTCGTGCCATTGAACAGAAGATCACAGAATCAATCATAGGTTCCTTTCACTTGCGGAGACCCTTTGAAACTGCGATGCTTCTTTTTCCCAACCTGGACAAGAACGTGTTTGATGTTAAACTCTGTAGATGGCACGGTGTGGATGGGGCCTCGGAGGGTCTATTTCTCCTGGTTAAGAGGGGAACAAACTATATACCCCACTTATTAAAAGTACAAAACCACCTTGCTTCTGTTTGATCTGCTCCCCAGCGCACCTGCTTCACAGCACTGCACTTCACTAACCTTCATACTTGTTTCAGTGAACTACACTTCAGTGCTCAGATGACAGCTGGCGTCACTGATGAGCTCAAATTAGACTTCTTACCTCACTTGGACTCACAGAGCGTGTCGTACAGGTACAGAGAGTGGCTTTTAAGTGTTTAGGTATGAATCAGATGTTAACATCTCTTCTGAGTAATCAAACTCCTTGAAAATAACTAGATACATTAAAAAGTAGTGCTGGATTTACATGAATCTAAAAGAGCTACTGTCAAAACCAAATAAACTACATGTTATTCACTGTGCTTCCAGTTTACTGGCTTGGCTCGGTGGTCCCTCTCCATTGATGTAGGCTGCATAGGGCGGTTGATAAATTGTGCAACAACAAATTGACTACAGTCAGGACACCAACAAAGTGCACCTTCAATGCTGTGCAAAATGCTGTGCAAAATTTCCAGTGGACAGTAAAGGAAAAAAGCAGATAACATGTTCAAGACTCACCAACTAAATATAATATAATCATATATATTTTAATATGATTATATATATATATATATATAAAACTTGATTTTTCAGTGCTGAGTGTGTCCAACTTTAGTACAGCTTATGTTCTTTTCAGGAGACTTGCTCTCGGTTTTTAAAAAGAAGCCTACAGGGATATTTTTCTGTACCTCTACGGTTCAGTCTGAGAAGTTTTCCAAGTAGTCCTAATTACAAATGTAGACTAATCAGTCCATAGATCTTACTCCACATCTCCACTTCTACAGCAAATTTCCTTCTGATCTTTGTCTGTTTTATTTTCTCAGTGATTACTTCTTGACTGCTACATGTCCTTTCTGACCCATAGTGTTTAGTTGTTTTCTCACATTGGAAGGATGGACAGAAATATCCACAATTAACATTGTGACAGATTTGTATTGCAATATCAAAATTTCATGTTGCGCTGTTATATCCCTGTAATATATCTCACCTCTACAGAAAGATCTCCTGAAAAAGAATAGCTCAGTGGTACTTAATAGCTGGTTTGAGTGGAAAAGAGAAATGAATAAACGGTTGTCTCCTACTTTTGTGCAGCACTGTACCTAGGACTCGTGCCTGATAATATGACCAGTGAATGTTGGCGCAAGGTAGGTATACCTGATGACCTAGCAACACTTTAGACTAAAGTAAATGTTTTATAACATCTGTGCTGTTAATGCACTAGCAGCAGGTTGTAGAATGTAGTGCCAGTTGTGGATAAAGGTGCCTGACTTTGCCTGTCTAAGTAAACAGCAGTAATGAGAAACAAACAGTGCTGCCAGCTGGTGGGAGAGGCTCACTGCCACTGTTTGACAACCGCCTACTGAACTTATCTGTCCTGATCTGTCATAAAATCCTCTGTCGCTGTCCTCGGCACTGCTTTATCCAGCTTAACTGTAATTAAATAATTGTTCCAATAATGCCTCTCTCCAGTAATACTCACTGGGCAGGGATTATGATGATATTCGTGTGTGTGTGTGTGTGTGTGGCATATAGGGCATTTCGTACATAAAACCTTAGAGAAACATATCTGTGCTCGGGCAAGCCATTTGGTTGGCTTAGCCTGGGTGACTCAGGCCTGGACTGAGATAGACATGACACATGGTGTGTAGTCATCGCATGAGGCAGCTGGTGCTTGCTGCGTTTTGCCGTCCAGCTTGTGGAATCGCGCTTCAAAACAACCCTTTAAAAACTTTCCATTACCATTTCCATTTATCAGCAGTCACAAACAGATATCTGGAGCCATGCTGACTGCAGTGAATCCCACAGCTGCTGGAGGGTGCGTGGAGGAGGATCCATAGAGCTAACATGACGATCAAGGTGGTCCCATAGGTGCTCCATTGAGTTCAAGTATGGGGACTTAGGGGGCCAGGGTGATACTTGGAAGTCTTGGTCATGCTCTTCCAACCAATCTCAGATACTACTAGCCGTGTGACATGTCTTGCTGAAAGATTCCATCCGCCCCAGGGAAGACAATCAGCATGTATGGGTGTACATGATCTGCAAGGATGGATTCGTACCCAAATCAGTTGAGAGTGCCTTCCACATGGATGAGTGGGCCCAGAGAATGCCACAAAAACATTGCCCAGACCATAATGCTGCCACCACCAGCTTGTGTCATAATAATGTGACTCAACTGTGTATTTTATATATCTCATTTTAATGTCTTACAAGCTTATCATAAGATTATTTAATTTTTACTTTAGTTTTGAGGGATTTTAGTAAGCCAAACTATCTCACTATACTGGCATTTAAAACATTGAACCATTTGACTTGTTTCAAGCTTGTTTCTTAAGATAAGCAAAATGGTCTGTCAGTATAGAGAGATAATGTGGCTTACTAATATCACTTTAAACAATAAAACATTTTAAACAGTAATGAGAAATGCAAGATACATCAGCTAGTTATAAGATTGTCTTATTTGGCAAGACATAATTTTTTGCAGGATACCACACCACCTTCTCCTCTAACAGCCCTGTTCAGAATGGCCAGTTCGAGTACCTGTTCCTTCATGAGTGTCTGTTCACCCCCACCCCCCACCTTCCACTCTTATGTTATTCACATGTGTTGATCACATTAAGTTTATCTTACAGACATTCCACTAGCAAACTAATAGAGTTAACATTATTCTGAATCCTGCAGCGAAAAAGCAATAACTTTTTAGAAAATGACATCGCTCTTAATTTATTACCTCAGCAAAGAAATACAGTGTGATTATTCTGTAGAGACCTACATGTCCCTCATCTGCAGTTTTTCCACAGAAAGTCAGTACTGATCCCTAGTTTAGGAAAAGTTTTGCTCTCAGCGCTGCGCTGTATGGACCCAGGTTGGAAAAGTAGTGAGACACACGAGGCTGTAGTTGGCTTCTTGCTGACCAGCTTCTAGTTCGAATTGTCTCATTGTCTCTTAAATGGAGCGGTACATAACAGCAGTTGCTCGAGGCACCAAAATGTAACTTCTGTAGCATTTAAGGTGGAATGGGGGAATTGGACTGAGAAGCTGAGCTGGACTTCTGCAGAGAAGAAGAGAAATCCTTCATGTAACCGGTTTAGTCATGAACAGACATCATTCGAGATTAAAACCGAAGGAGAAAATGGCAGGTATTATTAGTGGAAAAATCATACTTAGGTACGTCATGAAGGGCCATGTCACATTCCAAATTCACACCATGCTGACGTGCATGTAAACAGAGCTGTAAATGCACCAGTCTTTTATACAGCGCTTGTAAACATTGTTCAGTACAGCTGTAAACTGAGCGTGGCTACAGTGCGCATGTAAACGTGTTTTGCATTGATACCATGTTGGTGTCACTGACGTGCTGGCAATGATCCACCAGCCAAAAAGCATCTGGCCAGTGGTCCTATGGTGGCCCTTTTCCATTGATGGACAGGTAAGAGCGTGCAACAACAGGTTAGTACACTCAGTAGCTGTAAACCAGGGGTCACCAACCCTACTCCTGAAGAGCTACTTTCCTGCACAGCTTAGTTCCAGCCTGGATCTAACACCCACCAGGCTAAGGTTTGTGTTTGTGTATGCATGATGGCTGCCTTGTATATCCCTCGTCCGTTTGGTGAACCGGTTGTGCATGTCCTTAGAAGTTAACACTATGTTAACACTACCTAATGCAAGGTGCAGTACACACAAAAGCATAAGGGGCAATACAAACGCTAATACTATTGAATACCAAACAGTCAAAGACGTCTGAAGAAGTTAATTGTTTGTAGCAGATTGTGGTTAGAACTACACATCGCAGGAAGGCAGATCTTCAGGACTGCATTTGGTGACCACAGCTGTAAACCTACATGTGAACTTACATGGTAGACCAAACAAAATGGGCAGTATGTATTTCAACTTGGTGTATTTCAATGTAGTCCATTGAAATGCTTCAGATTATATGACACAAGGTGCAGGGTTATGGATAGAGCTGCTGTCGTCAGTTTCTGTGTTTTAATAACAGCTTGTTCGAATGCTTGTTTTCACTGGCTCCCCGAAGTCGCCAATAAATCATGTTGACAGGTCTTTCTGAATTGCCTGATGCTCTTTGTAGCCCAGAATATTTGCCGGGACACCAAATGACTTCTCTGCCTCTGCTGTTGAGAGTGATAAGAGAGGATAGAGAGGATACAGAATGATTGTGGAGGATTTTGAAATAAACATATAAGCAAAAATACTGTATTTTGCAAATGTGGTAAAAATGTGATACACTGTAAATAGATGTTGGAATTAGGAGTGGACGAGATGACACATATGTTTATCACAATACTATTTATCATAATACAGAATAAGACTTTTTCATGAAACACAATGTGCATTTTGATTAATATGTTGTTGTAAAGAAAACTTGTAGTGCCACATATAAAAATATTATAATGACAATAACAGCAAATCATCCTGGATTGAGGGGGATGCTGGAGCTCAGTGCTTATAGGGCAGAAGGCAGGAAACACCCAGGACAGGCCACCAGTCCATCACAGCAGAGATACACACATTCACATACATAGTCACACCTGGAGCAACTTAGTATCTCCAGCTTGCCTGACTGCAGGGCTTGGGATTGTAGGAGCACCTGGAGGAAACCCACGTACCCAGGACCCCGTTCACTTGGCCTGGGAATCAAACCCACTACCCACTGTGCCACCGTCCTGAGCTACAAGCCTGTGAGCATTAGTATTGTTCTCACACCCAGTATTGTGTTGAAACTGTGCGAGGCAGTCGAGGCTGCTGTCACAACAAACATACTTAGTAACTGAACAAAAACAAATAAATAAACAAAAATGTTTCATTCATATTTATTCTTGTGTGCCTGTATACACAGGCAAGTCACATTATTATGACCACCAGCTAATATCCAGAGTAACAGCAATAAGGTCAATAAGGTCCTGGTTGGTTGTCACAGGTATCTGGAGCCATGGTGACTGCAATGCATCCCACAGCTGCTGGAGAGTGCATGGGGGAGGATCCATAGAGAGAACACAAGTTGGTCCCACAGATGCTCAGTTGGGTTCAAGTCTGGGGAATTAGGGGGCCAGGGTAGTACTTGAAAGTCTTGGTCATGCTCTTCCAACCAGTGTCAGACATCCGCCCCAGGGAAGACAATCGGCATGTATTGCCGTTTTTAACCATGATGGCAATGAGGAGATGTGTGCAGACATACTATCACACACCTTATACAGTATAGTGTAGGACACCTTATATACTAACCACCAAGCCAGCTCACGACAGGTGACTTCCTTCATGAGCTATGCGCTACTGCCGTTAAGAGTAGGAAGTGGTCATAATAATGTGACTTGACAGTGTATAAAGAGCTGTTGAGGTAATGCTGACTGTCCCAGCCTTTCAGTGCACTAAAAGCAGTTTGGATGTAATTAGTTGTTTGTGTTTCATTTCTTTTTGTTTTGCGGTATAGTGAATAGTGTGTTTGTTATTTATGATTTTGCTATTTGCTTAAAGAAGAGGTGAGCTAGATTTCTGTTTACACATCTAGAGAAAAAAAGGGTCTGCACTTGTGCCACATCCAGCCAGACCCACACTATTCTATAGTACATTTTTACTTCTCACATTGTCTTTGTGATCTCTGGCAGCTTTATCAAACATCACATTACATGCCAGTATCGTGCAGCCGTAAGTGTTATGTAGCAGGTTTAAAGCGTTAGCAGCATTAGCCTAATTCCCGGAGCCACATCTTAAATAAGAGACGAGTAGGCCTTTATTGTCTGTGTATCTTATTAAAAGCAGGCAGATAATGAAACGTGGAGGAATTAATAGAGCAGTGCATTTGGGACTGCTGCAGAGGTGAGGTATGGGAGTGATACGGAGATGGCATGCCAGGAGGGGGATCTTATCTTTTTTAAATAACGCAGAGGGAGAGCAAAAGGCCCTCTTTTGTGGCGTCACGCTCGAGACAGGTTCATTTCAATATGAAAGTGGCCAGCTGCAGCCAGCGCAATATTCCATCTCCTGCCTCACAAGCGGCCTGAATGGAGCCTTCCCTTCAGCATGCATCACATCATTCATCAATCTCTCAGGTGCTCTCTCAATAGTCTGCCTCATTAAGATTCTGCGTGCTCAGTCCGCTCGCATATTGGCCTGCTTTATTTGCTTTTACCATGGCTTTAATGTGCGTCTTGAGATATGCCCCCAATGTTACTATTGTCGTCTTTTTTCCTTTCCCAAGCCAACCGCGGATGACATCTTAGCGACATTTATTTCCAAGGCAACAAGCTTTTCCAGGAAACCCTTGTAGCTGTGTGGTTGGTGTTTTTTTTTTTTTTTGCTTGATGTTCTAATAGCTTGTCCCACTCGGCGCACTTTAATGGCCTGTCCTCGGCCTGCTGGAGGGGGCGATTGTAAATGCAGTGGTGAATTGATCAGCCTTGGAGAGGCAGAAATGTCATCGGTGTGGGGCTCCAAAACGTGGAACTGGAGAGATGGGGACAAGAGGGAACCTTGTTTGTAAGCTAATAACGTTTCCAGGCTGTACATTACACGCAGTGGGCAATCCTTGCTTCTTTTGAACTAACATGATGCTCCCACCTCCATGCTTCACTGTGGATCAGGTGCTCTTGGGATCAAACTTAAAAACCTTCTACAGTGCCACCATGTGGCAGACCAGTGCTGCATCTCTGGTTAGTTAAGAATATCAAAAACAGAAGCTCATCAATTCATTTTTGGATGTCTATATTTGTAATAAGATGATTTGTGTTTCAGCATTTGTTTTACCCAAATGAACAATTTAACGTCATAACAAGTTTGTTTTCAGGGACCCCTGAAAAAGAGGTCACCCCCCAGGAACCTCTGTTTTGAGCACATTTGGATGTTGACCTCTGTTATTCTCCTTTAGCAGAGGATGTGCGGCAGAGGAGTGATTGCTGATTGCTGTGCAGTTCATTGCTTACTGTTTTGTGGGTAACTGCTGTTCCTGCTGCTTTTAGATCATCCTACAACTCTAATAACTCTGTGGTTCCATTAACCTTTTAATGGCACATTACTGNCATCCTACAACTCTAATAACTCTGTGGTTCCATTAACCTTTTAATGGTACATTACTGAAGGAGTCCTACTGACAGGAATGTTTAAGGCCTTTTCGGGGGCTCTGTTTAATAACCTTGTCTCTGAAAACGTCACCTTCTGCTACAAACCAATGTCAACATCTTTTCTCATTAACACCAGAACTTTTTTGTTGCAGAAATATTAATTGTAGAACTTGGTTTATTTTTTAGCATTTATATAAATGTATATTTCAAACTTCCAAGAAGATCCAAGATCCAAAAAGATTAGCCTTTAGTATTGACCTTCGTCAATATGAGATTTTTTCCAAAGCTAATTTGGCTTTCTTATCCTTTGCTGTTATCAGTGGCTTCCTGCTTGGGTGATAACCATGCATTCCACTTCACTGCAATCACTTCAGTTTGGCCTGACACAGTTTTTGTCAGCTCTGAGATACTTGACGATTCTCCTGCATTTTTCTCAGCAGAACTTGCTCATCAAAAGGTGAAAGCTTGCGGTGACAGCCTGAATGTTCCTGTTTAGTCTTGACATGTTTGTTGGCAATTGCTAAACTAGAGTTGCTGGAACATTATATTAAATAGGAGCTGCATGAAAACCTGAATTAGCCACATACTAAGGCTTATTATTCAGTTCTTACAGTAGGACTTACAGTACTACATGAACAGAAACTGACTGTGTTCTTGTGAGTTAATAGAAACTTTGGACCCACTGGTAGTTCCTGGCCATTTAGGAGGATAGTTAAAACACCCACAGAAACAGTCATCTGGAACTGTGATTGGTCAAGATGGTCACAGTGAACAGTAAAAAAAAAAAATTCATAAAATAAAAAAAAAAAAAACAGATTGGTTAAAGGGCGTGTTTTTGCAGTGCAGCACGCTGCAATATCAAGGCCAGTAGTGATTAAAAACTCATATATTGTTTAGCACTAACTTGAACTGATTTTTTGGTGCCATTTCATCTAAATATTCCTAGTTTGCATTCAACTTGATGGAAGCTTGGTTCACACTTTTTCACATATTCCCATATTCCATTTATTCACCAGAACATGGTAAATTCTCAGAGAGAATCAGATTTGCCATATTGGTGGAGACTGTGCTGATATGATCATTTCAAAGTCTCCCAGTAGTCTGAGCAGCATGTTCCATGTGACTGAACATGACATGACCGGCTGCTGCCCAATTGCATCACCCCCCCTGCCACGCATCAATAACCAGTTCAAAAAACTAGACATATATTTTTACTGTGAGCCTCAGCAAAATTAATTCACTGAAAATGCAGGACTGTGATTGGAAATTAGTAGCTCTCTTGCCTTTAACTATGTTCCCAGTGCTCATGGAGCAATTTATTGGAGCTTTCAATGTATTTTAATGAGCAAACATGCCAGTTCACTGCTGTACTATTAAAAACATTAACCTGAATGTCAAAGCCTGTCCCCATGGATAGTATACACAGGGGCTGTCTTGTTAGGAGCTGAAGAGCACACACATTGTAATTGCATATGTGTGTGTTGTGTAAACGTTCGACAGAGAAACCTGGCTTCTTTCATGCCAAGCCAAACATTACTTTGGAAACACTTTACGCTGAGCACATGATAAACCGCTTCAGTTGAGAAATAACAGCTTCTATCTTACATATCCTCAGCTAGTGTGTTACTTAACGTGAGTTAATGGCTGTATTTGAAATGGCATACTACATACTACTTGTGTACTAAATCTGCCTGACAGTAGTGTGTAGTATGCAGTATGTGAGCAAACTGAAGATCTGTAGTGCACTGGAGATCCCCGGATGGTGTACTACTCCAGTCGGATGTTCTAGTATACAGGGGGAGCTGTCTTCAGGGTGTACTGCATCACATCATGCACCGCGGCCCCACCAGCTCTCCGCCTGCTTCAGCCAAAGAAAATGACGGCGGGTAACACTGGGGAGCAAAACGCAGCCAGAGTATAAATGTGGGTGTAGTGATTGTAGTGGGGTATGTGTTCATTAGAATGAGCCTCAGAAANATTCATAAAGTGTACATAAGTAATTTTAGTGTGAGACATTTTTCAAAATAAAAGTCCTCATATATTATTTGGAAAAACTACATTATTATTAGTTAATTTTTTATTATTATATTATTTTTATTTATATTATTATTATTTTTGTTTATATTATTTGTATTTAGATATTCTTTCTCTTTTTTACTTCATGTCTTCTGTAAAAAATATTGTGCCAGAGGGTTAACTCAACATTCTATACACTGTTGAAGAAAATGCAATTAAGTTTATTTAGTTATTAAGGGAGCAGAATTATACATGTTTTCTCCAATATCGTGAGTGAAGAAAAACATCACTAGAAATAAAATCTCCAAGGATTTTACCGCTTTTAACTTTTCTCTTTGTAAGAGATTTAAACTTGATGAATGATGAATAATGTTTTCCTAAACAGTGTGTGGGCTGTTAAAATGAGCACTCTGGCATAATAAAAATATAAAGATGACAAAGAGTAAAAAGGAGAAAGAATAACAACATGCAAACTTAAATTGAAAGTCTAGACAGCACTTTCTGCAAAAAAGCACTTTGTGCAAAAAAAAAGCCAGGTCATTTTTATTTTGCCTCTCCAGAATTTAGAGATTTCACTGAAAATAATGTAGTTTGTCAAAATAATAAATGAGGACTTTCATTTTGACAAATGTAAATATTAAAATGACATAGTACTCCATATTAATACAATGTAAAACCCCTTTACTTTGTGAATGTTGATTTAAACATTTGTAAATATGTTTGTGTAGACACCCTTACCTTTGTCCACTACTCCAAAAGTCAGTCTTAGAAGTTGGTTGCATTGTCTGCTTCTCATGATCTGAGTAATCCCAAACATATTCAGTAACGAAGAAGTCTGGACCCTGGGGTGGTCAGTCCATTGTTCTGAGAACACCAGCACCTTCTTTGTTTGATTTCTTCTGTTTTTGTCTTTTTTCATTTCTCTTTAACAGCTTCTTGGCAGCTACACGTCCTTTCACACCCACATCATTGAGTTGTCACACTGGAGGGATGGATGGATGTTTTCACACGTTTAATATAAGAGGAGCTTGATATTGCGCAGTTTGGAAGATGCCTCCTTTGACATTACAGTTCCTCATGCAAGTGGATTATGTCCTTTTGGATTAAAGTCTAATCTCCTCAGAAATCCTCCTGGTCTGTCTCAGGATCCTGCGATTATAATCACACATCTTAAGTGAGGCGGGTTCAGTTCAAAGTTTTAGTTCAAATCTCAAATCAATTATGTGTGGCACTTTTTAGCCTGTGGCCACTAGAGGGACTCAGTCCATAGCAGCAGCAGCAGTAGGGATAGTTTCACTGCCTTGTCATTTCAGTGGTTGTTGATGATGCTCTGTTGATATCTCATTTTATTGTGATCTGCTTGCAGTGGCTTACTAATCTTAATACAGCCTCAAATTAGTAGCATGATCACTGATGTCGTTATTAGTTAATAGCTGCTATTAGAAAAAGACTTGACATATTAAACATGCGCCTACTGCTTTTGCCCTGTCCATTCTGTACCGTTCGAGAGAAAAGTTATTAGGACACGAAAGTGAATTTGTATGCATCAGTGAGAGGTGAAGTCATGCGTGGGCTTGCTCTCAGGCTACAGAGGCTTGGTAAAAGTAGATCGGGTGGGGAGGCTGTGATTAAAAATCAGCTCTGGAAGAAATGAACTGGGACATGAGCAGAATTACGCACTCACACTCACTGACGTAACCTGACTACAGATGTCATACTGGCAACAAGATTTTCCTATTAGCAGAGATATCATGGAACCACTTTGTCTTTAAAGGATCAGTAGCAGTACTGAATTGGCTGAGTGACTGGCACTGTGCACTTTGTTGCCATCTGAAATAACTATGCTCACAACACTGCTCAAACAAACACTCTGCTGCCCTCCAGGACTCAATACATAGCCAACAGCATGACAAAATGCATATTAGTCTCTACAACATTAGACTATTCAAATAAAATAACTGTAATTTATGTATAAAACTAATTTAGCTACTAGTTTCTCATGTTTACATTAGGCTAGCCCCGAACCATGAAAAACAGCCCTAGGCCATGCAGTGCTGGCAGCCAGTTTTGGTGTAAATTGATCTACTGTATCATGTGATCTACTGTGTCTTTCTGTGGCTTCAGTACAGCTTTAATTTAATGTAGTAATGGCAAAATACAGCATGGTGGGTTGAAGAACTGCACATGCTAAGAGTGTCAGTGCTGGTGCGCATACCTCCATTAAAAACAATGTTTGCCAATTTTTGGATGCAACACAATGCATTCACCGTGTAGCCTTTAGTCTTTAGTCTGTGGCTAGTTGTCACAGAAACGCGATCCTTGAAGGTCCTGAGCAGGTTATGTGTTGAAGTTGCTTCTTAGAGGGTTTTGGAACTTCTCACTGTTGCAGATGAATATCGCATCAGAGCTGACAACTGCTAGTGGAGGGGCTTTCTCCCCTCTTCCCACAGTGCCCTCGGCTGGCTGCTCCAATTTCCCCTGTAACGGCTGCCAAAGGCCTGTAATGAAACTTACTGATCTGAATTCTACCCGGCAGGTTTGGCTTGATTAACACGAATCCTGGTACGGTTGCTTGGTTAGTGCACTTCATTAGAGCAAGTGAGAACGCTGCCATAGAACTCTGGCACTCAACAAATATGAATTCAACACAGTACAGACCAAAGACATATAGACAGACCATAGACAAGATACTTAGACCGGATACCTGAACAACATGTTTATGTTTACATAATGAACCGATATCTCCTCTCTGCACAACTTTATTGGTACATGGAAAAGCAGACTTTCTGATGCTGTCTCGACATGTGCATATGCCTTATCACCTTTTCTCGAGTGAATTGGGAATTATAGAACAGATTTTGAATATAGAACAGTTTTGGTTTTCATACAAGGCTGAGGGACATATTTGAAGTCATTATAAAATACTCTATATGCGCATTTTACTGCATGTATAAATTATATTATGTATTAAGGTGCCAGGGTTCCCTAGTTTTGTAAAAGCTCCACTTTGCATCATGCAAAAACACAAAACGTCTTGTGAGTTAATGCTGTAATATCGTATAAAAAGACAGACAAGCACAATTCAAAAATTCATTGGATGTTATCAGAGTTATTGCACATCAGAAAGTCTACCCAGTCAGTTTTGTTTACATCTTTTGATCCAGACAAAAAGAAGCGAACTACAAGTATGAATCCAGCCTTGCATTATTGTATAAAGGCCCAGAAGGCACTGCATCTCTGGAAAAAGCTGTCCAAATAAAGTTTTATTAAATTGAGAAAATATTCCAGTAGTTCCTTATGAGTGACTAACTGCACATTTAACTGGCATGCACTCCTAACCAGTCTTAACTCTGTGCTGAATAGTAGCCTAAATAAACAGGAAACAGACTTAATTGGTATGAGATTCTGTTCCAAAGGCATAAAAGAAGTGCTGCACGACGGTCTTGGTTTTTCTTCAAACTTGTATTCATGCATTTATGAGAAATTATTGTTGTTGGTAGCCGTGCGCAACTAGGTCCATGCTGCTCATGCAAAACGGGTAAGAGCATTATTCTGTGATGTGTCATAGTGGAGTGACGTCCAGTGTTTGGCTTTAGTTTCTGTGTGAACGACTGTTTGCATTCACATGCATTGTTGGCAATGAGCAAGCATCTCAGTGTTGTGTATTTCCTGGGTACCTGAACAACAACATGTTCATATTTTGACACATATTACAAGGAATGTTTAATCATAAACATGATTCCTGGAGACAAGCAGATGCAGATAAGTCTGTTGACTGCCCAGTAAAGTACTTTGGATGAGCACCTTAGTAATTGCAATCACAAAATAAGACTAACTGAACTTTATATGATGCTTAAAAGCTAATCTGGGTTGAAGGCTTCCTCAGTGAACTCAAATGAAGACCTGAATGTGGTGTATTCAGCTTTATTAGACACGTTCGGAATAGACTCTTCATTAAGTTTAGAAAGATTTACTGTTAGGAGAGTTTGGCATGAGGTTTATGGTTAGAATAATGTGGGAAGCATAAATGGAATTTATGTTGCGTGGCGTAGCTTTGATCACAGCTGTAAATAGCGTTTGGACAAACCCATCTCCCATTGCTTTTGCCCTATAAAGTTATAATGGGTTTTTTAACTATCTACATACTGACGTAAGTAGGGACCACTATACACCAGGCACCATCTGGCCGGTTGAAAGAATACAGCAGAGCATGACAGATGTTGTAGTTTGAAGTACTGAAAGTATGCCACTTTTTAATAGCACTTTGTTAGCCCTTTAACCCTTTACAAGATAGTTCAGTTTGTAATTGGGCTTGCTTTGATCATGAGACGTGTCTATATATATATATATTTGCAAAATCTTGCACCTAAGAAATTAGTTTGAAATGATTTTTTTGTTTTGTTTTGTTTTTGCCAGTAAAAACAGCTTTAATAATAAACATGAATATAGTAAAATGTAGCAAGAATTAAAACAGTACTTGATTTCCTTTGAGCCGGTTAAAAGAACACACAACTTCTCACTTCCCTCCAGCCATTCTATGGACTTGCTAAATCCCATCATCTGATTTAATCTGATTGAAGACCTGATTGATCAACCGAACTAGGTGCTGGGTATTAATTTGGCTTCCGGGAATAGAACTTTGGAAATTTGGTTAAATGAACATATTGATATGCATGAAATCAACCTATTGTATTAATGTTATTTGCATTTACTCTCTTATTTAATGCTAAATCTTAATGTTTGGGGTTTTTTTTTGTGTAAATGTAAATTTAATGTTCTCAGTCCCCTAAAACATTTCTGGATTGTGTGATTGATGCTGGAAAAAGAATAGCTTGTATTTGCTGAGTACTGTAAGTAAACAGGTACAGACTGTAGTCCATCTATGGTCATGTGTAGTTTGACAACCCCCCTACTCCATTCCTCATTGGTCACAAAACCACTGTTGGCCTGATATTACTTGTGTTGTTATCCTGCATATAGACTTCAAACAAAGCAGCTGCTGGTGTTCCCAGAACAATTGAGTCCAGACCTGAATGTGTTTGGATGCTGAGAAGCAGAAATTGCATTCAGCTTCCAAGACTGAACTTTGGAGGAGTGGAAAAACATCCCTGCAGATTTCTTTGGAAAACTGTTTCACCTTTTGATGGGTGTTTTTTTTAATTAAGTCTTGCAGTTGAATTTCTCACAGCAGGAGGATAAGCTTTAGCGTTGAAACGTGGGCTTAGAGGGACTGATGTTATCAGGTGGTTGTTTTTGGAGTCATATCATCATATCAGCACTTGGCTGTTTTGGTTGCAGTGGAAAGAAGTGTTCTGCTGTGCTTGGCACTTTTCTCACATCCCAGCATTCCGGCCCGTTACAGTCTTCGCGGATCACCCTGGTCAGATTATTGCACGCTTAGCGCGAAAATCAGATTTTCTTAATTGGCTCTGGCAGAGCATGAAAGGACCATTAAAGCGCACCATTCCGTGTCTCTAAAGTCATTTGAATCAGTTCCCACAACCCTTTGTTTCAGCGCTGTTATCAGGCAGGGAGGGGTTACAATTCCCTAGAGGGGGCGTTGAGCAGAGGGGCAGGTGAAGGAGGGATGAAGGGAGGAGGAGAAAGGGGCCGCTGAGGATGACTGGCGTGCGCTGACGCAGACAGAGCGCAGTGATGACGTGGGGAGAGAGAGGGACTTACACATGGCTGAGCCACAGGGTTTTGCCTTCAAACGTTAGCACCACATGCTACATCTGCTTCCACTTTCAAAACACCATTTTTAATCCCCCGCCCTCCACGAATGGTGACATGAGGCTGAGGGATGCCAGCGTTATCACTCGGCCTCACGTCATTCTGCAAACACACATTCCTTTAAAGGGGAATTCTGCATAAACCAAACTACTGCATAATAAAATCATTAAGATGTAAATAAAGTCATTCAGAGTGATTTGATATGAAGGGTTCCATTCTAGAGGAACTGCAGTCAGAATTGTTCACAGTGGTGGTGATAGGAGTTTACTGCCTCTAAAAGCTCCCTCAAAGGAAGTTCTTTTTTTAACACATTTGTAGTGGAGCTACAGACCTTTGTATAACCTTTGCATAGCAAAAAATGTATTTAGTTTTTCTCTGATTTATCACAGTTTTTCTATTATCAGTACCACATGCTCATTTTAGATCTATATTTGCATTGTTGACAATGCGACTCCTGTCATCACCACTGTAAAGAAATGGGTATGGAAAGACGCCTGCATAGTTTTCTGCAGTGAGCCAATTCACATCAAACCACTGTAAATTAGTAATGTACCAAAACTAAAATTCCTCACCGAAACTGAAAGTGAAATTCAAGGCACTCTCAAGCAGAAACACAAATTAAAAGTTATATAATGTAGAATTAGTCTCCATATATATCTGTAAATTAAAAATGCTGTTAGAGGTTTTAAAAGCAGTGATCTCCATGTTGGGAAAGAGAACAAACAGTGTTCTGGTGGACTAATTTCATTTTAAACAGCTTGCTGAATAGTTTTAAATATCGCTATAATAATTTCATACTTAATGGTAAAAAAGAAAGCAGGGCCCTTGTGCTGTAATGACAGAAAAGACCTTGTTGTTTAATGGGCACCCATATGTTGATAAGTCTGTTATTCGTAATTTAATTACTGGGGTCTACTAAAATAGATTTATATTCTTCAGTGTTCCAAAAACAAATTTTCTGTATTCACTTTCTGTCTGACATGCTCTGGTAGAGCTCCTGTGTCTTTAAGTCACCTCAGCTCACCCACTCTCTTCTGATTGGTCAACCACCAGAGCAGTTGAAAGCAATAGCAGTGTGTTAGGGTATGGCAGGCTTACCAGTAGGCGGGCAATAAGAAATGTGTTACGGGATGATGTCACCTGCATCTAGGTTAAAGACTGTACTGAATACAGCTTCAGAGGATCATGTTTTTGTTTTGCTGTTGACCTGCTGCTGCTCAAACTGTTTGCACATGTTTCTACTGACCGGCACAGAAGAACAAAGGAACTTGCAGTGTTTTAATCATTTAAATTATTGTTATAATATATAACTGCTAGGATTTGACATGCAAATGTATACCTGTTTAATCTAAAGTGGCCTTTTTTGTCTTGCAGCTGAAGTCCAAAAGTGTCAGTTTTGTTCATTTTCTCTCTGCATTTCTCTTTATATCTCTACTATAAATCACTTATTCTCAACCCCGGTCCTGGAGGCCCGCTACCCTGCACTTATTTGTGTTTCCCATGCTACCGACACACCTTATCCAACTAATCAGCTAATTCACAGCCCATTATTGAGTTATTGTAGGCGTGTGCAGGGCAGTGGGCCTCCAGGAACACTGAGGAATGTTGCTGTAAATGACTGTTTATATCTCAGTGATCAAATTGTGCGGTGAAATGAGTTTACTGTTGATGTTATTTATGTTTATTGTAATATTAGTGTTTTTATGAGCAAACATAAAAAACATACATTTCAATTTTCCCAATTATCTAAAATATTGGCACACTACAGCATGTATGGCATTTCATCATTGGTCAGTTTATAATTTAATACGGATGAGGACATCAATCAAAATAGCTGCTGACCACCCCAGAGGAGGAGGAGGAGTCTAGACTTGTGTTTGTGACTACTTGGATCGTGGGAAGCAGGAAATGCAACCAACTTCTACAACTGGAGATCTAAAAAAACAAATATCCCTGCAGATTTGGAACCTTCAGTGGAATATCCCTTCTAAAGCAACTGGTTTGACAAGCCTTTTCATTCCTCCTCACGCCTGTCAACACTTGAGAGTTTTGGATTGTTTATTTTTGAATACTGCGAGGGATCTGTGGAACCGTTGGCAGATATCTGATCTGGCTGGACTTCATACAGATCTACTACCTACGGGTGAATTTAAATGAAAGCTCAGGTTGATGCTTTTTGTCTAGCTTAAGGACAGTGGTAATTCCTCAAAGGCCATTTTACGGTAGTTCAGAAGCTAAGAGGAGATGAGAGAAGTTAACACAGCAGAGCAAGTCTTGAAACGGGGAGGAATTCCTTGAGGAGTCTTCTGTAAGACGGATGACGGAAGCGTTGTTGCATGACTGGCAGATCCAGGTTGCCTTGTGCGTGTGTGCTGAGATCAGTGTGTGTATGTGTTTAGATTTACAGGCAGACCCCAAAGAACATCCTCACACACATCACTGATCTCCGTGCACACACACAGCTGTCACAAACGCACCAGGATCTCTGGCTCTTGGGAGCCTCTGGGCCTATCCATCAGGCAGTATCCCCTTAAGCACAGACGCCCAAGATATCATAGATCGGCCCTCACAGGTCCCCAAGGTGTACACGCTCTGAAATGCCTCTTCTTACACATTGTTTCATTTTTCCTCACCCGTAACATATTAAAACAAGTGCAGAAATGTGGAATTCAAGTTTTTTGTGTATGCAGCCTTTTTTTTGCCACGTTTAACATGGAAACAATAGGATACTACTCGGAATGTCCCAAACTGCATTTCACATTTTGGTGTTTCTGAAGAATGAATACTCATTCTCACACCTTAAAAACGATCATATTCACTTTTTACTACTACGATAGTTTTAAGTATGTTCCTTTTTACCAGTTTCTGGCAACTGGTTCGATTGCATTCATTCATCCCTGTTCATGATGGAAAACCCAAAGATGGCAAGAGATTATGTCAAATACTTAGACATAGCAGCAGCACGTTTGCTTATCTAATGATGCTTAACAGTGATGATATGGAAGTTGGTTGGAAACATCTTGTTGGCTTAGCAACGTGTTCCCATCGTCAGTTTAGCTGTTTTCCTGAATGAGTAGTTTGTAGTCCTTTGCTAACTGCCCAGTCCAAGTTACATTGCGGGGGAAATAAGCTTGATAGGCTAAACTGTTTACATCTTTTAGCTCTATATGCTCACACTTTCTTCACCTGGATGTCATTTGGGTGCCCTAAATTCTTCTAGGGTTCTTTTAATGTCCAGAGTAGAGCAAAACAAGCTAGCTAATGAAATGCTTGGACTAACACAATTGTTTTTTCTCTGGAAGCTTATTTTTTTATGGCCTATAATGTGTTCTCCACGCATACGACCCACATGTGCACGCTTGATCAGGTTACATCAATGAACTAACGTCAGTCTTCTGTCAGACAACGCTGCCACCTTCACAAGCCCTTGGATTAGTTAGAAATCTCATACTGAAGTTTGTTCTCACCCTAATAAGTCTACGTTCTCACCATCATTTAGGCCAAAAGTTCTTGTTATGCGATCATATCTAGCCCTGGAAGACTGTGGCCTGTGGAACTTTTAAACTTTTAAACTTTCCGAGTCTTAGTGCTTTGTCCTCTACACCACTGCAACCATTCTAATGGTCATTTAGCTCATTGTGCCAGAGGAACGCAGACTAGAAAATGGTGACATGCTCATGAGACACTGTGCAGACCTTCGGAACTTACTAAATCATCAGCAGTTAGAGGTTCAGAAAACATCCGTCAAACTCTAGAAGAAGCTTTGGAGAAAGCGGGATAACACTTTGTCATATCTAAAACTCTTCCAAAATACTTTTGGAACCCTTTGAGAACACCAGCTACCCTTTATATTATGTGAACAATTCCTGATGATCAAAACTGAAATGGTCCAGAATGACTTGCAAAAATAAAAATAATAGGAAGAATGTTTTTGTTTTTGTTTTCCTCTCCTCTACCATTATAGAGATTTGGTTACAGCAGCAATGAGAAGCAGCACAAGCCGCTCTGCTAACTGGACAGTCTCTGTAACTTTCAGTGGTTGAAGTCTGTTGGCTTTGCGAATGCTTATTAGTCTCACATGGCCATAATGCTCAAATCAGATTGTGAAGTGAAAGAAAGGAAAAAAAACAGCAGGCTGGAGCTGCAGCATGTGCATAAGAGAGACCAGAACGGATTAATCTTCTGTTAAGAATCTTAGGTGAAATACAATCCAGACCATTGACGTCAGCACACCTTATCTTTTACGCCTGTTCTGTCTCTCTGCATCAGCTTGAAAATTCATGCTTTTCTCACAATCTTTACATGTCAGACAGCCCCAGTCCAAGGCCTGCACATGCTCCTGCTGTTACAATAACAATATACGGTATATAGATATATGTAACTTGAGCATGAGCTGTCCTTTTTATGCCCTCTAAGCATTTCACAGCTGTGGAAAGCCAAACAATCGAGCATAAGCCCCCCCCGACGTTTCATGCTAATTAAGCCGAAGCTGGTTGAAAGAGGGAGAAGTTGCTGCTTTGGAGATTTTTAATGGCAGCAGTGCTGACATGCTTTGTAATTTGGCAGCGTTTGTACAGTCTGCCTTTGTAACAAAGTGGAGCCTGAGGCGGCAGTCTGCAAGTACGAGTGAGCTTTAATGGGCCATTTCCTCAGAGCAATGTCATCGCAGGGAGATTCAAAACCAAAGCAAGAAAAATGCAGACAGAGTGGTATGGGGCATATTCATAATCATAAAGTAGGGCGACAGGCAATGAGGTCAGAACATGGAGGCCAACAAACTGAAAAATAGGAGCCACACCAGAGAAACCACAGCTCTAATAATGCCAAGGAACTCAAGCAAGTCTTTGCCAAGAAAATGCAGAAGCACACAGCTTGATTGCAGAATAGCAGGACACAGGTGCAGGAGGTTGTGGAGTTTGGCAGGGCGATAGAGCCGTTATGGAACATAGCAGAACGATCTGAAACAGCAAGGAGGCTCCTAAGCCTCAGCCTTACTGAGCTTGGACGACAAAAGATGATCATCTTCAGATTCACAACCTTGGTCCTGGAGGTCCATTACCCTGCGCTTATAAGTGTTTTCCCTGTTCTCAACACACCTGATCTAACTAATCAGCTCATTCACAGCCCACTGTTGAGTTATTGTGGGTGTGTGCAGGGCAGTGGGCCTCCAGGACCAGGGTTGAGGACCACTGTTGATGTTATTTATGTTTATTGTAATATTAGTGTTAGCAAACATAAAAAAACATATATTATTCAATTTTCCCAAGTGTCTGAAACATTAGCACACTACAGCATGTATGCATTTCATCCTTGGTCAGTTCATAATTTAATATGGTGCAACAGACTGACCACCCCAGAGGAGGAGGAGTCCAGACTTCAACATCATTGAATGTGTTTGTGATTATGTGGATCGTGAGAAGCAAGAAATGCAACCAACTTCTACGACTGGAGATCTGAAAAACAAATATCCCTGCAAATTTATTGTGGTAAACTATATTATTGTGATCCAGGTTCAGTTATGAAGTACCACATGTGAGCATTACATAGCCTTATCCTACAGATGGGTAAAATTGTTATTTAGTGACTGCTCAAACGTTAACCAACAATTAAGTAATGTTCGATCAGTGTTTTTGGTTAAAAAGTCTGTTTAATTTCCAATAAACTATTGATATTTAAATAGGTGGCTTGTTCATTCAACATGAGGACAGTTGTTTTACTCGTCTGCGGCTGCTGAAGTTGATGGAGTTGATTCCTTGATTCCCTAATTGTAACCATTAGCACTGGAGCTGTTGATAAAGGGGTACAGACATTAAATCATCTTGCACATCTCACAGTGTGAAGAAGCTTTTTAAGCTTTTAAGAACCTCATAAAAAGCCTTGTGAGCTTCTACACCAATGAACGCTTTTCCTGGATTCTTACATCCGAGCCTGGAGGCCCAACTGTGGGCTTTCATAACAAAGTTCCACACTAACCTCAAATACTGGCTTTTTTCACATCAGCATTGCACTCCAGTTACTACGGCCAGACAGCAGAAGTAATGTCATTATTAAAACAATATAGTTCACTGGAAGAGACACCGTCTGTTCCTAGAAAGCCATAAAAAGTGCTGGCGAGCAAGGATATCTGTGTCTTTTTAATCAGATTTTACTCACGTCCAGGACAAAAGTGAGTTTCATAAGATTTCACCGTGTTATGTAATGTGAACGGCAGCTTATGTAGCGAAAGGGTAGGCCGAAACACAAATCTGTCAGTTTGGGTGAAATTAGACAACATCATCCTAATTCATATCAGGACCAAGCTGGCCAGCACATGCTGCCAAAGACTACATCCATCCAAATGTGTGATTTGATTAGCGAAAGCTTTGCCCAGCACCCGTTCCTAGGCTTTGATGTTCGCATGTGCCTTTCACTGTATCAAAGCAGCTTTTGTAAATGCACTAAGCGCACATGGGAAGAAGTAATTCATTCCAGCGCCCCTCTGCACCAGGCTTTGCCATCAAGCATGCCTTTTCTGTAAGCTCAGTGAGTTCCCAGTCCACTCCATCCTTAATGCTAGCTCTTTTACTGCGCCACCTGCCATACATTATTTAGGAGGCGCATCTTCTGTGCTCTTCCTGGAACGCAGCGTTCAAGTGAGAATGTGAAAGCAATAAAAGAACAGCGTGTGCGGAGGAGAGGGTGAACCTTTTAACTTTGCAGGTGGTCGACTTTGAAGATTTGATTCAAGAGCAGCACGGAGATTGAGAATGCATTTAAGATTGAGAGAACTTTGTCATTGCAGATCATTCTAATAGTTCATGCGTCAGTGATAGCATAGTTGTGGTTTGACCTGTGGGGTTTAAAGAATAAACAGGAAACATAAAGGCAAAAACTACTGTACTGTAACTTATAACTGTTTCAGGGTTTTGGTTATCTTTACATGAATTTGATGACATTTGAGGACTTGTTTTGGGCATCTACTAATGTTCTATGTTATTGCAAAGCCTGTTGTGATGTATAAAAGTGGCTGCTGCAATATACTACATGGCAACAGCTGCTCTTTAGCATTCATAATAAGGTCAAAGGTGTGGGCACTTCCATTTATGGAAGTTTCCCTCTCAAAGCATAAAATACTGGAAAGAGATTATTATAATAAAGGATCTACTCTGATTGTGCAACCCAGATAGTAAATAATGACCTGATGGATATATGTCCAATTTAAAACGCTTTAAGTTTTAACACTGTAATACATGTTATTGTTGTTGCTCTAGGACACCAGTCTAGTACCATCTCATAATATTCATACTTTCTCAAAGAGTAATAGCATATTACCTCAACATACTAAATCCAAGTCAGAGTATGTCACTGGAGTGGAACAGCAAACCATTCTGTAATCACTCCACTGTAACTGAGAGAGAACACTGACACCAACTTTGTAAAAGGATGCTCTGCCCTCATTTGCTCACATACTCTGGAATTACATAGAAAAAAGTCTAAAATATTACATATAAAATATTATTTTGATAGAAGACAAAATACTGAGGTCATTATTTTCAACACCGCTGAAAACAATCAGGGGAAAAGCTATTCGGAAGAAGCGATGGCTACACTGTGTTGTAGTACCACTCACTTGCCACCAACCTTAAGCACATGGCCATTAGTATGTGGATATCTGACTATCACACCTTTAGGAGCTTGTTGGACATCCCGTTCTAAAGCCATGGGTATTGATATGACACCTTCAATAAACTGGTGCCTTAGCATTAACATTACTCTTTACCGGAGTGGCACAAACCCTGAAGAACATTTCCAGATCCTTATGCCTCCTACACCAAGCTGTAAATACAGTGAACCGAACACTTTCGCTTATGCAGGTTGAGGTGCTGGTTGATCCGCTCACACCAGCACAACACACACTAACACACCACCACCACATCAGTGTCACTGCAGTGCTGAGAATGATCCACCACCCACATAATATCTGCTCTGTGATGGTCCTGTGGGGGTTGTAACAAAGTGCTCCTGTTTAGGAAGTGCAGCTGATAAAATAGACAGTGGGTTTAGCTACATGGAGATGGTTTTAATGTTATGGCTGATGACTGTATATTGTCATCTGTAACCTCATTGTTGCACTGTATGACATGCCCTGCTTAATGTAAATGAGCAAAAACAAATGTAAGTAAAAAAAAAAAAAGCAAATCACTTTGCATGACATCATCAGTCACATCACATATATGCTGCTTAATATTTCAGCGCCCCCGACTTAAAAGACCTTCCCGTGTCCCTGGCAGCAAGGTGGAGCTACAGGGCAGGTAATAAATGATGTAATATAGAGGCCAGTGAATGTGTCCGCTGCTCCCATTCCTATAGCATCAATTATTCCTGTTACACATTCTGCAAATCAGTGTATCTGAGGCTGTATATGTGTATTTTGGTTGGAGTGCCTAGTGCTGATAGTAACACTTTATAAATAGACCCATCTGAGGAGTGGAGTGTGGAGCCGAGTAGAGTTAGAGCTCCTCATTAGGGCATGCCGAGTGAAAATTTGCTCCTGTAGTGAGTCATCTCTGTACCTCGGGGAGTCTGAGAGGGTGCAGAGTTCACACACTTCTCTCTCTAATGCAGCACATTAGTCTGAGCCATTTCTGGCTGATTCTGTATTCACAACTTCTAATGGGGGGTATTTTCTGCCGAGAGCTCTGCACCTGCCTGAGTGACTGTTCCTGCATGAAGAAGTGACACCATCTTTGAGTTCATGTCACTCATGTTCTTTTTCTCTCTTTTTCTCTCTTTTAGGTAAGCAACTTTAATGTGTCGGAATGGTGTCTGTACTGGTGAAGTATGGCTTTATTTCTTGCTGAGGGAAGGGTGAGGACTTCTGCATAGTAGAGTGTTATTCCATTAACAGAGTAGCATTTAATGCCTTGCATTGGAGACTGAAATCTGCTATAAAAGCTTTTTTTCAAGCTTGAGTAAATGAATTGAAAGTTTGGCATTAGTACAGTGCATGAATATGTTTATTGCAAGTGGAAAAGGTTTTTTATTTTTATTTATTTATTTATTTTTCATGTCCATATAGAGCAGTCATTGAAGTTCCATCTCAAATATTACTAAATTACATCAAAGTTTTCCAGTGCACAGATGTTCTGTTTCAGTACACACAGTCATATGCAAAAGTCTAGGCACACCTGGTCAAATTACATTGTTTGTTGATTTTTTCTAAGTGGTAATACATTAACTCATCTACAGGTACCACATGAATATGCCATTTTACTGCTAATTTGATAAACAATATTAAAATGTACAGAAGGGTGTTCTCTGTAGAGGATGTCTTAACATAATTTTCACTTATAAAACCAACAAAACATGTAAACAGACTAAAGATATTCATACTTTTTCAACATTTCCACCTTGTAACACAAAATAGATCAAATAAAAGCAGTTATATTTGTGATATAGTTTTTGCAGGTTTCACAGAAATGTTGCTATTAACTGTTGAAAAATGGATGTTAGGAGGTAACAGGCAATCTTGATAACAGGCAGCACTTTTACAGGGCAATGCTGCCTGTAGTATTTCACCTACTCACGTTACCCTCAAGTCATCAGTCCGACTGGGCTAATATTCATGGATTTATTTTGCATATTTTGCGTTTAGTTTTTATAAATATAAAAATGATTGAGAAAGTCTGTTTTTGCTAAGAACGCAGGACAGTAACTAATGCTGCGTACAAATGACAGCAAACTACACAAATTACAAAAACTGGCAACAGTCAGTGAGTTAGGAGAAAGAGAGAGAAACCTCATATTCATCTTCACTTTGTTTGTATCACGTGGTAACTGAGGAGATCTGGGATTTTGAGTGATGTTCTATAGCTGAAACTTTGATTGCTTTAGCGTATAGTGTGCAGGTGTCTGATGCTCTACATTTTCAAAATCTGTTTTTAAAGTTGTGTAATGTTTTCCGCCCCTAATGATCATATCTTGAAGTTGTATGTAGAGGTATGGGCATCCCTGGTCTAAAGAAACTTTTTACTGATTTTCACATCCTCTGCAGAGAATGCACATTTTATTGCTCATAAGTTGGCTGTTCATTGGGTAACTTAAACAGATTGGGAAAATAATTAAACATAACATGTGGCTTGTACCAAAGTTGGTATTGGTATATGTTATATTTGAAGTTTTTTCAACATGTTTAATTCAGCCAATAAATAGTTATTGGGTAATCAAAAAAGTGCAGAAAATGCATGTGGTGGTGATGGCAACGTCTGGCGAGCTTAATGCCTCTACAAGCTCTATCACAGTTACTACATGGAAATGGTATGTATACTATACATTTCAGTTAAGGTTTTGGCCTTATTTGGACGTATGTTTTGGAACTTATTTTGTGGCGGAGAGATCCAGAAAGGATGTTATATGACTAATTGTATTTTTTTTGTATTTGTCAATGTTTTACTGTTATCAACAGTACATATAAAACTCAGAAATCGTGTAGATTCAGTGGATGATTTGGATAGTAAATGGCTGAATTCATGGCTTTTATCACCCCTACTCAGTTCCCATACAAGGAAAGTTTCTATACAAGAGAGCATTTCACATCAAACCACTCGGAACTAAATTCTTAACACCTCAATGATTTAATTTTGCAGAAGTTTTAAAATTTAAGTGTAACTGAAAGCAGCTTCCTTTATATTATTGAGTCAAACTAGAAACTGCTGTTCAAGACAACTTAAAATATGACCTCCAGTACTCTGCAAAAGTCACCACCCATTAATTTATCAAATTGTCAGCCAAAACAGCTATGAAGTACATGTTAAGTAAGTTAGTTTCAGTGTTCGGAAGAAAGCAGGTACTTGACCAAACTAAATGTAATATCAGATGTATCAGTACTTAGCTTGTCCACCTTTGCCTTTATTACAGTCATGGCTCCTATCATAGTTAATAATTAGTTAAAATGAGTATTATTATTATTTTACCATTGCTGCATATCATGCCAATGTAGCCTTAACAGGCATGTCTGAGCTCTCTTTTCTGTGCTGAAAAACTCTCAGTATGCTGGAGGTGTCCTGGGCTCACAGCCTGAGCCTAGCGCTCTTTTTATTTGGTTTGTATTATGAGTTGGTTCATTCAGGTCTTGAAACTGCTCTCTATGGAGCTGTTTAGCTGAAGAAAGGAGCCACTGGCTATACTATAGTGGATTACATAACACTGCTCAGTTAACCCAAATCTTCTGCTCTACCAACACGCCACACATCCACAAGCAGTGTCATTAATATTAATGACTGCTTTATTTTTTATGTAGTGGTCTTTCCTACATTTAAACTGCAGCCTGAAAAGCTAGAACAAAGACTGACACGCGAGGCTACTGTAGTTCTATGAAATCCAATGCTGGAGGGAATGTTTTAGCTCAAAGCTGATTGTAAAATGAGTTGTGAAATGTAGCTCAGGGATATCAGCAATGCTTTTACAGAGACAGGCTGATATTGATTTGTGAATTCTTGTGTTTTCGATACCCTGGAGCTAGCAGCAGACATTAACTTACTTTCTGTTCTCTCTCATTTTAGGGCATTTAGCAATGTTTAAAGGCAATGTTCTTGCTCAAATTGCTAATAAGTGAGACAACTGTTTGGTGCTATGGAAGATAACGTTTTCCTCCATCTTTGATTTGTTTTAACCCCAGTTTAGATCCCCATAAGAGGCATGTGTACGTAGCTAGGGCAAAGAAATATACTGAGATTTACTGCTGTATTTATGAACCGGAATGCACTTTTCTGGTACATCCAAGTGACTGAAATGTGTGATTTTAATGGGAATGTCAGGTCAAACATGAGAATGTTCCACTGGCATTACACTGTGCTGGTTTCTTCAAACACAGCTGCTGAACACCTGCAGCCAATGAAAAATGTTATGTGCTCCTGTGAAGGATTGCCCCCCCCCCCCCCCAAAAAATGCATGCACTTTTAAAGTTCCTAACAGAAACCGGGGTCACTTTCCCATGAGACAGAACAGTTGCATTGTGGTCACTCAGATTCAACATGTGTGCATTTGCTCTATTTCAAGCTCCATTAATATTCAGCTAATGTGATGTGGTACGGATGAGTCATTTCATGTAATTGGGGGTGCCGTGGCCTAATTTAGGAGGGAGGCCTGTTAATATTAATGAAGATCTCCATCAGGCAAAACCTCTCCCTTGCTCCCATGATAGCCCCCATCTCTCACACTGTCTAATCTTGCTCTAAGCTGCTTTATGGTTTTGGGAATCGATCTCGTCAGCATGGTGCCTGCATGAAATGGTGTAGTTTGTGTGTGGGAACGGGGTTTCTTTTATATATGGAGGAACTTCTTCCACGGCCCACATTCGCAAAACCATTCCCACGGAACCGACACAACCACAGCAAAAAAAATGTGGTAGTTCCTCCACCCACACTCAAGTGGTAATGGTGTTCATAAATAAGCATGCAGAAGACTGCTGTAAGCAAACTGCTCTTTTCTAAGCGTATGCATCTTTGAAGATGATGAGACTCCTCAGTTTTTAGCCCACTGAAGCTGGATTCTGCTTCATTCCCACATTCTGGCTTCATTCAGTACTGCACAGATATCAGCTTCTGTCACTGATTACTCAAGTTCACTTCCTATGGGAGCTGTTAGGAATACAGTCATATGGAATAGTTTGAAAACTCCCAGTCAAATGACGGGTTGTGTTGGTTTTTGTGAGTGTAAATAGTGTATCCTTTACAGAGAAAGCACTTTTATATGGCATTTTTCTGCCCATTTTAGTATGAAGTTTCTGTTTATTTGCCAAATTTAAAATATTGGAAAGAAACGAAAGATAGAATACAAAATGCACCATAACTTTTCACAAGCTGCGTTTTATCTTTTACCTTTTCGTCATATGTTAAATTACAAAAGATGTGTTCAGTGTGTAAAGTTTGCTGCTTTAGTTTTGCACTGGAGCTGCCAGGCAAATGTAGCTGGGAAGCAATGGAACAAACTGAATGCTTAAGGACAACCTGAAATCACAATGTACCCTTTATACCTTTTTAGTTGATCTCCCTGGTCGTGTTATGTATGATTCGCTTTATTTAAAAGACAGAATTCTTGTTTTCCCATAATCTTCCAAAAAGTCATTCCAGAATTCTGCACTCATTGTCCAGCATTTCTTGATTTCAATGTAATGTTTCCCCGCCTATTACCACATGAAAATGTTCAGCTATTCAGGTTTAAAACTAGGAAAAGCCCCTTTCGTATCCTTTTAAGTAACTTTTAAAAAAACTACGTGTGCTTTGGGGGTGAATATCTGGGGGAGGGCTGTGGGAAATGTTTTCTTTTTCTGTTTTTTGCAAACTGGCAAACACAGAAAGAAGGCAGGTAGCTAACAATACTATTATTGAGGTAGGATATCTTATTGCAATCATGTAACTGTGGGACTTTCCTTCAAATTATCACTGGAATGGGGAGAATGGATAACTTGAGGACTTGTCAGATGAGGTGGACAACAAGCTAAAAGCTAAAGTTGGCATGGCAGCTACCTGGATATCTAGATGGAATCACATGCTTACAATTAGCTTTCTTGGATATGCAGCTTTCACAGATTTCTAGTTGTCCTCTAGTGTGAAGTGCCACATGTCACATTAGGCGTACTTCCTTTCACATCTCTCGTAAATCCCTTTTGCAAAAAAAAACCTCATACTTTTCTGGGAAAAAATAGTGAAATAGAAGACAGCTGTGTGTACTGAACATATGTGTTTATTCAGAGAAATATGAAGGGTGGTCCTCTTCCTCCAGTCTGTTGTTGCATGGTGAGAGTGTGGTCCAGTGGACTACCCAGTCGCTCAGGTTCATCCATGTGTAAAATGCAGATAGCCAGCATTCCTCAGTTAAATTATGTCTGTGAATAATAATAATAATAATAATAATAATAATAATAATAATAAATACTTTAATAATAACTTTTAACATTAATAAATACTTTTTTTAATATCTTTTTTAAAACTGGGGTAAGATTTACAGTAATGTTAAATTGGTTGAATGCATTGGCCCAAAAAAGATCAGTAGCTTGGCTAACAGTCAATTGACACCGCAGGGATTCTCAGTGATCGTATGTTGGGTACTGTAGCAAAACAGACACATGAGAATTATATCAAATCTTTCCTTCTCTTAATACGCAGAGGAATGCAGCGCTGTGCTACAGAATAACACAACAAATAGCTTACAAAGTCTTGTAAATTCTTGGTACATTAACAGTGTTTTTCTTTCTCCTGTAACATTACTTCTATGGGCTTATGAGGACAGCAACTATATTCTGTTGTTTCTACAAGTATAAAAGCGTTGCAGTTTTTTTGAAAGCTGAATTTTATATGTACTTCTTTGATCTTCTGAATTTCGTCACTGTAGATTACAGATTGTGACATAAGCAGAGCCGCACCTTTCTGCTAAGTGCATTATGGGCTGTAAATGAGCGGGTGGAAGTCTGCAATTTCCGGGCTATGGCTGTAAGGCACACCATGTGGGTTGGCTCTGAATGATTGATGAGGACAGAGTGCTGCTTTCCTTTCCTGGAGCTGGAGGGATGGTAAGGAGGGCCGAAGCTTTGGGGCGAGCGTGTCAGGCCAGCCAGTCTGCAGCTCTTCTCTTTCCCACTGACCCAGTAATATCCAGTGATCCAGCAGATTGTAGGGTGCAAACCCCAAGCTATCAGTAGAATCAGGGAGAGCTTTGCAGTGTTGGACTGAGGTCTGTGCATGTTCTACATCTGTTATTTTGTACCCGCAATGCCTCTCCGAAAACACAGCTCATAATGTTCTTACAACATATGGCCAGTTACTGTCTTACATAACATCATTTCCTATTGACATCAGGCATTTTTCCTGTTTGCTCGATGCTGTTTGTTCACGTTGTCAGGTGGCCATTAATGACAGTGTTGTTCAAGCTGTTACTCCATCACAGCTTACCAAACTGAAGCTACAATGCAAATGTGACTGCGGTGACCTGTAAAAAATGCTATGTTAGTTTTGCTGCCCTGGATGGAGCAAGCATTATACATATGGACCCCAAGAATACCATGGTGGTGGAAGCATGATGATATGGGGCTGTAAACAGTACTGGGGCGTTAACACCTCATCTAATGAATGGAATGGATCAGTGTTTGGGATATATTAGAGGAGAATTTAATCTCATTGGTGAAGAAACTGAGTCTGAGAGGAGATGGACATTTCGACACGACAGTCGCCCCAAACATACAGCCAACATATTTTAAGACTGGTTCCTGAAGAAGCAAGTGAAGGTGCATGCTACACTTGAATCACATATACAAATTATGGAGGAACCCTTGTAACTTTGAGGAATTGAAGACAGACAAAACCGAACCACAGTGATGCAAACAGCTAATTATTTATTACCTTAAATGTTTTAATTGCCAACAACAGCTTGGAAGTGCTAATATTCAATCAATTCATTAATGAATTCATTCATCAGCTAAATCTTCCTGGGCCGTGGGGGGGCACCAGAGCCTAAACCAGATACTTGTGTAGACTACACAAATAGACACTCTCTTGAGTCATCTATAAAGGGTTAAACAGTCTTTGGCTGTCATTTTGCCATACGCTCACCCAGGGTGAAACTGACTGTGTGGAAAAGAAAAGCTCTTAACAAGTTGACAAACTAACACATAGAACTTTAAGCACTCATGTACTTTCTTTTCCTCGTAGATGAGTGGTGCTGATACTCACTCAAAGAGGTTGGCAGTGTTTAGCCTGCAGGTCGCAGGACCAGATGGCTTCAGTTACTTCAGGATGTCTCGTTAAAGGATGATTTTACTGTGGGACCTTGTTGGTTGTGATGACTCCTGTGACTCTGTCGGCAGGAGGCCTTGTCTAAACTTTGCCTAATGCCTACTTTAATAAATCCCTCTAATAAGGCCCTTTAGGAAATGATAGCAGCTAGCTAGCTAAACCAACTGCGCAGTGAAACGTGGGTATCTTGATGACCACAGGCGCTCTCAGACATGTGTGTATGGGTGTTTATACCGGCCGCTTCATTAAGTACAGCTTCTTATTTCTGCACTCATTGTCCATCTTATAGGCTTCACTTCCCATATAGGTACGCTTTGGTAGTTCGGTACTTGTAGTAGTATTGAATTTTGACTTGCTGGAACAATATATGCAAAGCGGCTCTCAGAGTGAGCCATACTCCCTGACCAGGTCAAAGGTCAGTTTGTTGTGACTGCTGCTGTTGTCACTGGGTGGGTTTGGTTTGCTGGTAATTAGAGTAATTGTAGGTTTCTATGTTTGCGAACATAGCATCACAGATTCTGGATTGGAATAAGATTTCAACTTGGACTTGGCCATTGTAAAACATTCACCATTGTGTGCTTGAGATCACTGTCCTGCTGAAAAGTGAAGTTTCTCTCAGTCTTCATTGACTTTTAGCAGACTGAAGCAGGTTGTCTTGCTCTCCATCCTTCAATTTAACACGATGCCTCGTCCTGGCTGACCAAAGAGTGTCGCCACACCATGATGCTGTTGATTAATGGTCATTTTTTGGCCAAAAAGCTTAATTTTTGTCCCATCAGGCCACAAAACCTAGTCCCTCCTTGTAGCTGAATCTCTCTCATGCCTTGTGGTGAACTCCAGACATGCTCTGATGTATTTTTCTTCAGGGATGACTTCTTTCTGGCCACTCTCTTACACATTGTTCTCGATATCATTGTCTGGTGCAACTTCACTTAAATCTCAGTCACTGAGGTCTGTAGTTCCTTCTAAGTGATTGTCTGTCTCTCTGTGGCTTCCCTTACAAGTCCCCTTCTATCTCTGATACTGAGTTTGAAGAGATGACCCTGTCTAGGCAGTGCCTGGGTATGATGCTTCTTATGTATTATGCTAGCCCTTCCCATTTATGGAACATCACTTGCTAGAATTAACAGAATGTGAAGAAATAACAGTTTTCATGGTATCTCAGAATTGTATATCATGTTGCATAGATATCTACAAAGTTAGCATACTAACTGGGTGGCTACCAAAGCCCGTCATGTCTTGTAATACCACTTTGTACATTTTGTACTTTTGAATCATTTGTTTGACCATTTCAAGACAGGTCCAGTTTCTTCTTAAATCAGCATCTCCACATGTACAGCAGGTTCTTAGTGAGGAACAGAAGGTTCGGTTCTAGCTTTACTGGCAGGTACAGTGAGCGTCTGGTTCATAAGAACAAGGTGAAGCAGCAAACACACAGGACAACACAGCTACAGACTGGTAGAGGGTGAAAACCATTCTGCCTCACTGTAGTTAACATCACCCAGATGTTCATCTTCCATGAGACATTCTCTTTTCCAACAAGCCTAGTGTCATCTTTACTGGGCTGATATTAGCTTCGCACTTCGCTTGATTAGTTGAATGTATTTGCCCAACATCTGCAGGAGCCTGTGGGAACTCAGGGGGCTTTGCATCAAGGTAGTTAGACTGTAAAATACAGGAGTCTTGAAATGCTTAACACGTAGTGACTCCATATGTGTTCTTTCATTGGTCTGATCGTCTTTACGATTATTCTCAAGTGCATAAAATCGTAAAAATTAGAAATTCGTTTGTCGGGTGAATCTTGATTTTCAGTTGACTCGATGAAAGAGATCCGGTGCCTTTGTTTACATTTGCTGATTTCTAAATGAGGCACACTTGACATGTTTACCAGTGGGTTCTGGTACAAGCTTGATCTATGAGGTCTGACTCATACTGTGATTATGTTGAGACCAACTAGTTGTGCACTAGGGAGCCATTTACCAAACCCATGTGAATCCCTGTTTTGAATCATTGCCTCAGATTTTAGCCACACCCTGTGTGTCTGTGATTTGCTGGAAGAAAGGTTAGAACAGAGAGATGACATGCTGTACTCCGCTCCTAGGTATTCTGCCTCAGAGAGCTGTTGAGACAGATGTGCTCATAAATGGTCTTCACCCTAAAAGGATGTTAGCGTTAAGAAAAGCCTTCACTTACTTCAGAGAATAAAGCCTGCTGAAGCTTTAATAAACATGTCTGCCTCTGAAGACTCCCTTAAAGCTGCATTTGGGAATTGAGGAAACAGCAGCACAGCCACCGCAGGATTAGCCGAGAGTTAATTCACAGAACGCACCACAAACCGGCACTGATTTTTTTTTTCAGTAGCTGGAGTCCTTCAAGAGCGCTGTTTGAAGGTTCTTCTACTTGATCAGTCAGAACTTTGTTGGATTCAGAAAGATATATCATGTATAATTAATATTCCGTAAATACTGATAGCAGCACTGTTTATCCAGGAGCTTATGGATATTTCGGTACCAACCAGTCAGGAACTGGTACCAATGTAGTACCGGTTCTTGATACCCATTCCTAGTTGCTAGCTCTCTTAGGAGGATGTGATTTGGTCAGCTTTTGCAGGTGGAGGCGGTAGTATCGATTTGAACTCAGATTCAGTCTAAATTGCCAGCTAACATGTTTTCAGTTGTGTTAAGTACTGAGAATAAATGACAGCCTGCTGGCTAGTTAGCTGACTAGAGCTGTGAGAAAAGTATTCAGACAGTACCAGGCGATACTTCAGCGCATGCTCTGGTATACAGGGTTTTTGATCATTCCCCCATTCACTTTTCCTTTTTAAGCTGGTGATTGTAAAGACACTGTTTTATCTGCTTTCATGCACCGCTGCTCAAACAGCAACAGCAACCTGCTCATGGTTGCCAGATTGGATAGGTTGCCAGGACTCCCTGTTTAGCATTTTAATGAAACTTGCAATAAAAATAATTATTTGTCAGTGATGACTTTAGTGTACTGTAGTATTATGTTTTATTAAAACAAAAACGAAATAAATAGACTTTATTCAAGAATACATAATACTAATATTACGACCCCAAAAAGTATGAAAAATGTAAAACAAAATGCATGTTTTGTCTGGTCAACTTCATTTCATACATCCATTCCTGCAACCTGGAGATAAAAATAGATTTGTATTTTACATTCTGTCCCAACTTTAATATTAAGAAAAACATGGTTACAATATTTGTAATAAGGTATCATGGTAAATAATAATGATAAAGCTATATGAACAACAGCAATAATAATAATTTAAGCAAAAGTAACACTTTATAATTGCATAAATTTATTATTATTTTTTTTTTTTGTAATTGTTAATGACTATAAATATATAATAGTTACATGTACATTAACAAATGGGACCATTTGAATTATTAAATATTTATTTAGTGACATGCACTTCATCCATAATTAAATTATGAATTATATTATCCTCAAAAGTGATAAAACTTGAAATATTACGTATATCCAACATTTTGGGGGGTTTATAAATGACTTGTCTACATATTGTTTCAAATGATTAAGTAATTTTTACTTATTACAGTGGAAAGAAATATTTCATTGTATGTCAGGAAATGGTTCATTATTAAACTTACTAATGTACAACTAACAAAAATTATGAAATAATATTTTAATGATAATAATTATTTACTATTGTTGACAATTATTACATAATAAAAAGATTAATTGGCTATTTATATGCACCTGATATGACCAAAGCAACAACAAGAATATGAAAGTTATTTTTCAGTCAGTTATTAAGGAGACTTATTTTAGCTTTTTTTTTTCTAAAACAATTTACCGTTTTTCAAGATAACATTCAATAGAATATTCAGAAATAAAAATGTTTGCTAGTTGCCAACTTTATTTAAGTACCCTTGATTTTGGAATAAATGTTGGAACAGTTTGCAAACTGTTGGGGATGTAGTACTTTTTCTAGAACTCCTCTCTTGACTTTCGTTCACTTCTGTGGTTTGGATGTTTTACCCCCCCCCAAAAAAATAAAAATCAAAAAATCTTAGCAGAAGGTGCCTTTGGTTTGTGATGGGCTCATTAGCGCAAATAGAAAGGGTCTGGGTTGAGGGCGAGGAATGCATGGGGACGAGCTTAATTGCCGCAAGGTCTCTCGAAAGTTCATGTGCACAAAGCTGGAAGCTCTAGGTGGCAGCACAAGCGGGTCGTCAGTCAATGTGGAAACCCATGATGCATGATAATGAGTCATTGAGAAGCGATCAGCGTACGCAAATGTCGCCCACAGTGCTGGCACGCCGACCTGCTCCTCTGACGTCATCAGGTGAAACCTGGGCCTCTGTGGTCTTTTGGGTTTTCTGCACGCATTAAGCATGCATGTTGTGGCGTGTTACTACATGCAGGAGGCCTGTTTGTCGTTTCAAGGATGGTGTTACCTTCTGGCTGACCGCACTGTCTCTGACGTAAAGTATAGGTAAGTGCACAGGGAACATGAGAACATGTGGGGTGGGATACGGTGTAGGATGCAGGAAAGGAGTGTGTTTGGTGAACTTCAGTGATGAATGTCAGTGTTGAATATGTAATTAAACTTTAAATACACATCATGTGACACGTTCTCTTTATAACAGCGTTTTTAATGCTCAGTATAGGACAGTACATATCTACTGTAACTACTATTACAGTATCTCAGCTTTGTCCATCCATTGGTTATTCATGCTAGGACACAAGAGCAGTAGAACTAACGAAATGTTCAATAATGCATAAGTACTAGTGTAAGAGGATGTTTTCACCAGACATGTGCACATGAGTCCAAGCCTTGAGAATTGTAGTTTAGTCTTGTATTAGCTGCAGACATTGCTTTATACTTAAAGTAAATCTCTATTAAGATCTTAAATGATCCGACACGACTTAAAAAACTGAGCCTTTTTTTGTAGAAAGTGGTGCACTGCCCAGTAAATGCAGCATTTAAAGAAAAAAGGCAAACCAACATGAAATGGTTGATCTGTAATGTTAACAGCATAAAGACTAGCTATTTAGCAGAATAGCTAACCCAAGTGAAACCTATTTCAATTGGCCAAAATTTGATTTGCTTGAAGTTTAACTACTTCCTATTCATCATTGCTATATAAACTACAAGCAAGCTAACCGTTTCAAGTTGCTTTGCCTCTTTTACCTAAACCCTGCATTTCCATCATGTAGAGCTTCATTCTTTCAGTCAGATTGAAATTTCTATATTTAAAAGGCTCATATGATCAGCTTCGAACGTGACTCCCCTGCAGACCGCAGGGAAAAAGGCATTGCTGTATGACTGCACATTGCTATAAAACATGACATGAAAATCCAAACACATAGGGTAAAATGAAAGTCGGCATCCCTGATTTGATGGAACAACAACATTGTTCCGTAATTAATCATAATGTAATTATTTCAGCACTTCTAAATAAATCCAGTAGCAGTGTTCTGAGGCATGAGATTTACATTTGAATCAATGTTTTAGTCCACACTGGATTCAAATGCGTGCTGCATTTTTTGCACATTTCATAGCATTATAATCTATATATAATAATAGTAATATGAATTTACTAAATATATTACTAAAACGTGATCTTGTAGACTTGCAGCTCCTGCGCCTATGGTGCCTTCATGACCTGGAATCGGATGCTTCAGTACTCAGATAAGAATCACTACTTGCTTATATGAGATGATTTAATCAACCTTGTCATGCCTCAGTGGGTGTGCCAAGCTCTTAATGAAATTGAGCAGTTTTTTGATCGTCTGACAGTTTAAAGAATTCCATGCAGAAAGCAGTGTAGTCGAGGTGATGTGGGTGCCTGGCCTTAATGAACCTAAAACAAAAAACCCTCCCAAAATAGAGGAAACAGAAGAAGCATTTTCAATTTTACATTGGAATGCATAACCACATTACATACATAACCCCAGCACTTTTCATGTATTATTTATAATTTCCTCACCTAATAGTTCAGGCTACAATGATTGTGGCTTAAAAAACATGAAGCCTTCAGATACTACATAGAGAAACGGATCCACTGGAACACAGTTAGTAGTTGAGTATTCAGGTTATTCCGGACATGCTTTATTTTGATAGCAAGGGTGGGGAACTGAGGGCCGGAGTCCAGCATAGTTTGGTGATTGCCCTGCTTTAGTGCATTAAACAAACTTGGTAATTAACTGATGAGTTGAAACAGTTATGCTTTGGTGATGAAAATCTGTTGTTTGGCTAATGACGAGGCTAATGATGATGAGTTTTGGGATCAGTTTTAGAGTGAGTGGTTTACATTCTCCAAAAATAAAGCTGCCAATAAAGGAGTTCTTTGGAGCAATACCATATAAGAACCACTTTTGTTCCCCTAAAGAACCCCTTTTAGTTAAGTTCTGTAAAGAACGATCCTTCTAAATATTCCTTTGGGTCCCAAAACTGGTTCCGCTATCCAGTCAATTCCAAAAACCCCTTTGAATAGAAGTGAGAATTCATGTTGAAATATGTTTATGTAAATGTCAGTTCAAAATATGGGCATTGCAATACGATATTCAGTTTTGGTATTGGCCCAATACTGGCCTAAATCACCTCATTGGACACCGGAAGAGCCTACACTATCACGTAATTATCTTAACTAGAACTTTGTTAACTAGACTTAAAATTTCTTTTGGAATGTTTGATGGTGCTGACCAATCAAAAATGCTGCTGAATGCTCTGTGTATTAAAAATAGGAATAAATATTGAATACTGAGTCATGTTGTGGGCTGAGTATTTCTTACTTTAGGGGATTAGAATGTTTCACAGTTTGAGCTTTATGTTAACAAGATGGTTAAGCAAAATGCTCTCAGATAAATGTATTATTCACTTATTAGTTGTTTCAGAGAGGGAAAAAAGACACCATCGGATCAGTATCAGCAATCATCAGTACCGGACATGAAAAAGTGGTTTTGAACCACGCTTAGTTCAAATATCGTCATTTCAATGATGAAATATCTAAGAACATCTACAGTGGGCTATTAAAATGCTACCATGTTTAGTGTATGGTCTGTTAAAAGGAGCACAGGTCACAGTGAGTGAGAATAATGAAACGATGAACCCTCAAGCCTCATTCCACTCTCCTCAGGTCACAGTATTAATGCTCAAAATACCGGCCCAATCATATTTGCTTTGAGGCCTAAATGCACAATCAAATGGGATCAACTGGCTATAAAGAGTCCAAAGTGTCCTAAGATGCTGAACAGTAATGGTTACATTAAATATAGAAGCCACATTTATATGAGTGTAGTTTGACCATCCTGTGGTCAATACCATAAGTGCTCCCTGATAGGTGTTTTATCCTGAGCAATGAAGTTAAGAAGTGATCATGATGTCAAGGTTTGTTTTGCCGAAAATGTTGTTACTCGTAAGCTGTACTGAGTCGTTTTCATCAGGCCTGCACACTCAGAGGCACATGCCACACTCACGAACAGATACAGCCTCTTAATTCACCAAGAACTCAGATCTGAAACAGAAAGTCCAGTTGGACCTGATTTTGACAGATGGCATCGGCCTTCGCCTGCAGTTGCGCACAAATGTATCTGTAATTGCTCCATCTGTTGTCAGAATGGGGTAATGAAGCCTTTCATCTATCCTGATCATTCATTTCCACTTGCTGTTTCTACCTCGTTCCTCTCCCACTCGTTTCTCTGTAATGAAATCTCTTTAATGGGATGTATAGCGTCACAGTCACTGCCATTCTAAAAAGGTCTGGCTTCTTTAACAATGTGAAGGGAGGAGCAACTACTGTTCTCTCTCAGACTTCATCCTAAGAACATTTGGCTACAGAGAGAGTTTGTTCATGACAAGCATAAATAAAAATGAGGCCTTGCTACACACTCAGTAATCTTTACAGTGTTTCCTTGATTTGTTAGAGAACGCCATTGGTTGTTGATGAGGAGGCACTGCTACAAACAAGTTTGTAGCATAGCTTGACTGATTCTTTTAGGGCTACTGCTGCTACACATTAAGACTGTGTAATAGAGTGATGTGTTCAGATTATAGTGATGATTCACAAGTAATTCAGTGACGGTGCTTCAAAGGCAATGACTGCATCATTTGGGATATTATTATATGTGTATACATTATGTTTTGCTCACATTTACTGTTAAAATTAGGGATTATTATATAGAAAGTAAAAAGCTCTAAGGCTACAGGAGAGCAAGGTGAGAAAGAAAGGTTTTGTTGGATGGATGGCTTGTGAAATTATGAAAATAAATTTCCTGTGTTGCTTTACAGTCCTGATGGTTCACATGAGTTGCAGAAAATAGATCAGAGAAAAGTTATCCTAGTTACCTGCAAGCATGTTTAGCCAAATTCAAGAGCCTCTCTGCAATAATGGATGTGAATTCACTCACTCGTACATGTTTAGCAGTCTGAAGTCTGAAGTGTCTCCACAGGGGAAGCACAAAGATCCCTTTTGTTGAGCAATATCTTCAATAATCTTGATTTTTTAAAACAAACATGTCATGTCACCTGGGCCTATTATATATATATATCACCTAGGTGTTAGAATTATAGACCTCGGTTGCACTAATACATTTTAATTGGTGTATTTTGCAGAGTTAGCCAGTGGCGCAAAAAAGGTCACTGCTTTATTTCTAAAATGAGCTTTAAGGCCAGTACATTCCGGATGCGACACCTCGCTTCCAGCAGCATCCAAACATTCAGTACCATTGAGAGTAATGGAGGATTATCAGCGACTGTGCAAAATCTCATTAAGCTATTTAGCATTTCGCTATAATAACATTACATGAAAGCCAACAACAACCACAGAAAGCCACAGCACAGATCACGTGGCTTAGAATTCACACAGAGAAAGGCAGTGAGACATGACAAATGCTAATAAACAGACTAATGCTAATGGTATGTTACCCCAGCTAATTTTACTAACCTGCTCTGTTATCACCTTGTGTTTTTCAGCCTGTGTTTTTGTGAAGATGCAGTGAACTGATGATAAATGATGTTGAAAGTTTTATTTCATTACATGTATATGAGTAGAGCATAAAAATGAACTTGATACTATATCTGCTATGTGGTGATACACAATGCAGCACAACACGTTCAGTGTGCAGTGGCCTTCAGGCTTATTTTGGTCCCTAGTCAGCGTCTAGATCTGCAGAAGAAGTACAGGATCACCACGAGGAAGTAAGCAATCAAACACTGTGGACAACTCTCCGTGAAGAAGACATATTGATGGATTAGGGGGTGGGCGATCAAGATTACAGGGTGGCCCGTCCACTAATTCCTATGGTAGAATAAAAACCCTTCTATAGTGCAGGACATGCTATGTAAGAGCCTTTGCCTTCACCACAAGTTTGCCCTTAAGGCTGGTGCAGTCCATGCCTGCGCCTGCTGTGGTGCATTCATTCGCGTGTCATAGTGGTCTACACAGTGGTCAGTGTAAAGCTCAGTGAGAGACCGCTATTGGGATTTGATCGCTCAGCAGGAGCCAGGATGTGACCTCTATCCTTGCTTCACTGTGTACCTGCACCAGCAGCATTTGACATTTCCCATTTCAGCCAGGCAGAACAGCCTGTGACAGCAACAACACACTCACACAAATGAAATCCACATGCACAGACTGCTGCGCTGGCTGCTCCTCTCCATTATATAACTCTTTCACAATTGCCTTTTTTTATTTATATATAGTTTGTATTCATTTTGTCACACCAGAACTTTCCATTTATTTTTAAATGTCAGCTGCAGTGAACATCTTATGATGAATGGACCCCGAAGTCACACTTCTATATTAGTTACACTTACTTTAGGATTGTAAATAAAGGCTGCGCAGTATGCATGCACAATGCAAGGTTATATATGAGAAAAGATAAATTATTATTAAAATTGTGTTTCTGATTGGATTTGCTGCACATATGGACACAATTTCTGGCTATGTAAACAGAAATCTAACCTCTACATAAATACATAGAAATAAGATTTTTTTTTATTCCAAAATGTTGGAATTGGCACTGACGGGTATTGAACACATGATTTTCGGTTTACGAGACCAACAGCTTGCCACTTGGCCACCATGCCTGAATTCTGAACATTTTAAAAGAAAGAACAGGTAAGATGAAAAAGAAAAAAAAAATTCTGCACTATTACTAGATGCATCAGAGGGGGCGACAAAGGTAAAAAGCCTTTACACACTAAAGCCTTATTCGAACAGCTATTAACCTTCCATGTCCAGAGGCAATTACCTTCTGTAGTTTACCAAACTCAGAGCTCCCTAAGTAATAGCAGTACTGCTTGTATCGACATCTCAGTAATGTAATAACGTTGCAGTAATGTAATACACCTGTATCTGCTGCACAATTTATGGTGGAATGAGAAAATTAAATCAAGAAGCTGGAAAATACCACTTCAGCTACCTCCTTCCAGCTCTTCCCTTCCCTTTCCATTTCCTTTTTTTGTGACCTGAAGTCTAGCAGCCAAAATGAAGCTCGATTTGACCCAGTTTCTTAATTCTCAACTCATGACTGGACTATTGAGATTTGAAACATTGGTGGTCATGGCTGAGTTACAAGGAGAGAATGAATTATAAAGCACCTCTAGCAAGGCAGAGCGTATGTGTTTGGTCTGCACAATGTTGCAATGACATTGCAATAGTTTTGTTCTGTGATATATATATAGATAAAATATTCAGGATGACTTGGAACAGTATTGTTTAGAAACACTACTCACTGTAAAACGATTGGGGGGAGAAAATAAAAATAATGAAAAGCTGAGAAATGACTTTTTAACACTCATGAGTGTGAACCATCTTTTCTGGAACTTTAATGCTCTATAATCACAAACACAGGTGAGCGCTGTGTTTTTTGTATCAAGTAGCAATGAAGTTGTAGCATGACCGGTTTCATTTCATTTGTCTTACTTAGCACTGCACAACCTGCAATGTGAGTATTGCGCATGCTGAAACAATATACTGTGCAGCCCTAATTCGTGTTGTTAGTGTTTGGAAGCGTGGTGAAAGGTTTGAAAACACACACGTTTATACTAATGTCATCTTTTACATCTGAGCTCATGGTTGCACTTCTTCAGTCATTTTAATACTCAAAGCTCTGAGCTGAAGCTGCTGCAGAGCTTAAGTTCCTGTGAGTCAGTGTTTTCTCCTTATAGTGTTTTCTAGCAAAGTGGGCTGTTAACCGCTGTCTACACCTTTGAGTCACACTCACTACAATACAACAGTAATTTCCTCACCGGTACTGCTCAGTCAATCCATTTTTTCCCTTCCTCTGCATCTTCTTCCTTCATTGTGAATGTTTAAAAATAGGTCCCACTTGAAGGGACAATTTAGTGCTTTAAATACGTGAAAAACAACACATTGTGTGACAATACATCTTAAGCTGCTTTTCCCAGTTCGGATCATGCATACAAAATGGAAAGACAAAAAATTCTAATGGCTTCATTAAAATGATCATTAACAATATCTATCTATTGATCAAGTGGTCTGAGCTCTAGTTATTATACATACACTGTCGAGTCACATTATTATGACTACCTGCTAATATCCAGAGTGACTGCAGCTAGACAGGCTGGGAGTGACTCAATAAGGTCCTGGTAAGTTGTCACAGATATCTGGAACCATGGTGACTGCAGTGCATCCCACACCGGCTGGAGGGAGTGTGGGGGAGGATCCATAGAGCGAACACGACGATCTAGGGGTCCCGCAGATGATCAGTTGGGTTCAAGTCTGGGGCATTAGGGGGCCAGGGTAGTACTTGGAACTTTTGATCATGCTCTCCCAACCAATGTCGGACATTTCTTGTATTGTCCTGCTGGACGATCCCATCTGCCCCAGGGAAGACTATCAGCATGTATAGGTGTATGTGATCTGTACCATCCTTATGAATGAGTGGGCCCAGAGAATGCCACAAAAACATGACTTCCTTCGTGAGCTACGTGCTGCCACCGTCAAAAGTAGGAAGTGATTATAATAATGTTCCTCAACTATGTAAAATCTTGGTAATGCAGATTTTTTTTTTGGGTCTTTTTTGCTTTTTCAGAAATGTGGGCCAGTTAGACAGGCATTCGGTGTGCATTTGTTCAGGCCTAGAGTATGTTATCAGCAAGACTGCTTGCAGTCAGGGGTGCAGTGATAGGAGGCTATACTGAGGCCATGTAGGGCCCAGCGCAGGAGGAGATAGAGCCCTGTGGGCCTTCAGGAGGAAATGCTCTCTTTGTTATCTGGGCCCTTTACGCACCAGACGAGACAGTTTGTGAAGGGCAGGAGCAAATGATAACGTCTTCCCCAACTGAATTTCTGACCAGGGTCATATACAGTGCGGTGTCACTGAGAGTGCACTGGCCCTGCCATATTATGCTAATGTAACAGCTCAAATGTCAGGACACCGTATGGGGTGTAATTAGGAGAGTGCGCAGGCATTCTTTCGCTTTCTCAAATTTCTGCATGCCCAGTCAGCACATTTAGTAGCACAAAGAACTGTTTTAAGTCAGACTTCGTAAGTCGATGTGCAGGTATAGTTTCTTTTGTATAATGTATGCATTTGAAATTGTAGAGGCCTCATACAGAGCCTACACCTCATGCTAGACTGGTCACGAGCATGAAATGTTATGATTAATTGCCATGCATATAAGTTACTACATTCAAGTTACTTGTTTTTGTTCATGGTATTCAGCTACTGAAGTACAAGCCTAAAGTGGGCAAACTAGCAGATTAGATAGCTGCTGATTCTTCCAGTAGCTCCCAGCTGAAGTCACACACGGCTCAATCTCAGATAATCAGACATAACTCACATGCCCGCTAAATGTGCCATATCACCAGCCAGAAATTCTGACGTGTCAATAAACGTTTTTTTCTTTTTGTGACTTACGATCATTATGATTATGAAAGCTAATAACTATGTAAAATACATGTGGTTATCTGATCATTTGGACAAGCCTACTATCCACCTTCCTTTTCCTTTGACCACCATATCTGGAGATGATTTCTGAAATATCCAGCGTGGGACCGGAACTATTGTTCATTACTGTTAAAGCTAAGCCAGTGATTGATGACCTGTGAAGTTGTTTTATGGCTCATCAGATGTTTTTGAGGCATTTGCAGTGGTCACTACAGCCGAGTGAAGCTCAAAGCATAAACCTTTCCAGACAACGCAGTGCTATAACAAGACATATGAATGGCTTCAAAATCACTGCATGAAAGAGCCCAGTTGTTATTGGTGTAATCTGTGTAATGACTTTAATTCACTGGTAATTAACTGATGTGAGCTAAAAATAAAGTCCTCTGGCTAAAGTGGTCATCAAGCCCAATGCCAAACTTGGACTAGAGGGGTTTGGGCTGTGGAACAGTAGAACTGCATTCTGTGGAGTGATGGAGTACAATACCGTAGTAATACTACGTATTACTATGACTAACAATAAGAACAATAATCTTATTTACAAAGTACTTTAGTATAAAGTACTCAAATACAGACTTTTAATACAGACTATTAAAAATGCGTCATAATTATTTAACTAATTGTAAAAGTTTACACAGTTTCTGTAGTTTACACAGCTGGTTTAAGATCATTTCAAGTTCAGTGCAGTTCTTTCAAAACGAGGGTGATATGATCTCTGTTGTTTGCCTTTGTTAGGAGATATATATATATATATATATATATATATATATATATATAGCTTACCCTCTTAAACTACTTATTATTTAGCAAATAATCTTACAATGTTTTTTACAGGTTATCTATTAGTATCTGCTAGAAGGAAAATATGTTGTAAGTTACACAGTGAGGAACTGAATTGTGGCCCCTTCAACAGCTAGATCTTAGATTACACTCTTGAGTAAGTGTTATGAATGTGATACTTGTAACCTTCCACCGCTTTTCTTTTGAATGAGGCTGCAGAGTCCCCAGTTGATTCCCCTTTTGCCACTGCAGTCTCAAGAGAAACGGCCTGCGTTCCGCTTCTCTCTTTGCTGTAAGCAAGTCAGTAGTGTTCTCATAGTGCAAATAGCACCAAACCACTTGCGGCCACACAGATTCTGGCATATGCTCCTTTGCTGGAAGGCCTGAATGCATTCCTGTAACAGTGCATTCATAACAGTTCCCTAATGAAGCCCTCATTTGTCAGCAGGGTTTTCAAAGACGACACTGGCATCCTGGATTTTTTGCTCTGGTCCTAGGAAACTGCTAGAGCGAGTATGAATGCATGCTGAAGTTACGTTTTGGGATTTTGTTTAGACTAAGCTTCATTTTGGAACAGACTTGAAGCTGAAAAGGAAGGGAACCCAGGAGAGACGGACATCCCACTTACTGTCTCTCAGCAGTCAGCAATGCCATTTCCCATACACGAGAACGTCGGCCTTCTTAAAGGAGCACTCCATGCGGATCCTGAAACTGAAAATGTAATTGCTTCCCACCATAACAGTTTGTAGGAATTCAGCAACTTTCCAGATTCTATTCTGTTTTCATGGTACCAAATTGCCAAATGTGGAAACTGTGTGAACGCGTGTGAAAGGATGTTCCCTTAATCCAGATCTTGTTATCTTTTTCACGGTGGCTGTTCATTGTCTTTGAAATGCTATAGTGGTTCTCCTCTGTGCAACCCTTGAGCTTTAAAACCGAGAACAAACAACCAAAGCAGAACCGGCCAATTATGTCACGGCTCTCCCAAGGCTCACATCTTGGCTGCTGAAAAAGACACTGGCTGTGGTGCTGTAGAGAGCTGGTGGTTCCAAGCACACTGAATCAGCTTTGCTCTGTAGGCTGTTCTGCGTGTGGTTGCTGGGTTCATGGTGATCTAAAGTGACTCTAGGCATCAGGCGCTCGCTTGACTGCAGCAAACTGACTGTGACATTTACATCCAGTTCGGAACAACACAAAGCTCTTAATAAGTAAACATGGACCCGCAGGTTCACATGGGAGATATGGCCACTCAAAACTGAGAAGCTCCAACACTTAAAGGTGAACGTCACGTTTGGATGCTTTTTAATGTCAGAAAGTGCTTCAGAAGTCTGTACCATGAAGAGTCATCATTTTCGTTTATTCTGTGGGGAGGTGTAGGGTAATGCAAGTTACTACAGGACGTCTGTAATGCGTATGACCAGTACACTCAGGATAGGAAACCTCAATATAAATGACAGAGATGGGAGTGTCTACTTGATTTACGCACTGCCGTTACTCCAGAAAAGAGCAGAAAACATCGAAACACTTAATTTAGCTGCTTTTCTGTTTACCCAAACCATCTATCTTGCTGTCTTAAATGAATGCACTCTATAATTAGTATTTTGTTAAGCTTGGGGAATTCACAGAATTCACAGCCAACAGTCAACAAACTTTCTGTCATTTTGACCTGTTTGTTCGGAGTTGTACACTTGAGATAGGACAGTATATATTGGCCTGATTTAAGCCACAGAGAGCGAGATAAATGCTTATTCGATTGCCCTTCATACTTAAGAAACATCTTTTCCACAGCATGTAATGGTGATTGGTATAGTGTAGTGGGTTACACTGCTGCCCTCCATGATGTTGTAAACTGGGGTTCGGTTCCCCGCCTGGGCAACCACCCTACACTATACTAATAAGAGTTTCTGGGCAAGACACCTAACGCTACCTTCACCTATCTGTGTAAATGCAATGCTCTGGATAAACTAAAACTAATTGTTTTAGTGTTTACATGTCGAAATGCACATAATAATATAAACTAATTCTGTGCTTCTACTTGTAAAATGTAAAATGCGACAGAATCTTTACTGGCATAGAAGCGCACAGTCAGTATAAGTGACGGGCATGGTGCACTTGGACAGGACTAAAATCAATAAGACTGTGTTCAGACTGCAGGCAAATCAGATTTGTTTCTCAAATCAGATCTTTCGAGAAGGCTGTCCACACTATTTGCAGGTCATCAGTTGGAATTGTAGAGACATAACCACCATATGAGTTGGTGCACTTTGAAATCCTATTTGAGCAGGCCGAAGAATCCATATGCATCTGTAAAAAGCTGATTGGAATCATAGTTGGAATCATCAAACATTTGAAGGTGGTTTGGATTTCATGTACTTTATTTTCAATCTAGACAGAAATTGGATTTCATGTTAGTTTTGTTTTAATCTGAATACACAATGGACATGCCAAAAATGACTCAATCTGAACATAGCCTAAGAAGAGATTCCATTTCCCCACCTCCTCATATAAAACTACGTCTGGCCGAAAATGTGGCTCTTTATGAAACTCGCAGTGCTAAATGACTCGTAAGGAGTCGATATACATATGTCAAGGTAGCCACACCCCCACCAAAAGTACAGGAAAACTAATGCATGGTTCTCGAATAAAACCCTACTTCACTAATGACCAAGTCTCAGTTCAATATGGATTGTTCCCTTCTGTCTTCAAACTACCACATAACCATGTACTAAAAGATAAACTATTTTTGTTGTTTCTCCATTGTTTTGTATGCAGATCAGTTTTCTTTGTTTCCGAATGTGTAGAGCGATTGACATGATTTAAAACTGAGTGACTATTAGGGCTGAAAGATGAATTGTTTTTATACCAAAATTGCAATTTGCAAGAGTGCCATTTTCAAATTGTAGGAGTTGCAGATATTATTTTAGCCTATGTTATCAATTCTCTCTTCTCAAAGGTAGAAAGTAATAGCACGGAGCTTGTGAACCAACTACAGATGATTTACACCCATCAAAATAACCTATGTGCTGTGTACATCAGCACAACCCTAATCAACAGGCAGTCTGTCTGCTGGGTTAACTGGCAAGCTAAAAACAGTGGACACATAGTCTTTATAGACCATGGTTGTTTAAGGGCTGATATCTCTTATTGTGGTGTTCAGGAGTGTTGGAGTGACATACCTGACTAGCTAAGCTTGTGCTGAATTGAGGGTTGTATAACGCTAGATATTAGTTTAAAAAATTATGAAAAAAAAAAAGGCAGAACAGCTGCTTAAAACACAGGATGTGTTGATTTGTATTTGGTAAATTGAGCCAAACTTGTTCTTCCACTGCAGCCAAAGGATTTGATATAATGCCATCTAAAGCTGCTCTCCTCAGTCACAATGACCTCAGGTCAGAGAGACAGCTTTGTGACGCATGACTCTTGTGTCTGGTTATATTAACAAAACTCTCAATGAGCCTCATTTACATTTTGTCACAGGGATGGGTTTCATTTCCGCGCTAGCACTTGGTTGAGGCATGTGCACCTTGCCGCAGGCAGGTTTATTGATTTAGGGATGATTTTGGGGGTCGATTTGTTACCCGGCTCTTTATTCAAAGAAAAACAAATAACCAAAAATTCAAGAAGTTGAGCAGCTGACAAAAGACCTAATTCTTTGATACGGGCTTCACTGCAAAGTTGTCTGTTTACACTTTTCTTCTTTGTCCTAAAATGGCAGGAGCCAGGCACGTCAGGGCTCCCCGAGGGTCTGTTGGTTGTGTCGATGCTGAAGAGGCCTATTTAAAATGGAAATCTGCTTGTGATGGAAACTGCTGTAATATGCAGGGAGTGGCTAGTTGTTGGGTGTCCCGTCCATGCCTGTTTCTATATAGGTGGCAGGGCTGTCCCTGGTTTCTTTCTAAGGCGTTCTTTGTTAGGGCGTTAGCCTATGTGTTATTATTATCTTTTGGCTTTTTGTTCACCTCCAATTTTCCGGTCTTTCTGCTCACATTCATGGTTGTATGTGACCCAAATCTGTCATCTCTGCCCTGAAAGGACCTACAAGTATACGTCCTGACATGCTGCTGACAGTAGATGATGACCGTGATATGGGTGTGCAGTAAAGTAGGATGCAAAAAAACAAACAAACGAACAAACAGCCAAAAAAAAAAAACAAAAAAAAAAAACAGACATATACATTGTATCTAGAAGTTCTAATTATGGTCTTATTGCCACATATCGGATATGTATCTTCTGAAAGAAACCAGATTTGGAACACCAGGCTTTTTTTTTGGTTCAAATAGGTCTGAAATAAAAAGATCTGTCTCAGGTTTGGCTAAAAATGGATTTGTAATGTGAACATAACCTTTGTCTTTGTTCTATGCAGTGGCAGAAACAGGCATTTCCAGCTGTTAAGCTCCAACGCTTTGTTCAGTGCTCTGTAACGTTGGCTGGCCAGAGCCTCCCTCGTGGGGGCCCTTGACGCTTGCACTCAGACATCCAGTCACACAGTCTCTCGCAGACACACACGCACACACACCCACTGCAGCCCAGAGCTGGCTCTGCAGCACAGCTCAACAGAGTGCGTGAACGAGTGAGTGAGTGAGTGAGTGGAGTTGAGTTAGCAGGAAGACCTGGAACACTATCTGATCAGCTTAGAGCGGGCGAGGTAAGGGCCCAGCCGGGAAGCCGGAGGAAAGAACCTCAGGTTTGCAAAGTGTGAACAGGTAGGAGGAGGGGTGGGAGTGACTGCATGCTGTGTTGCATTAGCACGTGCTAAGAGGTAAGGCTTCTCCCAGCACCCTGGCTGAAGTTGAGCCTCCCGGACGTCCCGAGGGTGACGACAGCTCGCAGGGCAAGGCGATGCAGCCAGAGCTGAGATGACACTCGGCGGCGCTCCTTTCTTCTTCAGCACTTATTTTCTTCGTCCTGCCACTCAGTGCTGTCTCTCCGTCTTCCCTAAGGCTGCTCCTCCCATCCTTCAGCAAACAGGGCTGAATTAATCAGAGGTGTCTGCGCTAAGAGGATCAATAGCTTGCGTTGTGCCGTGCACGACTGGAGCCGGCAGGCACTCTTTACTCCTGAACTGTGTTCACAGTGCGCGTCTGGGCTCTGAGGTATCCCACCGGTAGGTCCTGCCCCGTTATTTTTCTCCATGGCATCCAGGAGGACGGCAGGACAGCAGAAAAGGGGAGACTGTGTACCACTCCAGGCTTGCTGGAGGCACAGGCATGCGACTCCCTCTCTGAAATGAAACCTTCCCTTTGGATGACTTGGGGAGAGAAAGAGAGAGAAAAGAAAGAGGGAGGGAAGGAGGGAGGGAGGGAGAGACGGCGCCTTCTCCCCCTGTGGAAGACAATAATATGACTTCACAATGAGGATGTGCCAGAATGAATTTGACATCTTAGCCGGGAGAATTCCGCGAAAAAGGCAGGAACGTGACGACTCCTACGCCACTCTTTGCTTTCTCTTTCTCCTCTACTACTACAGAACAGCTCTCCCAAGGGTGCCCTGACTGTTTTCCTTTTTCCACCTTCCTTTTTTTTCCTTTAGTGTTGGATGAGCATTACATTCTTTACCATTGACATGCTTATTTTGTTGCCTTAAAACTGTACTATGGGCTCTCTTCAGAACTTCGGCATGGAGTAGTATATCACAGAGGACGATGTGCTCTGTATGTTTGCTGAAAGTCTCCATGTCTTCGAAAAGCCTCGAAAGGACTTACGAGGAAGTATGTAAGGTGTGGAAGTAATGGCATTCTTCAGACCCTGTGGAAGGGCTGTTTATTGACAAAAGAAGAGCAATGCAAACCACAAATTCGCATAAATGAAGACTGGCCGCACTTACACAGGAAGGGACCAAAAAATGATGCAAGTCAATAATTTCCCGTTCAGGAGACATTCCTGGATATGGTGAGTGCTGTTCTCTATTATTCAAATGCTGTGGGGAAAAAAAGAGTGTATTGTTATTGTGTTAGTGTGTTTTGGATTATAACATCATGATATCCCCTGCGCCAGGTCAATCTTATTTATAGACCAGGCTTATACACAGATGAGCTCTGAGATTTATATTAATCCTGAAGCAGACGTCTGCTTCATGAAAGCATGACCACGGCAAAGGCTCGCTGGCTGCATTGAGTTAGAAGAGGGTAGATGGGGTTGAGGCCTATCTGTCGCTTCCAATCACAGCTGGCAGGCCTCCACCACGGGCCCATGTCTTTGTCAGCTCAATGCGCTTCAGAGCTTCTGGAGGTCTACCGAATGGCTTTTTCCATTACATTTGGGTGAAATATTCCGAACAATGACCCAGGAATGAGGCATGTTAGGAATGAGAATGTGTATCCCTATACTATACTATGTACTATACTACTAGTAGTACTATACTACTATATGTATCATAATACAGACTGTATTGTTACTTATTGAACTAAAAATGCCCAAAAAAGCACCAAATTTGGAATGAAATCTATTTGACCACAATTTTTAGACTCTTAAATCTCACGTGTTATAGTTTAAATGAATATGAAATGATCACCAGCACTAATGTTGCTAACTGTTTAGGTTCACTAACATGCAGTGACCATACTTTTTAGGGAGGCTGTAGCAGTAGGTAGTTCACGTCTACTGTACAGTTTTAGAAAGCTGGCAAATGTACATGGTTATTGAAATTTAGGTTGGAATTGGAAATGATTATCACTGGGTTAACATTCCTGCATCATTAAATTCAGCAGACGCCCCCCCCCTCCATATATGACCATTAGCCGATGGTGGTAATAAAGAGATTTATGGTACCGAATCCACCTGGAGGATTCCTAAGAATTTTCCTGTTCAGTTACTGACTAATTCTTTGTCAAGTAAATCTCCCAGCTTTTGTTCAAGGTGTGGCTCACATTTTCCTTAGGGTGTGGGGGATTCATGGTCAGTGTCTGACAGTCACACAATGGACATTCACTGAGCCTTCAGTGCTGGGCCTTAAACATTCCCAGCTTCTCAGACAGCCACCAGACACTGCCTCATGCAAATCCTCACGTTCCTGCTCCTGCCACACTTCTTGCTTCATGTCGTGAATTGCACCGTGCGTGGTGACTGATGGACTAGCCGGTTGAGGGTGTGGCCCTGTTTGTTCTTTGAGGTTTTGCAAGACCACTTGCTCAGAAATGCTCGTAACACCTGAATATGAGCACCAGCCGCATGTGTCGTCACTTTACTGTTGAAGCCACGTTAAAGGAAACAGAGCAGCCATGAATCAAGCATGACAGGAGTACTCGTTGACTTTCTTGTTTTTCTTTCTCTTCCTCTTTGACGTAATTTCAGTAACAAGATTGACGGGCTGGCAGCAGAACGAATGCAACGTGCCCGGCGGGGCCATACAATCACGAGATGAACGTAACATGCAGAATGCAGCTCAGCTTGGCAACATTTCACGTGTCTTGGCTAGTCTGTTGGACTGTGTTTGGTGTCTTGGAAACTGTCTAGACAAATATAGGTGTCATAAAGTGATGGAGGCACACAAGAGCTACCCTCCTGACACATGACCTTAAACAAAGCTCTGCCTGGTGTGATAGCCATACATTTCCGCCCATACCTAAAGCGCTTTCTTGGCGTTTGTGGAGCAAACAGACACAGACAAGTCGTTTGCATTTTTGCTCACACAAATGACTGAGTTGCAATTTGGTTCAAGGCGCAGCTGTTTGCAGTGGACGTATGTGGTCTGGAAAGAATGCACAGTTAGTAGGAGATTAGCAGAAGGTTAACCGTGCTTTGTCAATGATTTCATAGTTCACTGTCGGCAATCCTTACTGTATATGGGGCCCGGGCTTTGGGAGAGTGGGTATGTGACTTTGACTGAAGCTGCTATTACTGCGGCCACTATTTGCACAGTGCAGGGTGGAGTTTTACCTCCCTTCAGACAGGCGCATCCACATCCTGCTGCACTGATGTTGTATGCCGTAGCCTGCGGACACGGCTCTCGTCTTTACCAGCTTCCTCCAGGCTGAGAAGACAAGATCAAATAACTCCATTGTGTCAATGTGGGTCTGAAGTTTCATGTGAAAACAGCGCATTATTGCCTGTTCAACAGGTAGGAAAAAAGACGACAATTGACACCAATGAGTTTTTTTTTCCAAGTTATGACTTGCCTGAAAACCAGCTTCATTCAAATATAATTCCCTTGAGTATTACCCGGAACAAGTTTTTGTGTGACGTAGATCTCAAGATTTGATATTGAAAAACTTGCAAGAGTATCGAAGAGCCCCTTATTAAATGGTCGAGTCACGAGCCCAATGATACGCAACACAAAATGCATTTCTCAGGAGCAGCCCAGGAACAGTTTGCTTCCTTGCGAACGCTTATCAGTCTGTGAAAAGTAAAACGATGGTGGAAACAAGCCGCATCACTGTTTGCAAAACAGACGTTTGACTTCAGACCCCTTTTCTGAAATGGCGCTGGAGTCATGAGTTCAAAGCCGAGACAAGCACATGATGGCTGACATTTTCTGAGACAGCAGCAGTTTTTTTGTTTTGTCCTTTGCTGTGTTCTTCCGAGCTTTCAGGTGATCAGACATTTTTGTTCTATATCTGCATAGAACTGATCAACCCATTTATGGATTGTCCTAAAAATATTTTGTGTTGAGCATCAAACGGATCATGGGCATTTGTTTTTTTTCCCTGCAGGACGTTCAGAGCAAGAGCTTAAAGGCTTGTGTTGTGCCTGAGGTCAAGATATTAGTCAAACAGTGGACGGCAAAGAATTTGAATGGGATTGTATCACTGAATAATTGAGAACACATGGCGGTCTCGCGCACAGCAAGGTTCAGGAATCTTCAGTCTTTCATCTTATGGTGACAGTAGACAGATAGGTCAGTATAATCTCCAGCTGTCTCGCTCAGTATCTGACAGTGCAACTCTCATTTCAAGATTTAAATACACATCTCTGAAACCATGCTGAGGTTTTGATCCTTTATGTTTGAAGTGTAAATATGTAGATATTTCTGTCTTGTCTGTACATCAGAGAAAGGCTGCATCCAGGCAGGCTGTGGATAGTAACAAGTAAGCCCAGTAGAGTGAGGTGAATCTGACCCTATCTGAATCTGCACCACACCATATCCAATCTTCTCTTTCACCCTGTAATACGTCAACTATGATGATCAAGCTTGTTCTGTTTACTAGTGCTGTGAAAATGAATCTATTAAACCTTAAATATGTATTCTTTCCATGAATCTCCTGTCAGCTGTTAGTATAATCACAGTGGAATTTTTAATTCTTCACCTACTTGTCATAAGACACAGAGCCTAATGGTTACACTCATTCATATGTACATTTACATGTTTTGCTACATGGTGCTTTCATTTATAGTACTGCAAAAAGTCTTGTGCTTAAGCAAGCAGTATAAAAATGTTTACCTACACAACAATTGTGGTTGTGATGGTATAAACCCCATGTAGCATAAATGCAAGGAAATGTATCAAGAATGTCTCATTGTTTAAAATCTAAAATTGCTCCTCGATGCCCAACTGCAATCACCAGCAGACAATATTTAACATAAAGAACCTTTGATTGAGCCAATCACTGAATAATAATAACAAGTAATATAGAGCTTCCTTGAGGAAATGTTTGGAAATGATTGGACTTTGACATCACTGCTTGTTGTATTCATGTTATTTGTATCTGTATTTATTACATCCCATACCTATAATTTTTCTGAGTAAAAATGCTTATTGCCTTGAATAATTTAATTTTCTCAGTTGCCTCAGACTTTGCCTCAGATTTTTAAAGGCTTCCTTGATTTTCTAGTATGCCATTTTAGGGTCTTTGAAAGGCTGTGGATGGTTTATAATTGCTTTTTTAAATACTTGGATTAATTGATTAATTGTCAAAATAATGGTAGATTACTTTATTATTGATGTTGTTGATAGTAACGGCTATTTCCAGTTTCTTCGGGGTGTACTGTGGAATAGCAGCTAATTTACCTAAACAATGACAGCAGCAAAGAGTTTCAGGAAAATAACAAAGCACTGGTCAGCACACAGTTCACAGTGGACACAGCGCTCTGGTATGAAGAAGAGGGGGTTAATGGTCAAAAACATCTTTCCATTTAAGCTGTTGTCTGATGGATCTCGTCAATGTTCGTGACAAACAAAATGAAAGCCTGTGCTGTAGCTCCCGAGGCATTAGGCTGTTGTCCAAAATACAGCATGTAAAAACTAGTGTTGAGAGAAGGCCTGAAGGGAAACAAAACAGGTGTGTGTGTGTGAGTGGGTGTGGGTGTATAGTTTCAAAACAAGGCTACGTTAGCATGCCAGTTAGCTTGGAGAGTATGCTAAGCCTCTGAAGAATGTTCATTTCTTCACTGGAAACGCTATATCTTATTATAAATTATATATTATTATATTGACTTTTCTATTGAATTATCATAAGTCGATTTCAGAATTTTAACTGACTGCTTTGAGTGACCCTGTACCTTGATTTTGTTTATTTTATTAAAATAAATGATTGAACATTCCATTTTGTCTACTTAAACGGTCATAACACTGCCAGAGCTTTGCCAAAAGTATCCAGTAAAAAAGTTTTGTAGTTAATTTACTTAATTAAATGACTAGCAAACACAGCTCTAAACAATTGTACACACATAAAAACATAATTTGTAATAAAAAACAAAAACATTTATATAATTATGTATTTTGGTAGTGGCCATTTTTAAAGTTACGCAATAGTTTTCAAAATTTGAAACACATTTATTTTGAAACACATTTTACAACAGTGGCAATTAACTGCTAACAGGCTCACTTCCTGCTCTAAAACTGCAGGGGAGAGGCTAAAATAAGGCCCCACCTACAGACTAAAACTGTGTTTCGGTAGTGGGACAGCATTTGAATAAATATATATATGTTTATAAAATAAATGTAATATATATGTTTTAAATGAAACTTAATTATATCTTTCAAAGTTACTGCAAAAGAAATGGCGAAAACGTAAGTAATATTTTCTCAAATGCAAATTTAAGGATTAGAGGTTTGGACTGACCACTTCCCAATAGAAAGTATAATGCAAGTGATGATTTTGTGTTATAAAACATATTAAATATATATGTTTTAAATAAACATGTTTATATATTTCATCATTACTGCAAAAGAAATGTAAAAAAATGTAAGTATTATTTTCTCAAGTGTAAATGTAGGGATTAGAGGTTTGAAACAGCCACTTCCCAATAGAAAGTATCCTGCTGGTGATGATTTTGTGTATATTTAGCTCCTTACTATCTCAGTTAATGCCTTAAAATAATCATTATACTGTAAATATCGAAGGTTTGTATATACTGTTTTGTAAATAGTTTGTTTTAGTGTGAAACTGCTGTTTGAACTAGACTAGTCGAATGGTCCATACATAGATGTTGTTGTAAAGTTAAATGCTCTTAAATAAAACTAGGGTTGCATTTTTCTGTGGTCCATTTTGCTGAAAAGTGACCTAAATTATGCAGTGAATTAACAAACTGCCAATGTAAATGTGTATAGATTTGTTTTACCAAACTGTGAATTTCTCCTTATTTTCTTTGTTCTCTTTTTACAGATCCATAATTATGGTGCACCTTTTCCTCATTTTTGTTCACTTTCCACCCCTCCATTCTTTCATAAGATACTATTACTGTTCCATAAACAGATTTGACTCTAGTTACCCTGTGTAAGTTTAAATATAGCTGTTGGAAAAATGTACATCATTGTTCTTTTTACATTGACCTCCATTAGAAGGCATTTTTTTCCTTCTTCTTAAAGGTTACCATTTTAGAGATACAAAGCCTTGTTCCAACATTTGTTCCATCCTTTTATACTGACCTACATTTACATACCCCTGTCTCTCTCTGTGCTTGCCTCTTTTTCCGTTCCGCTTCTTCTCACTCAATTCCTAAAAAAAGGCATATTTTAAAAAATATGTATGAAGGTCTTTCAGCAAACCCCAGCTAACAAGACGGTCGGCTACTCATTCAGTTAACTAGACATATGTATGTACCTGCTGATTTCTCAATTATGTTAGTTAACAGTAACATTTCTCATGGTTAGTATGTTAGAACTAGGTAAAACAACAACGATCTGAAGCAGATGTATTTTGGAGGTTGTACAAAGCTTGATCCACTACTGGAACTAAGCTAGAGCAGGCTGATTTAGCTGGCAGTGTTCCAAATAAAGCATGAATTAACAGGGTTGCATAATGCATAATAATGCATAAGAATGCATAATATGCATAATGTGTTAATTACCCTCATAAACTTTTTCATGGTGGCCATGTCATAAGTAATAGTATGTGTGCTGCATACCTGAACATCTCCAGAAGTCAAAGTCAGTCTGGGTAGCGTAGTGACTCATAAAGAGACAAACATAGCGGGCAGTTAAGTCTGAGGCCAAACCACAGCTGTTCTGAGGTCAGCTGCGAAACAGTCACTGCTAATTGGGTATTCTCGTTGCTGTTTCCACAATGAGTCTCAAGAAACCGTTCCAACCTTCCAGATCTCAGTGTAATCTAACTACTCACAGGTGGTTACATGGGGTAATTTTAATGTAAATCATTGATCTCACTGTTAGCTTAAATTCTGTTGAAGCTTCTAGTGCAGATTCTGCATTTTCATTCAATACCGCATTTCTGTATTATAGAAGAGGAGACATTATTATCACTGTCCCAAATCAGTAAAATCATTTTGTTGTTCTGTGTAATTAAATGTGTGCTTACTTGTAAATACCACAGCAGAGCTAAAGTAATAACTAGACTTTTGAGCGACAGTATTCAGATATTAATATCTTGTTTAAGGTTTCATTTGTATCGCTTACTGAACTAACTGGATTAAATGTACAATCTGCTTGTCCCTTATTTTAGCATGTGAGTCGTTCCTCAGCTGTAGCCCCCTATGCTTGTTTCTTCTTCTCATCAGAGAGTGAGGCTGTCCAGAGAACAAATCATCCCCCAGCTCCAGCGAGAGGCAGCTTTATGCCCCACCCACATGGCCCCCTGCTCAGGTCCTGCTCTAGCTGTGCTCTGTCCTGTCACAACCAGTTCTTCATTTTACTGGGGGAAGCATCTGAAAATTAGTTATTACACTCTGTTCTCTCTCACTAAACTGACCCTGCATGGCTTCAGTCAGAGGGATCTTGGCTGCAGTTTCTGTTCACTCATTAACTGTGAATGGACAAAAGCTTGTAGGATCTTGGGATCCAAATTTCATGGTTATGATGCTGGTATGTATTTGTGAAGTAGATGTATTTTGGTTATTCTCATGGTACAGCTGGAGTAAAATATTGCAGTTGTTGTAAGGAGGAGGGTTGGAACATGCCTGATGAGGTTACATATTGTCACTGTCTAAAGAAAAACGTATCTCCGTTTTAGTCAGTTTTTACTTTTATGCATCATTTGAACACACCAGCTGCTGTTTACACTGTGTGAAAACTTCATGGTGAATGGACCAACAGAAATGGCCCAAAATCGCTTGTAAAAAAACCTGGTTTAACTGACTTACATTTATATTGTTGATTTCATTCAAGTAAAAATAAGTTATCAAATCATCATCTGGGAACATACTTAAATATGGCATGTTTCTGCAAAATGTATATTTGTTCAGCATAGTGATTTAACATATTGGGAAATAGAAACAAAATCTAAAATGCAGTAACTTTTGCAAAAGCAGCATTTGTGGTTTTGTGTACTCAGTGGAGGATGCGTTAACTTCATTCCACTTAAACAACATGAAATATTGTTGCAAATATTTTTAGCATATGACTATATATCAACAGTAGTGTTTAGGCTGGCTGCGGTACCTTTCCAGTCAAATCAACACATTCATTCAACTCATCATTACAGCCTTCGTTCTATTATTTTTATGGATAGTGAAAAAGCGGATTATATTATAAATTTTTAGTTTTAGTTGCAAATCTAAGGCTGAAAATAATAGAGTTTCCTCGTTCGTTGTATGCATGTGAGTTGTTCGGCTAGTGAGTGTTCATGCACGTGTGTGACCTCTTTGGGACAGAGTGTTTATATTAGCTAATTCCTCGTCTCTGTGATGGCGGTGAATTTGCCGAGTCTAGTGATTTAGGGCCACTAGAGGCTGTGTGCAATTTTTAAGTAACAACAACTTTATATTTATTTACATTGCACTTCACAACTGGAACAGCTGGAAGGGATTTACAAGCCTAAATATAATATAAAACAATTCAAGCAAATTCCATATGGAAATAAAATACATTCAAGCAAACACAACTCCAGAAGATCTAAGTGACACTAAACCAAATGTTTTCAACCATATTCAGGAATGCACTGGCGTAAAATCTCGTGTCTGCATGGCTAAGGTAACACATAACTTGCAAAACATGGTTTTTAATAACAATTTAATTCAAGTATGTGGTCATAAACATGCATAATGGCTATTTTACAGCAACTTCAAATGCGGTCACTCCGCACCCAGACAAACCAAACTGTATAAAAGCGGATTTGTACACTGTACTGATTCTAATAATTCTATGATATTTTGTGCCAAACACACTTAAAATACATGGTTCTTCAATGTACTTGTTCCTTAGTAAAGAAGGTAGTTCTATATAGAACAATGAATACTCAAAGATCTCCTTGCATGATTGAAGGGTTCTTCAGATTGAAGGATAATGTGTTGTAAAGGGTTTTGTACATAACCTCTTTTTAAAAAAAGTTCTATTTAGCACCAAAAGGGGTTCCTCTGTTGTCACAACTTGATATCATAACTAAAGCAGAAACTTTTGGTTGCTATATAACTCTCTACCGCCCATTATCCTTCAGTCTGAGGACCCATTTCACAATGCAAAGACCTTTTAATCATGCAAAGAGTTCATGGTTCTAAGTTGAACTAGTTTTCTTTATTAATAAACATATTTTCTTTACTAGGATTTAATGTTTTTAGTCCTTATACTAGAAAACTAGAATCTGTGCATTTGTAGTAGCTGCAGACAGCGAGTAACACAGTTACAGTTAGACAGTGAGAGTTTCAGGCATTGACTAAAGTAACTTTGTCTTTGCTTGTACATTTGAAGGGGAGATGCCACCACCACGGGCAGATCTCGTTATACTCATAGTTTCCTGTTCAGATGATAGAAGGCCTGCTAGCCTCAAAATAGCTGGCCTCGGGGTGTGACCAGTCTGAAGTCACAGAGGGAAGACTTCTCTGAACACATACTCCATCATGCGTTTGTTGTTCAGTCACTCACAGAATATACATACTGTTTCTCATAATAGGCCACGCCAGCTGAAAATGCTGAAAGAAGGCAGTGTAATGTTTCAGTCATTTCAGCTCACCTCTCCTCAAATATCAAATACAGTCATAGCATCTTTCAGAGCATGTTTCTGCCAAGGTTGCAGAGTCATCGTTACTGTGTTTTATCCGTTGTGTGCTGTGAATAAGGGACCTTAAGGGATAATAAAAGTACCTTTGGGCCATAGTTAACGACCATGTGTATGTTTGTATATTTCTAGTCATTCATTAGTGTCAGGTAAAAATGTTTATTTAAAAGAAAGCCTGAACATCTAAATAATATTTCATTTTTGCTCAGTATATAGTGTCTCCACCCTTTGCTGTTATTACAGCTTCCATTCTTTGCAGGAGACTTGCTTTCAGGTTTGTAGAGAAATCCGCAGGTATATTTTTCCACACTTCCAAAGTTCTCACCTTCATATTCGTCTGGACTCTGGAGGTGGTCAGTCCAATCAGCTTCTTTGTGCCATTTAGAAATGTGCTTCTTTTTTGTCTGTGCCCTTTTCTTCTGGGCAGCTTTTTAGACGTGCAGTGCTGAGTTGTCTTCTAACAGTGCAAGGATGGGCAACAATGAAGCTATGGTTACCATGCAGGACACCATAACCACATAGCAACACCAAGCAACCACCAGGAACACCCTAGTAACCACTGCCCTTGGCAACTACATTGGATACAATAGCAAACCACTTAGCAACAGCCTAGCAACCTACTGGAGTACCATAGTATTCACCTGGCAACATCAGAGAGGTAAAACTATGCATTAAGTGTTGACTAACTAACATGCAGTAATACATTAGTTAACGTGCAGTAATACATTAACAAAGGTTACAATGTTTAACAACTGCTTGTTTACATGTTAACATTAGTTAACCATTCTTAATGTATTACTTAATGTTAGTTAGTCAGCCACCTGCCTTAGCAGCTACCTTGGATACCATAGCAAACCATTTAGCAACATCCTAGCAGCCTACTGGAGGCCCACCTGGCAACATCACTTTAGTAACACTCTGCATTAAGTATTGACTAACTAACTAATGAAGTAATACATTAACCATGGGTACAATGTTTAACCAATGTTAAGTAAACTTGTTTATACTTGTTTACATATTAAGTAAACTTTATGACATGTTAAGTAAACTTTACTTAACATTAGTTAACCATTGCTAATGTATTACTTCATGTTAACTAATGCATTATTTCAATACTAAAACAATGCACAACCCAACACAATGTAATGTGTGTCATCATCACTTTCTTTTTTGAATTTGTTCTAGTTGAACGCTGTTACCTTGATCTTAACACATTCAAAACTGTTTCTGTACAGTAGCTGAATTACACAATCAAGTTGCTTCACAGGCGCCTTTTCAAATACACCCCAGCTTAACATTTCCAGGATGTTACAGCTTACAGACATTGTTTCTAGCTGAGTCCATTTTATTGATTTATCCTCTTTCTTAAATGCATCGTGCCATTCACATATTTGGACGTCTAGACCTTGCAGGACCCACATTTTTCTTGACCTCAGAGATGCACTTTTCCAGCGTGGGCCACTGAAAATGTACAGCCGTCAACACTAGCCCTTACAAAGCCACTGAACCACACAAAGTTGGTATTTCCAAAACAAGTTTCCAGACTGATTCCAGTCGAGATTGGTCAGAGGCCTCAACACAGGTTGTGCTGTGGCTTGTGTTCGGCCTGCGTGCGTCACCGCTGGCCTTTTGGATAGTTTTACAGTTTGGGTTTAGGGTGGGAGTGCAGAGGAGAGAGGAGGGTGCTGTGGTTGGTACTGCCACATCACTGCAGTGGCGCAATGCCCTCCTGCATCCCTACCGTCCAGCTCACTGCACTGCGCTCTGCCACCCCGGAACGGGATCGAAGTCCGTGGCGTTGGCTATTATTTAATTATACTCAGAGTGCAGATGCAACCTGAATCAGCAAATCCTAAAGGCTGGAACCATTGAAGCGGCTCAGGGTGTTTGGAGGCGCAGCGTTTCAATGTATTACTGAGCTGAAGTGCCAGGACGGACAGTCTATTACATCAAACACAGTTTTCTAATAGCTGACCGATAAAGAAGATAACCAGCAGGAAACACATTCTCCTTTTTCCCCACTGTATTCCCCCACTTAGGGTTGCGTCCAATTCCCACCTGCTTCACTTCTCTCTTAGTTCATGCCTATCAAGCTGGGAGGTTGTGGCTACACCAGAACACATATGTATAGCTTCCGGTTTTTCCGATTTTCAGCTTTTCGAACAAATCTTCGGGAATAGTTTTCCACACCACAGCATTATGGTCCTAGAGTTTGGGTGCATTTTATTCTTCAAAGTAATCAAAAACACATTCAACAAAGGACTCTGGGATGGCCAGTCCTGCCATTGTTCTAAGAATGCCAGCAATGATCTTCTCAGTAGTGTGTTAGGCATGGTTACCATGTTATAGAATCCATCCTCCAGAGCATACTGCATGATATGTTCAAATGTCTTTGTACTTATCATATTAGAGTATGATGCCTTCAGTCAAAACCAAACCAGCTACACATGTTGCTGTACATCCCCAAACTTGCACAGATCCTCTACCAGGCTTGGGTGATGGTTGTAGACATGGTTTGAACAGTCCTGTCTTCTTTGGTGTATATACCAGAGTATGTAAGTGGAGTAGAGATGCAGACATTTCCAATCCTTGGCAAGGTGTCTTGCAGTCACTCTGCTCCAAGTTCACTCCCGCTCACACATCAGAGAAAACCTGCTCCATATGATTCATTCTTATGATGTTCATTTTATGTCTTATGTATAATTGGAGCAGATACTGTGCACTCCATTTCACCAATTAGATATTTTATGGCTAGTATTAAATGCAAAACTACTACTCCAAAAACTCTTACTGCCAAGGATAAACAAATGCACTGCACAATCATCTTTATCACTCGTTCAGCAAAATGAATGACATAAGACTGAATTGTGTGTAATATCTGTAGAACTTGGCTGTGTTTGGTCAGAATGTCCAGTGTGTGGGTCAGTTGAACAGTTCTGAAGGCCAAATGCTCTAAGGTTTGGTGTGCTTGTTGTTGTAGTGGAAATATTCCTCTTTTTTTCTATTTCCCTAAACATTTGAAAAAGTTGGATATATAAATTTCAAATCCATTTAAGGTGGAACAGTAAATGTGAACAAACAGAAGCCAACTGAAAAGTGAAACAACATTAAGCACTGTTTTTTGTCAGGACTTTAGAGGGCAATATTGACATAGGATAAATTATTCATTCATTCCTTCATCTTCTAAACCACCCATCCTTCTGGGTCACAGGAGGTACTGGAACCTAACCCAGCACTCATTAGGCAGAAGGCAGTAAACACCCTGGATAGGCTGCCAGTCCAGGTTAAACTATGTATTGTTTTATTTTTACTATTTTGGCCTAAAATATTTCAGATTTATTTGGTTGTTAATAAGTTATCTTATTTAACTAAGAATTCTAGGAAATTCTAAGAAATAAAAGCAAATAATAAGCCACTGTTAATAAGACTGTTCATAAAAAATGAGTTTACTTAAGCATCTAAAATAGTTTTTTCTGAAAATATTTACATTCCGTGATATACAAGGTGCCTTCTAGGACTGAAGTCTGACACCCTGTTCAGCCAGCCGAAAATATCCTCCCTATTCCTGCCTTATAGCCTAGCAAGGAAGTTTACTGTTCTCCTTCCTAGAAAACACTCTTTTCTGCTGTGCCCAGCTACTTTTTCTGGGAATATATTCAGTTCATTTAACAGGAGATTTGAGTTGCAGATGTCCTTCGCTTTTATGTTTCTGAAGGACATTTTAGTCCTAGCTGTGCACAGTTACAGCTTTTATTACAACCTTTTTCCATGAAGCACAGCTATGAACTTCAGAGAATTTTGCCTACTGAATTTCTTTATTATTTCCAGTCCCGGATAATAGCATAAAACTTTACTCGCAAAAAATAAATCTCTACCCCTATGACCTGGAGAATGCTTTCATGTTAAGATGTTAAATACGGATTAGTGGGACACATCCTAACATGTTGTTTGCCTAATAATTTGAGTAATAAGTTAAGTATTTGAGCAAGATTAATATTTTTATATACCCATTATATACCGTTTACCATTTTTGAACAGTGCAGCCAAAAGTAGCAGGAGTGCCTCCACTAATAAGCAGTTCTTCCTTGAAAGGATGGTGAATCAATGCAAAACGTACTTCCAATCACACACACTGAGAACACTGGGCTCAGTAGAAGTGACTGAACACTACCTGAACACTTCACTGGCACCAACTCCAACAGAGCACTGTTTACTGTTCCAGTGTTCCATTCCGCCCCTGTTCTATTCATTATTCACTGCACTATTTGTTCTCTAGTGTGCAATATTTATTCTTCTACATAAAAAAAACAAAAAAACACAACAAACAAACTCTTGATGTGCAATAATTATAACACTATAAAGCTATCCCAGGAATGTGCAATAACCAGCTGCTACCTCACCTGTCTATTGTCTTTTGACTGTCTATTGTCTGTTTTAGAATTTACAGTTTTTACAGTTATTTCTTATATTTAAATATATATAGATATATTTTTAGGCAATGTGCATATATGTATATTACATTTTTTCCCCTCTTCCCTCTCTCTCTTAATTTTGCACTTTATATATTTTAGCTGTATTTTTAATTACTTTGTGTGTAAAGTGCCGTTGGATTGCTGCTAAATTTCGTTGTACACTGTGCAATGACAATAAAGGTATCTTATCTCATCTTATCTTATCTTACCATCAAGCTTTCAGCAAAATTTTTCTAACCTAAACACATAAAAAATATATACACTCACAGTACAAAAATTATTTACCTTGCATGTTTAAGGTGTTAAGTTCAGGCTTCTGCAAATGGCACTATATGAGGATGATGGGGCTATAAATACCTGCAGGGTGTATGACGGGATAGAGAAGAGGCGGTACAGTGCAGTGAATGTCTCGTTCCATGTGTGGGAAATGGGCTGTAAAGCAGATGTTAATGATTGGCTAAAAGGAGTGATTGCATTTGGGCATGCCAAAGACCATAGTGTGAAGGAAGTAGCTGAATCTGCAGGTGTATGGAAGCACACGGTCATACGGGTCTACCAGAAGTGGCAAAAATCCCAGTCTACAGGAAATTCTCCTCAGAATTGTGCCAGGGAAGGCATCCACGAAATCTGGCCCAACTACTTAATTTTTTGATACAGAAGTGGCTGAACATTGATGTGGCCTACATCCAGAAACTTGTTCAGTCCATGCCAAATCGAATTACAGCTGTTATTTGTGCTTGTGGAGGCTGGCTCTCATTATGAGTTATTTATTGAATTGAATTAGTGCTATATTATAGCCACCAAGTGGATGATTAAAATAAATTTAATTAATTTAATTTAAAATATAATCATCCTCTTGGTTTTGAATTGACTCAAATACACAACACAGTATTAAAAAAACAAAAAAACATTTGTAATAAGTGGAAAATGATGGCGTGGGAATACAAGCAGGTGACTAAACGCATGTTATACATCATCTTGTTCAATTACACAAATTTCCTTTTTAGTTTGTTCCACTCCAGCAAAATTAGCTAAGCTATTTCTACTGGCACATACTGTTCAGTGGTGTTGAGAACTGTGTGTGTCACAATCATGAAATTTTAGTTTAATTGCTATAAAAATAATTGTGGTTAATGATGTCAAGTACTTGTAGCCATAGTCACTTAGCCCTGAGCTATTCATACTACGTGGTGTGTTCAATGTCAAATATTTCCCTATTACCCAAGTTAAATCCAGATCAATGTGCAAACTGTGCTGCGGGTTAAATTCTTGTGTTTATGATAATTGTAGTCCGTTAGGTAATACAAACTCCAGGTAAGGCAAATCTAGAATTAAACAAAAGGACTTGCAATGTATAAAATGCCCAAAAGATGTTTAGTTTAGGGCTGTAATGTCATACGTAAACATTTTGCAGTTTGCCTGCTAAAAAAGTCATGAGACTGCCTTTGCTGTCTTTAGCTTACAGTGTCTTTAGCCTGCTGTTAATAATAATATGCAGACTCAAAATCACAATGAGGTTTACGTTTAGGTAATAAAACTCTCAGTTTCAAAATCGATGAGTCCAGCCATTCTTGCATTACTGCTGGTGTGGGTTTCTTCAAGTGCTAATATGCCCCTTTGTGGAAACCTTTTAAACATTTTACATACCTCTTCTGTTTTTTTTCCACAGTAAAAATGACATTTGGCTCCATTTACTGAGTTGCACAGTTTTTAGAAGCATTTATGTAGCTTTGATGTTGATGCTGTTAAAACAATATTACTACAGTGAAATGTGCTTTTCTAACACCAGCGTTACATGCTTAAAATGCTTATGTACTATCTTTATTAAAGTCTAAGCCTAAAGGGGGCAGATTGACTGATTAGCTATCTTGCTTCCTGGCTATCGATGAAGTAGCTCCCAACTGATGAAAGAAACAGCTTGAGCTCAAATAAACAAACATTATTCACTGCTGCCCCCTACAGGTGGTATGGCACTAGTCAGCAGATTCTGTTGTTTGTGTGAGACCTATGACAGTAAATGCGTTTTCTACTTTTTGTTAATGTACTCTAATAATGAGAACATTAATAATGAGTACATCAAAAGTACATTTGTACCTTTGTACCTGTGGAAAGTGACTGCTGTCAGCTTTAATAATTATGATCAGGTGATTGTTAGAATGGTGCCAGGCCTATTGAGAACACGTCCAACTGCCTCTGTTTAACATGACCTGTAATCTTGTAAATGTATTGTAACTATGTAATCATAGCCTCAGCACCTCACAGTGGCTCCTCCTCATGCTCTTAGGGTTTGGGGTCTGAGCCTATAAATCTGTAAAGCCACTTTAAGGGAGTGTATGCTGTAGAAAGCGCTCTACATATAAAAACTGAATTGAATTTTGAAGTTTGGAAGAATTGGATTCTAAATAAGGAAGAACTTGGAAGGAACATAGACTTATACTGACTCTGTGCTCAGGCATGTCGTAAACCGTGAGGACAAGCTGCAGTGACCTCATAGCTGCCACAGTACTCTCTCACATAGCGCATGTTTATAGGCGCTGTGACGTATGTGGGCCATGCTGAAGGGGATCCTCGCAGGCTTAGCACTGAGTCAGGGAGGGACATCCCTTGCGATATCCCATGTGGGATCCTCATGGTCTTACACCTTCCTCTGGCCTGACACTCATCCAGGCTGAGGTCTGTGATGTCATGGGGAGGGTTTGATCGGATTAGGTTTAGATGCACTTCCCATTGCCAAAAATGTCTAAATCCATTACCTCAGCCATGTGCAGGGGTTCTCACACTAAGGATGTTAACGCCACTCTGCCATAATCAGGCCACTCCTTGCACTGTAAGTAATGCGCGGATTAGTCACCACAGTGCTGACGGAAACTCCCTCCCGGGCTTTCATGTCATGGCAGTGCTCAAATCCACAATGCAAATGAGGTTGCAGTCCTCGAGAAGAATGCAGTGGACGTACTCTGCGGTGGTCTTGAATCTAAAGATGATATGCTGGTTAAATATAATCTGCATATTAATGTATTATGCTACAGAATAATTGGCTTAGATGAATGATAGATTTCACAGTTCAGTGCTTATGTGTCATTGTTTTAAACAGAAACATTTGATTCAAGTCCAGGCCCATACTGCAGCTACATCGTAACTCTAAAACCTTATCTTCTTTAGTCAAAATGGCTTCATTTCATAGTGAGGGCCATAAAGCAATAGCTGTTACAGAACAACATTTATTATCAGTGCAGAATGGACGTGTGAGCGAGGGTGATGTTTTTATCGAAATCTGCCATACAAAAAATCCCAGACACTGAAGAGGTGTCCCTCCATTCCTTTGCTTCTTAGGACCTCTGAGTGCTAATGCCAGGAAACCTGCCTACTAAAACACAGCAGAGTTGAATGTGTGGTTGTTAATTTGGGGAAATGACGTTAGCATGACTAACATGCCGTCTAAAGACTTAGGAGATATAAGCTGAAACTGGGGAGCCACTACACGTGATTGACTTTAAATAGCCTTCTTCCAGTTTATCACACTTGCATTTTGTATTGACTTTTCCGTAGCTACCTTGAGAACAAACCTGCATTCTTTACATCATGCCTGGACATACAGGATAATTGGCCGATTTTGAGGTTAATCTGCTTTTCCCGAACAATCAGAAAAAGTCTCCTGATATCAGGGTGATCTTAAACGATGATCTTCCCACATATAGTCCAATCTTTACTTCTCTGATCCACTTCTATCGTCAGTATTACCTTATCTTATAGTGTGAGGTGGACATCATGGTGCGAAGTTGACATCATGCCTGAAAGACCATCAACCAGTGAGAGCCGAGCTGAACAGAATTTGTCAGTGTGTATGTAAGTTGTCAGCGTGAACTAAGTGAACTACGGAGAAAGAGGACAAACTCGTTGAGCTGTGGCAGCAGCGTGAATGTCTGTATAATATGTGCTGTAAAGTATTCCACAATAGAAGCGACAAAGAAAGGATTTGGGCTGATATGTGTGTGCGGAACACACACACCCCCAGCACAACAGTAGCCTCTGTGTCATCTGCTGTGTTTGTTGAGATCTAAAGCCATGTTAGTTTTGCGAGAGAAACTTCTGCAAGACTTTAAGAATTGAAAGCATTGGTCATGTACGTAATCTGAAAGTGCATGGTGTTTCATTCAGGGCAGATTGTGTTGAGACTTTGATGACTATCAGTGTCTCTAGGAGGACGTCTACTAGGAGGACGTGAACTGCAGCAGATCTGAAACAGATTTAGTAAAAATATTGAAATAAATTGAAATAAAATATTGAACATTAATGTTGAACCTTTATTTCATTCATGGGAGACAAGTATGTTAGAAATGCAATATGAATGTGGCTATCTGTTCAGGACACAAACTAAACTGACAATCACTAAACAAAACGACCCAAAACTACTGCATGTCTTGAACTTGTTTTCATACCATTGCTGTTAATCTGGTAAAAATCTCAAAGTTGATTACAGTATATTTTAACAGTATCTCTTAGGGATGTTCATTATTAAAAGGGATGCATAATTGTGCAAAACTACTAAATAAAAAGGAAAAAACTATTTAATTAAAAAACAAAATCTCTGAAAACTAGTTTGTGACACAGTCATTGTTTTTCTGTTCTCTGTGAAATCACGATGAATTCTGGCCATCCAAGTATAAAGAACCCTTTTCAACATAACAGAAATGTTTCCACCAGTTAATTATCTTTCTTTTCCATGAACCATACATCCAAGCCACAAACCATTTAGGAACCTGAGTGCAGGGTGTTCCCATGGCCTCTAATTCAGGATCATCACAAGAGCAAATTACCCTGTAAGCATGATGATGAGGCTCTGCGTCTGTTTACGTTTTATCTAAAGGCCTTTTGGCTTATTATTACCTCTTTTTGTCCTCGGAATGAGGCCATTATTTGTCTATGGGTTCAGCACACTTCATTAGCGGCAGAAGCTGAGCCCCTTGGGGAACTGTGCAAAGTTTTCCATCTGGGAATGTTGTTTTAAGAACACATATTCCCAGATGCAGAAGGGTTTCACAGGAAATAATGGTGGTAGCTGAGGTGCCTCCTGCCCTGGGTTTTGGCCTGGCAACAGTTGGTTCAGCTGGGCTCAACATCCAAAGGTCTCCCAAAGGGTTCTCATCATTACCCCTGCTCCTGGAGTGTTTCCCCAGCAGTGATACCTCCAAAGGTGGCATAATCTTGTAGACTGAGAAGAGCGATAAGGGTACAGTACAGCCCGTGAAAGCTAAGCATAGCCTTCTGACCTTTGTGAGGTCACTTTACCTGTTTCCAGCCATTGCATTGTGCTGGGACATTGTTCCGTTGACAGCACCTACTTATTAGCAGTGGCAGAAGGCGTCTGATTGTAGCCACAGTTTATTTTTCTGCATTTTGTATGACGCACAAGGAGATATTTACGGTGGTGAGGTGACTTAAACCTTTTGTTCCCATTGAGCCTTTCATCCACGTCCAGGTGCCGGTTATCACTAGACCTGCTGAAGAAGACGACAGTGCCCTCTTGTTGAGACCTCATCTTATTTGAAGAAAGAAAATTCACTTTAAATGTTCACGTCGCTGTTTTCTCCAAGAATAGCCTGACCTGCTTGCTTAGTTATTCACTGTTTCTGGATGGAAAAACTTTAGAAGCATGCTTGTCCAATCATACTGCCAACCAGGAAATCTTCGAAATGAGGCGAGACTATTAATAGTGTGTTGAACTGTCAAATCAGAGAGCTGCTCCTTTTCCAGATGAAGATCCAGTGAAAAGTGGACAGTTGCTTTTGCCTGATTTTTCTGCACTATGCAGCTACTGTGTGTAATTGCATAAAATTGAAGTCACTTCCAGTTTTTCCCAGCATTCGATTATATCAGTGTGAAGAAAAGAAAGAATAAAGAAATACATCTGCTTTAGTACAAGGACTGCTGTGTGCAGATCTATCAGTATCATAATTGTTCCTCTATTTGTATTCCTATTGTTGATATTATTGATGCTATTGAAATAACAAAACTATTGGTGAAATTTGGGTCTGCTTATTTTATGAACAGATTTGACCGTAAACCAGATTTTCTTCTTGAGGCGTATGACATTGAATTTATGGGGTATTCCATTTTCAATTTATGGCATTTAGCAGATGCTCCTATCCAGTGCGACTTACAACCCTGCTTAGTGTTCCGTCAGAGAATGTTTCCTAGCTAGTACAAGAAGATTAGAGTCTAAAACTCGCCTTGAGCTCAGGCACTGCCCGAACAAGGGCCAGTGCTGATATCTAGAAAGAAGAATACAGAGTTCATACAGCAGAAGCGCACTACGCACTACCTAGCATTCCCTAGGCAGTGGTCATACCCTAGAGAGAAGACAAGTTAAGCTCAGTATAAGTGTAAAACAAAGCATTTCAATATATACATCTATTAGTGCTCACTTAAGTGCTTTACAAAGAGATGGGTCTTTAGCCTGTGTTTGAAGACCGCAAGAGAGTCAGCTGTTCGGACAGCCAGTGGAAGTTCATCTTGTCTTCCGTGCATCTTGAGGGATGGCGGGTCAAGCCGAGGTGCGTTATCTCCCTGGCATGGGCTGCTGTGGTTATGCGAGCCGTGGTTGTGCATTACTGCTGGCATGGGCAAAAATGTATTTTGTATAATATCTTTTTAGTCATGACAGAAAAGAACAGTGGCATAGCTGGCTGGAAGTATTGAGTCCACGTCTCTCAGTCACGTGCGCTTATTTGAGTTAAGGCCACACCCACACAGCTCTCAGAGTAGCGTTTTTTAAGCAGTGTTATATTACTTGTCTTGTTGTTTTGCATTTAAACCTTGTTGGCTGATGTAAGACCTAATTTCAGTATCCTACAAACATTTTATACCAAGGTTATGACAACAGGAAAGACTGCTGACTTTACCATTAATGGAAAAGATGTGGAAATGGTGGACAGGTTTTGCCTATTTGGATCAATTATTAACAACAAAATTTCCAGCAGTCAAGTAATCCGACACTTGATTGACATATGGCAGAACAAGGAGCTTGAAAAGATCTTCAAATGCAACCATCAAATATCAGAATGTCCAGGTTATGGCCTGTGGTTCTAATGGATGCAAAAGCTGGACAATAAACAGCTGAGACCTTTGAACTTTGGTGTTGACCACCTTGGATGGCAAAGAAAACAAATGAATGGCTCCACAAACAAATCAAGCCTCACCTCTCACCCGAAACCCAGATAACCGATAACAGAAACTCTTATTTTTGTACATATTGTGAGACTCACCAGTTAAAGGCTGGTAAAGACTATTGTGCTTGGAACAGGTGATGGTAAAAGAGAAAGAGGATGACCATGATATGATATGATGATGATAATAATGATTATAATAATAATTATAATACAGATATATTATGTTAAGTAGATGACAAACATTGCCTATCAGACTATGAAGCAATGTGCAGTAACTACAGAAGAAGCTTTGAGCTTTGTGAGTGCTCAGTCAGCAGGCTCAATGGAAGATGTGACAGCAGAGAGGGTTGAGTGTGACTGCAGTCTCCTGCGGTGGTGATCATTACAGCAAGACAGAGTGACACCGAGGCCTAGAGTCTCAGGCTGGCACAGCTTATACCGCCCATCAAGGTGCTCCCAGATGATCGGCCCACATGGCAGTCACTAATTAAACCTGCAGCTGGAGGGGAATTTATCCCTCTCATTAGAGGGCACAGCCAGCCCACTTCCAGCACGTCCGTGGGATGGAACGACGGCGTCTCCTCTGCTCACTGCTATTGTAATGAGCAGTGTTTAGGTAAGTGCCGAGACAAAGTGACAGCCTTTAGCGACAAATTAAGCATCTCAGACTGGCGGACTACGGAAGATGTAATGAGGGAGTGGATCACACACTGATTTCCCCCGACCTTCTGTTTATTACGGCGGTTTGCTGTTTTTTTCTGTTCCAGTGACAGATTCATGTGCCTTCTGAAGAGCATTAGCAAATTCCCTGAGAATTCGTACCACACATGTTTTTCCAAACTTGTTTTGGCAAATTCACAACTCTGTGCCTGGGAATATACAACCCCCTAGAGCGTATCCTACAACAGATGTGATTAAGACTGAGAAGTGTAGAGTTATGACTGTTTTATTATGTTTTCACTTTCAGTTTTAATAACACAAAATTATTAAAACATTTAATATCGACATCAACCTGTCCAAGGACTCAAAAAATTAGCCCTTAGGCTCAATCTAGCACATTTAGAGTATGAAATAACAATGGTTAATGTGTATTTGTTAAATAAACAAATAATGCAAAGTAAAGCAATTATTTTTGCCAAATCCAGTTCTTAATAAAGTATTTTCTTGTCTACTAAAGGGGTCATGAAAAGGCCCTCAAGTCATGTCCAAAAGATATCAATGTTGTAATTAACACTATTTGGCACAAGTGGAAAAAGAAAACCTAAATGACTGTCCATGTGTAAAAATAGTAAAATACTATATATATATTTAATATATAAAAGCTTTAATAACAAGCTTTAAAATACATAGTCCCACAACTGTGTATACAGAGAACCGTTAAGGATAAAACATTACTTTTAAATTTTTAAGAAATTTAACTTCAGTCCTAAGCCTTGGTCATGGAAGTTGGAATTTATTACTGAAAACCCATCAAATTATTCAGAGAATAACGAGATAGAGGTGGGCTGTATTTTAAAGTATATTATCGTCACACATTTTATAATGCTTATATTGTGATATCATAGTATCAGTGACAAACTGTTATTCATTAAAACAAGGACATAATCAGTCCTAATTATTCACCCTAGAACTTGCCATATCACCCTCACCCTACAACCAAACACCCTACAACCAGTCATATCACCCTCACCCTACAACCAGGCACCCTACAACCAGTCATATCACCCTTACCCTACAACCAGGCACCCTAAATCCAGCCATATCACCCTCATCCTACAACCAGGCACCCTAAATCCAGCCATATCACCCTCGCCCTATAACTAACCATATCACCCTCACCCTATAACCAGCCTTATCACCCTCATCCTACAACCAAACACCCTACAACCAGTCTTATCACCCTCACCCCATAACCAAGCACCCTATATCCAGCCATAAACAGCCCCACCACCCTCATCCTACAACTAGCCATATCACCCTCACTCTGCAATCCAGGACCCTAAAATGAGCCGTATCCCCCCCTTACCCTACAATTTACAATTTAAAGCTCAGTGTTCTTCCTTATTAGGATTTTTAAACTGCAGTAAAGCAAACTTGAATGGGGGAACAGAGCAGACAATAAGCATTCCAGCATTAAACATGATCCTGACAAAACATTCTTGCACTGCTTCCCAGGCCTCTTGGGTTGACAGATCTTAGCTTATTGGGTTTTCAGAAAGAACTGAGCTTGATTATGGCTATCTTTTGACATGTCCAGACTCTAAAGTAGAGGGAGAAAAAAACAGAACTTTTTGCTAATAGGTGATGCTTGGTTTAATGATCACTGAAGTGTCTTAAATTGCAGCTCTGTGTTTCTTGAAGTCCACCTCATCTATGTTTGCTTTGTTCACATTTCTTTAGTGCTAAGCAGATGATAATTCCACATGATCAAGGGCTGCAATATTAATCATACTTTTATCATTGTGATATGGCTTCCCATGATAAATGTACTGCTGAGGACTACAAGAACAGATCATGTCAGATTATTCAAATTACTGTAGCATTAGAAACCATGTCTAAAATTAGAGCAGCAGTGTGCTTGTCTGAACAGGGTGTCAAATCTCTAGGTGACTTAACCACATAGCTATGCAGCTGTTTCGCTAGTAGTAAACCCATTGCTTATAGTAGACCCTTTGCTAATCAAGGTAAACACATTGCTAATTAAGGTAATAAGCCCTTTGCTAATCCAAATAACCTTTTTTGCTAATAGTAAACACTTTACTACTACTGCTAATACTGTAGCTAACACTTGGCAACACTTTTCTGATAGTAAACACTAATAGTGAACATTTTGCTAATCCAGGGTAACCCACAGCTAAAACCCCAGTTAAGGCCGTATTACCCATATACCTATCAGGTACCTCCAAAAAATAAACTCTTTGCTAATAGTGAACATTCTGCAACACTTTGCTTGTTAAAGTAAAGGTTTTGCTAATAGTAAACACTTTGCTAATGAAGCTAAACTCTTTGCTAAGCAGGGTAAACCCTCCATTAATTGTAAAGCCTTTGCTAACTGACAAACATTCAATTCTTTGCTAAATGAAATAGACAGCTAGCTAACAGTAAACCCTTTCCTACATGAAATAAACCCTTGGCTAAAAGTAATCCCTTCACTAACAGTAAACCGTTGGCTAAATGAAATAAACTCTTGGTTAATAGTAAACATTCGAGTAACAGTAAACCTTTTGCTAAATAAAATAAAACCCTGGCTAATAGTAAATGTTATGCTAAATAAAATAAACAGTTGGCTAATAGTAAACATTTTGCTAATTGAAATAAACCCTTGGCTGCAAGTAAGCCTTTGGCTAACAGTAAATCCTGGCCTAAAAGTAACAGTTTACTAAATGGAATAAACCCATGGCTAATAGTAAACCCTTTGCTAAATGGAGTCAACCCTTGGCTAATAGTAAACCCTTTGCTAAATGGAATAAACCCTTTGCTAAATGGAATAAACCCTTGACTAATAGCAAATACATGGCTAACTGTAAACCTTTTGGTCCAGTGCACTGCTGCTGGAGTTATGTTGCTGTGGTGCTTGGCCAGATATGTATAGCACAAAGTAAAAACTACATGTGAGTTAAAGAACCTCAAGGCATCTAAAAAGCATGGTTGTTCCACGGTGTACCACGGAACGTGAGGTCGTCTGTGAAAAAGCTGAACCAAAAATAGATCTTGCCTCCAGGATGGTGGTTCTGAACACCAAAAACATGAAACGTAGAGACTTGTTCTGCACTGACCAGTTCCACTTATAAGTCTAAAAACAATGGACTTAGAGGGGCAGTGCAAACAAAGAAGCCCCCAACTATGCAAAAGCAGTGTTGTACTGGGAATCACCTTTTCTCTTGTAGAGGGAGCAGATACTGAAGATGCATTTACATTTACTTCCTCATGCCATTGTAGCATAAGCTGCCATGCTTTTTATAGAAGGTGACTGAATTATTTCATTCTTCAAAATAAGTACTGAGAATTATTTAAATTATTTAACTATTGGAATGTGCAGATAACTAAACCGTGGAGTAATTGGGCGGCTGATAGACTAGTGGTAGGAGAGGTGAGTTTATAGCTGGAAGGTTACCAGTTGAAATCCCAGGCCTATACCTGCTTGTACTACGCTGTTGGTGGTGCTCCCAGCCTGGGTTGGGTTAACCAACTAAATGACATGTTTCTCTTGTAGGACAATAAAGCACATAACTTGGCTCAAAGCTCTTTCGACCACGTTCAGCAGGAGAGGAGATATCAAGCCGTGTTATGGTTTGAATTTGATAAACAGGTCTTTTTTCTCATTGCATAACTAACTATATATAAGGGAGGGCTAGCTGCAACCTGATGTGGGCTTAAATGTAACTGGGTTTTTAAATGTATTTAAACTGTTTGAAATTGTTTAGTTTTAGAGCACCTTCTTGTACTTCTTAAAACCTTGTCATCTGTGAATTTTCACAGTAATCAGGTCATTTTTCAGATTCGCAATGAAGAGCCATGAAAGTGCAGCGTAAGCATTTTTTTTGGATTACTGGGTTGTGTGTGTAAATCACACATAGGTAACACAACATATTACCACCTCACAGTCACAGCTAGCCAGGCTAAAGTACAACCTCCATATGACAAGATTAGTTTTAATGCAGCATTACAAGGAAGCCTTCTAATGTAAAAAAATGTGGGAAGTCCATTTAAGCCTTCATATTCAGTTCATTTTTTGGAAGCTTGTGCACAGATGTAGACATAATGCACTACAAACAGATTATAGATAAAACACAAATCTAAATAAAAATGAAATGAAAGATGAAACATTTTTAATGAAACTTGATGAAAAAATTATATTCATGTATATAAACACTCGTTATAACTTGGGGTGGGGCTAAACTACTGTATGTTTTGCCGTATAAACAAAAACAATGGATTCAAACAGTTGAATTGAAAATTCAAGACCTGGTATGCTTTGCTGCATTTTCGCTTTCCTTTAGCTTCCTTTATTTAGTTTTCCCTGAAAGACCTCGCTGGAATTCCAGCCCTTTTCTCTGTTACAAAATGATGTCATCTTGTTACACAATCCTTATTGCCTGCCTACTGGCAAGCCTGATATCCCCTCACACAACTCACAGAGAGCTAAAACAGTAAAACTTACCATTTGTGGCTTGTGAAGGTGGAACAGGTCTAACAACTTGTTCCGTCTGACTTTCAGAGTATAGCAGAACTGATGACATTGTAAGCATAGCCGTGGCAGTGTGGGGGCAGGAACGTATCAGGGTTGTGCGCTGGCAATTGACCAGTCAGAGCAAAGTGGGCAAGCTGACCAATCGGAGCACACTGGGCTCATCCGGAGGCGGGGCTTAAAGACACAGGAGCTGTAAAGGGCATTTCAAACGGGGTGAATACAGATGTACAGTACAGTAAGAGAGAAGTATTGTATGTTGGGAAAATTGAAGCAGTAAGTTTATTCTAGTAGACCCCAAAAATCAAACAATGGATTGTGAAAATGAGCATAATGTGTGGTTGATATGTGAATGCATTGCTCCACACATGCATTACTCTGTTGTTGAGAGCTCTCTCTGTGCAGGGTCAGCAGGTAACCAAACCTGCACACTGTTCCCCCACCTATCCATTAACGGCCATGGAAACCCATTTTCTCTTCTAAAGTCTTTTTTTTTTTTGGTCACAGAAAAGCGGGCAGAAGAATGCGAGCTCCATGGCAACGTGATGGGGCACAGGTGGTGTGGCATGTCAGCAGGCTAAATAAAAGGCGACAGTATAGGCGATTGCACTGCTGGCCTCGAGCCCCACATTGAATCAGAGTAATCAATAGTGAGAGTAACATGGACAGATTCCTTTTCTCCCCGACATACTCAGTCCTCATTCATTGTCTGGTAACCATCAGTGCCGTGTGGACGTGTGGAGGGTGCTACAGGGGCGCAGTGAAGGACGTGCTCTGTCCTGCCATTTTTTCCGTTAGGCCATCATTTGCGTCCTGCATGGCAGAAGGTCAGTGAGCAGTGTCCTGGGAAAGGCCGGTCTCCATGCCTGAGGGCTTTAAAGTTTGAGCCTCCCTAAAAATACCCTACTTTTAATTGTTCCCTCTCTTCAGAATATCTTTCTCTCCACGTTTCGCACAGGGGAAAGTTTTTCGTTGTAAAAATGTCACCGTCTAATTTTAGCGCTTACAAGCTTCTCAAATGCTCCTCAAGTGACCACAATGTCAAAACGCTTGATGTCTCAATGCAGAGTTCGTGAGATTACAAGCTAATGTGGCTTTCGTCAATGACTTTGCCCTGAAACAGCTTCATTCATTTTTAGTTTGCCATCTTCCCACATTTCTTCCTAAACAACCAAAACATATATAGCATGCTACTTGCTAATGAATTTCTGTCACGTAATTGTAAAACCCGTCAAGCTGGCGCTTTTGAAACCTTTCGATGACCATAGCTCATCACATTTCACAAGTAGCAAATCATTTTTCACAGTACTGAAAATAAAATTGCTCTGGCATGTCACATGTGCGTTTCATCTTGGACTGTGTCCAATGAGAATGCTTTGCTCATGCTCGGAAACAGTAATGGGAACAAATGAGATCATGCTGTCCTCTTGTGGAAGCAGATGGGACAGCACTAGGAATCATGAGAGATGTTTTTCTTATGATGGGTATTTTGATCTACAAGCAAACTGAGATTGTTTTAGCATTTGAGAACATTGCACTTTCATTTCAAGCTATTTGTCACTGAGAAAAAGACACAACACCAAGCTTTCACTGTTTGGTGCTATTGCATCTTTATGGTCTACAAATGATCATTATCTATAAAACCTGTATCTTACAGTTTTCTTTCATTTTATTCTTTCCCATGATGTTCATGCGTAGCATTTGTGTGGTAAAATGAAGTACCATGGTGGTTTACATGACACTTATTCAACCTCTCTTTACCCTTTGGAATTTGTTTGTGATACTGTGTCAGGATAAACAAGCTCTGTTCTGACCATCACCCCTTAATTGTGCCTCATTCAAAGTTTAAACACTATTTATAACTTCATGGGCAGGCATAAACTGACGTAGGCTGAATATGTGGATATTTGTAGAGTCAAAAGTTCAGACACGGCTACTGATAAAAGGTTTTCTTATTTTAAGCTTAATGTTTTGCTTTAGAATAAAAAAGACATCAAACTATAAAATAGCACTCTTGGAATTACACAGTCCACTCTAAAAACATCCAAAATGGCAACTTTCCAGGAGGATAAAACAGTTTTTTAGCCTGCAATGGTTAATATAAGAAGGCTTTTTTCTAAGCAGTTTCAGACAGCTGTTCTGGACCAATGTTGGACCAATTCTGTTGATCTGTCCATAATGAATATTCACTACTCTGAAAGGGGAACTAGAGCTTTTAAACTGTGCAAAAAAGAGCTAAAAGTTTTTTTGGGTCACCTAAATATATATTAAAGGTGGCGATATGGCAAAATTATAATATTGTGATACAGCAAGAGTATATGTGGTATATCACAATATCAAAATTTTCAGACATCTCATCAACTGTTAAGTATAAGCCTGTTTTGACTGGTACTGTAAACAAGCTGGTATGCATGACATCACAGAAACACAGAAACTGTTGTTGCAGCATAGTTTCCACGTGTTGGACAGTTTTGGGAGTGAATGGCATGTTTTGAAACTTGCCATGTTTACATATTACTTAAAACTGTATTTCACCAAGGTGAGGGAAATTAGTTTTTCAGTGATGGGGGCCTTTTAAATGATGTACATTGGGTTGCCAGTTTTCAGACTTTTTGACCATTTTATCTGGTAGGATAAGAGCAACGTCCTTTTACCTTAAAGTTAAACCTTATCTGTCTATGACCTTACCATGCATACATTTATGCACAGTTAGAAGAAATAAAATGGAATAGCACAGAGATCGTTTTTCTGACAACAAAAAGGTTACTTTATGGGTAAGGTGTACCTACAAAATCCTGCAGCAGTTTGTCATCTAGACTGCAATATGTAGCATTTCTAGTCTTTGCTTTTTTCAGAATTTGTAGTTTTTATAAACCAAATCTCAAAACTAAAACAATGATATTTTACAATGAAATTGAGGCCTTTATCAATCATTTTATGTTTATGGCTTTATTTTAAGAAACTAACGACAAACGACATAAATGAAAACTTGAAATGTCAATTTTGCCAATTGAGTAACAAGTTATTGTGGTTATATTAAATACATAATGTTATTATTATGAATTTATATAACAGATTTACCCCATCAAAAGCAAACCATCCTGCTGTCTACACAAACCCCAAGTGACCTTTCCTGTAGAATATGAAGGCATATATCAGTCCTGTTCAGTGACAAAAAAAACAAACAAACCAAAAAAAAAAAACGGCATCAAATGACCCCAAAAGCTTCCACATCCAGATGTCATTCCAGAATGAATTGGGCCAAAGCCATTCAGTAAAATTAGATTTGGCTCAAAGGCCAACATTTTATCTTCAGCAGCTTACCCTGAGGGTGGGGCTTCTCCCTTCAAGTTACCCTACATCTGTTGCAACACAGTTTAGCCCACCCATCAATGGAAAAGGACCACAGCTGACCCGGTATTATTCTGGTGGTTGTCCATCCTGAACAGCCGAGTGACAGCAACATGGTTGTTGCATGGTAATGTGTGTTTTGCTGCTATGTGTGTATCAGGCACAGCATTGTTGCTGAGCGTTGTGCACTGTGCATTGTATGCTATCCTTATAATTGTGCACTAAGGGGTAACATTCCCTTCCTCACCCTTGCCCTTCTCTGATTGGTTACTACAGCCAACAAGGTGGACCTATCATGACACTGTTTTCCTTAGCTGGCAAACAGCAACAGCTCTTTGACCAGTAGTTTGCATGAAGCACACAGCAACAAGGCCACACCTGTAGTTGCTTTGGGAACTCTGTGGCTGAGCTGATGAAAAATGCATTTTCGACAACATCATTTACACCACTCAGCTTCGACTCGCTGTTTGGAGGGAAACTATGTTCTTGTGTCACATGCATGCAGATGTGGCTGTGCCACTCTACAGAGCTTCTTTGGCATGAGCTATCTTCAGACTAAACTGGTCCTCACCTTTCGCTAATTTGACACTTGGTAGACTTCAATATGCCGTATCAGCAGATGCCCACTTTTAGAGCGCTGTCAGCAGTTTGTCAGGATTGCATAATGATAGAAAATGAGATTCATACCTGAACAAACGCAACACTAGTTGAGAAAAAGAATGTTCTCAGCACTTTCTAGAGCTTTAATTGGGCCTGAAATGGTGGTCAGAATTGGAAATCTGCCTGAGATTGGTATGTCAGAACCTGACCCACATCATGATTTCAGTCAGAAATTGACCAGTGTAAAATCCTATCTACAACTGAACCAAACTGGCCCATCCATCACCCAAAGAAACCATGATTAATGGCAAAGGATAGAAGGGATATAAATAGAAGCCAAACAAGAGTTAACATTGGTGTTGCTTTCCAACGCTGGATACATTTTATTTGGTTCTTATGGAGGGCTGGACACAGCAATTGTTTGGTGATATACTGCCCCCTATTTGTTTGGAGCGTGAATTTGACTTTAAATAGCACCTCACACCTTTTATAGGCTAGTTCTCGAAGGTTGTGTTACTGTTATAGTAAGATACACCTTCACCTGTGTAATCCTAAAAGTCTATTTCTGTACATAGTACAGTAACATATAAAAATGTTTTTGACCAAACAAACATTGTTTGCCCTGCGATAAATGTCCTCTCTTGATTTAGTTTACTGTTTATTTCCCGTTTTCTGAGGAGTGTGGGCCTCGTAGACCTCGGTGCTGAGTGGGAGACTACAGTGTATCTCTTGATAGTAAATGTAGTTGTTGACAAACAAAGCAGAAATCTAAAGCTGTTTGAACTACAGTTGAAATTGTGAAGTGAGCTGTGAGAACCCCAGCAGGAAATTTGAACTCATATTTACATAACGTCCAAACCAGACCAAACTCAACATGAGCAGTCGGGTCTTCAGACAGATATTTTAAGCTCTAACACTTTTCTGTGTAGTAGGCCAGCATTGTACCCATTCGACTACCAAACAGTCCCCTTCCGAATCAGTCGCTCTTTTACCTCATGAATGCTTCAAATGGGATTAGTGAAAGGCTATCTTGTTACCCAGTTGGTCAGGTGAATTAATCATCTTTTTTTTGTTGTTGTGCGATGTATATTGAGAGGAAGTAGTTTCACGATTCCCACAAACATCTGCCACAGCTCCTGCTGGACCCATGTTTTCATTAGCATTGCATTGCTACAGGCTGACATGAATCTGAGCACTGCGTTTGTGCTTTAGCGACGATAAATTAACCTCTTTTGTTAATATCATGTGTGTCTAATACTTTTGGCCTAGCTCCATCCACTGAAGGAATTAAGCTTACATCGAATATGTGATAAAACAACAATTGATGGTTGTTAAACTGAAAGAACAAGTGTGGTGTAGTTTGGCACTTTGCAACAATTTACCCCTCCTCATTAGCATGTAGAGACCAGTATGTTATCTAGACCTAGCCTCACAATTATCAGTGACATGCCTGATACTGATTATTCATGTCTGGCGTGTGAGCGAGGATGCAGGGTGTCACATTGCCCTGGCGTCGGAGACCCTGTGGTTCTTAAAGAGCGGGTGAAGCCAGTGACGATGAGCTGAGGTTGAAGATGAGTCTACCTGCTAGTACCGAGCTTCTCTCCTTTGAGATGGCGGCTAGAAATCGATACGTCTCCACCAGTGGCTCACCTTTTGCCATCAATAAACCTATCGACATCAAAGTCAGGAGGAGATGGTAAGATTTGGATGTTGTTGGCTGCGTTTGTCTGGGTTTCTGCTGGAGGAATTGTATGAACTGACCATTAAGTTCATTACCGTTGAGTTGTCTACTTACAGTGGAAGGATAGACAGAAACACCTGTGGATGTTTTCAAATCTGAAGCAATAGTTAAGCTTGTTTTTCATCTCTCTCTCCAAGATTTAAGTGCTGCTTATCTGATGATGACGGTTTTGGTGGTCTGGGGTCTTGCAGGTGCTTGTTAGGAGTCCCATTTTCTCTGTATTACTCCTGTTTAGGAACATTGTGTTTCTCATGCTTTTCCTCTTCCTCATGCAAGGAAATAAATATTTTGTACATAACGGGCCATTTTCCTGCAAGTTAGATAAATGAAGGATGGTCTTTGACTTTTGCACAGTGATGTAAATTCCAACTTAAAGCCTGTATTTTGCCATACAGCAAGACAGTGATGCCACATCTAGACATAGTGCCTGAATCCAACAGCTCAGACTCAGTGCAGTGAATGCAAGAATGTAATTGTTTTATCTCATCAGCTAATCACATTGGCTTTAATGGATGTAGCAGATCTGTATCTGTAGTGGAGCACAAATTCCAGTGCCAATCCACCTGCAAGGGAAAGAACCATGCAAGGCTAGAGATGAAAAAGCTAAAAGCATTAGGTGAAAACGTTATAAACATATGCTTGTCTTATCCGTTTGAAAATACATCATTTGCTAAAAGCACCACTAGAAACCAGTAAAACACAGCATGCAAAATAAAAACCTGCCTTACTGTCTTTGGAACATAGAAAGCAAAGAATTTCTGAAAGATAAATCATAAAAGTAGAATTCCAGCAATTAATCAAAACTGTGCAGTTTGGTAGTGAGAGATGGGTTTGATTTGAAATGCACTGCACAGAACTATACGGACATACTGAGTGATAAGAACCAGGAACAAACATTTTATCATAATTATAACTATCATAAGCCAATTTCTTAGGCATCCGGTTGTCGGCTTCTGAGATCAAGCTGAATGTTCCTTGTTGCCATGAACATCTGATGCTAATATCATGGGAGATGTCAGCAGGCACCACCTTTCCGGCACCACCAACACATTATATAGCCACACCGTATGTGTTTCAGTAGTGACAATTCTTAATATTACACACTGATTTTAAGACTCAGTTAGATACTGCTTACCATATGACCATAATGAGTCATTGGCTAAAACAAGTCTCCGCCTACAGACTAAAACTTGTCTTTTGGTAATGACATGAAAACATGGGATAGCATTTAAATATAGTTTATGTATGTTTAAATGATTAACACACATGATAAATCTAAATAATCTGTGTTTACTGTAAAATATATTTTAAAACAATTTCCATAATATATTTCCACAAATTAGGATTCGGATTTAAAGGTTCATGACAGCCACCTCCCAATAGAATCTGCCCTATAAATTAAGTTATATTTAGCTTATCCTTGTCTCAGTAAATGCTTTGGATTTGAACAGATCACAATACAAGTCTTGCAAATATCAAACCACTTTAAATAGCTTTTCACTGTGTGACTGCAGTTTGAGCATCAGTCAGTAGAATGGTCGCTATATTCCTATTTAGATACATTGTTTACGCTGCCCACCTAGATGCTCAAGTGGTCAGAATAACCCGGGAGCACCTGGCAGCAAAATGTTTGCAAGAAACTTTGCAAGTGCCATGCGTAATCTCATTGCTCCGTTGTGTTCACTGCAAAGCAGCTTAAGATTGGCAGGTTTGCTGTATCAGCTTCTTTTTATCAGAGGCTGCCTGAGAACGACACAAATGTATGCTGCATGGCCAAAACTCAGGGCAGAACCCTCCTTCCTTATGTGTCGAGACTCACGTAGCCATGTGTCTAGTTTTGCCATTTGCGCTTTTGGCCATTTATGCGCATTTATGTTTGTGGTGCTGGATGCTTGCATGTCACTATAGCCTTGGTGCTCCGGCCGTTGTTTATGAGGGCAGTTAGTGGGGGTGCATGTAGGTGAAAGGCCTTGAGCTGGAGGGGTTTAGCTGCCTGCATAAGAGGAGAGACCAGAGGGCTTAACTGAGCTCTTATGGGTCTTTGGCCAGAGCCGATTCACTTAGTGATCTACGCAAGCCCCATCACAAGGTATTACACCAGCCACCCACACTCCTGCAGCGCAACTTAACGTCTTAAGCAAAACACCAGGCTTAGAACACAGACCATTTAGCCATAGAGGAAGTTCTAGCAGTCAGATCAGACGCAAGCAGCAGCCTTGCATATGTCGTGCTAAGAGGCATGTGGGAAAGAAGATATAACCCTCAGGGTGCTTTCTCACCTCAGAGAGCCCTTTGAGTCTCTTGACAGCAGATCTAATGCTCCGCCCACTGACACGCCTCTCGCCTGTAGGAGATGTTCTTGGCTTCTGATGACCTTAGTTTAAATCTCTATGAGGCTTAGGTTCTTTGCAGCTTGTTAACACAAAGCAGTTCAAAAACCAAGTTGCACATAACTTGTTAAATTGGCAGCTTATTTTTTATAACATCATACATGCATACATACATCATTCATACATCAGTCATTCTGGATATATTTGATGTATAATTCTAAGTCTCTTATTGTAAATTCCATGGAAGTAAAAATCACCATTTTCATAATTTAAAGCCACTCTAAGGCTATGCATATTTGTTTGAATGCACAAGCATGTAGTAATATTCTATTTTAATAGAATATTATATATATATATATTTAATAATATTCTATTTTAAACTATTTTCCAAATACTCATGCTGATGTCCAAGTTCTGCTTCTTTAGTTCTGTGCTAATGATTAGCAATGAGGCTAATACTGCTAATAAACACTAGAAGTTTAAAGTCACTCAAATCGTTTCCATAAATACATCCCAAAAATGGCTTTTAACAAGCTCAAACCACATCCAAGTTTTCATTCTGTGGACTGTGGACCCCAGTATGCTGATAAAAATGAGAGCAGCCATTTTACTAAAAGGCAGCCATGTTACTACTCCATGTGATGGACGCCACACAGGCATAGAGACCCTAGATTGCATTAGCAATTTCTCTTGCCCATATTTATATACAAATGTCTTTGTGATGAGAAGTCAACATTAATAATTCTTTATGAATAGAAACAACCGAAATTGTGACCAGAACCTGCATCCATATGCTTGCACAACATGTGCATGGATAGGGGTCCGAATTCAGCTCAAGTGGCTGCCTGTTGCATTCAGAGTTGCTGTAAAGTTTGGTTCAGTTTTCTAGAACACAATGAGTCAAACTGTTTCCTAGTCTACACAACTTTAACAAAGATCTGGATGACTAGAGCCAGTTGAGACAACGGGGAAGATTTGGGTGACTATTGACTTGAGAATTGTAGCTCCAGAACTCAACTCAAGAGCAAAAATTGGACAGATAGTAAGTCATAGCTGATGGACTACTTGTAGGCTAACTTCAAATCATTCAAACCGTTCATTTAAGACTACTAATTGAATAAACCTGCAGTTTTGCGTTCACATGTCACTGTCCATTTAAATAGCAGAATAGCAATAAAGCACTAAAACATCCATCCCTAGACTTAAGCCTTTTGGGCTACGTCATTAGCCATGGTTCGCGGGAGTGAAAGTGGCTTTGTACATCTGTCTACTTGAGAGAGTGCAAGAAAGGATAGAGAGACTGACTCAGAGGCAGCAGAGGGGAGGGAGAGGGAGGCCCTGAGCCGAGAGAAGCCCAAGGCTGAACTCCGTGTCCCCGAGGCCTAATACGATTAAGGGGAGAAAAGCAGGGTGGGTAAATGGAGGGCAGAGGGAGTGGAGTGGGCCGTTACTCTATGCAAATGGAGGTGGGGAGGGCCAAGCACAGCACAGTCCAGGAAGCAGCCGGCGCAGTACGAGGCTCAAACTCGGCTCCTGCCACAGGAAATAAGGTGCCCCAGTGGTCATGGATTGCCACAGGGACCCCACCGGCAACTTTATAGCCCCCAGCCACGTTGTGTCCAAAGGCATGAAGAGAAAGCGGCTGCTCCGATCCTACAGGTAGTGTACGCTCTTTGCAGTGGACTGCTGTCTGTCCTTCTCCCATGTGCTTGATTTATTGTTGACCTTACACAGAGTGAGAAAGGCAGTTTGCTGCTTTCTTAAGTCGTTCCGTTGAGGCATTGTTACTGTTAGTGTCTGAGTGGAATTAACTGAAAGTCATAACCCATGGAAGTAACGTCCTTATGTTGGATACTGAATTCCAGCTCTTTAAACCCTCAGTGGCTTAAAAAGTGAGCTGGTGTTAAATAAATGTACTCTCTCCTTTTCTCTCTCTCTTATCCCTTTTCTACTGTCCCACACAGCTATTATAAGAGCGATGCAGCTATTTGTAGCTACTCTCAGTGAGGACACCCTTGCCATTGGATTGCATTGTATTAGCAAGAACACAGGTCATGTCAGAGTGTTGATTATCTCTATAGACACAGGCCCCTGCTGATCTAATCATTTAGGGATTTCTTTAAACAACTGTTTTTGCAAAAAGCAAATGAATTGTATTAGTGATGAAGCACTCAGTGAGAAAATGGAGAAGTAGTGCAGAAGCTGCAGAAGACGTTAGAGGATTAAATTAGATTTCAGTTCACGCTCGTGTTTATTTATTTATTTGCAGTTGTTTATTAACTGCCACATGGTATATATAGATTTCATTAATCGTTATTATTTCATAATAATTATTATTATTTACTAGGCTATTATTATTTACTAGGCTATGGATTGCCAAGGTACTATATAGCCTGCTCTTTATCCCCGTCTGTGCTGAATAGTCTTCAGAAATGTTGCAATGCATTGTTCATTGTGAAAGAGGATGTTGCACTCTGCTCACACTAGGCAATGCTCAGCCTGAGGTGCTATCAACTTTAGTCTCAACCAGACCTCAACTTTCACACCACATTAGAAGTGCAGAAAAGAAACCCCTGATGACTTGCATTATGAACATGCCGTAGGACGTCAGCACTCTGCGTGAATACAGTGTCCGCTTCAAAGGTTTGAATATTTGATATTGATGATCAAAAGCTTGGAATCAGTGTATGTACAAACCAGTTTGACGCTGTTTACACCAGTTTGACTCCGGACTGTAAGCTGACAAGGATGCATTTTGACTCATTTCGATGTTTGAGTAGCCATAAGAGGTAATGAACACATTTGGTTAAGGAAGCAACAACAAAAACAGAACACAGTTTAAGTTACTTTTAAGATGACAGCGCTGAAGTAAGTCCTGGCAATATGACAGTATACTGTATATTGTTACTGTGATGCATAATGTCACAATACAGTACAATACAATATGCTTTTCTGAGCATATTACGCAGATCATCAGTACTTGTACAATACTGACCAACTGCATGTGTCATTATAAAGAGAGTAAAATGAGTCCTATTTAACTGGATTTAGTGCAACACTGGCTGCCACATACTGAATAAAAATCACTGTGTTCATGGTGTTTGATAGTACGTCCTCAAATAGGTCTAGCGCTACTGTTTTCTGGCTCTGTTCCAAATGATCGTCTGAAAAAATAAAATGGGCAAGATTCCCACACCTCACTGTTCTGTTTGTTCTGTTGGCACACTGTTGCATATGTGTTGGGATTGCCGAGCAAATTCCTGGACTATGTATTGTCCACATTGTCTGTTATGCTTGAAATCTTGATTGCCAAGAATCTTTGTCTCTGTTTATTAAGTGCTGATAGCTTTTTCGCCTTTACAGGAGGTTTTTGCTGGTCTAACTACTACTAAAAAGACTATTATACATTACAAATTTAAACTGGTTCAATCCAAGTATACAACCACAACAGTGGATATTATTCTATTATGATAATACTGAATAAAGCCTGACCAGCAACTCTCCTGGAATGGGATGCGATTGCATCAGCTTTTAATATTAACAAATTAGATGTACATGTGATTGTAACCTTGACTGTTCCTGTTCATGTTCGTCAGCATTACAGAGAAATAGGAACTGTGTTAAATGTCAAAACGAATAAATTATTTTTCACAATAAAAGTAAATAAATCAATATTGCTATATCTCGAATAAGGTGAAAAATTTTTTTTATTGCCCACCTGTTCACTGTAGGTTTACATATTTGAAAATATTTTGTGTTGAAAACAATGTCAGGTATTTCAGTAGGTGAAAAGCTGCACCTTCAGATGAGCTAATAAGCTAAAGCTAACCAGTACAACATTGGCTGCTGATGGAGAGGGTGCACAAGATCTTTACTTCTCAATGGACCAACATGTTGGTTCGTCCGAGAAATACACTTTCCTTACATCAGCTCGAGAGCTAGTGCACAGTCACTCAGCTGCACCCTTAACAGCACGCAACATGTTCATGTTCAAAGGAGAAATAGCGGTTGGAAAATTGTAAAATTTAATGATGCCCGGTTTTGGTACGTACAAGCATGCAAATGTGATAAATGGACTAGAAGCACTTGAGGATGAGCCCCACAATAAGACAGGTGATTCCAAACCTTTGAACCAGTTCCTGTTTGTGTGTCTAGCGCACTTTGTCTTTTCTTTGGTAGTGTCCTGACAGTGCTGTTGGTTTAGAGATTGGCATAAGCCTTGCCACAGTTTTTAGGAAGCACTTTTTTCTGTAAACAGCCATGCAGGAAAAATAAATCACAGTGTCTAGCTGTTCCTGTCCTTAACACTAGAGGGCCCCCTAGCTTCAGTACTCATGCTTATGTACGTATGGCAGTCTGATTATTTCCAAAGAAACACTACATGATCTGTTGGGCTATTTCTGTATTACAATGCCCACAACCTGCAGTGGTGAAATTGAATATACAGCAGTGCCAGCCAGAATATGTTTGAAATCTGCATTGCATAATGTTTTGCTAACCAGCTGGTGTCGTATTGAGTGTGAGCGTGCTCCAAGTGTCAGAGGCTGCATGTCCTGAAGCTACAGCACATACAGTACAAGCGCTATGGCATCAACAGCTCTTGGTTTGTCATGTGACAATGCGATGCTGGCCCCCCTCCTTTCCCTATCCCCTCCCGCAGTCCTCAAGCAAAGGATAAAAATGGTTCACGCTTCACAACAACCCACGAGGCACTTATGCCCAAGTAGCATGAAATCTTCTTTGGAAGTGGGCTGTCTTTAGGATTTCAGTGCAAATGGTCTTTGTTGTGTGTAAGTTTAGCTCTCATAGTTGTGCCGTTGACTGCAAATCATCAAGATAAGGTCTACATGTCTCTGTTCCTGTATCTGGGGCATTCTACCATTGCAATGACAAATGGGATACTTGATACATAATTCAAGTGTAAAATGTTAGTGAGAACGTCTCCGAGTTAGTCTTTCTTCCTCTGAGAAATCCATACAAGTAGTAGTTCAAAAAGACCTTCCTGTTCTTTTCAAATGATTTTTTATTTTTGTTCCACCACTGAATAACACATTACATGACATTATTAACAAAAAAATTTGAAATATTTTTAAAGCATTTTAACACAGGATAGAAAATATTTTATTTGAATTTTGAACTGAAAAACAATAAATTTTTTCACATAAAAATAATAGTGCTACATTTGCAAAGGACTAGTGTAAGATTTGGTGTAACATGCTGGTTTTCATGCTCAGCATGGCTAAAAATCAGTAAAACAAAAATTCATAAGGAAGAATTATCATTATATAAGTTTAATATTTCATATGGGTTTCATGGCCTCAAAGTTGTGGGGCATTTGACTCTGCAATAGTAGAATGACCCATCTATATCTATTTTTCATATATTTTATTTAGCACAATATCCTATTATATCACATTACGTCCAGCTATATCATTTGTTTTTTGTGTCTATATTTTTTTATTCTTGCCTTTCATACACAGTCTAAGTGGCTGCTTACCTACCTAAATACAACTTGAGGTAAACTGAGATACTGATAAACAATTGTTTGCTGATGCTTTTTACCACCTAGACACCTGATAGGTCTGCCGATGTGATTGGTCCAGTTAGGGACTGCATTGTCCACTGTCATCTTCCCTCCTGAAACGTCCCTCCACACCAGCTTATAGCACCCCTCTGAAACAGTATCCGCACTTCCATATATGTATCAGCAGAACAGCTGGTCTTACTCTTGGTGTGTTTTGGAAGCGCTCTGCTATCAATAGCCACTGCTCAAACATTGGAGCCGTGATGGCTAATGCCACGGTTGTTTGTCTGTCAGCTTAACCTGGCCTTTTCCTTTCAGTAATGACTCTTGAATGGAGCTCATTGTAAAAGACCATGCCGCACGGTGACTCCTGAACACCAGGATTTCTGACCTGTTGATTGTTGCTGTTCATGAGGGACGTTTGAGCCGGCAAAAGTAAAACAGCAAATTTCTGCCTTCAAATGGTTTTACAGGTTTACCTTAAGGGCTACACACCATTATAAATACCATTAGAGCATAAAAAGTTTTGTGTTTTCATAACTATTCACTTGAATGTTGAGAAATTAGTATTCATGTTGTGTACGTCTGTAGGATCTTGTGACCCACTAGCCAGGTTTCTATCTACATGTTTTTCAGTGCATTTTGACATATTGAATAAAAAAGACTTTGCCAACATTTTTCTGAAATGTTTGATTAGTTATGATGGAAACACACTTGCCAAAAATGATGGAAACACATTACGGAATTAAGTTAAATGCAGGATCAGCTAATGACAGAAATACAAACATTTCTTCATCTAGCATATCTTCAAAAAATGGCAATATTACACATAAACTGACCTAGGATTCCTGCCCTGGGTACTACACTTATTGTCCATCATCAGGTCCACTTACTGTATAGATGCACTTTGTTAATCTACAGTTACGTAAGATGCAGTTCCAAACGCTGCAGTTTTTTTTAACCTGTACTTTTGTACTGTACTACGCAAGTTGTTTTCGAGAAGGTAGTTTTACTTTCATCTGAGTCATTATTTACCCAAATATTAATACTTTTACTTGAGCATGGGTTTAGGCTTTATGTTTACCACTGCCATGTTTTTGACGGTGAAATTTCAGCCAAAAAACAAAACAGCAATGAAAATCTGCTCAACATTAAAGATGTCTGTAAACATGCTCCATTTTTCTCAGAAGCGTTCTCACCAATGTGTTGTGAAGAGTTTTATTATGTTGTACAAAGCTGTTGTACTGCCCTTATTTGCATCAATTTATTTACAGCTGAATGAAAACCTGGCGTGCACTCATTTTCAAACTTCAAGAAATAGTAATCTTGGTTTCCACTTCTGCTTAAAAACTTGCTCTGTTTGTGTATATTCATTGTATTTTGTAGTGTTAGGTTATGCTGCAAGGTCAAAGATTTACACCTTTATGCAGTTGGCGTTCAGGTGGCTTTTGAAATTTGAACTTGATCTCCATATACTGAACAGCTGTGGCCTTGAAAACCTCTGGTACTTTTCAGTCTCTGACTCTGCGCCTTCAGATAAGGCATCACATCTCTTCCTCACTAATTTCTTTAATTAGTCTGCCTCTCTGCCGGCTCTGGAAGTGGCTCAGTAATATGGGATAATAAAGGGAAGGTTAGATTGCAGTGTATGTGTGCAGGGGGGGTGGTTGTTGATGGCCCCAGCCCGAGGCCAGACAATGCTTGGATAAGGGTCGTGGAGTTTTGAGTTTTAGTGGGGAGGAGGGGGGCTATTGCTGAAAGTCTCTGACGTTACTAGCTGCCTTTTACATCTCCTAGCTCTTATTATTAGATCAAATACGGTCTGCTGGACAGTGAAACACACAGTCCTGTCTGTGGGCCTGTGAAGGAATTTCATTGTATTCTTTTGCTTCAAAAGTAATAGCATTTCCTGTTCTGGGTTTGACAGTCGTGTTCCAGTGAATAGGGGGGCTGATTTTGCCACTGTGCGCCATCCTGTGGTTCTTCACACTCTCCCACATACAATTCCCATACACATCCATTACTTTAATACAGTATTAGGCCATGGGATCATAGCCTTACTCTAACCTTTACCACAGTAAGCAAACAGAGATTATTTTTCCCTTCAGATCTTCAGTCTGAAACCATCAGATCAGTGAAATCATCTTCTATATAGACAATATAAATACAGTGCAATGAAAATACTTGCACCCTTCACCATCTCTTCTGTTTTTGTCTGTTTGTCTGTTTTTGAAATGATGATTTACCTACTTGCTCTATGTGATAAAAGTAATCACTCCCTTAGGTGGCTGGCCTGTCAAAATTTCACCAAAAGCACATCAACAGCTCATCCAGGAAGTCACAAAAGAACTCAGATGAATTTCTTAAAAACTGCAGGCCTCACTTGCCTCGGTTTAGGTCAGTGTAAATGATTACAAAATAAAAAGACATCCATGGGAGAGTTGCAAGATGCAAACCACTGCTGACCTAAAAGAACACAAAGGCTCGACTCACATTTGACACAGCTGTCAAACACGGTGGTGCTAGTGTGACGATCTGGAGCTGCTTTGCTTCTGCAGGACCTGGACAACTTGACATAACTGATAAAGCCATGAAGGAGAATGTCTAAAATTCAAGCGCAGTTGGGTTATGCAGCAGGACAATGATTCAGTGCACACTAGCAAGTTGTGTGCTCCAAATGGCTCAAAAGATACCAAATTAAGGTTTTGGAGAGGCAGAGTCAAAGTCTTGACCAGAATCCCACTGAGATGCTTGTGGCACAACCTTAAATGGGCAGTTAATGCGCAGTGTGTAGATTCTTCTGTTCTAACCTAAGAACAAAACCTAAACAACAAAACATTGGTGAATGTTGTGAAAACTGGGTAGGTGGGTTCTAAGAAGAAATGTCTTCTTAACTGGTGAATTTTGTAAATGTAAATGTGTAGAATGTAGGTAGGTATTGTAGAATTTTTGATTTTGAAAGTTGAGAAAAGCTGTTTTTTAAGGAAAGCTATTTTAGGCACAATTTAACTGCATTTACCTGAAAACGTGTTCTTTTAGAGTGAATTGTGTGCACTTACAAAAGATAAATGTATGGATATTGTTTAGATTCTACATGAAAGAAGTTGGCTATATAAACAGGCTGTTTTTTGGTATTCATACATGCAGAGTTGTTGCCTTTTTGTGCAGTTTGACATTTTGAATAATGAATATGCCACTGTTTGAGTTTTATACATTTAAATTTAAACACATCACAGTGACAAAATTACAAATTGGCAACAAATGACCAACCCACAGTTATAAGAGTGTTTCATTTTTATTTGCCATTCAGAACTAATGATATTGAAACGTGATGAGAGGCACTTCTTGTGAGTGGTGAAGCTTCATTTTCACATATTTGCAAATAACTTTTGAATAACAGGCAAAAACATTTTACTATGTTCAGATTATTATTGCAGCCAAGACTCCCATCTTACATTTAGATTTCATCTGAAACATATGCATAACTTGTTGATTTCTGTGGACTGTAACTGCTATTAGAGATAAGCGACCGTCTACAAATTATGTGTTAAGTGGCAAATCATCGGGGACCAAGCACCACAAACTCGGTATAGGCCTGTATGTATTATAATTGTTGAGTAGGATCTCAAAAGATGTCTGACCTTTTGACCTTGTCATGGTAAACATTAGATTTTTAAGAAATTAGTCAAAAAATGCGGAAAATAATATATTAATTATAATACAACTTTGAACATGCTTTGTATTTGCATAGTAGTTGTCAGTGTCAGTGAACTAAACTATTCCACAACAGTGCCCCCTGTTTTGTATTCCTAGACTGTCATGTTAAAATCTCAAAAATGTGAGAGTTCAGTACTGGGGGATCAATACTGGTGTGTATTTTAATGTCTGACTGCAAGAGAAATGAATTGAATGTATAAGAAGATATTATTATTAATATTATCATATAAACTTACAAAATAATTACTGCTCATGTCAAGAACCTACATTTTAATTGACGGTTTGTTATTAAGAGTTTAGTCGATTAATTACGATAACTCTAGCGTGCACGTGAGTGAGGATGGGCATGTTTGTGAGCTCTCCAAGTAGAAAGAAGAAGCAGGCTCTGAAGCAGGCTCTGATGTTGTCACCAGCTGCAGCCCCCCTCCCCAATAGACCCCACCCCCCACACTTTTCTCTACTCCCTAAAGCCACACTGGCTTGAGATACAGCACAAAAACACACATACATACAGACATAACACGCACACATGTCGCCCCCTAGGACACCCCCCTCCTCCCAGGCCACTGTTACCCAAAGAGAGAGCGACAGAGGAAAAGAGGAGAGAGAAAGAGAGAGAGAGAGAGTGGAAACACGAGACCACAGCCAGCGCTTACTCAGCCCAGAGAGAGTCAGAGAGAGAGAGCACTAGGAAGAAGTGAGGCAGAAAGAGCGAGAGAGCGTTCGGACGCAGAAGCGGATTAAGTACGAGCCACAGCAAGAGCATGACCATAGTGGAGGAGTAGGAACCAGAAAAACGAGACAAGGTGGACAGAAAGCATTGGGACGCGCATAACCATGAGCATTGTCATGAAACCCCGTTCACGCTCCACCAGCTCTCTTAGGAACACAGAAGGCATCTGGTAAAGTTTCCTCTCTCTTCCATTTCTCTCTTCTTTCCTTTTCCCCTTATACAGTGTCAGAGTGGTTTAATGCTAATAGGGTAATTGTAGAAAAACTTGCTTAGATTTCTGAACAGTGGTGAAAGGATCACAGGGGTCAGGATGTCTATTCAATGCAAACTCAAATATACCACTTTATTTAGTATTTAGTAAATCACCATCAAACCTGCCCATGTCCTCTGAGTTCCCTGCGTATAGAGTTTCATACAAATGTTTGAATGTTCCCGGGCAAATAAACATATTTTGTTGATTTTCCAAATGAAATGTAATTTTCTTACAATTTAGTAAATGATTTCTATAATGATGATTTCTATTTTTTTATTTGTTTATGAGTTTAATATATTGAAAAAAAAAACATAAAATGTGCCACTTTGTATTAATATGTGACCTTTTGGACCGGCCACATTAAAATATACAGAAGTGTTCTCTGTAGAGGCTATAAACTTATTTTCACTTATTTTAAGTAAACAACAAGTCATTTGCCCAGGGAGCCCAAAGTTTTTCTTTACTTACAATCTCCTCTGGGAATGTTTTAAAAATTACCATAGCATAAAACCTTACTGCAAATCATCATAAAACAATGTCTCAGGCATCATACGCCAGTGCACTTACTTCCTATGCGCGTTTTAGAGGCATTAAACTCATACTCATCACCACTGTGAACAATCCTGTTTCCCTAGAACAGATAATTTCACATGAACATTGTGACATTTAGTTTATATTGCTATACTTTTTCTAAACTGATTTCTTTCATATTTCATGCTAATTAGTGCAACTACTGACTAGATTAATATGAGCTACTTAAATTTAAGTACTTTAAAAGATGCTTGATGTTAACATATTTAGTAAATCAGACAGTTCAAATTACATTCACAGCTCCAGCTTCGATACAGACTTCCAGCTTAGTTTAGATGTCAAGAAATGACAAAATGTGACAACAGTTTAACTTTTCAAGCAGTTCAGATCATTGAAGCACTTGGTCTTCTACTTACGACCACAAAAAATCTATTAAAAGATCAGATAACTGTGATAACTGCAGCGTCCATGAGTTAACTGTCCCCCCCATTTTGCCATCTCTACTATAAACAAACTAGAATTACAATTACAGTTAGAACAGAGACTAGCTGAATGTTAGCAGCGTAACAGCATCTTGTATTAATGAAACTAATTAAATTAAATTAATGAATCAGTAATTTATACAGTTTTAAACTGAATTGAAGTATGGCCGTATATGAGTCCTGAATAGTTTAAAGAATAACAGCAACAACCTTTCCACAGGCTTCCCCTCTCCACTGTCCTTCATGCTGCTGGGCTAATGGTCACTAGTCGTGGTAATGTACTCATGAATGGGGCGTCTGCAGGATTACAGTGACCATAACAGCAGCCAGACTAGCAAGTATTGATCTAGCATCTAGCACAGTGACTGACAGTGACAGCAGTTCTAGTGGCACCTCACCTGTTCACACGTAAACACATAACTTAAGCTAGCTAAAAATGTGACCGCAGGGCCAGTGGTGATCTTGTAATGAGAACAAGGGTACACCCCTCTAAAATCCATTCCCAGAGTCCTCTTGTACATGCTTTGGAGTGCAACTGATTGCACAAGAAAAACAATGATCTTGAACTAATGAATTAATGAGCTTAGCTAGCAACCCAGCTAGATATGAGTGCTATAAACTTAGCTAAGGTTAGTGTTTAGTGTAGTGAATTAGTGCAATGTTTTGGGAGTCATTTTACTGCTAATGCTGTCTTTTGTGTAATATCATTTTAAGGAGTTAATGAGGATAGTGTGACGTGAGCTGCTGAGCTGGAGGACCTGTGCCGGCTGCTCTGTTATTAGCTGCTGTGCGGCCCCACAGCAGGATGCTTATGAGGAGCACATTCCAAAACAGATGCTTCTGCATGCTTCAGCACCCTCTCGGCCTCACATGTATGTTCCGCTCAGTGGCCTGACCCGGAGCAGCCATGTGCGTGAGGAGCCACACAAGCGCATTGGTGTCAAATTGGAACGCGTCATGCCTGTTCCGTTCAGTTCCCCGGACGCTCTTTCTCTTTCTCATCCGTCTTGCCGTGCAGTGATCTATCTGGGGACGACCTTTGCCTAAAATGGGCCAAGGGCGCCCCTCTCACCGTCTCTCTCTCCCTCTGGCTCCCCTCCTGTCTCTCCCTCTGCCTCTCCCCTCTCTTCTCTGCACGTCTTCGGCGCCTTTATAAATAAACCCTTTTGTCATCCGTGTGCCGCTATCTGAGGGCCCGTGCCACCCGCAGGCCAATTAGCGCGGCCCCTGCAGAGGCTTAGGCCCCTGCAGTGCGTCAGCCTCGCGCCTCTAACCGCAGACGGGCTCTCTGCGGGGAAGTACCTGCCCGGACGCCTCCAAACTTAGCCTGTGCTTTCGTGCTGGAGAGATGGAGGTGCGGACGATCTTGTGAGGAACTCACATGACAGGCTTTTTGATGTAGGTCACGTGTGACATTAAGCCCTGGGCATGATGTCTGATGAGGCAGATCAGATGTGTCAGGTCTCGCCTGTTGGACAAAGGAATCTTGGTGTATGTTAGAGAGTGTGTGTGCGCGCGTGTGTGTGTATGTGCGCGCTTGTGTTCACATATCTTAAATGCAAAAAAAAATCTTGATTTACTGAATAAACCAGGTGAAAATCAGAGCTTGACTACAGAATGCTGGTTTAGGGTGTAAGTAGGTTGTAGGGTTAAGGAAGGCCTAATTAATTCTGTCTGTAATGTGTGGTTCATCATGTTATATAATCACCACTAATAATAGGAACTAATAGATCAACTTTTTAATCTTTTCAAATCTCATTTAGAGGTAGAGAAGTGATTCTCATTAGTCTTGACAGTGTGAGAAACCATGTTATTTGACATCATACCCTGAGTCTGAAGAAAGAACACCATCCCATCATTCACAAGTAGGAACCATGTAAGTAAAAAATGAAAGCAGGCAACCATGAAAATGAAAGAAAAGAAGTGTTGGCCATTGTATGGATTTGTCCGTCAGCAGCACGTCTGATTTCATTTAATGAGGGACTAATACGCTAAAATAGGTATTGGGTGGAAACTGTAAGTACTGGAACAGGTGCAGTGAGCCCACTGTCAAGGCTGGTGAGGTGGCCTTGATTCCACACTACCAGATACCTTAGTTGGACACTATTACTGAGACTAGAGCTTCAGGTTTAGTTGCTGTAAATATTCATGTTGCAGCTGTGGAAGGCTGTCTGTAAAACGGAGTTTGTTTATATTGTAATTGGCCAGCACAGTGGTGCAGTGGGTAGCCCTGTCGCCTCACAGCAAAAAGGGCCTTTTGATTCCTTAGAGTTTGATTCCTAGTTGGGATGCCCGGGGTCCTTTCTGTGTGGAGTTTGCCCGTTCTTCTCTTTACGTGCAATATATGTATTCATCAATGGTCAGTTTCTGGCCACAGAATATCACTGTGATGAGAATAGTACACACCACAAGATGGGGGTTGGAAAATAGTTCTAACCCCAAAAAAGGGCTGCACTATGAAACGTTAAGAACAGCTGCTATAATAGAATCGTCCAAGGCGACCAAAGAGATTTAGCCGTACACCTACATCATTAGCTGCACTGCTGTGAAACAGTGCCTCATTTCTACTGTTTACCTTCTTCTCTCCTCTGTCTAGCTGCCCTTCAGGAGTATCATGATACATTATGGCAAAGAGTATTGAGTAAAGCTCAGGTGTCCACATGCAGTCAGGGATATGCACGCTTATACAAAATGCTGCTCATTGAGCCTGGATGCCTAGTGGCTGGGATTTTTCTCCAAGGCATTTATTGATTCATCAGTGTTATAAAAATCCTGATGATAAATCTGTAGTTAGTAATTTACATGTTAATGATGCATTTGTTTTTAAACTCTTCTATTGGTCTTGTGTACCCAGGTTGAGTATCTGTGTCTGTTTTACATCGCACAGTAATACTTGTAAAAGTAGGTGGGGAAGTCCGTAGGTGTAGTAGTGATATGATACCCTGCATGATGCTAGTGATAGCAGCAAATGCAAGCAAGTGAAGGGACAGTGGAGGAGCTTCAGTCTCTGATTTAGTTTTTACTCAGCCTACTGATTTTATATGAAGAGTTACGACATCTGGCTTTTGTAAATGGTAGTAAAGTCTAACTTAAGTAACAAGGCTTGACCAGTGAGTGGTCTGCACTTAGCTCTATCCGTACCCCCCCAAAAAAGGGTTGCCATATTCAGCAAGGGTTCACTTGACAATGGAAATAAGGACATAATGTGCGATCAGGTATTTGTATCTGTACCATGCTGTGTCCTATGGACAAACCCATTTATATGCATGTTACACACTTTTTAAATCATTCCTGGTTTATCTTTTTCTAGTAAAACATTTTGCAATCTTATAAAACATCTGCATGGTTTGTTACTCATTCGTGTGTCAACCCTCCACTATTATCTACGGTGAACTGGCTATTTCTAGCAGCATCGAAGCTGTGCGTTAAGACTGATGGCATCGAATGTGGCGCCATTTGGAGCTGGACAGAGACTGATGGCTCGGTTCTTGGCTGACCTACGGGGTGCGGAGGTTGGGGGGAAAGCTGCTCAGCTTGTAACTCTATAACTGAGCGTTTGCACCTAAGTCTCCACAAGCGAGTGTCTCAATAAAGAGCAATTCAACACATCCCGGGCCTGCACATAAAAAGTCCTGGCACTTCATAGCCATCAGCAGGACAGGGGCCAGACCTGTCTTTGTGTTCAGCTTGATAAAGTCAAGCTGAATGCCATTCAGCTACAGAGTGCAGATTCAAGAAGAGGATTTGGAACTCCTCTTTACGTACTTGCAAATATATTCTGTTGGAATATTCAGTTCTACCTAATACCCTTTCTGGAAAGGTCCAGATTTGATGCCTGTTTTTCAGTATTATTGCACCAACCTGTTAGCCTATTAGGCTAGCCTTAGTTTGACCACCTCTTCGGTGTAAACATGAGCCACATGTGATCTAATATGGACTTTTGTGGACATTAATATTGTACTAGCCAGGCAAGCAGTGTTTTATTAACAGGCTACCTACATTGAAATATATACCTATGTAGTAGTAGTAGTAGTAGTTTTTTTTTTTATTGTCATTTCAACCATATACAGTGGTGTACAGTACACAGTGAAACGAAACAGCGTTCCTCCAGGACCAAGGTGCTACATAGAACAATAAATACAATAGATTTACAAGACAATTTACAATATACAAAACAGCAAACAATAAATACAGGGAGGGGGCAGATAGCCCACTGGTAGTGGGGGCAGTAAAGTGCAGTTATGTCCATTTTTTAAAGATGAACATTGAACATTGTTTTTAGCAGCAGTTATGTCAATATTTGGTATAAATGTAAACATTGTACTCCTTAAGTTTATGTGTAGACAGATTTAAAGGATGAGATTGTGTGTGTGCGTTCAGTCCAGTCTGAAATGTGTGCAATTATTCAGACCAGATTCAACAACTCTGGTTGTTAAGGCGTCTGATGGCTTGGGGAAAGAAGCTGTTGCACAGTCTGGATGTGAGGGCCCGGATGCTTCTGTACCTCTTTCCAGACGGTAGGAGAGTGAAGAGTGTGTGTGAGGGGTGTGTGTGGTCATCCACAATGCTGTTTGCTTTGCGGATGCAGCGTGTAGTGTAACTGTCTGTGATGGTGGGGAGAGAGATACCGATGATCTTCTCAGCCGTCCTCACTACTCGCTGCAGGGACTTGCGATCCGATACAGTGCAGTTCCCAAACCAGGCAGTGATGCAGCTGCTCAGGATGCTCTCGATGGTTCCTCTGTAAAATGTGGTGAGGATGGGAGGTGGGAGATTTGCCTTCCTCAGCTTTCGCAGGAAGTAGAGACGCTGCTGGGCTTTCTTGGTTATGGTGCTGGTGTTGAGGGACCAGGTGAGATCCTCTGCCAGGTGAACTCCAAGGAACTTGGTGCTCTTGACGATCTCCACAGTGGAGCCGTCGATGTGTAGTGGAGAGTGGTCAAACCTTGTCCTTCTGAAGTCAACAACCATCTCTTTGGTTTTGTCTACGTTCAGAAACAGGTTGTTGGTTCTACACCAGTCCGTTAACCGTTGCACTTCTTCTCTGTATGCTGACTCGTCATTCTTGCTGATGAGACCCACTACCGTCATATCATCCGCAAACCTATGTCAAAACCGAATTAAATATGCCAGTGACTGACTGAAATACACCAGTGACCATAGTTAAATCAAAGACTGACCAGAGTTTATTCAAAGACTGCATGAATCCTCCCTGGTTTAATCAACCACTGACTGAGAACTGATAACGTTTAATCTGCTGCACAGAAGCAACTGAGTTAAATCTGACAGTGGTTAAGAGGAATAAACATTAGTGAACTGTACAAGGGTTTCGAGAGGCTTAGACATTCTGAATTACTCATAAGAACAGCACTAAGGCCTCATAGCAGCTAGGTGTGAATGGAAGAAGAGATCATTACTCCATTCATTTTTAGAGAGTTTGTACAGATCTAGATCGTCAGTTAGTCTAATTTTATCATTATATTGTTTGGCATGCTGTTTAAGTTGCTTAAGATACATTTCCTCTTCATTAGAATCCATTTAAAGCAAGAGAAGAACATAAGAACATAATAAAAGAACATAATATAATGTATGTGCATCACAATGTATGTGATTATTTGCAGCATCAAAGCACAAACCCCGTCAGTATTGCAGAACACTCCATAACGTAGTACGATGTGATGTCCATTCCCAAGCTCAAAGCTTTATTTATTTGAAAAGATTGATATACATATAGTGGGAGGAAGTCTGTGTGTTTATTGGAAACCTGTGAAATTTGCACTTGACACTTGACTTTGACACTGATACCGGACCATGTAATTAGACCTGTTATCTAAGAGGAGTTCAGCATTGAAAAAGCTCTTTTTTGAATGCAGGGGGTCTTTAACCTCAGTGCTACGCTGAAGCTGACTGGACTTTTCCATGCTTTAAATAGCAGTAAGAGAAAAAACCTTTCTGGATTATAAAATACGCGTCAAGGTGTGCTTTGGGCTGTCGGTAGCGGACCGCTGTTAGCCTTTTTAGGTGAGGAATCTGTGAGCGGATGTGTTTTCTATGATGAGAGATTGCGACCTGTCAGTGTCTGAACACTTTATCCAGAGCACCCTGTGCATCCTTCTTGGCTCACATGTTCTTCTGGAAAATATCCTCAGTAAAAAGGTTAAGATAGTTTATGTGTGTTTATCTCTGTGTGTGTATGTGTGTATGTGCGTGTGTGTGTGTGTCAAGGTCTTTGTGGGGACCACATGTCCAATGGACCATTTAATATTGTGGGATCTCCATCAGGAAAAATGCTTTGTTACAAAAATAAGCTTTTTTTAACCAAGTAAAAGAGTTTTTATTAATTGCTTTGAGCTAGATTACACACATTGCACAGCAGAAGGCAAAAACACAAAGTAGTTTAAGGGCTTTGTTGTCTGTTTCATATTTCATACACACAAACAGTACTGTGTAGTTATTCATATATTTGCCAGTCAAAATAGGCAAAAAGTTACTTCATTACAGAGAAGCATCAAGCCTCTGCAGCAAAAGTGACGCTTGACTGTCTTTCAAAGATAACAGCTTTAATTGCTGCTTATCTGCTGGTGAAAGTTTTGGTGGTCTTGCACGGTTGTTAGGATTCCCATTTTCCCTTCATATTTTAGTCATTTTTGACCTTCAGTTCTGGAGAATCTCCAGTTTTTCCCTTTGTTTCCCTTTCTTTCCCACTTTTCCCCATTCTTATGCAAGACTATGTTGTATCTAATTATCTGATCTACTCAGAAACATCTACTTTAGCCATTTGAGATGTGTGTGGGAAAGGGGGCAGCTAAGGTGTATTTTGGTAGTCGCTTGTGTGCACATTGTTGCCTTGCTTTTGTTTTAAGATGTGTTGGATGAAACGTTCAACTGGCTGTAGGGTGCACAAAAATAGAGTGGACGCCAATCCTGGGGTCTGTCTTATCTCATACTGGACTCGTACTGTTGTTCACATAGTTCTGCTTTTCTGTTTGAAATCTCTACAGCCCCTCGTTCTCAAACCAAACAGTAATCTTTAATTGTTGCACTGGGGATTTGTCCATTTTTAGTTGTGCCGCAAAAGCCTTGTGAGGTTGTGTGTGTGTGTGTGTGTGTGTGTGTGTGTGTGTTTGGGGGGGGGGTTTGGGGGCGGGGGCATATGTGGGGATTCTTCCTCGCGTCAGATCTCTGAGGCATCGTAACCAGTGATACCAAGGCTTCATCCAGGCAGCAGATTTAGCTTCCAGGTAGTGTGTCATTATGGATAATGGATAAATGTGGTCTTGTGCTTTAAGTCCCTTGACTGGAAGTCATCAAGAAGGGAAGCCCTGTGTTCCGGTCATCTTGATTTAAAAGTGCATCAGGGACTAGAAGCTTTAGGCTGAGATTTAAGCTAGGCATTCCCCTGTATCACAACCTGGCCGTTCTTATTCTGATTTACAGTGCTGGCCCCAGATCAGTTGAGTCAGGTGCATTTATTGTAATATTATATATTAATTTCATTTTGGATATTTTGAAACATTATTAGAAACCACTACCATGCCATTATACAGATACAAACTGTAGTCATGTGATGATTCACAACTTGCCTGCATTCATTATTGGATTCTGAGACTGCTGTTGACCAGATTTTATTTAAGTGATCATTCACATCACAGCAGTGACACTGACTCAGTAGGGGCATGGTGTTGCATGTGGCGCTGCTATATAAGAGTGTATCAGATATAGCAGGAGGTTCGGCTGGTGTTTCAACTTAAATCTGTGCCACTGCTGGGTCAAGAGTAGTCCACCACTCAAATATACCCAGCTCTGTTAATACAGACCCTTGATGAAGAACTAGATGACGGCTAACTAAAGCTGTTCATCAGCAGACGGGCTACAGCCTGTAACTGTACACGAGCAACGTGGAGCCATCAGGTACAGGTTTCTAATAAAGTGGCTGTATAGTAAAAGGCCCAGATTGACTGCCCTGCATTGCACCTCTTTCAAAAGTAGTCCGGGCTGAAACAGTCCTTTTAATGTGATTGTGGGTGGGCGGGGCTTAACTGCTGTTGTTGAAATGTATATTATTATTATATTATTATTATTTATATTATTATTAAATGTATTTATTTGCTGTTATTGAAAGGCAGTTATACAGCATGTAAATTATTTGTTTTTTCATAACATCACCTAACAATAACAATGAGGATGTTTTTGCAGCTTAGTGGTCTAGGACAGTGACCATTATTCTTTATTCCAACACAAGATTTTTTTTTGTTTTTGCATGATATCAAAAAAGTCTGCATAGAATAGAGTTCATTTTGTTACCTTTGTTTTAATATTAATATGGTATTTAATGTGTAAGCTGCCAGTTGAGCTTGTATCAGTGTAATAAAAGTAAGCAGCTAATGACTACTGAATGGAATTTACAATACTAGCTTATACGGTGAGGGTGTAAACATCAAACTTTGTGTCCTCTTCTTGTTTATCACAGGCAAACATTAAAACTACTATAAACTTTTGAACAGGCATTTTGAATGGTGTTGTATAAGAACGTAACAACATTCAAATAAAAAAAAAATTGATTCTAAGATGTCATAACATGTAACAACTGTGGAGGAATTTCAACTAATACTAATAAATCCATGCAAACTCCGGCCTATCTTACTGGCTAGCTGCTGTATCACTCGAGCCCAAGCTACAAAGTCTTGGGTATTTCTCCTGCTGTCTACTTTGCTCAGCAGATTGTATCCGTCTCTAATCAGTCATATCTTTCTCTCTGTCTATCTCTATGCAGCTTCGATGTGGACAATGGCACGTCGTCAGGAAGGAGCCCCCTGGACCCCATGACCAGCCCGGGCTCAGGCCTCATCCTCCAGGCCAACTTCGTCCACAGCCAGAGGAGGGAATCCTTCCTCTACCGCTCAGACAGCGACTATGACCTGTCGCCCAAGTCCATGTCCCGCAACTCCTCCATCGCCAGCGACATGTGAGTACTGCGCAGCAAAAGAGAGGCAAACTCCCTTTCCCACGAGCCCCTGCTGCAGACTCCTGTTAGCAGACCGTGTCTCCTAAAGGGAATGTTTATGTGCTCCCTCGTCTCATTCAGCATGACAACTAGGTATTTCCTTTATGCTTAAATGCTTCTTCCGGAGGACTAGTATGCATCCTTGTTTGTAGTTTGTAGCCTTTGCACCCATAAACCATTCATGCCTATTTCATAATCCATGTGCTGATAACATAATCACAGGTGCAGAAAAAAAGAAGTAGAAAAAGAAACTGGAATTAAGTGAAATCACAGTCCTTAAAAGTAGGTTTGGGATACTCTCTGCATTCAGTATATGTCTTTGTTTACCAAGATAAAGTTATTATGTATTTATTCATGTCTATAAGAAACCCAGGAACAGCTGGCAGGTTTACTAACAGGAACTCTAAATGATCCCAGTAGTTCATTTAAACCCCAAATAAGGCAAGCAAAAGCACTCAAAGATTAGTGTCTCTTTCTTGTATGTATTTAATGTAGGTTAGTATTTTGAGTGTGGAACTGTGCAAATATTAGGACTTATAAACTATTAGTCGATACTTAAAGATCATGTCTCGGAATTGAAAGGAAAAAAAATGCATGATGCATCCTTCTTTTACACGCTTGATCATTCACACAGATGAAACAACTTTATTTAGACAGAACGCAATATAAAGAAGAATGAAGAATGTTAATGAGATTCTTGAGTGTTTTTGGTTGGTTAGCTTAGAGGAAACTCTGGTTTGGAGATCTCAGGTTTGCATATGACAAGTGTGTGCATTTGGATTCGTGTCTCAGTATTGTTTCTGAGGTAAATGTAGGGGGTCAGGAGGCTGTTTTTTTATCGATTGGTAAGTCATAATACAGCTGAAATGAATATGGTAAAGTTTCATAATGCATTAAGAAACTAAATTATTCCTAATGATCAGTTATTACTGGTGTAAGAGGTGTCCCATGGCTGCTTTTGAGCACTCACGCTTAATAAGAACGGATTTCTTTTTAAGCTTTATAGCATCTTTTTTATTGCAAGTAAAGTCACCCTTGAGAAAAGTCTCATAAATGTTATCTGAGGCCATAACTTTAAAAATCCTACTTGTTTTAATGTTTCAAATAGTTTCCCACGAAAAAAAGGCATGACTTTTATTCTCGCCTCTGACCTTGCTCATCTGGCTTTTCGATTTGATTAAAGCAGTGGAAAAATAATCAACCAAATCCAACCCTGCTGATAACCCCAAAATAGCGATGGATTGAATTTACTTGATTCAGATGTGCACAGTTTTGTCTTCCAGTTTACTTACTTCTTGCAGCTGATGTTGAATATATCTTGTGACATACATTTAAACCATGTAAATTCAATGCATCACTGTTTGCGTGTAGTGGCTTGTAGTGCAGGGTAATTATAAGGTGGTAGAGAAATGAATGGGGCTTTATAGAGGCACACTGTAACTACAGCTCTGACATACAGCTATAGCTTAGAGCTGTTCCATTAGAATGATTCATGCCATTCTGCACTCTGCACATACTGTGTGTGTGTGTATGTGTGTGTGTCTGTGTGTTCTTCTGTAAGGACATGAGTAAGATGGTGTCTGCCCCCTAGCCCAAAGAGCCATACATGAACTGTCACATGACTCTCTCCGTGTTTACGTCCTTCTGTGTTGCGTTCACAAACACACCCGCACTCACACACACACGCATTCGATGACACACACGAGAAGGTGGGCCTTTCACTCCTTTTTTCTGTTTCACAGCCTTAGGGGCTTTTCAGAGACGTCAGAGACAAATGACCCGCTGTCCTCTCTACTACTGGAGGATTCTTAAGGACAACGACTTCATTGACACGTTTTTATTTTTCTTAAAAAACATAGTGATGAGGCATATTAACCCTTGATGCACATTCACATTGGCAGATAACAAGTCACTAATGGCGCCTCACGTTTGTCTCTTGCGGAAGTGTTCAAGGCTGCTCTTGTTACATGTAGTGGCGTATATCCTGTCCAGCTTCTGACAAGAAACTTTAAAGAATATGTCCAATATATAAGCTCGTCTGGACAAAAAACTAGTCACCCTGCGTGTTTAAGGTGGTAGTTACTTCAGGTTCCTGCAGATGGCGCTGCACGAGGATGATGGGACTATAAATACCTGCGGGGTGTGAGTGACAGGATTCATAGATTGAGAAGAGGTGGTACAGTGCAGTGAATGTCTCATTCCCAACTGTTATTGGTTCGCATGGAAGTATTATACTCTATTAGGTACATTTTAGTCACAGCTGACATTTTCTTGTCTGGTGAGCTTATGTGCCCATTTTGTTTAAAATATGAACCGTAGTTTTATGTTTTCAAGTTTAGATGTTTCTCTTCAGTGTTTTGCATTATACAATTGGAAAATGAGTGTTTTTCTCACATGACAAATGACATCACAAATACTGGGAACCGAGTTTTAAAAGCTTTATGGTTTCTCTGATATTTAAAATGATGTCTGCTTGAATAATTAAAAATAAACCTCAACAGGAACTGGAAGGAACTACCGTAAATCATGACTACAAATCCCCTGCACTTATAAGAAGATTGCTGTGCCTGTCACCTGCTAATGTGAATGTATGGCCAAAAGTCATGAGTCTAGAGCTATCGCTTTCATTATGTTCTTCCTATAAAGCTTATATATTAGTGTCATAGTAGTTACTAAATAAGAATACAAGTATAAATATAGTTTTAGGTTTTCACCTTTGCAGCAGAAGCACTGTGACTCCTCAGTTTTGAACTTTTGAGTTTTCGATATACACACCAGTTTTTAAATAGAAATCTCAGTTTTTGCTACTATCACAGGTACACACAATTCCAAAACTTCACAATAAGGAGACGTATGTGTAAGAGTCACCCCATATTATTCATCTTTAGCTCCTTAGATCGGTGTGCCCCTTAGATCACAACTCTTGTCCCAGAGGGCTGGTGTCCAGCACAGTTTGGTAGTTTACCTGCTCTAGCAAACCTGATTCAACTCATTTGTTAATTGCCAGCTTCAGTGAGGGTGTTTGAGCAGAGAAACTGCCAAACTGTGCTAAACACCCAGTAGGACCCCTGCCTTAGATAATATAAAAAAACTATTCAAGCAAGATTGCTTGTACAGGGAGAGGCGGTGTAGTGCCAGTGCAAGGGATAAGAAATCTCGGCATGAATTAGAGAGATGGGGCTCCTTTTACAAGTTCCATATGCAGTACGTTCAGCTGCAGAAAACATGTCCAAATGTTTGACTTAATGGCAATTTTGTGTACCTTAACTGTGGTTAGTTAAATCAACATGTCAAGATTATTGTCATTAGTTTAGGAATTTACAGCCCACAGTCATCTTATATCCTCTCATTTTACAAGCTTCAGTGCTGTTCACTTGAGGTAGGTCATTAATATCAGTGGCTTGATTTGAGCCACAGAGAATGCCAGTAAATGCTTCTTTTAGTGCCACAAAAAATCATATTTCACAGAGTATGATGGAGTTTACTGACATGGGAGTTTGGATTCAGGACTAAAATAAAAGAGCAATGCTGGTAATTATATTACTCCAGCTCCTCTTGTATAGCTGTCCAAATAGTTCTCATACAGATTTCCAAGCCATGTCTATAAAATAACGATGTTATAATTGTTAGCATATTCTAACCTTTCTGTATTCAGCATATTCGCCAGTGTTCTTACCCTCCTCCACTGAAGTGGAATGCATCTTTCTCAAGTTACCAAGTGAAATAAAGATATTTTAAGCTGATGTGTGCTATTTTGAATGAAATTTTATACAGCTTGTATACGGTAAGCATGTTCGGCCTATATGTTAACAGAAAGGTTTTTTTTTTATTATTTCTTTCCCACATCAAGGTCGGCCCTTCTCGTGTTTGCTCGTCGATTCAATTTGCCAGTCCAGCTATGCCTCTCCTATGCTGACAGTAAGCCAATGAATCTGTAGTGGTTTGTTGACCTCGTCTTTAAAGAGTGAAAAGCAAAAGAGACAATGCTGAAGCAAACGGATCCAAAAAGTGTGTACAAGCTATACAAAGTGTCTGTCACCTATGTGTGTGTGTGTGTGTGTATGTGTATGTGTGTGTGTCTGACCGAACTGTGTCCTTATCGATAGGAATAACCACCTGCAGAGGCCGGGCCTGGTCTCTCGGCGCTCTGAGCCTGTTATTAGTGGAAAGTAAGTCGCTGGCGCTGGCTCGCTCTCCCAGCAGCAAAGGAATGCTCTGCTTGATCTGCATCGGCTTGCTTCACTTCTTAGACATCGAGCATCATGGTCTCTCACATGCATCGAGAACCCCCTTCCTCCCCCCTCACCTTTTTTTAATGCACAGAACGGCTACCGAATCAGCCAGGCCCATTCAAGCTAGCCTGAAACTCTCTCAAACTGTTCCTGCCATTGCGGAGTGCGGTAACGCTCAAAGCTTCTGGGCATTAAAACCTTTGTGTGTTGGACTGGAATGGGGCAGGTCGTGAGGGAACTGGCATGGAGGAGACGGTTTGTGTGAGCGTGCGATCAAGCCTGGAATTCTCGCTCATGGCATGAAAGTTTGTGCGTTTTTCGATGTGCGTCTGTCCACGTGTGTGCGTGTATGCGTCACTATCCATCTTTGCATTGACCTTGCATTGCATGTGACACCCCCCGGCTGTAGTGGTAGAGAATTCCACAAATCCCCCATAAACTCCCCCCAATCCACCATGACTGATTGGTTAGCATTGGAAACTAGGGATGTGCATGGGTAGTCGAATGCTCAGCTTAACTGTTCAAGACATCAGTATCCATGCTGAAATCACTGTTCGGGTATTCGTTTTATCATGGAAAGATGGAGAAAATATACCGACCAACAACAGGCCCTTTTCACACCATTCACAACCATGTTTTATGTGCTGGAAGTACTCGTTGCCATATGATTCTGCTATAGACACAAACAGCAATGGAAGAGTAGAAGTGTACCCAAGTGTTTGAGCTAGAGGTAAAATCAACCTTACCTTAGTTTACATGGCTACTTAGCTGATAACAAGCGAAGGAAAATTATGGGTTTGTGCAACTAGGAGGGATGAAGGAATAAACTTCAACTGTATTTGTGTTACCGACAGTTATGTTACACTGAAGGCAGTCCTCGTTGGTGATGCATCCCCTTTCAGTTTCCACGTTCCGCTCAAAAGTTGTCAGCATTTAAGAGAGAAAGTGCTCGGCGGTGAGCAGATGTTCATTAACTAGAGCCAGTGGTTGTGGAAGGTGTCTACAGTAGAGCCACTGATCATGACTACGAGACACAACACACAGTATGTGTGCTCATTTAATTGTCAGATAGTTTCTTGTTACCACTCTGTTTCAACATCTCCAGGTAACATGGCCAATCTAGCTTTTTGGTTATACACTCATCATCAAAAGAGTAGTTGCACCTAGAAGGAAGTGTTGGATTGCAATGCTATTGAGACGGAAGATAAAGGTTACCAGGAACAATAAATGATGATAAATTTTGACTGATATGAGCAATATTTATTGAGCTACATGTACAGAAATAGTGTCATTCAGTATGGCGTTGGCCTGCCATGTTTGCTAATGCAACATGCCAGACTTTTCGTTGTAGAGGTTCCTACTTGTGTCCTGTGATAATCCATCCCACACATCTTGAATAATCTCACCCAGTTCCTGCAAATTTTGCGGTAGGGGTGAAGGTGGAGTGATGCCAGGCCTCCTGGACATGTGACGCGTGACAACAAACTGTTCATCTTGGCGACCACAGTGTCTCCACACACGGATTCGTTGGTCATCTCCACCAAGACAAAAGCAGGACTCGTCACTGAAGATGACCCGCTGCTATTCTGAGTCCCTCCATGACAGTCTGGCACGACACCATTGCAGTCGTTGGCAAATCTTTGGAGTCAACTTGGTTTTAAGGGCAGTCGTGGTAACAATCTGTGTGCATGTAGTACTGAATTGTGCAGCCGTCTGCAAATGGTGCTGGCACTACCAGGATGACTCATGGAGGGCATCACTGCTGAATGTCTGCAGTCATGGTTGTTGGGTCAGTCAGGTACAGCAATAAGGCCCGTCCTTACTTATGTCACATGCGTGGCAGAGTGTAAAACTTGAATCATATTCATGTCTCACAATGTCAAACCTACACACCAATTTTCATTCCTGCCAGTTGATTCTTTCTGGGTGCAGCTATTTTTCTGATGATGTGTGTAGTTATATCCCTGCAGACTGACTACTACTAGGGCAAACTGGGGAGCTTGGGATCTGATCACAAAGTATCATTATAGTTACATAAACAAGAACATGTTAAACTGTCTACACCTTTAGCATAGGCCTGGACACACTAGATTTTGTTATACAAAATACAAAGAAGTATAGGTAACTCTACCTTCAGTGGTACAATATACACTGACCAGCCACTTCATTAAGTACACCTATTTGTTTCTACAATCATTGTCCATTTTAGCAGCTCCAATTACCATATAGGAGCACCTTGTAGTTCTACAATTACAAACTGTAGTCTATCTGAGTTGCTGCATACGTGATTAGCCCCTTTTCAGCCTGTTCATCAATGGGTGATCAATAGTCAGGAGAACCACACGACCACCATAGCACTGCTGCGTCTGATCCACTTGTACCAATGCAACATTCAATAACACTCCACCAGTGTCCAGTCAGTGTCACTGCAGTGCTGAGAATGATCTACCACCCAAGTAATACCTGCTCTGTGGTGGTCCTGTGGGGGTCCCAACCATTGAAAAACATGGTAAAAGGAGCTAACAAAGTATACAGGGAAACAGATGACAGTCTGTAACTGTAGAACCACAAAGTGCACCTATATACTAAGCAGAGCTGATAAAATGGACAATGGTAGTACATACAAGGAGGTGATAAATAATCTCACCAAATAATAATCACCAAAATGGTACCTTTTCAGGAGAAGGAAAAACATTGGTGTGGGTCATCTGGTGTTTACAATAATAAAAAAAATATGCACATAAAAAATGGAGAAGCACGATTTTGTTGCAAGAAGTTCTTCATTTTTTATGTCTTATTTGTATCTCTTGTGAGATTTCCAGATTACTCTTGGATGCCCCCCAACCGTTGCAAATGAAGTAATTAACCAAAACCGCTATTGCATGATATCTACAAATATTGATGTTTAGAAATAGAAATAATAGAAATAGAAATAGAAATAAACACACTGACATACATAAAATCACTACTTATTGCGCTGGTCATTTGTATTTATTCTAATATTAGTGATATAAATAAATAAACACTTTCTGACCATATACATAGCTTTTTATATGTCCATTTTTGAACAGCACTGCATATCATCGCTGTACAATTAAAAACATGTATCTCTATTTTTGTCTATTTTTACTTCTATATATCATTTAAGCACATCAGCGTCCATTTACATTTTGTAACAAAATTCATGATCAATGGACCAACAGAAATGGCCCAAAATTGCTTGGTAAAAAGTCAATTGAAAAAATGTGTTAAAATTAAAGTAGGTTTTTGCCCTCTCATGTAAAGTTGCAATTTTTGAGATACTTGTTTTTCTTTGGACAGCGATGATATATATTATTTAGGATGAGTTCACTTCAGTGTTGAGAAGCGTGACAACTAAGAACCGACAGTTAGTAAAATCAGTAGCTTATGGCCCACTAACTTTATCAGTTGGACCCCAAACCGTAATATACTGCCATTAATGTCTGTTTAATGTAACCTAGCATAGCTTGAAGCAAGTGGATGATGATTTAGACATGCAATCTTCAAAATGACTGAATCATCACACTAGTGTACATAATCTTACTCATTACTTGTTATCTACATCAGCCTTGCAGCTCCAAGATGCAACTTCAAACATAAAACACGACCTTGTGATTGAGTACATTTGGAATAAGAGAACATCTGTGTAGAACAGTAATGACTTTAAGCATCCCCAGTACTCCTCTGGACAGCAGGTGTGACTAACATTACAAGAGTGGAAGTGTAGTGACGCTTCTCCAACAGTAGATGGGGCCATATAACATCTTTAAGCACACTATGATTGCAGAAGTCTTCAGTCACTACTATAGGGGCCTGCAAGTTATGAATTAACCGCAGAACGATGAGTGCATTTAACTAAGCCTTAAGCTGCGTAAGCCCCGATGAGATGTATTGCTGACGTGTGCAGATGGATGAGGTTGCAGTCAAGTGTGAGCTTCCTTCCCTTCTCTTTAGCCTGCCTCTGCAGGTTCAGTGTCGCTCTGGCCGTAACTCTGCACCGGGGTATGCATAATGCATCTCCCCCGCGGGACAGCAGACGCACGCTTTTCATTTAATCCCATCAGATAGACTGCTCCTCCTCACGAACAGCAGGAAATATCACTTTCCCAATAACTGCCGGGACTGCTTTTCCAATTCTAGGTCTGAAATCTAGCCTTTCTTAGCACCTTTATGTTAAAGATATTTGACGAAAAATTGTATGTACAGTTTCCCCCAGCCCAAAGTTGCAAGCTACAAGCCTATCATAGTTAACAGGTAATGGATGTGTATAGCCATCAGTTAGCATTATGTTCCAGCACGTTCCACATCATTTCACACTTGTTTTAAACTGCATTAAGCTGTTAAGATTTGCGTATGTGATCTTTGACACTGTTAAGATATAAGGGCTGCAACTACTGAATATATTCATTTTTATTTCTGAATGTAGTCAAGTTCTGTGAAATGTTATCTGGAACACCCAATTACATGAAGATACAAATACTCTTGACGCATTTCACCAAACTTTTCTGTTTTTCTTTTTTGAATTTATGCTTTTATATTTTGTGCATTTTTGTGCATTCAGTGCTAAAAGTGGCATTCACTTAAATGACTCTACAGTTTAAGAACATTTTAATTAATACATTTGTTCAGTTTTATAGAATATTTCTTGCAGCACCATATGAAACCTTGTCATGCAGTAGTGAAGTGTGTTTGGGCCATAAATGTCAAAACTTGAGGACCCAATGGAATTCTAATAGCACTAAATGCTAAAAACAAACATGTGAAACTTGTAAAAAAGTTATTCCATGTTTTATTTGAAGCTTGTAACACACATATTAATATATTTTACCCTATACATACCAGTCATACCTCAGTAAAGAGTCCGGAGGTCTAGAATAACCTTTTTTTCCTCACGAAATTGGTTGTAAATCAAAACGTGACTGGTTGATTCCACTGTCAGTTTTTAATCATAGGCCTAACCAAGGAGAGATCTGTATCTACCTAGATAAAATTCCGAAATGTATCATTTTCCATTATTTAAAGAATTGAAATCAAAACTTATAACAAATAAGACTATTACTATTAGCCTTGAATCTCTGTACTTTGGACTGTTAGTAATGAAATCAAGGTAAATAATGAACTAAATCAAGATGTTAAAACAAATAACCCACAAGCTGGTGGACAGCATCTGAGCATTTCTGAAAGCTCTGGCAGTCTCTGCCACTGCACAAAGTGCTGATAAATGGCCTACTTGCAGTACTAAGCCTAGCTCGCTGCTCTCTGGAAGATAGTCAGCAGCAGCCCCCAGGCCGTGAGCACAAACACGGCACGTCAGCTAGGTAAAGTTCACACAGAGTTCACCCCCGACAGGATGCTCCGATCTGCCCTCCTTTGGAGCACCTCTGTTAAAGAATATTCTGAATGTAGTCGATTTGAATTGTTATTTATTCATTCCTGGCCCACATGTGCAGATATGACGCAGTGATTCAAGATGGCACGGCTACAAACCCCTAGCACTGCCTGTCAAACATGTTCTTTCTTTTTAAAAATGATGTTTTGTACCTTTTTATTAGTTAAAAAAGAAAACATAAGTTTGTAAACAACTTTCTGCTAATACTGTATACTGCATATATTGTGTTTAATGTGTTACTTGTTGTGTTACTGCAGTATTCTGTAGCCCTTCTTGGGTTTAGTAAACGATTTTATATAATTTTCATGTTTTCACTCTTCAGTGTTCATTCACTACAACACCCAGCACACATACAAATAAGCTCACCTGACAAATAAGTCACTTTGCGTGTTTAATGTGGTAGTAACTTTAGGCTCCTGCAGATGGCACTGCGCGAGGATGGGGCTATAAATACCTGCGTGGTGTGAGTGACGGGATTCATAGATTGAGAAGAGGTGCTACAGTGCAGCAAACGTCTCATTCGTTGCAGGTGTATGGAAGCGTACAGTCATGTGGGTCAACCAGCAGTGGCAAAAATCCCAGTCTACAGGAAGTTCCCCTCACAAGTGTGCCAGGGAGGGCATCCACCAAATCTGGCCCAACTGGGCAATTCATTGATGCAAGACATCGATGTGGCCTACATCCAGAAACTTGTCCAGTTCATGCCAAATCCAGTCGCAGCTGTTATTCTTGCTCATGGAGGTATTACACGCTATTAGACATGTCTAGTCACATGTGACTTTTTTGTCTGGTGAGGTTATAACATACATCCATGTTGCATCATCCAATCTTGACTGCTGCCTTAGCCACTGATCTACAGACTAATAATACCAGGTAGCATTAGCATTTCAAACAGCCCAGCCTCAAAAACAGCCTTCTAAAAATCCACCCCTAGAAGTTTCGATCTACCTTCAAGATATGTCATCAGACGGGAGTTTATTTCTGTTGCTGAATAAAAGTAGTCCCAACAACCGGGATGTTCTTTTTTCATCATACCTTCACCAGACACTCATGGACCAGCCGGTGGGGTGAATAATATTACTCAGTAATATTGTGTTTTACGCTCAGCAATTGGAGATTCCAGACAAAGTGTTTCACTGAGAAATAAGTCATGAAACATTATGATTTCTGATTCACGTTGTGGCTAATATGTTAATGCACACAGAAAAAAAACACAGATCTAAAACCAACTGAAAAGCACTTGTCCCAAACTTTTGCCGTGCAGTTAATTACTCAGCAGAAGTAGCGTTTTTTTTTTTTTTTGCTGTGATTGTTTGTTGTTAGCCAGCGTTGGATTGTTCATACGCGATTAAGCAGTGGCCTTGAGCTATGTTTAGAGTAGTTTATTTGCGACACATTCCATAGCCACGGAGCATGGTAGGAGCGCGTGATACGCTGCACGCTTCTTCTGACGACCTTTTGCCTCTGCGGCACGCAAAGACATGGTGCTGAGTGAACCAGTCTCACACACACGCGTAAAGAGACAGACACACTTGGCCAGGTCAAACCGCACGACTCATAGCGAGCTCTGCCCCGTCTACGCCGCAGACTGACAGCAGACGTTGACCATGCGCATCGTAAGCCGTTTCTTCAGCGAGCCCAATGACCTACGGAGAGGGTAGGCTATGACCAGTTGGCTTTAGGGCTGTCCAGAGACCTGCTGCTTCATGCTAATTCCAGCTGAATGCCCCCCCCCCCCCCACCCACCCCGCCCCTGCACCCCGTCCTCTGCTCCTTTCACTAACAGCTGCTGACCGGCTGCTCCCCACCTCTAAAGCCGTGCTGATGACCGGCTCGGCTCATGGCACGACTTGCCTCCAGTGCATGCTTTCTGACTCGAGTCCCAAACATGTGTCGGGCTTTGTAAAGCCATGGATCCTTGTTTTACTGGGAGAACCCTGCTGGAGAATGCAGATGTTTTTATTGAACATGAGAGTGAGGAATTTGTTTGAAACATTAATAACATCGTTCAACGTTCAGCCTAATGTTTGCCTTCACAATGCAGACAACATTGAACCCTGCAGTATGCAAATGAGACCACTAGCTGATCACATTGCTTTACTGTGTTCTGTGGGCATCTTGACCTGTGATGCACCAATAAGGGAATCATAGGCTGAAAGCCAATATCCAATATTTATTATGTACTTTTCTGTTGATTCTGTACAAATTAGATCCTTATTTATTTCTATTTGGTAATGTAATAACCCATGTCTACTGGGTTACCAGTTTTGGCTAATTACAGTAAAATAACTAACATCATTAAATATCATCATTTTTAATTTGAACATCTGTCTGACGCTATTACTAATATGATCCAGTATCATTGTGCATTCCTAATCTTGACCAATCGCGGGTACAGATCAGTGTTTTTGTGTGAAGTAAGGGTTCCACATAACTTACCTTGCATGCCAGTCATTTTCTCATGTGACATTATTCATTCACTAGGTATTAAAATGACAATATGTATCAGTGTACTTGCAGTACTAGTATTTTGTCCTTATCGTGAAGCCCTAACAGCGACTTGAAGTGGTTCTATTTGTGGACTGCTGAAACATGTGCGGCAGACTTTCATTTGGAAACCTTAACATATCTTTGTCTGCTACCGTTTGACAAAGCATATTTCACATTTTGTGTAAAAGACTAAACTGAATGTAGATTTTGACACATGGAAGCATTTCTGTGCAGATGTAGCATTTGAAATGCATTTAGTCACTGCTTAGTATATGTTTAGTCTGTGTTACGTACTTACAAACTAGAAATAAATCCAGATCAAACGGCAGGCGAGGTGAGAAGGACATGGTGAAGAAAGAGAAGGAGATGACGTGGTAGAAGAATGAAGGGCCAGAAGGCGGCAGGGAATACGTTGTTCTTTGTGGACTTGTTAGCAGATGGATTTAGCCCTGACCTTTGCGTGTGTAAACCTGTCCGGCATGGGTCCGTGTTAGGAACGCTCTGAGCTGTGCCAGGATGGAGGGCCACTGAAGCAACACGTTCGGAGTAACCCCTTTAAAGTACACGGTGCTCCCTGTGATCAACATAGCCTTCATTTACAGACTGTCTGCAAGCAATAGATACTGTAGTTGTAGGGGTGTAAAAATGCATTGATCTGAATGTGGTGATTCGAATGCATTGATCTGGGAATGTTAGAAGTGATGGTAATTGATTAAAATAATATTCAGGTATTTGCTCATTGGTCTATAGGAACTATTTTCAGTGTATTTTAATACATTCTTTAGTGTATTGTTTTTATTGTCTTTATTTATTTATCTTGTGTGTATACAGTACTGTGCAGGTCAGAGACCACATTCCAGTTATTTAATTTCCAGTCAAAATGACCATTAAGAACAAGTTACTTGATTTCAGAGATACATCCGGGGATATTGGATATAAGGAAGAGAAAAGCCAAAGTTTCTGAAACTGGAGAGATAATGATCAAGCAATACAGAGATAATCAGCATCCTAACAATCATGCAAGGTAGTTCTGGTAGGCCATCATAACTGTCACCATCAGATAAACATTACCCTATAAACATTAAGACCCATCGCCCCCCATATGGTGTACGTGTCCAGTACCATTCATATTTGATGTATAAACAAAATGTATAGACAAAATCCATTTAATAGTAGGCAGCCATCTTTGTTGCCACATCAAATGGTTGCTCTCTCTCTCTCTTTTGTCCACTGTGCCAGGAACAGCGAGCTAAACATCTCATTCAAGTCTAATATATCATTCAGCCATTCATCTATCTTTAGCTAGAGTGGCATTTTCTGTAGAAATGAGTCCTGTGCAACCATGACATCATCATCACAGTGTGGTCTACATAATTTTGCCTGTTTGTCATGTTGTTTATCATAAACAAAACATTCCCATTTGGTTTATATGTCATATTTTAATAGCACTGGACATGTACACAATCAGGGTTCCCTTTATGAGAGAAAAGAAATTCAAACTTCAGTCTTGCCTCAGATCTGGAAGCATCCACAGGTGTTCTTGTACATCCTTCCACTGTGAGAAGACAACTTGACGGCATGAGTCTAAAAGGATGTGTAGCTGTCAAGACACCTTAACTGAGAAATGGAAATTTGCATCAATCAAAGTATCAATCAAAGAAGCTATCTGTGTTCTCAGAACAGAGTCAAGACCTCTACATCTCTGAATGCGTTTGGGATCATTTGGATTGTGGGAAGCAGATAATGCAACCAATGTCTAAGACTGTCTAAGAAGTCTACAACCTTCTCGTTTGTTCTGTTAAGTGCGTTTTCTGCTTTTTTTCCTGAAGGCGAAAACTACGTAACTTGTACTGTATGGCCGTTTTGACTGGGAACTGTAGTTCCTCTAGTCACATGTGTGCATTCAACGTGTTTCCAAAATTGTGATTTCCTAGAGATCTGTAATGTAATTAAACCCCTGTCATACCCTTATCTCTTACTGCCATGATGTGTTAAATGACAGTATTGGCAGTACTGATGATGAGAGTATTGATGCCTATCACCAAAACAGCTTCAGCCTAAGTGCAAGTGAATGCCTTTGTCCATTCATGCAGTGATGGACCTGCCTTCACATCCTACTAGTTGACATTCACCAGCATTCAAAGCATTAACGTTCTGAAATGCCTGACCAGCGTGCCATGCCCCTGCCACCTTTGCTGACCCTTGTCACACAGACAAACCATATCACAACCCCCTGAAGTAAAAACATATTTCACGTTTCTTCTCCCTTTTGTGTGCTCTGATTTCTTATCCACATGGTGGACAATCTCCTCTTTCCCCTTCAACGATATGGTTCTTTTGTGGAGACAAAAATGCATGCCACATTTCAAACGTGTAGCTATATTGCACATGTGAGGAACATCATACTCTCCTCACAGCGTAACAGAGCTGAAACTGTGCCTGTCAGCCCCAATTGCTGATTCATTGCATGTGTCCACTCTCTTCCAGTCATGGGGACGACCTGATTGTCACGCCGTTTGCCCAGGTTAGTGCCCATAGCTGCTTCAGATCTATTTTCAGCAGTGCATCAGCAGTAATAAAACAGATGATGTAATGTGTGTAGCTTCACATAGCTGTAGCTGACTTTCGGTATTTTAATTATTATTACGAATTTGCTACTAATAATCTTGGAATACTAGGAATTTTGAGAAACTAGTGGCTTGTTTATTGAAACTTTTTTGGAACTGCTGCTTTTATTCTATGTCCACAGCCTGCATTGGACAATAAAAAGATTATTATGAGAGCAAGGAATAAATAAGTGATGTGATTGTGGACCAACTTAGTAAAAACAGTTTCATTGACATTGTTGTTACATGTTTACATCCTGCTCCTGGTTTATGGCTATCTCTTTGTTTTCTAGGTACTGGCCAGTTTGAGAACAGTAAGGAACAACTTTGCTGCATTAACCAACTTGCAGCAAGACAGAACCTCAAATAAGTGAGTGCAGTTACTACACTGTGCTGAAATACACTGTATCATCATAGTACCCATCTACCCATCTAAAACTAAGAGCAGACTAGAGGACTGAACTTGGACTAGCATGCTATTGTGCACTAGTTTGTAGTTCCGATATCATTTGTTTTTCTTATATTTGGTATCAAAAATTGAGTTATGTAATGTGTATTAAACCCCTTGTGGTCATTTTGCAGGCGGTCCCCAATGTGTAACCAACCACCTCTCACAAAAGCCTCCTTCACAGGTGAGACCTGTTCTGCGTTTGTGATGATCATTGTGTGAATATGGCTCGACCATTTGTAGAAAGTATGTTTGTTTCAAGTGAATATCTCCTGCCAACAAACAGTTTCATACTCTGCAAGTGGAAATGGCAAAAGGATCAGAGCAGGGAACGATCAGAACCTTCTACTGACTAATTGTCAGTTTTCTGAGCCATATCTAGAACCTTTTTGTGGTCACTATCTCTGTTCTCTGAGGCACCTTGTCATTCCAACTTCGCACCCCTAGAGAGAGACAGACTGCCTGTCAAATGACATGCTTTGTTGATTTTCTAAGTGAAAATAAGTTACCATGTCCTTTACAATATGACATTTTTGTGCATAATTTCTGTTTATTTGATGAACTGAACATATTAGAAAAATGAGGCATACAGTAGACAGTAGTTTTTATTTCTTATTTGTTCCAGTTTATTAAATTCAGCAGTAGTTGTGCACTTCAATGTGCAGATGTATGTTCTCTGTAGAGAATGTGTACTTATTTTCATATCAGGCAACGTTGGGAAACCTATGCTTCTTATAGGTGTGATACAGCTGACTGGTCTCTAATAAGACACAAAAATCATAGATATATGTTAGAGCTGTATGGTAAAAATATTTGCTTGTTAATCGTTAGTACATTACTGGCCATAGTCTTGCGGGGTCAGACGAGGTCTTGAAACGAGTATACACATCTGGGGACAACTTGTTGGACTGTGGGGAAATCTACCACTAACAAGGGTACAGCTGCCATAAAATGCTTTCCCGAATTGTTCTGTCTTGGTGGTGGGAAACTCCTGGTGGGCTGGATTCCTGCACAGTTTGGTGAATCTCCTGCTTAAGTACACAGCTAATTACCACATTTAGTTGGTGTGCTAGAGCAGAGAAATCATCCAACAGTGCATCCCAGACATTCTCATCATGAGATTGGCTAACATTTTACGTCACCTGCTACATAACATGGACATAATCATGCCATAAGCATGACATTGCAGTTATCATATGCTGTCCGGTGTTGTCAACTTTTGTTCAGTAGTATAATATAATGGTGTACCAGAAACTGTCATGAAAGATCTGTAACATTTGACGGTATGACACTTCACATCACATGGTAATGATGGCTAATTATACTGTAGTTAGCAGTCATGACATCAGCCATTATTACAGCTTATGACAGCATACCATGACATGTTTATGATGTGACATGTCAATGTTTTGTAGCAGTTTCCTGTCTGGCTGTTATATTGTGATTCTGGTAGCAGAAAAGTCTTCAGTATGCCAAAGAGCCTATTAACAAATCTCCCTGAACAGCCTTCCAAAGGAGAATCTGTGGGTGCTTTTATAAATCAAGGTAAATATTGTTTTACAGTAGTATATCATTTCAGTCCCAACTACTACAAGCTGATCATATCGCACTCAAAATATGTAGCAATATGTTCGCAATATGGTGTTTTGTCCATATCATGCAACTCTAATGTACACAGTGATGCTATCTCACTTTCCTGCTCAGCCAGAGTCAGGTTATCAGCACACTAAAGCGCATGTCAGCACCTTGCCACGACTCACGAGACGAGTCTGTCAGTCAAAGACGCTCTCTGCTTCCCTCTCAAACGGCCAGTGTCTGAAAAGATAACACAACCTGTCCACATGTGCCATTTCAGTCCTGTTGCTGAGCTAAGTGTTCTTGAAAATTCATGCAAACTACAAAAGCCTGCCTCGATAAGGACCTCTGCTGCTCAGCGGCAGGTCGCCCTTGTGCCGGATTCCACATTTAGCAAATTTAACGGCAGACGTCTGAAAAATGGTGCCATTCACACCCGCCTCCCCCCATCGCTCAATTGCTGCTCAGCATTTCTCACTGGCACCTGCCAATACTCATTGATTGGTTTTATTATAGTCCCTGCCATAAATAGCACCTGCTAAAAATAGAGACGTTTTCTGCCCCCTCGCTTTCTAACCGGACCTGGTTGCCAGGCAACCCAACGTTGGGAATGGCGGCCGGAATAAGCATTTGGTGAGATGTGGGAATGGCAGGGAGAGGGAGAGGAGAGGGGAAGGGCGAGAGATTAGACTCGGGAGGATGACGTCATCAGCGTCCTCCAGGGACGTGGAGAAGCCGGTTTCAGACATGGCGCTTTAGGCTTTAGGTGTGAGCTCTGTTCTCATTGGTCTTTATGTGGTACGTGTGCCACCCATTGTGTTGGCTTATTGTGGGAGGATATGAGGACATGCCATCTACCCAGTGGTCTGGGTACCAACCCTGTGATGATGCTCTGACGTTTCAGTGCTCTCTCTTCCCAGTTTGACTAAATGAACTGTTGGCAGTGTCTGAGGTTTACTTCTTTAGCTTTGCACTGGAGTTATAAGGCTAATGTAGCTAACAAGTGTGATTGGCTGTTCATATTTTTTGACTGTCCAGTCTGTGACGTGGTATCTAGGCAGATAAAACTAAGCAGGCTCTCCAGTTCATTAGGCTTTCAGCAGCTGAGCTGAAGCCCTCGTGTTTTGGTTTACAAAGGGTGGGTCAAATTTAGTGAGAAAAAAAGTTAGTCTTGTTACTCTGGTAGTTCTAGATACATCGCTGACTGTAATACGAGCCATATTCTAAACCTTCTAAAGCTTCCAGTTGTTAGAAATGGCAAACAGTGGCAGCTCTTACTGAGGCAGGGATCATACTGAGGCAATGTAAAACTACTATATTTAAGGTCAAATATACTGAATTATCTTAATGTGCATGGATTAATATGTTTGGACTTTTACAAGCTTCACATGCTCATGTTTAATCTAGAACAGATAAAAAATATGAATTGCTGTTTAGTCCTAGTCCTAAAATACTAACAGAACCCTATGGAGGCGCTAGCAGAAATTTTTACAGGGGTGTTTCGTCATTTATAGCCTGAAATTAAGGCTCAGTACTAACAGCCTAGGCACACCACTGCGTATTGACGCTATATGGAGGGCTGGAAAAAGTACAAACTGTGAAGCAAAGTGGAAGTTTAGATACATCGGAAAAAACTCTATATTCCCCAAACTAGCAAGTCTACCTTAGCTACACATACAACTTTTTTCTAAATTCTTAAATACATTTAAACACAAAGTTAACCATGGCAAGCATACATAGCATCAGCCACACACCGGACCACCGCATTTAACCCTGAAATGGATTGAACTTTAAAAATACTGGCCAAAGGAAAAATAGAAAAAGGAAATAAGCACCCTAAAATCAGTAATCTTCATATATTCCTATACATCAGATATAACGACTTACTTTTGCCTCATTTATTAATTAACTTTTATAAATGATTTTAAAGGTTTTAAAGACATAACTAAGAACCATAAATTAACTTATTTTAAAGCGTTCATGAACTCTATGGGTATCTGGGGGCAGCCTTATTCTAAATTGGTACCAAATTATTGAATTCCATAATACTTGAGTAAAGCATAAACATAGCACTAGATATACAAAATGGACAAAAATAGACCACATAGCTAAAACCCAGATAAACTTCAATCAAAGAATTTGACTGAAATTTGCTTATTATCCACTTGTGTAGATCATTTCTATTGATAATATTAGGTCTTACCATGTCAGAAACCACAAGAGCATCAACTTGATACAGGTGGGATGACTGCAGGCATGCAGTTTGGTGTACATATGCTTCCAGTACTTAGCTACATTAGCATCATAGCTCCAATGCAGAAATAAAGAAGCAAGTGTTTGGACGCCAAACATGTCTTGACTGGTTGTCAACATTTAGGGTAAGAGGAAATACTGGGATTTTTGGCTCCTAAAAGCAGCTGTGTATGTGGACAATGGGGCTCCAGTTCCGGGTGATGTTCACTCTCTCTGGTAGTACAGTCCAGAGTTTAGGTGCAGCCTGGCCCTGCGCTCAGCCGGAGCAGCCTCAGAGGGGCTGGCCTCTGGTGTCGCACTAAACACGAGAAGAATGCCATTGACGTCAGAGGAGATGTTGTCAGCAAGGACAGCGGACCCCTGCTCTTGAAATCTCCCCTGAGCAACTGCACAGCCTTTTGAAAGGGGGGGTAAAAGAGGCAGAGAAGGGTACAGAAAGTGACACATAATGTGTCTTTGTCTCTTTTGTACATTTCTCTCTCTTATTCCTGGTAAAGCAATCCCTCCACACATACGCATGTCCAAATTCACAGTGTGTCAAAGGGCTGCTGCGAAACAATAGCTCCCGCTCCCATAGCAGTCACGCATGTACGCACGCTCAACCTGTTGAATGATTTACTCTTGTATTTTAACACAATGCCATTTGACTCATGTGTCAAAGCGAGCGCTGAAAGAAGCTACTTTTACAAACATTTGCTTTATTTACAATGCAGGTGTCAGCCACACAGTGCATACTGTACATCTGCACAGCAGACCGGTACAACGTCCTGAGCGTCTGCAGCACCGCCTGTCATACTCCAGGATTGCTACAAAAACAAGAAATTAAAGAAAACAATAACGCACAAGGCCCAAATGGGTCGACCACTGCATCATTTCCTAACGATGATTTCTCTAATCCGAACGGATTCGCTAGTTTATAATCTGCAGGCACATCTCCGGGAACAAATAATTCAGTGATTCTGATTCCCGGGCTCTGTGGAGCAGCCTGAAGTAAACATCCTCAGCCCCTTCCACTCTGTCCTGCTGGGACATGAAGGAGCAAAGCTATCAGAACTGATCTGTAGCTTTACCGAAAATGACTTGCTCATCAGGCCTGCTTGAAGCAGTTTCTCATCAGCAGTAATTTGACCATTATCTCTTTGCTTTTAAGGGGAATTTCATCAATTTTTCACAATTATTTGGAGAACCAGTTAAAGTCAGAGTGGTTTGCTGAGAAATGGTCCAATCTAGTTAAAATAATGTGACTGAATTATTGAAAGTATAAAATAAAGGAATTCAGTGTTCTTGATTCATTTATGGAGCTTAAACAAAATGCATCATTTTTATATAGAAATAAACTTTTGTTTTGGTCAAAAAGATTAGATTAATCATAATCTAAACTAAAGAAGGTAATGCAGTTGATCACAACGAACTGTTTTCATTTGCCAGCCCTAATTTAACTCATTTAGAAGTTGCAGTTATGGCCTGCAATTACAATAGGAGTGTTATAATTGGATATTAATTATGTATAATTTATAGCAACATACATGAAGAAATGCTATCAAACCTTTTCAATGGTTTCTTTATTTGGCCTGACTTTTTGATTGTGTCATCAAAAACCAAGTAGAGTTTAGTTTAGTGTCCAAAGTAAACCCTTGATGAAATTGTAGGCTAGTTTTGAGAACATTGAACAACAAAAAAAGAAACTCAGCATTTTTTTCTCAGCATTCTGAAAAATTGCAAATTCAGCATGTAGTTTGACTGTAGGCGTAACATTCAATTACCGAGTCACATACCAACAATGTGATTGGTTACCGCTCAACCAATTTACTTTCTTATAATGCATTCTGATTGATCTAAATTGTCCATCCAGTTTAAGTGAAAGACAAACTTGACAGGTAGTCCATGTAGATCATATATACACTGTTAGCACTACGAGCTTAAGTTGTCTTTCCACTTCCCATGTTTTGTTTTAGTCCCAAATTTGGGAATTCAGTATTCAGAAAGTCATTGCTAGGTATAGTTGAAAGCTATGCTATGATATTCAAGTGGCCTCATGGCCTTCTTATCTCATAATGTGATAACAGTATTTGGATAACACATCACCCGGTTCAGTGTTAATGCAGTCTGTTGGTACAGTCAGTTTTATTGTCCAGCATATTCATTAATGTTCATAAACAGACACGTAATACGTTCCGACTGCTAAGGCGCTGCTTATGTGAGCGTCTCATGGTTTACAACAGGGGTGCTCAATAACGGAGAGCTCAGTAATGGTCTTGCAGAGTTTAGCTCCAAGCCTAATCAAACACCTGATCAAGGTAATGAAGGCCCATATGGGCATCTGAACGTTACAACCAGGATGGTAGATCCGTACTTTCCAGGATGGTAGGTCTCCAGGACTAGGATTGGGAGCTGCTGATTTAGATGTTTTCTCATTGAGTTTTTTTTTATCTGTGATGCTGAAAAAGCAGTAATGTACTGCATTTGTTCTTCGTTCCCACATAAATAGCGTCTATTAAATCAACTCAGTCATGTTTTTCAGTTTACTTCCATATAGAATAATTTTAATATAGTTGTATCTTTTATATGTCTTTTTATATTTGATAAAATATGGATAAGTCTACATATATGATAAGTATTTTAAATGTTGTAAATTGTGCTCACATTTGAATCATGTAAATTCATTGCATTGCCTTTTTGTTGTGCAACAAATGTGTATAAAGCAAGTCCACACAGTCATAACTAGACATTGGGGTCATGCTTCCATTATTAAGCAGCTTTGTAACAGAGAGAAGGCTCCTTTTCTGCTGACAGCTGAGCTCCAGTCCATGAAATCCATCCCGGATTTCCCCAGTCTCCCTGCGTCGTGCTCTCTAGTTCTTTTAGGTTCGTGGTTTCACAGGAAGCCGCTTATGTTTGTGTAAAGCAATGCTTTCCTAAGTCATGTTGCCGTAGCTGAGGTGCCGTTTGGCTCACCACCACGCCGTTTGCTGTTATTTGTGGGGGTGAATTTTTTGGTGTGTGTGTGTAATATCAGCTTGGATATCTGAAGAGAAGCTCATCTGTCTACTGCCCCTGCTTCATATGGGGGGTGTGGGTCTTTGGCTGGGGGGGCTGGCTGGAGACTGGGGAGGGTAGGAGGTGCAAGGAGGAGGAGGAGAAGGAGGAGGGGGGTCTGCTGCTTTTGTTGAAACAGAAGCGCATGGCTGGAAAGGTGAGAGCCGTTCCTTCACTGAAGTTCTGATGGAGCCCTGCTGGAGCCTGGCCGTAATCCTGAGCCAGGACGTGGATTTGCTATGCCAGACAAGGACACATCTGGCTCGGGATCAGTAAGAGAGGATTCTGAAAAAGGATTTTGTGTTTGCATGCTTGTGTTTTCGTATAGTTAGAGCATGGCGCTCCATCGTTCTGTAGACCAGGAGCCCTATGCAGCTGGACCTTTACCAGTATAACTCCTCATTTTTTTACCCTTTCTTATGGACACTCCTGCACTCCTGTGGACTTAAGGTCAGGAGTTTTTTTTCCCCCCTCACCCAGGTCCAGGAGCAGCATCATCACTAGATCCTTCAGCCCTTTCTCTTCCTCATAGGGGAGTTTTCTATTCCCAGCAATGAAGAGTCACCCATGTGTGCACTCTGGACACCCCGACATGGCTGTGTACGACGACGAGGAGGATGCACGTGAAGCCTCAGCTAGCCCCATCAAACGCCTCAAAACTGACCACCCCCTCCCCTGTCTCCCCCCAGAGGAGGCCTACCAGAAGCTGGCCACCGAGACACTGGAGGAGCTGGACTGGTGCCTGGACCAGCTAGAGACCCTTCAGACCAGGCACTCCGTCAGCGAGATGGCCTCCAACAAGGTAAGTCAGCTTTTAAGCTTCTGCTCCTTTAAGGGCCCTTACCATCTACGTACACTGGGTCTTCCCTGTGTTTTCATTGAAGTCGCAATGCTGTGAACAGGACTCAGTGTGGTATGTTTTGGCCTAACATGATGTACAGGGTGAATAAGCTTGATTCTGTTTGTGGTTCTGGTTCCAACTTTAAGTCTTTTAAGCTTCCACACCTTTCGTGATCCATTGTATCCACGTCCAGTAAGCCTTCCTGTGTTTGTACGGATGGATACAAGTTGTGGTGAATGTGTTGTTAAAACAAATCAATAAGCTTGATTCTGATTATATTGTCCTTCTACCTGATGATTATGTGATGGTCCAGTGGCTCTAAACCTTTAAACTTCCACCCTTCATAGTTCATCCCTTCCACATGCACTAGGGCTTCCCTAGAAAACTGGTCCATGTAAGATTTTTCAGAAGCAGCAATAATAGAAACCATTCATTTAATTCACTTCAGTGCGGAGATTCTGTGGAGTTAATGTTATTATCGCCGGCAAGGGCTTGGCAGGTAAAGTATGCGTCTTAGCAGTGGTGGACAGCTGGCTGGCCGAGACTTATCAGGCAGACTCAAGATGGCCACTCACTCCAGGGATGCCGTGTCAGGCAAATGTATACAAACCACATGTTACATGAAGGAGGTGAGTCAGGATTGCTTAAGACTCTCCATCACGCAGCCTGCTCCAATACAGCCCCAGGGGTCTTCCACAGCATGAGAGATGCCGTCTCCCTCTCAGCTCTGTTTCTTTTCGTATAAACGTGCTGCCGTCTGAGACGAGATAATTGGAATGCCGCATGAGTAACGGCTGACCATCTCACCAGCATGTGGCTGTCTGCATATGCGTCGGTATTTTTTTGGTCATCTCATTTGACCTTTCGTCAGACTGAAGCATTGTGGCTAGCACTATTTGCATTATTCACCTACTGGCATTGATAGTGGCTTCTGTAGAAATCAGACTGCAGCGAACTGTATGTAGGTGGCTGGATGTTTATCGTGCATCATCATTAGGTGTGCCTTGCTGGTTTGTCTTTGGCATTACTGGAGCTGAATGTTGTTTTGTGCTTAGTGCTGTGATACCACAGATGTCCTGTTTTGTTTACTGTGGTTAGCGCAGGATGGCAGGATCCTATCAACAGGGTGAGAGAGTGAGAGAGAGTTGGAGAGAAAGAGAAAGAGAGAGGAAGCGTCATATCTTGCTTGGACTGAAGGTCATGCATCATACTTCACTTTCTGTCCACAGAAACTGTGATATGTAGTGATATGTAGGTTTAGGCAGTATCAGCATTTACCCATCAAGCAAAGTGTTGCCAAGGTGGGGGGTCACTCCAATACCTGTTACTTGACCTTGCTACTTAGATGTTAAGTCTTGGTACACAAAACTTTTGTGGAGCATCAGTTAGCCTCTGTATCCTTTCTAACCTGTCCTGAAATATAAGGAGTTGTTAGCCTGCTAGCTAAGCTGGCAATGTAACAAGCACCGACATCCATGAGGCCTATACACACGAGAAAACTGGACATAAGCAATGAATTGATAAGTCAAGTGCAGCCAAAAGGATTTCTGACCAAAACTGTTATATCGTTGCTGTCCAAAGGAAAACATGTATCTCCAAAATGACAGCTGTACAGGAGAGGGCAAAAACCTCATTTAATTCTAATTTAAGTCAGTGGAACCAGACTTCTTTCCAAGCAGTTTTGGGTCATTTCTGTTGGTCCAATCATCATGAAATTCACACAGCAGCTGCTGTGTTTAAATGATGCAGAAAAGTACAAATCGACAAAAATGGAGATACATGTTTTTCTTTAGACAGTGACGATATGTTACATATTATGATATTATATGTTATATGTTCAGAAAGTACATGTGACGTATTAAATGTAGTATTTAACATTAAACAGGTGATGTGTAACATCCTGCTGTATCAGCAGCTCACAGCGTGAGAGCACTCCAGACTAAACAGTTTCAGGTGTTCTTAAAAATGAATTACACAAATAACAAATTTTGACAAATAAATTATTTAAAGCAAAATGTAAACTCAATTTTGTACAATGGTTAATTAATATTGCATTGTTATATTTTTTTATCCACAGTCTAATGGCGACTATTATTGTTAATACCCAATAACCAGAGCTATCCTGTCACATTTATTCTGCACTTTGCATGGATCAATTCAAGCCAATTTTGGGCAGAGTATATGATTGCTTCGGACTCAAAACATGATGGTATGGTTTAACTTGGTTTTGGACAGAATTTTAGCCATCATAGTTTGCACTGATGACCATTTAGCAATTTTGTTGTATTGAATAATGTATTGGAAATAATGCTCATTTATTTTTCATTTGTTTACATGAACTTTGTTTATTTGGCAGTTTTTAGATGTGGAACATGAAATTTGACATAACTTTCGAGGTTTATCCTAAATTTCCAATGCCATTCTTGTGGGAGCGACACATTCTGAAGGGTTGATATTTTGTACTAGATTCATGATCGGCAGCATGCCAGAAAGTTCATCACTGCCCAAAAAAACAACGTGCTGCGGTTTGCTGGGAGATCTCATGGTTAGCACGCTTGAGAACACATGATATGCTCTCATTCTACTGATCATGTCACATCACATCACTGGCACAGGTTTACCTTTCTCTGCACCCTTTTATCTCGCGGTCCTTCGTCATCACTCAGCCGACTTGGCTGTGGTCGTGCACCAATAACACTGATAAAGTACTGTAGCCGCGCTGGCCTTATCCAAAAAATGCAAACTGTGTTTACTCGGTTATGTAACGACACAATCCCCCTGCGCTGATGAACACAAAGGAACGAGTGCTTTCTAGGAACCGATAACCTGGGTTACATGCTAAACACTGCGCTTCTATCTGGAAACACTTGTGATGTCATGAAAGCGCTATTGTGTGGCACAGACACAGGTGACCCATTGAATCCCGAGGCACTCTGTGCCAACATATATGCAGAAAGACTCCCACCATGCCCACCATTAACACACACAGCTAGTGGCCAGTTCTTATCAGTTGAATAACACTTCATTATACTTCCCTTACTTTGACCTCCACACTGTAGATGTTTTTGTCTCAATGTGTTACAGGTGTTAGTTGTTTATCCACTGTACTGCTACAGTGTGGCCCAAGTGTCGGGTCATTTGGATTAAGGCTGATGTATTGACTCTGTGTGAGGTCAGCATATGCAGAGCATTTGGGAAACTGTGGAGATTAATAAGAGAGACTGCGAAATGTCAAAAGGCATGAAGAGGCCCAGGTGATGTTTAATAGCGACTGTAAGAAACCAGCTGAGCAGAACTAATCATGAGCATCATTTACTGCTATTAAGTAAATGCTAACGACTCCTTTTGCACGTGTTATGGATACCACAGCTGTTACCAGCACCCTCTGCTTCTATATGGCTGTATGCAGAAGTTTGGCTGCCCCCGAAAATGATTTATTTGTTGTTGAAGTGACAATTATCCTAATATAATAAAAATAAACAGCACACTTTTAGTACTGGAAAGTTTAAAACATAAAATGTGGCCTGTGCAAATTTTAGATTTGGTTAATGCGCATCACTAAATAGAACAATAGAAACTGAGCACTAAAATTGGCAGAAAGGTGCCATATATGAGTCTGCTCTCTGTAGTGGATCAGTGAACAAAGTGCCTGGGGTTTTTCAAACTTTAGCATATATTTGTAAACACAATGCTGTACAAAAGTTTGAGGCAGTCAAAACTGTTTAAACATTATTATTCATGCTATATAACATTAGAATCTAAACAAATATACATATATACCTTCAAACATAACAGGGATTGTTTGCTATTACAGAAGTCTACTTGATATCTAGTTTAGACAAACACAGTTTAGATCTTCTCGCTGCTCTCTAGCCACTGTAGAATTCCAGTAGCAGCTCATTGGATTTAGTTTATTGAAGGATTAATTAGCTGAAATAGGTTTTGGATGGTAACTGTAAATAAAAGTACTTTCTTGAGGAGACAATAGGTAATGGCTAAGGTAACACACAGACAGACAGAAACGTTTATTCATTTATTTTGTTCAGCTATACAGACTGCTCAAAAAATGGCATGTTATTTTCTCGGGTGGCTTTTGCACAGTACTGTATGCTCTCTCATTTTACTTCCTGCACATATCTGACACAATCAGTAGGCTGTTTTATAGCATTGGTCACTGGTTCATCTCGTGAGTCTTCTCCTCTGTATGCTTCAAATTCCTGCGTTTATTCTTGCTTGTAAACTTGTACCATAGCTCCACTATCCTGTGTGGCCCAGTGGAGGATGAACTTCTCAGTTCCTTATGCTGTAAGGGAGTTTTTCTTGCTGCACTTGTCCTTGGCTCATTCAGATAATTGGAATTAAAATGATCTGATGTTCTGCCAGTTTATTAGGTCAAAACTTTGGAGTAAAATAAACTCCTAATTTGATAGTAATGGGGGCATTGTGGCAGTGGTCTCCAACCCTCCTTCTGGAGAACTACTTTACGGGCAGAGTTCCAACTTGGAATCAGTTTTTATAGAATGATGTATGATTTATAACATAAGCAGCGGAACTGGATTTTTGTCTGTGTAGGTGAACAGTGAGTCACATTTATAGAAGTGTTACTGCGTTTGAATGTTTTGTTATTGTGGTAGTTGTACGTGAGTTTTGAATATCAAGAAAGCTGCAGCTGTGCTGTCAATTATGCCTCTGTATGGCTGGTGTAGTTTTGGCGGGTGTTTCAATCTTTCTGCTTTCACACCACATTGCCCACTAGCAGCTCAACACTGTTTCACACACAGACAGGTAGCAGTGTTGATGTATTATGTATTGTATTGGATTATTACATAAGAAATATTGATTTGATTCCCACTAGAGACCTTCAAAACGGACTACATCTACATTGTTAGGTAAAATGGCAATGTCAAGACGAGTGATTCCAATCCTCTGAATGGTGGTGCATGTCTTTCTATACCCCTTGGTGATTTTATCATACGACCATGTAGGTACACTTTGTGAGGTTTATAGTTTCTGACTGTACCCTCTCTCTTGTCTCTCTTGCTGATTAAAGCCTCTTGCCATTTATCAGACCCCACTCAACCCTTTCCATCAATGAAAATGGACCACCATAGGACTACTGCTGACCAGATATTATTTGGAAGGCGGGTCATTCTCTGCACAGCAGTGATACAGCAGTGCGATAGCTGTAGATCTGCCCTCGACCAATGAGACGTGCTCCTGCTACACGGCCCCTCTTCCTCTCCTGTCCGTTTCATGTTTGTCATTAAAGCAAGCATGCTCCAAAAGCGCCAGACCGCCGTGCTGCATGCTGATAAACGGAATACCAGCACACACGCATGGCAACAAACACGCCCTTTCTGTCACTGAGCAGACAAGCGGGCCCGAGCACGATCCCACATGCTCCTGATTGCCATGGAAACACAACAAATGGAGCCCCGCAGTGGTCTGAGAGGGGGGAAAAGAGAGGGGGAGAAAGAGAGAGAGAGACAGAGATACACACAAAAGCGTATCTGATGTATACAAGAATGTCAGTGAGGTTGGCTCAAACCTATACAGTTTCTCCTGTTCAGTTCTTTCAGAGGCGGGAACATTTATCCATGTACATTTACAATCAGAGAGCGCAGAGCTGTCTGTGATTTCTCACATTGATACCGCCAGAGCCGAGCATGTTCGACCATGTGGTGATTCAGTGGTTGCATGACTCAGAGGTGAGACATGTGTGGACCACTGGAAGAGGATTACCCTCTGATTCAGCCCTCATCAGTGCTGTAGGGGCTCGACTAGCACGCCTGTGCCAGTAAAGATGCCTGATAACATCTCAGGCCATATCTCCTCCCTATAGCTCTTCTTACCCATATCAGCTTTATTCTAGAAGCATTTGAAGGTTTGATTGACACTCATCACTTGTGGTACACGTCCACTTGCACTTGCATGGCACTTTTTCGCCATGTCGGATCCTACTGCCCAGCACTTTTACGCATTACTATGGGGTTTATTATTTCTAGTTAGTATTACACCAAAACTTACAATGAGAATAAAATATTAAATATGAAATACACTTACGTTTTTTGCTTTTCTTAATGTGCATCACTCGTCCACTAGAAAGCTAGCTATAGTACCTCGTAAACTTAAGTGCTCTATATGGTTTTAATGCTTGTATAATGTTATATAAGTATTGATGGATGAGGTGGAGAGGGATTAATATACATTGTGCAGTGAAAGATGGGCTATGTGGATAATTGTAAACCTATGAAATGTACCTATATAGCAGTGGCATAAAACATTCAGTATATATATATATATATATATATATATATATATATATATATACTTAAAATGTTTAGAGTGATCTTGTGGCACACTAGGCCTGGTACTAGGTACGCTACACAGCCCATATTGTCAGGAACGTAGTAGTGGAAGCATGGTCAAACCATTGTCAGCATAGTCTAATTTAAGTGTGTTAGTCTAATTTTAGTCTTAATTTAGTGTCTTAAAAACATGTTAGCCACATTTAGTCCTTAACAGTAGTTCTGTCTGATTGCTTGAGTGAAAGCCTCTTTTCAGAGTTGGTTAGTGGGGGGGTGTTCACTGAGGATTTCAGGTTTAGTCATTGAGTTAGTTATTCAGAGTAATATGATGTGAAGTAATGTACTGTGGAGAAACTCTCTGACTCAGATTGCTGTATTAGTGATGATGTCTACAGTCCAGATATATCATCTATGTATAGTGAACCTACATGTTTTCGGAACATTTTATATGCTATGTTAGTCATGGTCAAATAGCTAAAAACCTGGGGACTGTTTTGCCTTACTACATTGTAGATGTACAACATTGTACAAAACGTTTTAGCCATCAAATCTCAGACATCAGGCAGCATATTCATAATCATTTAATACAATAACCTTCCATGAGGCAGCTTTTAGTGAAATTAAAAGCTTCCGACGTCTGGTTCCCATCATCACCGCTGTGAACAATTATGACGTTGGTAAGTGGAAGGTTTCTCTTGAATGGAGCATTTTACATCAAACCACTCTGAATGACTTTGTTTACATCCTAACCCTTAAATTAGGCTGACATTCGTAGACCATGAAAGACTGCTTGCCCTACTGTATATGTAGGCCTATGGTAGGTATAGTGCTCCAGTTAATCGGATATGGGCAACCTATTCACTGGCAAGCAGCTTGCTCCACTTCTTTCTAACCCCACCAAATGCCACACCCAGTGGTTTGTATTTGCCTGGATTCAAATCTAAAGCCAAAGTAATACGAGGCAAAGAGAAGGAGAAAAACAGTGCCTAAGCACTAAGGGACACTGCGGTCCTTTGCACGCGTGCTGTGGTACAGCAACCACTGCCATGCACACTATTACACTTCAGAGCTTTAACCACAAGATGGAAACGTCAGGCACTGGAGGCCTCAAAGAGGCCGACGATGGCTTTAATCAAAGCCACCAAAGTTCCAGATGAACCCAACCCTCGGCTCCCAAGACTCGACCTCATCTGCTTCTGGAGAACTCACACACCAGCACTACCCTTCCAGTGCCCTCCCAAAGCAGCTCCAGCAGAACAAATACAAAGTTCTCCTCCATTGTTTCGTTGTCTTTCTGACGTAGTTTAAGGTAAGGCTTGCAGGCCATTGGGAAACAATAGGGTACAATGGCTTCAACTATAGCAAATGTTCAGAAGCATTGCACATGTTGGAAGTGAAGTGGAAGTGATGTCATAGCTTGTGGACTTGAAAGCATAAGGACAGAATGAGTTGATGTATGATGTATTTACAGTTAGAGGTGGAGCCAAGGGCTGGACAGGAACATGGCCATTAGGGATACACACAAGTACTTGGTTAACCATTGGAGCATTCACGAAATGTACACGCTAACAATACTGTAACAGGATCATAAATAGTGATGGCTCTGCTTTATAAAATGCCCCTATGTTTTTGATTGGTAGCCTATTTTCAGTCCAGCAGTGACATTGAAGTAGCTGCTGTGAACTGCTGTGTCTGATCCACTCATACCAACACACCATATGCTAACATGCCACCACCACATCAGTGTCACAGCGATGCTGAGAATAATCCATGTATTATATGAAATATAATGCCTGCTCTGCGGTAGTCCTTTGGGAATCATTATTTGCTGTTATTATGATGGTCCCAGCTGTCTCTCAGCATGTGAAAATGAACTGGAACCTGAAACTTCAGTTCCGTTAGTTCCCTTTTGGGTCAGTTCTTGTGGAAACATACCCTTTGCGAAAAGGAGTAAATTAAGTTTTGATATGTATTTGAGATTGTGTTTTTGTTTTGGTTTTTTGTTGTTAATATTGTTTTATTTATTTATTTATTTATTTTGATGTTCTAGAAACGAATAACAACTCACAACTAAAGAACTGTTTCATATTATGGTCAATTTTGGATGTTCTTGCTACTATTTTTAGATGTTGAAGGTGTTATGCGTTATAACACTGTTAGCCCCCCCATGTCAGCCAGTTCAGAATCAGCCAGTTCAAATATCCTTACAGGATTCCTGTTAATAGGGATGGGAATCACCAAAGGCCCCATGATACGACATTATCACAATTCAATATATTGTTATTTTAAACATTTTGCAGGATGTTGAGCATTTCTATAAAATATATTGGTACATATTTAGATTTATTAACATTTTTTCAACTGCTAAATTATGTCCCCTAAGGAAAACGTGGTCAAAATATGTTCCATCTAATCAAAGTTTTCAGTTTTTTCATGTTGCTTCAATCATATTTATTGCAGTAAAATGGGCTTGAAATGTACTGTATTATTGTAGGACTAAAAAGTTTAAGTCATATAGGCATTTTCTATAATATTAGTACTTATATTAGTATAATATAAACACTTGGCATGAATGTATTAATACAATAATATATTCATTATACAACATTACACCGTTAAAAATAATAAAAACAGTAGCATTATAGTGAGTACAATATCCACATAGAAATGGGCTGATACATCTGTTCTTCAGCAGCGTTCTTCAGTAATGAAACTGCAAAAAATGATAAAAGTTGGATTTGTGCTGTTTTGTACAGTTGGGCCTTTGATGATTAACTGTTTATCTCTGCCATCTATGGGGAGTCGTGGTCTTTTAATAGGCCTTTTAAAAAACATTGATCTAGCATGCAGTACGCTACAGTAACACAGAATGCTAGATGAATCCTTGATTCTTAGGAAAAATTACTTATGTTCCACACTAGTTTAGGTGGTCCTCCACCAGACCTGCAGGAAAACTGCCCGGCAACTGCATCCTCATTCACAGAAGCTTCGCTCAGATGCTGCTGGTCATTCAGTGTCAGGCCCTGTTGTTTTTTCGGTCACACCTCTCCATGATTGATGTTCAATATTTATGTACTTCCATGGTTTCGCTGTCTATCTCTTCTTTCAAACGTATCATGCTTCTTCACTTTGCATAAATGGCGCAGAGTGACGCAGGAGGTAACAGAAGAGGCCTGTTATTCTTCCTAGTTAAGCAGTAGCAGCAGCTCTATACCATGCAAGGCAACAGGCTCATATTCAAATAGGTGAAAGGTGGCACAATAAAGCTGGCTGTCGGGCGTGAGCTTAATAAGGGGCCCTGTTTCATTCGTTGGTTTCATTTGTTTTTCAAATAAGGTCATCCGAGTTGACCACATGAAAGGCCCATGGCTTGGTTCGATGAATTCCAGGTGGGGGTTGCTATCTCCATATGAATGCTGCTGTGTCTGATGCTCCGCTTTCATAACGCTGGCCCCTGTTGGCCGATAAGAGGAAGTGTTATCAAAGTCGTCCGCCTTTTACTCACCTTTTTTCGAGAGTGGAATTTCATCTGCAATTTAGAATGGTTCCAAGACCAACAGAAGTAAAAGCAGAATTACAGATTAGCCATTAGTTTTGTATTGTACAGGTTATTGTAGGAGTTACATGTATAGGTATCTCTAGTTTATTTTGAAGGATATGGGAAGAAATAGAGTATATGTGAACACATAAAGAGTGGTGTTATGTATACAGTCTTTGGCCATCTTTTATGTGCACTGTAAGAGTTTGTGCTTGCAAAAACACATTAGAATGAATATAATTCAACATTATATCATGAAAAGTAAAGAATTAGTTGTTTGAAAAAACAAGACACTGTTATTTTGAGGGTTAGAAGGACAGGTTCTTCTCCTCGATGGAGCTCCAGCAGATGAATGGATTCATTAAATTTCACCACCAGTTCACCTGATTTAACTTGAAAATGAAGTATTGATTAGCTGGTTATTGATTGGATGAAGAGAGGAGGTTTGGAAACACACTGAAAGACATCAAATCACATTTTATTAATGCTTATTAGTATTTATTTTAATATTTTCCAGGCAAATTAAGGATCACTGCTCTGAGAATTAACTTTTAAATACAGTTTTCACTACTATGTTAGGCCCCAGTGTATAATATAGTTGGTAAATATGTCCAGTGCTGGTTTTTGAAGAGTGGGTCAATAAAAATCCCCCCAGGAAAGCACTGATACTGATATGTGGCTTGTTTTGTATGATAGAACACAGATACAATACTGGGCAAAAGTCAGATACCACTGTTCATTTATTTGGCACAGTGATATATTACATTTACATGGCAGTTATATATTATTTATTATATATGAGAAGAAACATGCACTAAAAAGAACGCTATGCTAGAAACTCCAGACTCAAATGATACTCTCAAACACAAAACAACATCCAGCATGACCTATCACAAGCACTGTATGATGGACTTTAATGGTGTAGACTGTTTATTTTTTCTCGATCATCAGCAGATATTACTGGCTCTTTAATTTTATTGCGAAAAACATTTTTATATTGGCCAGGCCTTTACTGAATCTGAGTAATGGCACTGGTACATGTATGTGTGAGCTAGGAGGCGGGCTGGAAGAGAATGAGAACAGCAGTCCCCAAGGCCTTCACACCCACCCCACCCCCCCATTCCTCATCAGCAGACGGCAGGCATGCCTCGACCACCCCATCCCTCTCTCGTCCGTCCGTAATCAGCACTGATTGGCCGCCTGGTGGGCTTGGGCTGCATGGATTATGAGAGTCGGCCCTTATTTGGAAGGTGTTGACAGGACTGCTCCTTTTCCAGAAGCACACCATCCTCCCTCCACTGCCATTTTTCTCAGCAAACAGGCAGCGAACATGCATCCCACAGACCCAGACAGCACCTCTCTGAAGCCTCCGTCTGATCTCCTGTCAGCTGACATCGCATCGCACCCATCCTTTTTGGGCTGAGATAATGAGCAAATGCAGATTCGTGATCACGCCGTCTGACGGATAGACCAATTTTGATTGTTATTTTTTTTTCCTTTCATATGAGTCTGAGCTGGGTGCTTCTGCGAAAATGCCTGAAGCTAACTATTTACGTTCCGTCTCTTGGGGATATATAAAGGTATGGCCTCCTGGTTCTTCCCTGGATTAGTTTTATCTTCTGTCTTCTACAGGGCTGTGGTCACGACTTCAGATGTAGGGTGTCTAAGAGCTATGTTTTGCTCCTGAGAGGAGAAACCAAGCTCTGACCTAGTTGGTACTGTTTAAACAAAGGACTGTTCTATCACAGTTTGTTTGTTGGCTTCAGGGGCATATCAGAGGATGCTCTGCGGTATTTGACATGCAAAGGTATGAAAATGAGAGGAAACAAGTAATTGGAAATGCTGACTAGAGAAATGTGTAAAAAGGTGTGAAAGCCTTTTTCACAGACGTTTAAGAGGAATATGGTGCATCTCTGTGAGGGGGGAATCTGGTCTTCAACTGCTTGATTTCTACCATTTCAGTCATAATGAGCTGCTTTCTTTAATGTTCTGAAAGAAGGAAAAATCTATTTGCGTGCTGTCAGGTGACAGAACATTTTGGCACGGCTAATATTAAAAGCATTGATTTTCTGTGCTCTAATGTCTCTCTGACCACAGCTGACCCACTAATAACTAGGCTACATAGCGTGGCAGTTCTTGCTCTATATAGAAATGTAGGGCTTTTCAGAAAGACATTCAGACATGTTGAACGCACGCAAATAGGAATATGCTGCAATTTTTCCATGAGTTCTTCTGGATTCTTAACTATTCTAAGATAGAATGATCTGGCTACATTGTTTGAATTATAAATTATATACATATAACGAATAGCAACATAGCAATAGAAATTTAAGTATATATATCCAGTTGTGCACAAAAGTTTTCCTGGACAAATGACATTGAATTTCCATAAAATTAATTTTATATTTTATTTACTTATATATACACATATATGCGCACAGAAAAAAGTTTCAACAGTAACATTTGTTTTACAGTCTCTCTCTCTCTCTCTCTCTATATATACACACACACACACACACAGTACTGTGAAAGGGAAATTTAATTTACAGTCAAAAATATGTAATTTTCTAGAACAGAAAAAACAGATTAAGCAGAAAATTACAGTCCACTACATACACTACATATAGTACCTGATATTACAGTATGTCCACCTTTTCTTTTCTGGATAGTTCTGTTTTAAAAGTTCAGTCTTAGAAGTCGGTTGCAGTTTCTGTTTTGCATGATCAAAGTACAATTACAAATTTACACTGAACAGTTTGTAAAATATTATTCCGCATCTCAGATGTCCAGTTTTATTTTCCTTTTCTTAGTAAGGGCTTCTTCACAGCTGCACATTATTATTAATTCAGTACAGTTGTTTACGCTAATTAATAAAGTAGCACTTTTTTTCCTAGTCATTAGTCATTTTGTGTTGTTGTTTTGGCTGCTGTTAATTAAAGGGGATATATCAAAGTGTCCTAAGGGTGTGGCAGGCCCAGTACAATTTCATTTTGTGCCTCTGGTGTCACTCATTTATCCTGCTTGTCAGTGTCTGCAAACCTAACGATGCGCCCTCCTCCTCACCCCCTTGCCCCTCCCCCCTCCCGTCTATGTTTACACTACAGTTCAAGAGGATGCTGAACCGGGAGCTCACCCACCTGTCTGAGATGAGCCGCTCCGGGAACCAAGTCTCTGAGTTCATCTCCAACACCTTTTTAGGTAATCACACCCATCAAAGCTCATCAAGCACAAAGCACTCTGCTTGGGCCACGAGTGACATCTATGTGTAAACAATATACCTCACCCAAGAGGCCGACCGGTTCATTTAACACAGTCTAGTGAGCGATTATGTTGGAGAGTGCTTTAATGGTGCACTGATTGCGCTGCCCTCTCTGCTCCGGATCCGCAGACAAGCAGCATGACGTGGAGATGCCCTCCCCTCATACCCAGAAGGAGAAGGAGAAGAAGAAAAAGCCCATGTCTCAAATAAGCGGCGTAAAGAAGTTAATGCACAGTACAAGCCTCACCAATTCTAACATCCCTCGCTTCGGGGTCAAGACAGATACTGAGGAGTCCTTAGCCAAGGTGAGCTGGGAAAATGCAGATGATTCATTAGTTTTGGAGTGCTTCTTCAACCACTCATACCCTTTCAACCAGAGATGAGGCTTCAATCACTTTAATTGAATTCTGATTGAATCTGATTATAGGCTGTGGCAGACCTTGTACGAAGGTCATTGTTCTGTCACAAAACGTATCGATTCAGTAGAAGGAACTATGTACAATACTCTAGAAGATATGTACAGAACAGAACACGTTCAAGTACTATGTTTAAGGATTATGTTTTTTTACACACATTTTTATGTTTCATCACAGGAACTAGAAGACATAAACAAATGGGGCCTTAACGTTTTCAAAGTCACAGAGTTTTCGGGGAACAGGCCTTTAACGGTGATGATGTACACAATATTTCAGGTGAGAGCTGACCTGATAATCAGCCGCACTTCTTCATTTGAAGATGAATCCTGGCTTTAGCAGCTGTCCATCTCTATAAAAGTTAAGATGATTGCTATTGTCTTTCTTCTTCCAGGAAAGAGACTTGCTCAAGACGTTTAAAATTCCATTAGACACTTTTATAACCTACCTGATGACCTTAGAAGACCATTACCATGGAGATGTGGCGTATCACAACAACATTCATGCTGCTGATGTCACCCAGTCTACACACGTGCTGCTCTCCACGCCTGCTTTAGAGGTGAGGCTATTTTCATACCTTTACAGAGGAAGTCTTCTCAGTATGTATTCTGGAACAGAGAGATAATGTGGGATATCATTGCTCATAGTCTCAGGAACTCATTTCACACCGTAGCTGTTATTTGTGTGTCGGCTATTTTAAGCATTAGTATGAAGATGTGGGCAAAGCGATGTTGCTAATTTTTTTCCTGGTCTACACATGTCATCTATTCACAGGCCGTTTTCACAGACCTCGAAATTCTCGCTGCCATTTTCGCTAGTGCAATTCACGACGTCGACCACCCAGGGGTCTCCAACCAGTTCCTCATTAACACCAGTGAGTATTTTTCTTCTTGTCAGGGATGCAAATAGGTTCCTTCCCACGCCCTCCATTGTTTCATTGAGAAGAAGTTATGTGTTTCCCAGTGGGCGTCTGTTTTCACAGCTCTGCTTCATCACACCTCACATGTTCCCACTCCTCACCTAGCAAGCTGTACTTTACTTTTAGAACAAGTGGAAGACACAGTTTAAAAAAAAATAAATCGCTGGTACAGGCCCACTCCATCCGGTTTCGGGTTCATCACAATGGTAGTTTATAACTGGGGTAGCTGTGTTACATCAGTGATCATTCACAGATATCATTAGACACCTAAAAACTGCAAAATGGATTAATTTAAGCAGATGGTAGCTTGCAAGACCAGACTACAGTACTGTGTAAAAGGCAATTCGTTTATTTAGTTATTTGGCGATTTGGTATAATATTTTTCAGGGCACTTTTCTAAGGAGATTAGAAAACCGTCAAAGGAAAATAAGTAAAATCCCTGGAACTAAAAAAAGCTGGAGTTCAAAAATAAAAAGAAAGGCTACAAGGAACAGGGGACTCTGTTCACTGTGCAAGACCTGGTAGAGTCACAGAACTGCCCTTCAGATAAACACTACTTAAAGCTTTCTTTTTTAACCAATTGGAGAAGGTCAAGGTCTTAATGTGAAAGAATACACAGGTGTTTCAGTTCATCCTTCACTGTGTGAAAACAGCTGTGGGTCTCAGAGGATCTGTAAACCAAACAAAGAAGCCAGAACCATGGACATTCCACCCCAGAGCTCAAACCTCAATATCATTGAATGTGCTTAGAATAAATTGAACGGTCAGAAGCAGAAAATGCACCCAAACTTCTAACACAGACCTTTAGAGGTGTCTTTGTAGATTTCTGTGAAAAACTGAACACAAGTCTGTCATTGTAATAAAGGCAAAGCATAGGCATACCAAATACTAAAAAGTGTGACATTACATGTAGTGGAGATAATGGATATTTCCTGCTTAGCTGAAATGAACAACTAGAGCTTAGTTTTGCTGTTTTGAATGGAAATTAAAGAAATTAAAAGTGGTGTCTGACTTCATAGTACTGCATTTACTTACAGCAGTGGTTCCTAATACTGTGGTCTTGTCATACCCCAAAAACATTAATACTACTCATACTTCACCTTAAATAATGTTCTGGCTAGTACCATAAGGATTTCATTGTTAACAACAGCATGAGAAACAAGTCAGAGTCTATCAACAGCATAGTAAATGTACATCCATCATGTATTACTGAGTGCAGTGCCGGACTGCCGTGGCTTCTAAAAATGATTCAGGGCAAGGGTACAACCACTGCCCCAGGGCTACTTATCTGCCAGCATACTGAGACACAGCTCTCATAAGAGAAACAAAGGATGCTCTATTGTGACTCTGTAACACTGTATGTGGGTCCGGTCAGATACAAACACGACCACATCTGCTCCCAAAGCCAAGTGACCTCCCGCCGAGGATTTACCTCTGCTTGCATAACAGCAGTATGACATAAGCAGCACTGCACGAGGATATGGCAGACAAATGAGATTGAGACTACCCGTCTGCCTGTGAGAAGCAGAGGGTGGGTGCATGGAGCAGAATCCCCCCCTGCACCACATTCTCTAATCTCTGCTTGATGGTGACAGAGCTCTGACGTAGCTGTTTGCTACACACCAAACAGCAAGGGGGGATCGCACAAGACAGGACATACACTGTGATACATGTACCGCCAGACTAGCAAAGCAAGGCACTGATGCTGTATGTGTTTGTGTGTGTGCAGACTCAGAGTTGGCTCTCATGTACAATGACTCATCGGTGCTGGAGAACCATCACCTGGCAGTGGGCTTCAAGCTGCTCCAGGAGGAGAACTGTGACATCTTCCAGAACCTGACCAAAAAACAGAGACAATCCCTACGGAAGATGGTTATCGACATCGTAAGTGGAGCTGACCATACACAGACACGCAAGCCTTCAAATTCTGCGCCAAAAATAGTTTGCGCCTAAGGCTTTGTTATTTCATCATCTCACCAGTGAGAGCCAACTCTTTCAGTTCCCTAATGGCTTTCCGTTCAGTAGCATTGACAGTTTTTTTTTCTTCAGGCAAAGTTGGCGATATTATGACCTGTGGTTGTTTGTTAAATTCTTCCTCTGCTTCCTAATTAACAAAATAACATTGTTACATTATGTTTGTCCTGGCTAATAGGCAGGCCATTGTAATTACGATTAATTACATAATATGAACACACACACACACACACACACACACACACACACAAAAATACTGTAATCTGTTACAGTTACAATAAAATAAATTTAGCATCTAGGCTACATTATAAAAACAGGGTGATTAACAGCAGGATTACAATAAAACCACATACATGTATACATTTTTAATTATGCCATATTGCATGATTAACATGTCATATTAATCATGTAGATTATTTCATTTTGGGAAGAAGGGAGGGGGTTGTCATTTGGGAAGCAGGGAGTTTCTTGAAGAATAACCCTCCCCAGCAGCAGTTTGCAGTCTTTTATTCAGCCTTTAGAAAATTTAGTTAGTATTTTATTTATATTGTCAGGAGTGATTGTGCCAAAGGACACAGAGTGAAGTAAGCAGCTGAATTTGCAGGTGCATAATTTAAGGCTATGACTATTCATTGCATGTATCCGCAATGCACTATACTCTATACTATACCATATACCAAAACAATAACAAGGAGGTAATTGGCTAATCCCACACACAGATCCAAACATTTCACCATTCTTGCTAGACTAGGCTCTAGATCTCGTGTCAAATATTAAAAAGTTTCACTGGATATGCTGTAGCCGAGCATGTCAAATATCTTTTCCCAAAAAAGATCCCAAAAGAGTCCCAAAGTTAACCTAAAAGAGCTAGCACATCACTATCGCACAGTATCTTGTGAGGGTAACACCTGTTTGTATGTTTTTTTCCCTCAGGTATTAGCCACTGATATGTCTAAACACATGAACCTACTGGCTGACCTGAAAACAATGGTTGAGACAAAGAAAGTGACCAGTTCTGGAGTCCTGCTTTTAGACAACTATTCCGACAGGATACAAGTAAGTAACCATTTATGTATGGTACCACTCAAAGGTTTGGACACACTTACTCAAAGAAGGTTTACTTTTTAAATTTGACTGTTTGAAAATAATAAAAGACATCAAAACTACAAAGTAACTCGGAATTACTACAATATTAGCCATCTACCCAAAGCTTTCTTTGGACCAACTATAACTCATAAAATGGCTGATTGCTTCAAAGGATCAGATGTACCACTTAAGCATTTAAGCATAAACCATGGATAAAGTATGACTGCCACTGTTTGTTTACGTTTATGTTCTCCACACAGTTCTGTAACATAACATTCCTATGGATCAGTCAGGAAAAAAAACACTTGTAGATGTCATTTTGTCATGATAGTGTTTTTAATGTATTTGTAAACTGTGAGGAGTGAGGATAGCAAGTTACTGTTTTGGTGCATTTCAGGTGCTACAGAACATGGTGCACTGTGCAGACCTCAGTAACCCCACCAAGCCCCTGCAGCTCTACCGCCAGTGGACGGACCGCATCATGGAGGAGTTCTTCAGCCAGGGCGACAGAGAGAGGGAGCGGGGCATGGAGATCAGCCCCATGTGTGATAAGCACAATGCGTCTGTCGAGAAGTCTCAGGTACTCACCTCACATTCGTTTTAATGGCGGGTTTTCAGAATATGAAATTAACCAGATAGGTTAAGCCCAGTAGGACGAGATATAGTGGACATCCCTGATAGATCCCCAGATATTGATACAAACAAGCTTTACAGAACTTAACACAAACACATGGCCTTTAAGAAATATGAGAAGTTACTGCAACTGGTGCTCCAGAATTGTGGTACTAAATAATACAATATACTACTACTACTAATAATAATAATAATAATAATATTTTATAATAATAATGTTTGATAATAATAATAATAATTATTATTATTACTATTGTTATTATTATTATTAGAGCATCCTGATGGTAGATAGTAAGTTATTCCTGATTTTGGCTTAAAACAAAATCTTTGTATTAGAAGAATTGTATAATCAATATCAATCTAGCCCATTAGCAGGCCAAAGTGGCACAAATCCAATTTTGTGCCTTGATGTATCTCACAGAGTTGTGTGGACATGCAAATCAGACCTCAGCCAATTTCATATGCGGTGATAGGTCGGACACATATCTGATTCCTGGCTATGCAAACATATTACGACTGGTCGGACTGGAATTCATGTGTTTTTTTCATGTGTTATTGTGGCAGCAGTGCCTAAAGCACAGTACCAGTAAATGATTCCAAAGCAGCACATCTGGAACTTTTCACCTTTGTATTTCTTTAACAACAAACAGCTGAGAGCTGTTACCTTTCTGAAGAAGGCGCATTCTGCCGGATAATTAGTACATAGTTCATTCACTTGACGTTATTGATTAGGATGTGCATGCGCATGTTTCAGGACCAGGTTCTTTCACATTAATGGTGGATTTAAGTGACTTACATATGCAAATAGGAACCATTGGGTTACAAAGATCAGATCTGAGCAAAAAGTCATAATTCAGTAATAAGGCTTGAAATGTGAACATAGCCGAAGTATGTACAGTTGGCAGTATTTCTATAAGCTCCATCTCCTCTGTGCTGTAGGTGGGGTTCATAGACTACATCGTACACCCTCTGTGGGAGACGTGGGCTGACCTGGTCCACCCAGATGCCCAGGACATCCTGGACACCCTGGAGGACAACAGGGAGTGGTACCAGAGCACCATCCCACAGAGCCCATCTCCCGCCCCAGAGCAGGCTGAGGAGGGCGGGAGGCCTGGCGGCGGAGCTGAGAAATTCCAGTTCGAGCTCACGCTGGAGGAGGACGGAGAGTCAGACACGGAGAAGGACAGTGGCAGCCAAGCCGAGGAGGAAGAGGAGGAGGAGGAGGAAGAGGACAACAGCTGCAGTGACTCTAAAACCCTCTGCACGCAGGACTCTGAATCCACAGAGATACCGCTGGATGAGCAGCCAGAGGGAGAGGAGGGTGAGGAGGAGGAGCACGCCGGAGAGGAAGCCTCAACCGAACCCAGCATGGCCGAGGAGGAGGAGGAGGAAGAGGAGGAGGAAGAGCAGCCTGCCGGAACGTAGCAGTGATGCTAAGCATGTCTTGGTGAATATTAATAACGGACATTGAAGATTTAGTTCCAAAGCGCACCTTGCACTCCTCAAACCTTGGCCACTCCCATCTCCTTTTGCAGAGATGGGCAGACACAGAGACTCTGATAGATTGTCCTTATTTTGCACTCAGGAATAACATTTAGTCCTTTTTTTTTTTTTTTTTTCCTTCACTCCTCACACCTCACCCCCCCAAAAGGTCCTTGGTCCCCTTAGCTCTGTGGGCCCCCTGCGCATGGTTGAACACTGCTGCAGCTAAAACCACTGTGCTTTCGCCCCCATTACCTCCTCCTCTGCATCAACAGCAAGAGAGATCCGGAAAAGTTCAGGCCAAATGGTACGAGGCAAATGAGCAGCGAAACTGCAGTTGACTGCAGCGATCTCCAGCTTAACAAGACTGCCTCAGCCATGGCCATCAGGGGGTAATGGGAAATTCATCGGAATGCATTCTTTGGCTTTCAAAGAGACACTTTTTTTCTACATTTTAAGTCTTCCTGAAGAACCTGACTGAAAAAACACGCAGCTTTAGTGCTGTCATGGCCTCTGATTTTTTTGTACGACATAAAATGGAGATTTTTACATAAATGTTACTTTTCTTACAGAAACACCAACAGCAAAGAAATCTTTACAAGAAATGTGCTGGCAAAGAGTAACTTGCAAGTATGCTTTCGTGATGGTTATCCAGTAGAGTTTTTTTTTTTTTGCATTTTGTGTTTGTTTCGCCCGACTCTAGTGGCTACTTCACAATGTCGTTCAACACTGCTGTGTCTTTTTTGTTTATCGCACAAGTACTCTTCAGTGTAAAGTTGACATTTTTGTCTTTCTGTTGAGATGTTTATTTAAACACTTACCTCCAGTGAGCCTCTTAATACAGTACGAATACAGTTTCGCCTACAGATTGCCTCGCAAAGACGCTACCGTTTCTGGATGTTCAGTGAATGGCAGTCGCTTGAGAAACATTATATATGCATGGCCTTGTTGCTGTGGTTGCCGGTAGATTATTTGAAAGAGTTGGCAAACAGGCATTTTAACCTCAATTTTAAACATGTTAAAGAAATTTTTTTAGAACCTTGTTTGTATCTGCAGCATTTGTAGCATGTATTTGATTACATGGGACAATATTTCTCGGTATTTAAAATAGAAAGAAAGCCTGCTGGTGCTTCTGCATCTGCCCATTGGCTTTTATTACAAGTGTGTTCTATTAGAAGTTAACAAGTTTGCTTTGACAAGTACAGGGAATGTGCTGAAATCATTGAGTGTGTTTACATGCACTTAATCATCTGATCATAATTGGATTTCTGCAGTTATCTAAGTATTCAAGTGGTAAGCAGCATACTCTGATTTTTTAGATCAGATTAAGGCCTAGAAATGTTCACATTTTAAGGTAAAGACAACGCGGAAAGTATGTGTTTTAATGTGCATTTACAGCTCGTCATCTTCTGTGAGTTTACTGGTCGTTTGGAAAACAGAAATCCCATTACTGCTTAATGAAGAAATGCCATTACTGCTCAACTCATGTAGACCTTTGCCCATTATCTGATTACTCAAGTGCATGTAAACGCGGTTAACAGATTACTACAAAATCTGACTTCCTCCAGATTATATCAAATGCATGTAAACACAGTCAGTCTCTGTGGTAACCGTATGCTACAAAAGCTGCAGATAGAGAGGAGGTTGTAAAACACTGTACTCCTTTAAAGGTAACCTCATTATATGAAAGTTCTATTACATGCTAGCAGGCACAGGCCTTTTCAGATCAGTCCATTTTTAGATCAAACACTGTTTCCACTCCCTTACACTACCATATGGTCGAAATGCCAACATCCTGATGACAGTCTATCTTTATAATTTACTTTGAAGTAGTTTTGTAAGACGGTCTGTTTCAGGTTACGTTACATTTCAGAATTTAGAAGCCATGAGCCTTTTAAGTGAGAGCAGTGCTTCTTCTCGTATGCCTTTTCTTCTTTTCTCTTCAACAGATCTCTTTAAAAAAGCTGCGTACTTACATCTGATAGTAATAACTCTCCGCTATTTTGTTCACATATACTGTCTACATTAAAGATCATTTCTTAGATCATAAGTTACATGCCCCAGATATTCCACAATGGAGTGTGTTGTGCAACATCTTTATAGATACAGTTATGTAAACTGCTTAAATGAATATGGTTTCAGTACAGTGTTCGTGGTACGATTAGAGCCAGTTCTGATAGACGGCTTTCTTAGGGCTAGACATAGACCAACATCCAGCTACCGATCTCGCTTTTCATGCCAAAACCACCCTCCTTCACCAGACTTGCACTATAGGACTCGCAGCACTTAGCCAAGTGGCTTTTCATTTCGGATTATTTATATGTGTATATGGTTTTATTTATTGGTTTGTACGTTTTACGTTGCTGTATATATTAAGCGTTACTGTAGAACACAAACTGTAGCATAGGCGGCATGTTACTTGCAAGTTACTTTTTTTTTTAAGATAAAGATAAAAGTGTACATAGAACAAACGTTTTTAAAAGCGTAAGGAAAACTGCTTCACAGAAACTTGAATCTGGCTTTTAAAGTAATGATTTTTTATTATTATTATTATTATTATTATTATTTAAGTTTTGTGCCATGTTATTTTATTTTTCTTCTTCTTCTTTTTTGTTCCTCACCAAATGACCTTACCTGTTCTGCTGTTCTGGATTTTGTTTGTCTCTGTTTACAGACATGTATTTATTATGCTGTACATATTGTAATGTTTGATGTAAATGATAACCAGTTCTTACTCTATCATCCCTAATGGCGATGGTGATGCTGTATTTGGTAAACTCTTGTTGAGAGAATGTTTATTATCAATATTATACGATGTAAAAAAAAAACAAAAAAAACAAACAAACAAAAAAAGAGAACAGAAAAACAGTCACCTTTGAGCTTGTTTATGGAGAACCAGGGGAAAGCCAAACAATATGAAACAGACACCACTGGTGTTTGGCCCCAGGGCTGTGCCTTAACTTAAATCAGTGTCTTTTTATTTGTCCGTCCGTTCGTCCATGTCCCTACTCCCTCTTCCTGTATTAGACGGTAGTTGTGTACACTGGGAAAATTTGACCCATTTTGCTGCCTGATTATCAGGACATAATAAGTGCTACATTGTGAAGCTAAAGCTTAGAACATATATTTCAGTATGCTGCTGCAGTTTCCGAACAAGAGTGGCACAAAAGCAAACTGTCGGTCGGTTCGATTGCCACACGCAGTGCAGCTGAATGCAATAGACCCACACGCCAAGTCCGTGTGAGAACGGTTGGCTGATAGGTGCTTGCTGGCTGAATATATCGACTAACTTCTTACGTTCACGCTGTTCCAAAATTTGTTCAGGTACCGTCTGCTACCTTTGTCTCATCCAGCCTTGTAGATGTGCTTGTGCACTAAACAAAATCTATATATATATATATA
>CM067490.1:19257316-19289724 GCA_034552555.1 Semaprochilodus insignis | reverse complement strand
CTCTCTCATACTGGTCACTGGAAGTTCAACATGGCACCTCATGGTAAAGAACTCTCTGAGGATCTCAAAAAAAGAAGTGTTGATCTACATAAAGATGGCCTAGGCTATAAGAAGAACCAACACCCTGAGCTGCAGCACAGTGACCAAGACCATATGGCGGTTTAACAGGACAGGCTCCACTCAGAACAGGCCTCGCCATGGTCCACCAAAGAAGCTGAGTGCACGTGCTCAGCGTCATAGCCAGAGGTTGTCTTTTGAAAATAGACGTAGGAGTGCTGCCAGCATTGCTGCAGAGGTTAAAGGGGTGGGGGGTCAGCCTGTCAGTGCTCAGACCATACGCCGCACACTGTTGGTCTGCATGGCTGTCGTCCCAGAAGGAAGCCTCCTCTAAAGATGATGCACAAGAAAGCTCGCAAACTGTTTGCTGAAGACAAGCAGACTAAGGACATGGATTACTGGAAACATGTCCTGACAGCTGATGAGACCAAGATAAACTTATTTGGCTCAGATGGTGTCAAGCGTGTGTGGCAGCATCCAGGTGAGGAGTACAAAGACAAGTGTGTCTTGCCTACAGTCAAGCATGGTGGTGGGAGTGTCATGGTTTGGGGCTGCATGAGTGCTGCCGGCTGTGGGGAGTTACAGTTCATTGAGGAAACCATGAATGCCAACATGTACTGTGACATACTGAAGCAAAGCATGATCCTCTCCCTTCGGAAACTGGGACGCAGGGCAATATTCCAACATGATAACGACCCCAAACGCACTTCCAAGACGACCACTGCCATGCTAAAGAAACTGAGGGTAAAGGTGCTGGACTGGCCAAGCATGTCTCCAGACCTAAACCCTGGAAGATGCCCAGGATCCACTTGAGGATGCCCCACAGGGTGGAGGAGCGCAAGGTCTCTAACATCCACCAGCTCCGTGATGTCGTCATAGAGGAGTGGAAGGGGATTCCAGTGCCAACCTGTGAAGCTCTAGTGAACTCCATGCCCAAGAGAGTTCTGGAAAATAATGGTAGCCACACAATATATTGACACTTTGGGCACAATTTGGCTGTTTTCACTTAGGGGTGTACTCACTTTTGTTGCCAGCGGTTTAGACATTAATGTCTGTGTGTTGAGTTATTCTGAGGGACAAGCTGTATATTGACTACTTTACATTGTATCCAAGTGTCATATCTTCAGTGTTGCCGCATGAAAAGATATAATAAAATATTTACAAAAATGTGAGGGGTGTACTCACTTTTGTGAGATACTGTAAAACATACAGCACCACTGTTAACTCTTTTGTATCTATTTTTATCACTTTTTTCATTTGCTGAATGTGGATTCTTGATGCAAGGGGTAGTGATGGACGTTATAAAGGTAATTTACCAAGAGCTTCAGCAATCGTTGTGGTTACTTCAACCTTTCATTGGCTACCTGCCAGAGGTGAGAGCAAGTAACACAAGTGCAATACACAAGTAAGCTACAAGTCTTAACCTTCAAGTCTCAAACAAGTCCCACGTTGCTGTGGGAAGTCAAGTCCCTGCTATAAGTCAAGCATGTATCAAGTCATGTCATACGAAATTATGATGCTTTAACTCCAGTTTCCATAATTAAATAAGTTAAAAGACAAAGTGGTCATAAAGAGATGAATTTTATTTTCAACAACTGACTGTATTCGAAATGGCATACTAATATACTACATACTACAGCTGTATGTACTGCATACTGCTCCCTTTGTGTAAAATATATAGTGGCATATTAATACAGTCACATGACCAGTTACCTCATATTTACCTCAGAGCTGTATCCACTGTTTAGAGTTAGCTGCTGCTAACATTGCTAGCTTGAAATACATTTAGCCTAGCTGTTAGGTACCCTCGACTATTTCACTCTAAAACTGAATCTCTAAAGCGAGTTCATCTTTTATTAATCTTCAGACCTTCAATATTTTAACTTTCTGAAGCTCATTCTGATGACACATACCCTACTACACTCACTACACCCACATTTATACTCAGAGTTGGCTGCGTTTTGCTCCCCAGCGATTTTCTCTGGCTGAAGCAGGCTGAGAGCTGGTGAGGCCGCGGTGCATATCGGTCACATACTGCATACTACATACTACTTTTAGGTATATTTAGAACGCAAGTAGTATATAGTATGTCATTTGGAATACAGCCACTGTTTCATTTCTTCTTCTCAACTCATCTATTGAAGGTGCTTCTCATTAGACAGTGCTTCACTGTTTTCCTGTTACAGTGCACAAAAAGAGCCAGAGCCAAATAATCATGTGAAAATACTGATTAGAACATTGTTAGAGAGGATTCTGGATGGAAACATTTGTGTTTGTCCCACCCAAAATTACACCCTGGGGGAGGATAAAAACTGCAGCTTTTATTTTGAAAGTGCAACACGGAGGGGAGGTTAGCACGTTTTGACAGCAAATGCCACTGCATCGTCTTTAAGCCTTGCTAAAGTTTGTGTTGAGGTCCCTGTGTAATTACCAGCTTCACTGGCCTCAGCTTTCACCTCAACGGAGCCTCTGGATTGAAGTTAGCTTTGGGGTCAGCAACGACAACTAATTACAGCTATGAAAACAGCTCGTGTGTAACGTCTTATGGTAACACACTGGGAGGGTTTGAGTAGCTAACATTAACGAGACAGTGTCTTGTTTGTGACACGTTAATGTCAGTCTTGTCTCAGTCCTGTAAAGCTTGAAGTCATTTCATAATTAAATAAATAAAACCATCACAGGACACAAAAAACATCCATCATTAACCATGCTAGTATTACGTTATCTTAAATATCATGTATCGTCTTATGGGGAGAATACTGGTACAGAGAGGGGAGTTGCAGGTGGAGGAGTGCCAGATAAAGAGAGTGAGGTGAGGTTTTGAACAGATTAGGGATGAAAATAATCATTTTGCACATACAGAAGATCTCAGAATGAACATAACTGATCACCTACCAGGTCCAGTATTACTGTGTAACTGTTATAATGGTCCAGTACTGATGCTGTACATTATCAGAGTAACTGTTTATAGTGTATTCTGAACAGCTAAATTGTTGTAAAGACATTTGTATCATGTAGGAACATCAAGCATTTGAGACAAGTGCTTGCTCGTAGTAAGTGTAGTGTCTTGGCTTTAGGGAGCAGAAGCAGAACTATTAGCTGTTTACTGTAATTCCACGTCACTATGCATACAGTACTATACTGCCTTAGCTACAGTGGAATCAGCTTATAGCTTGCTAATATTTTAGGGGATGATGTTGGCTTTGATTCACAGTACCAAATGTGCCCCCACTCAGTGTCAAACTAAATCGTATGCCCCTGATTTCAGATATAGTTTGGTTTGCTCTTGATTGCTGAAGTGAGTGGTATAATCATAGTGAGATCCAAAGAGCTCCCTGGCCTTCAGTAAGAAGGTTGTATATGAGTCCAGGAAGGGATTTGAAAAGATATCAAACAATTAGAAACCATCTTAGCAAGTTCAGCCCCACAGCAGAGCACAGGATCTGTAAGGAAGTCTCAAACAATCCTAGAATATCCTCACAGGACCTACAAGTAATACCATCACAGGGCCTACAGGTAACATCCTCACAGGACCTACAGGTAACATCCTCACAGGACCTACAGGTAACATCCTCACAGGACCTACAATTAACACCATCACAGGGCCTACAGGTAACATCCTCACAGGACCTACAGGTAATACCATCACAGGGCCTACAGGTAATATCCTCACAGGACCTACAGGTAACATCCTCACAGGACCTACAGGTAATATCCTCACAGGACCTACAGGTAACATCCTCAAAGGACCTACAGGTAATAGGACCTACAGGTAATGTCCTCAAAGGACCTACAGGTAACATCCTCACAGGACCTACAGGTAACACCCTCACAGGACCTACAGGTAATACCCTCACAGGACCTACAGGTAACATCCTCACAGGACCTACAGGTAATACCATCACAGGGCCTACAGGTAATACCATCACAGGGCCTACAGGACCTACAGGCTACTAAGTTCATCTGCACAAGTTATATTTCTCTTAATATCTAAATCATACAATTGAATATCAGACTGATTGAGAGGCTCTACAATCTCTCACAATCGAATCTAATCTGACATCTATTCTAGTGAGCATCGTAGGTCACATCAGATGACTGAGACCAGAGTGCGCCGCGAGTCGTTAATACTACGCGGACGTTACTTCACCGGCGGACGCTGAAAACGAACCTTACCAGAGTCTCCTCTCCGGTTAAACCGCAGCAGCAGCTGTAGGATTAACACTAAGACCCTTAAGTGTTTCCTGCAGCTCACCACACAGCAGAACCGCTAACTGCAGGTCAGTTCAGCCATGGACCAAAGATTAAATGTGGAGCCTATATGTTTAGCTCAGTTTCTGAATACTGGCCGTTTTGTCTTCTCAGTAACTACACAGTCGATAGGAGGCCAGAGCTAACATGTTAGCTTAACATACCGTTAGCTTTCTTGCTAATGTTCGACTAGGCAAAAAGCTTCAAAGACACACTCACCTACCTTTCTTTGTAGTGACGGGTGAAGTTGGACGTTGTGGTGATCGGGTCACTGGTGTTTGAGCTGCTGACGCTGCATATCGCTGCTCTTTTGACTATTTTCACCCACAACAGAACCCTGAATCCAAACTTCACTACTTTTGCCGCTTCCATGATACGAGCTCGTCGATCTGTGATGGTCTCCCGCGTTCGGATAGAAATCAGAAATCACCCAATCACGTTTCAGCAAAAATCCTTTAAAAATCCGGAACTTCGCAAGACCTAGAAATGCAGATATTTAATATAAAATATTTTATTTCGAGTCATCTGTCTCAAGTCTAAGTCAAGAATACCAAGTCAAAGTCAAGCTGAGTCTTTTTATCAATATTTGTCAAGTCCTTTCCTACTCGAGTCTGACTTGAATGGGCTGATTTGACAGAACAGGCCGGGCTAGCTAACTTCAGGAGATAATCTCTACAACATGATGCATAGACATCTTTGACAAACCCTCAAAACTGTTATTTTCTTTACAGACTGTAGATAATTTTAATGAATGTTGGAATTAATGGTTTAAACATAAAATGTGTATTTTATCTGTATACAAATATTACACATTGCCCCTTTTAACAGATTAAAAAAAATGTTCCACACCAAAACACTGCTGAAAAAACAAAACAAACAAACAAACAAACAAACAAACAAAAAAAACCTGCATAGACCATCACGGTTGGTCACCAGCAAAACCTGTTTATGTTGTGTTTTAGATGCTGGTATGCTGGTCAGCAGCAAGTTATTATGCTGGTCCCCATCAAAACCAGCATATGTTGTGTTTTGATGCTGGTATGCATGATCAAGCTAAGTGACCAGCTTCAACCAGCATGGAATGCATGCTGGGCTGTGCGTATTTATTTTCTTTTTTAGAAGGGAACTCTATATGGTCTATGGGCTCTATAGTAAATTTCTCAGGCATTACGGCAGTATGCAATTCATGCAGTAGTATTCTGCAAGGTAGCTTTTGGAGGCATTAAACTCTGGTCTGTAAACCAGAGTTTAACTGACCTGTAAACAATTCAGACTCTAACCTCTCCCATTCCACACCAAACACCTCTAATGACTTCTCCTTTTATTGAAAATGAAATGAAGAGAAAGGCAATGCTGCCATCTGGTGGCCACACTAATCATCCACCATCAGTATGCCTAGGTCCATTTGCATGAGTGCCTGTGCAGTAGAGGTAGATTTCAGTTGTTACATGATGCTGAGCAGGTACATGCTTTAGGTACAGGCACTAAGGCTGCAGTCACTATAGAATAATGCCATAAAGTACAGATCTTTATGTGTAATTACATGCGCATGGGCTTTTTTGGCTGCAAAATATTTGCTTTGTCATGCTACTCAGAATATTAAGCAGCCAGCAGGGGGCAGTATTCTCATACATTCCTACTGACGGAACACCTTTACAAAGTTCACGCAACAACTGGAGTAATTAATGTTCCAAATTAAAGTTTCAGTATCAATACAGTTGGTATGTTTATTGGCATTTTCAATAGTAATTATAACACCTTTGTCATACATTCATCACATACAAACAGAACAACCAGTCCAACAGTAACTCCTACATACAGTACAACAAAATATAATGAGCCACTGTGCAATGATGTATTAACTCCATCGTGTGGAGTGTACCTATAGTTCAGGTGGGGGGGTGGGATCAACATATACCATACAACAGAACTCTGTACAGAATCTACTCCTTCAGGGTTGTTTCTTAGTGAAAAGAGAACTTTCTTTTGTTTCCTATTAGTTTATAGTACAGATACCAAAGTGATGGCACTATAGGTTACATTAAAATACTGGCTATGATTGCTATTGGTACAAAAACAGAATGTGTGTTTCATTATTTCTCTAAGACTTTCAGGGTCAGTAATGACAATGTGGCTAACAATGAAGGTAAAGTATCATCATAGCTAATGATGTTTAATCACTCTAGTGGAGCGTTCGTGTGGCTACCGTATGAATGCCACGGAAGGTCCTACAGTCTTCTTATAATGGAGAAATCTCAGTACAGCGATACACTTTACATGCACCAGTTTTCTAGAGTCATACACACACACACACACACGCACACATACCAAACTTTGAGAGAATTTACAGAAGCTCATTTTAAATCTCATTCAAACATACACACAAATACAGCCACACATAGGGTTCTGTGCAAAAGTCAGAGACCATCCGCTTTATTTCATCTCTGGTCAAAACAGCCATTAGGTACAAGGTACTAATTCTTCAGTAGATTACATGTAAAATTATCTAATTATTATCTTCCATGAGCAAAATACATACAAAAGTAGGAGTTTCCTGTTAAAGGGGATAATAAAAAGGGATTCCTAACAACCATGCATGACATGGCAAATCTGTCCGAACAACTGCACTTAAAGCGTTTACCTTTCAGACAGAGGTCATTGACCGTGTTTGGGATTACTTGCGATACACTCAACCCACAAATCAGTTTGATTTATCATACAGGGTCCAAAATTCAGTATTCCCTCGGTATTTTGAATAAAATTCAACTGACGGAAACTGGACTATATTCATGTTGTTGCCCTTTCTAACTACACTTGAGTTCTGAGGTTGTAGGAGTGCTGGGCCGAGGTCCTGAGTGATGTTGAGTGCCTAAAACTTTGGTGTTTAACCAGTGCAGCTGCACTAGATGGCATAATTAACAGAACGTCTAGAATGCATTGTCTCAAATGCACAATGTTCACAGTTCACAGTTTTACTTTGTGATATCACAATTTCACGATGTATTGCTACACTCCTAATTAAGGTGCACCCAAATTCTATGACCGAACTTTGGAAGTGTGGAAAAATGTCCCTGGAGAAAGCTGAAAACAAGACTCCTGGAAAGAACGAAGCTGTTGTGAAGGTGGACAGCGGTGGACACACTAAACACTTTGCATGCTTTCTCTATTCTTCCTGATGATGGAAAATGATACTGGCTGTTTTGACTGGAAACCAAATAAATAAATGAAGTGTGGTCTCCTGACCTTTACACAGAACTGAACATACCTGCTATGCTGTACTTATTTTTAGCCGTCGTATTTTTAGCACAAATTATTAACACATCAGTATCAACACAACAGGAGATTTTTAAACACTGGAATGGAATGTGCAAAACCAGCATTGCCCATTTACAGGATACACTGTCTACTATTACACACAAAGTAGTGAACTACTCACTTACACCAACCTCTCATTCACTCAACATCTGTTTCTCTCACATGCCCTCACACACCGTTCACACATCCTTATACATCTACAGTATATACAAGAGACAGGGTTTCAAAATATTGCACTTATTGGCCCATTGCAGCCCACATACCGTAGGTGCAGAAATAAAATGACTATATAGATACAGTTCTCTAAATATAGATGTCTCACAATTTCATGCAAGTGTAATGCTAAATGTTGTAGCTGCAGAAAATTTTCACTTCTCACATGTTTCCTACACACGGGTTACACATCAGCGATGCGTAAGGATCATTTGGCATTACACACTGGCCTACTTGCTTCTGACACAATAAATATAACTGCATTTATTTTTTGCTTATGTCAAAAATGGTAGGTAGTCAAAAGACTACCCGCCATTTTAGAGCTCTTTTCACATAATACACTCACAATAACCACAGAACATGTGATCAAAACCACACTCAACACCATTTTCATGTAAGGGCTACATTTTATCTTTAATAATTTAACTCTATAACGGAAATCAGCCTATCAGTCCACCCAAACGTGTTCTTTCATAGCAGCTGGTTGTACAAGCTTTACAGTACATTGTCTGCTTTGCTATGTGACCAGCAGTCTGCACACCGATCTTCAGGGTTAAAAGTCAGAGATAGCAGTTACATATTAATTCTAGAGACCAGTTATTGCTAAAACTGTTATGATGACTGTGTGTTGTGATGCTTAACATGCTTTAGAATGCTTTAATTTACTGCAAAGAAAGATTATTTTATGTTTGCTAAAAATCTATTATTTCTGTGAAGCTGCAAGCCGCAAGGAGACCCCTGCTCTAGGCCCTCTGCAACTCCAAAATGCTGCATTTGAATGCGAGCAGGAGCATAACCAATGTGTTTCAGTCAAAGAAAAACAGATCGGTCAGATGCTACATGCAAGGTAAAATAGAAGTTAATGTTAACAGATCACAGAAATGAGCATTATCGTTGGGGGGGGTTTGTTTCCTCCTATATTTCAGTTTTAACATTTATGGGATCAACCGAAGGTCAAGTTTAGCTACTGACAATAGCCAAGCTTACAACCAAGAATTATTATTATTATTATTATTTTATTTCTTTCTTTTATTTATTTATTTATTTTTTTAACAAAAAACGATTTATAAGAATTACTCATTAAGTCAAAGGGGATTTTTCACAAATGTTCTGTAAAGCTTGTCCCAACTTCTTAAGGGCAGCTACAAAAGAAGGCATTTTAACAAGGATGTCAATTGCATTATATTGGCGGGCAATCACAGAACCAAAGAATCGGCTTACAGACAGGTGCCTAGCGGTGGTGAGTCACAATAGGAAGCATAAACAAGCTCGTTATTTATAATCCAAAAAGTCATATCAGGTTTCCCGTTGAAATATTGATAGACTGACTCATGCTGCAGAAATAGCTGCCTGGGACCTTTCCTTGAGTATTGCGGCATTCTCTCTCACCAGACAGCTCACTCTACTCACGCTTCGCTTTCAGTAAGAAAACAGGAAAAATCAAAACGTCACAAAAGCCTCTCTCGGGCTACGAGCACAGACTGAGATGCCAATTGAGGCGGGAGATGCTGAAAGGCTCTGCTTTTTCCACAAAGTACTTTTTTTGCCAGCAGAGATAAAGACACAGTGAAACTCAAAGAGAAGTGGACACTGTGGCCACATGCACTCATTTTATATGATCAAATATCAAACAAGCCAGATGTCTGAAGCTTTTCTTCTTATTTTGAACCTTCTGAGCAGGTTACATTAAATACATACATGAATAAATCAGTTAAATCAGGTAAAAAGTCTAAAAAAACCCTACTAGATAATAGAAACATTTGTTAATATAGTATGTACTTCCCTGTATAGCTAATTCTCTCAATATCTCTAAATTCAAACTACTGAGGTATATACAATTATATGTTTAAGATATTTCTAAATGACTTGAGGTGCACGCACTGCGCCAGCCTCCTCACAGATAGATCAGTGTGTTGAAAGGCTAATAGAAAAGCAGCTGAAGCGTTACAAAAAAAAATATCCCATAAATCCAGATTTAAGAGGAAATGAACTGCTCCTGCTTTGGAAGAGCTAAAACTACGTCTTCTTGTGAAGAGGCCTAAGGCAAGCAAACTGACCACATGCTCAAATCAATTCTACAAGTTGGGTACATGCATGTTGGTGAGATTTAAACCAGCCGTGTAACAATGCAAGACCACGGTGACTTTGACCTGTTCAAGAGAGTAGAAAAAAAATAGTGTGAAAATAAAAAGAACCAGGCACTGCACATCAAACAGTCAGATATGGGTGTGGTACAGAGATGCCAGAGCAGAATAAGCAAACATATGCTGTAAAAACAGCCTAGTGCTCACCGTCTACAGATTTTTTTTTCACAAAACAAAAGCTTCCTGGAATTTTTGAAGCCTTGTTTTAGCTTTTCTCAAACAAAAAAAAAAAAACCAAGAAAAGTAGATTCAAATGCAGGACAATATTTGGGCTGGGGCGGAGCTAAAGAGGGTCACATGACTCAGGACATGCCATCCTAGTAAGGACAGCCTTGTTCTGGCACCCGTCATCCACAAGGTTAAAGGTTAAATGCCTCAACTTAAAGGAGCTAAGTATTCCACAAGCAGACACGCACTGGGCTACGATGCACTAAGCAGAACACTAACAGGCGCAGTTGGGTTGCTGTATGGGCGGTGGGTTATCCGTTAGTCTGGCGTTGCCCTGGGTTCCCGTGGTAACAGCAGGGTCAGTCTCTAAACTCTCAGACATCTTGTCACAGATAATATCCACCAGACGCTCGAAGGTTTGCTTCACGTTGATGTTGTCCTTTGCACTGGTCTCAAAGAACTCGAAACCTTGTAGACACAAAAACAAAACAGGGTACAGTCTGATGTGTCAACGGGCAGCAGAAACACCAAAACTAAACAAAAAAAAGTTTTACCACATACCAATACGGTCATATGCAAAGATTTAAACACCACCTGTCAAATTACATTTTGTGAAATTACAAACATCAACAAACAGTTCACATGTTAAAGACATACAGCTTTTTTCAGCATGTTTTCGGCTAGTTTGTATGAGGGTATTGGTGATGAAATGGTTACCGGTTTAATGGTAAACCACGGTAAACTTCCAGACACTTAGTATTACTATTTCAAATTTTAATCATCATTAAAACCACACTTTGAAAAACTCATTAAATACTGTCCAATATCAGCAGTATTTGATAATATTAGCAACAGTCAAATTTTCCTGTTCCACCTTAAGTAGCGCAGCAGCTACAACTGGTGGCTAAGGCATTATAATACCTGCTACTTTTCATACCATTACATCTCTAGTGGCACAAATAGTTGCACCCAGAAGGGATCAACCAACAGGAATAAAACTTGCTGGGTATGTTTGACATTGTGGGACATGCAAATGATTTAAGTTTAACACTTGTGATGTAAGCAAGGATATGTCTTATTGCTGTGCCTGACGGACCCAACAGCCGCAATTGTTGACATTGGGCGAGCAGTGATGCCCTCTATGACTCATCCTGTTAGTGCCAGCACTATTGGCAAACGGCTACACAATGCAGGACTACACAATGCAGGCCTACCAGCACACAGACCGTTACAATGACTCATAACACCACGTCAGTGTCACCAAAGACTGCAATGGTGTCGTGCCAGACTGCCATGGAGCGACTCAGAATGACAGCAGTTCGTCTTCAGTGACGACTCTCGTGTCACCCCACCTCCACATCTGCAGGAACTGTGTGAGAATATTCAAGTTGCATGGGATGGATTATCACAGGACACCATTAGGAACCTCTACAGCTCCATGCCGAGATGTCCACCATGTTAGGTTAGCAAACATGGCGGCTCGATGCCATGCTGACAGACAGTACTTCTGTATGTGTAGCTCAATAAATAGGGACACAGGGGATAAAGAAGGACACAAGCTTCACAAGATCACTGTACTCAAAGCGCTGATGGACTGGTGTAACGCATACAACCACTAGGCTCTGAAGCAGTGGACACATGTTCTCATGAGTGGTGAATCAAGCTTCACCATCTGGCAGTCTGATGGATGAATCTGGGATTGGTAGATGCCAGGTGAATCTCACCTACCAGAATGAATCGAGCGAACAGTAAAGTTTGGTGGAGGAGGCATAGTGGTGTGGGGCTGTTTTTCAAGGTTTGGACCCCTTAGTTCCAGTGAAATGTAATGTTAATGCTACAGCATACAAAGACATTTTAAACAATTATACGTAGCCAACTGGCAACAGTTTGACATGATCTGGTGTGCAGGAGCTGCACGAAGTCATGATTTCAACTCCACTGAGCACCTTAAGAATTAATTATTAAGTCAACTGGGAGCCAGGAACTGTTGCCCAACTCCAGTTCTTGACTTCACAAATGCTCTTTTTACTGAATGGGAACAAATCCCCAGAGACACACTGTAAAACATTGTGGAAAGTCTTCCTAGAAGAATGGAGGCTGTAATAGTTGCAAAAGGGGGGAAACTTTGTATTAAAGGCGATGTATACACATTTTGTCAAAGGTCCAAAATCTGGAAATGGGACATAAACAAAGAGACGCCGCACGTGGGGCCATAAAGCAGAGAAGGCTGACAAAAAACCAAGAGGGATATCTGAGGAACAAAGATTCACAAAGACGTTTTTAGACCAGCCAAGGGGAGAAGGCTAGTGTTAACATCAGAGAGGCGCTTCAGTGGAGAAGAAATCTCTGCAAGGCTGAAGTAAGCTTTCTTATTAGCCAGCTTCGTGTTTGATTGTTCTTGTTTCACCTTAAATGGCTTTGCAGTTACATTTTGGTGCCTGAGGTCCTATTTATATCTATTTCACTAATAAAACATTTCCTTAAGTATATTATCATATATTCACCTCAATTTCTGCTGTAAACCTACAAACGTATAGAGCTGTAATTATCTCTGTTCGTTGTCAAAGCATTAAGGATTTGATGCTGTTAGCATTTTAGCATCCATGTGCTAATCTTGGATTAGCTTACACTGCACTAGCTTTATGACCTATGGCTTTGGCAAAGGTAAATGAAAGTAAAAATAAGGCTCAGAACTACATAAGCAACTCTGTTTCAACCCTATTTCATCACATAATTATAAGTTCACTCATGAAGCTTAAGGACTGTTATGCTGGCTAGAGGCACTGGAATGTAACTGCTGCACCACTAAAGGTGGAAAGGGAAAACGTGAAAATGAATCCGACTTTGGCTTCATGGAGAGTTAAAGAACATTAGAAGAAATGAGCAGGTTGCTCCGCTTCTGCTAGGTGGGTAACAATAATTTATTTCTGTTTCACAGCTCAGTGTGATTTTGTCCTATGATCTTTAAGATCTAAAACAGAAAGTTCAGTGGTGTTGCACTGTTGCTCGTGTTGGGAACGCACATTCATGAACATAGGCGGGTTGCGCTTCTGAAGGAGCGCTGAAGGGAGGGGCGTCCACATACTTTTAGGGCCGTCAACATATGTATGTATTGTTACAAAGGCAGGCAAGTGTAGCATAAGAGCTTGATGTACTTTTATTGCCAGGAGTGGTGTTTCTTTATGGGAGCAGTGTGTGTAAAATAGACCTGGATTATTTTGACTAAAGTTATTTATGTTTTTTAGGTCACATGAAAGCCTTGACTCATCAAATCACCCAAAGAAACGCATATGGAACAGACTGATCAGAATGCTCATAGCACACAGCTATACAACAGACCGCATATTGTAGCCTTCTACAGTATCAATATTGCAAATGTAAATATCATGCTAATAATTCACAAATTTCGTTCTGGGCATCCTTACCACATAGACTGTGAGTTTTCTAACTGCAGAAGGGTTTTTTTGTAGTTTCCCCCACACCAATGGCATGGACTATGAGAGGTGTGCTTTGCAAGTGGTTAGTGTCATCTAATTAGATGTGTTTAATTATCGCATAAGCTGTGAGCTCAAAGAGCACACTCCATATGCTCTAATTTATTCACAGTGAAGGTAAGCTATATTAACCAAATCCATTTTAACTTCCTCACATAATTCTCTATATGTTACATCTTTTTCTTCTACCATGGAGGAAATCTTATATATGTACATGCCAAATCATAAAATGCATTGCTATAACTGTACTTATAATCTGCACTGGTTCATATTCATTAAATGCCAGAGGACAGGGAATAGAATACGCTCTAGGTCAGAGAGTTACAGCTGATTGGCTCAGAGTGGCCTTGATGACTAGTTCCCAGTGTCAGATGAATGCAGCTGATTGGTGGCCCACAGAAACAAGCACAGCTGCAGCAGAGGGAAAGGACTTACCCAGCTGTTCGGCCAGCAGCCTGCCACTCTCCACAGACACGACTCTCTCCTCCTCCATGTCGCACTTATTCCCGGCCAGGATGACTTGCGCGTTGTCCCAGGAGTACGTCTTTATCTGGGTCGACCTGAATACAAATAACACCGTCTGCATATAAAATTCTATTTACGCTACATTACGCATCAAAACTTCAATAATTCTAAAGCCCAATACCGTAAGATTTGCACATAGAGACGCAAAGACGCACTCCATGAAGGACATTATTCTGTTGACAGGCCCAGTACACACACTCAGACAGAACATAATGCACACAGCTTCCTTGGATCCTGCTTTAAAAAGGCTGTTCGCTCCAGTAATCGGTGCCATAGCAACAGCAGAGCTAGCTGAGTGTAGACAGCTGGTGTGGGTGTGATAGCAGCTCAGCCCCTTCACTACAAAGCATACAGTAAACCCAGCCTTTACTCATATAGAGCAGGTCAGACTCACGCAGGGCTCTGGTCAGGGTATGACCAGGGTATGATATGATAACGAAACCAAGTCTATGGAACAAGAATTATGGAACAGAGTTTCACAGACACATTTGACTGATAGAACTTTCAAATGTCAGATTTCTGAACCCAAAGAGGTCAGTACCAGGCCCAAAAACCCAAAAGAAAGCCACTTGTTTAAGTTACTTCGCATGGACATCCCCACTGGCAACAGTCATTTTACTGATTTTACTGTGCAGATCCAGAACTTTGCTTGCTTACATGCTACTGTTTAAGTAAACAAATCTTCCCAGGTCAATAACTTCACAAATTGGTGTAAAATATAGATCACTGTCTTTAATATACTTTTTTCCCTTAGTTAGTTCATAGAGAACCTAGGACAGTTTGGACAGTCATAATATAAAACCATACATCACTGTCAAACCTGCTCTCTAACCCAGTATTATTCAGCCAATAAAATGTTCAACCCAACACTGCGAACTGTCGCAAATCAAAAACTACAAATATCTAACACAAACAAACTTAAAATTACAGTTAATTATGAAAGGTAAATATTTGTTTTAGGGGTGGTCTTCAGAATGAGAATTCAGGTACTCATTAAAAAACATCAACATGTATTTAAAGCCTGTAATGCTGTTCTGCTCTTCCATAAAGTTACAGGACATAAATTTACAAGACGCAAAACACTTTTACCAGTACCGAAACAATTTACAAACTGCGAATTCTGACTGAAAGCGTAGGTCTAACACACAGGAAGTGCTTGCCAATCAAACTGTTTCGTGGTGGTAGAGGTAAAAGTTTTTCACGTCTTGTAAATTTGTTTTTACTTTTGTAATTTTGTTTTCTGAAATGTTCATTTGTTTTGCACTTCTCGGGCACCTTATTGTTGTGCCTTTATTCCGTCAGCCTTAGTCATTTTATTCCCTTTCAATTTTTAAATATATGCAGAGCAAATACAGCTGATTTTCTTCTTAGAATTTTCTATTATTATGGTACTGAAATTGATCCCCCAGAAGTTTGCTGTCACTGCACTGGGTCACCTTGCCCTAGAGTCTGAGTCTGGGTCAGCCATTTTGCATCACTCTCCATCTCTGTCCACTCCCTCAGTGTATTGTCAGACCTCTCATTAGCCTCTCTGCTGCCTAATTAAATCAACTTCTGCACCCCAAGCTCAGCTGAACACCCCACCGGGTGGATCAATAAACTCTCATTCGCCTCGATTCAGAATGAGGTGTCTGACCGGAACTGACCTGGTCCAACTGGGCGCAGAATCTACTTTCTTGCTGCCTGGTTTGCAGTTCCTGATCCTTAGGGAAATTCAAAAATCAATTCCATTAAATATTAACAGCCTAGCTGCCCTTCAAAACCCTTCATCTCCTGTCTTTTTCCTCTTCAATTTGGTTAAATGTCATATCCATCAGCAATAAAAGGTGTCCCACAAAAGAAAGGCACACACATTCAGTCAGCTCCAACTCAAACTAGCAGGGGAAGTCTTGAGTGCTGTTCAGTCTTGTTGGAACTTTGATTTCCTATCTTTATGGACCTGCTAAAACTGTCATTGATTAAACTGTCCGTTTCCCACATAGAATAGTTATGGCTTTGAGCACTTATGAAAGTAAGGTTTTTTCCCTGTCGTAATGGAATAGAGCGCAGCTCGTTTTGGTCTTTCTCAGCACTGTGTCACTCCTGACGTTTGTATTAAAAGAAAGTTTTGCTCTCAGCAGGTGACGACTCACTTACCTCCATAAAACACAGTGCTTTTTCCCAGCAAGACACTAACATACACACATGCACGCCTACATGCACACAAACACACACACACACTGTTACAGACAAAACCCTTACTGTTCAAAAAACATGGACTCCCATTGATTAGCTGGCGGGTGCAAGACCGTAGATGTTGGGAGATGTGGTGTGGGGGGTATTTGTACCATCTTCTCCTACGCTGTTTCAAGAGCTTATCTGATGCCCACTCACCAATCCTGAACTGCTCCAAATGATTCCTCATTGGTGATGTCATACATTAGGATGAAACCCATGGCCCCGCGGTAGTAGGCAGTTGTGATGGTCCTGTAACGCTCCTGTCCTGCTGTATCCTGCACACATCAGAATCAGAATCAGGTTTATTGGCCAAGTATGTTGACACACACAAGGAATTTGGTTTCAGCAGTTTGTGTCTCTCTAGTACTGACAGTCCACAATATACACAATACATATAGACACTTACAATATACAATCTTCACAATATACACAATATACAAGCAATAAACAAACTACAAATAATATACAGTTTACACATTATTTACAAACAGTATAAGGCAGTAGTGTTGAGCAGTAGTGTCCCCACCATCACAGACAGTTACACTACACGCTGCATCCGCAAAGCAAACAGCATTGTGGATGACCACACACACCCCTCACACACACTCTTCACCCTCCTACCATCTGGAAAGAGGTACAGAAGCATCCGGGCCCTCACATCCAGACTGTGCAACAGCTTCTTTCCCCAGGCCATCAGACTCCTTAATAACCAGAGTTGTTGAATCTGGTCTGAATAATTGCACACATTTCAGTGACTGGACTGAACGCACACACACAATCTCATCTTATAAACCTGTCTACACATAAACTTAAGGAGTAAAATGTTTACATTTATACCAAATATTGACATAACTGCTGCTAAAAACAATGTTCAATGTTCATCTTAAAAAAAAATGGACATAACTGCACTTTACTGCTCCCACTACCAGTGGGCTATCTGCCCCCTCCCTGTATTTATTGTTTGCTGTTTTGTATATTGTAAATTGTCTTGTAAATCTATTGTATTTATTGTTCCATGTAGCACCTTGGTCCTGGAGGAACGCTGTTTCGTTTCACTGTGTACTGTACACCACTGTATATGGTTGAAATGACAATAAAAAACTACTACTACTACTACTACTACTACTACTACTACTACTACTACTACTAGAGGTAGTAGTGTTACTACGACCTCTACCTCATAAAGAATTTCAAACAAAACATGAATCTGAATTACTCCTGAGTATGTACTGTAATGTACAACTAAATACAACTGACATCAGTGTGTTGGATTCTGAAATAAAAATAGAAATCATATAAGTTTAAAAGCAAAACAGTGCTTTCCTACACCGTAGAGTAAATGTGGAATAACTACCTTGTTATAGAAACAGCTTTGTCTTTATTATTGTGCTTTCGTAGCCAGGCTTTGAGTTGTATGCTAATACATGATTAGTAGTATATACAGTGACAGTCGTGAGATGCACCGATACCACTTCTTTTCTTCCGATACTGATAGCTGTATCTGTTGATAGCGAGTACAAATGCCAATATAACTTGTATCTATCCAACCTAGCCTTTAGATCCTAAACTTTTTCATTTGTTGTGTGTGCATATATGGACTATTCTAACGTCTTACTTCAAGCTGCAGTTCCAAAGTAAAAAAAAATACTAAAGAATTAAAAAGACAATTTAGCATTTAATAATTATGTTATGATCAGTCTAAGGCATTCATTAAGATTGTAACTAAGATAGTAAAATTATTTTTAAAAAATCAATTCAGGATACATTGTACTAGAAGGTGGCTGTCGCAAACCTTAACCCCTAAATTTCAACTTGTGAAAATAATACTTGTATTTTTTGCTTTTTGTATGAACTTTTTAGATTATTTTTCAAGTTAAGTTGTTAATTGTAGTCAAGTTAAGAGTTTAATTGTTCAATTTTAAAAAATGCTTATTTTTATAAATGTTGCTCAGTTATAATGGTAAAAATGCAATTTACTACTGCTTTTGTATATAATACAACACCTTTATAGACATATATTGTATACTATATACATCTGGGTTGCGGGAGTTTCTTAAGCCTATCCCAGTGCTCAATGGGCAGAAGACAGGAAATGCCCTGGACAGGTCACCAGTCCATCACAGGGCAGACACACAGAGACACACAGAGACACTTTCACTTAGGGCCAATTAAGCATTTCCAATTCACCTGCATGAAAGCAGAGCTCCATCAATGTTGTTAAAGAAAAAAAAAAATACACAGCTCAACTGACGGACCTTCTCCAAAACAGGCAGAAATTACATTTTACGGTTATTAAAAAGGAATTAAATCATCAGACATGAGATGGCAGGGCTCCCAAGCCCCTTGCAAGTTAAAACACTTTCTTCAGTGCCTTTATTCATACACACAAATATAGTACTGTCAAAACCCTTCCAAGAACTTGATGTGTATTTATGAGGGCAGTAAGTAATCTCTCTGAATAAAAAAAATCATAATATTCCACACAAATTAATATATTATAATACATACATTATAAATACATAATAATACATACAAATAAACAGTACGTCACGATTTTATGTCTGTCAGTGTGTTAGCTTAAACATTCCCAAAGCTCTCCTCAAGGAAGACCAGTATCTGCAGTTACCATCCAATACCTACTTACTACATTAAATCAGGTGTGCTGCTGACAGAACTTCTACAAACAGAACACATCTACACCACGGCCTGAGTGCAGTGAGCAGTCAGGAACCAAGCTTACTACTGAGACAAGTAGTTTTAAACTATTGGATGTCTAAGACGTTTGCACAGTAATGCAAATAAGCAGCACCATGTTTTTGTGCCATTTCAGATCCAGTGATGGTATCCATCCGACAAAAGTAAAACAGAAACTTAATTTAAGTGACAGAGAAAGTGACCAGAAATCTTTGCAGAGTTACCATGGAGATTGGGCATAGCAACAAGAAGTACCAATGCAACTAGATAAGGAGAAGTGGGGGTGAAGGAGATGTGGGTGGCTAAATTATTGACCTTGGGGATACAGCCACAACACATACACATACATTAATACAGCATCCACTTAGCAATAGCATCAGCAAACAAGTACCAAAGAAACGAGTGGAACTGGTTCTAAAAGCAAGAACTTGCTCTATTTCAGGTATGAATGGGTCAGGGTTATAAAAGGTAGAACATTTCCTTCCTCAAATTCTAATAATATGGCATGAGCATAACACATAACTATTTACAAAGAATGTTAGCAATTAATGAATTAATGAAAGCTATAAGAGGCCAACTGGAGTTAAAGGAGTTCACACTGTAAAATGATCAATGTCAAAAGGGCTCTTTGGAGTGATGCCAAAAAGGTCCCAGATGCACCTTTCCTTCTTTACACATCTGTAAATGAAATATATGAGTATGAAGAACCTCCTTAGAGTTTACCTTCTTAGAGACCCTTGATATAATTTAAATATCCCACCCTGAGCAAAAAGAATACCAAAAAGGTTATGTGACTTACAATACACTACACTATACTACATTAAAATACAATAGCTGAACCCTATACAGACCATTCTACCAAAATTATTTATACAGCAGACCCAGAACAAAAAAAATAACATTCTTTAATTTTAAACTCATAAATACACAGTAATAAGCTAAACATACAACATCATAATTTACAGGATACTTTCCAGTGGAAGACGGCTGTCTTAAACTTTAACCTCTAAAATAGGTATAACAATAAATTTAAAACAAGTTTTTTCTTCTTTCAAAAGATTTTTATTTATTTCTGAAGATTTATGAGTCAAAAAAAAAAACTTCAAAAAGTGCTGTTCCACATTTTTCAAGTCACTACTGAATCACAATTTTTAGTACACAGAGGAAGACTACTATTTTAGATACACCCCTGCATTTTGGAGCAGGAAGTGTGACTGCATTCCTGTCCCTCAAGGACTGTCACTACTGAAACATCCTTTTCTCCAATTATGCAAACTTTTTTGCTTTTTAATGAAAACATTTTGGATTGTGTACAAATGTCCAAAGCTTTGGTACTCGTACTTGCTTGTTTCGTATGCAACAAATGGAAATGTCCCATCATTTGTTTTAATAAAACATAATAATGGTCACTCAAAGATAAAGGACTTTAGTTTAAGCCAGTTAAAAGTCTGAAATGTGATTTGAAACCCAACTTTGAATCAGTTTGGTACAATGCTTCACATAGAACAAAACCATTACATATACAAGATTTCATGAGATACTCAAATAAATGAGAGAAAAAAACAGGAGTTTCCAAAACTGAAGTTCAAAAGTATATTAAAAGATACAGAGAAAATGGGACACCCAAAGCCATGCAAAACCTGGCAGGACACCGTCAGATAAACAGCTCTTAAAGCTTTCATATTTGAGAGAGAAGAGAAAATCAACCTCCACTCCTGATCTGAAAAAATATCCACAGGTGTTTCTATATATCCTTCCACTCAGAGAAGACATCTTACCACTATGGGACTGAAAGGATGGGTAGTCACAGGAGAGAAAAGGAGACAGACAGACAGACAGACAGACAGACAGACAGACAAATAAATAAATAAAGGCAAATCGTGCACAGGAGCTGGTGTTGTTGCTGTTGCTCAGAGAAATGGACTGGCCTTCCCAGAGGCCAAACCTCAAAATCATTGAATGTGTGTGATACTTGGACTGCTAGAAGCAGAAAATGCAACGGTCTTCGAGACTGAACTTCAGAGGTATGGGGAAAAAAACAAGTCTCCTAAAAAAGGACAAAAGAAAAACAGAATACTGTAAAAAATGTTTTTGATATTATATCTGGTTATAGAGGCTTCTGGGTAATTTTCTGTTAAACATGATTTCTGCCTTTTATTCCTAGTTTCCTATAAAGAGTGGCCTTTCACTACTTTATAACAGCTGACTAAAGAGTCTCTAAATAACCTTGTTTTTCATAGAACTCTACATCTAAGCCAAGCCTTAATAATGAAGTGTTATTTTTCAGACTGTACCTTTTATCACTGTTAGCCACGTTAGCATATTTTAATACCTTCTGTGCCTCACTGCTTACTGAAGCTAAACGTACAGGGACACCTGCTGTCAGGTCCTTATGTCCCACTGACTCACTGGATTTTAAGAAAACTGCCTCCGCTTTTTGCTTAAGGAAAACCTTTAAAATTTTTGCCTTGTGAGTGTACTGCACAATGCCTTCTACTGAGCTATTTCACTGCAATCACAATGTTTTACTGAACAGCCCAGCCATTTAAAAGAAAAGATACTGTTTAATGAAAAAAATAAATTAATAAAAAGCATCCAGCGTGCATCGTGGGCTGACAGCACATCACCAAAAGTGCTTGAAATCAGCTTTCCCGTGTCACCACACTACTAACACTGCCCTCTAGTGTGCAATGGACCATGACAGAGTGGCAATTTTCCCTCTCATCGCTAAGCCACAGAGGAGCTCAGCCTGCATAGGACGGCCTCCTTATCTGACACTGGCAGCTCGGACGGGCCACACATTCTGAACGCATACACACACGTACACACAGTGGGAACACACGCCCACACTCACAAAATACTCCTGCACGCAGACGCACACACATGCACTACCTGACCCGAGCTCCATTAGGAGTATTCATTTGCGCTTCTTCATCTCCTGACAATTACGACTCGAGCATCATGCGTTCGTTTTTTATGGCTCCGTGAAAGGAGGTTATTTGCACACAGAGGCTGGAGTGGACAGCTCTAATTACTGCAAACAGAGCTGCTGATAAGGCCATGTAAGAGCACCCTCCTACCCCTCCCTCTGCAGGTACCAGCCACCCTGGGAAAACTGCTCCCATTGGTAAGACAGCATGAAGCTTCTTCGATACCATCACTGCCACGGAGGACAAAATCTATGGCTTTGCTGTTTACAGAGCCTTTAGCTTATTTAACTTTTGTAAAAAGTGGACTGATGAAGATATGCTGAAAGTGTAAAGACCAGATGGGTCCCTCTAGAGCATTACCTCTGGACTCTAAAGCACATGCAGGGATCTGCTCGATCATGCCATGACTATAATGACAAGTTACGATGGTGGGTGGCATAGAGATGGCTGAAATTATTAATGAAAACTATTGGAAAAATCCAATTACTATCATTAACATAGCACCCTGCTGTAGCTTGTTAACACACATATATGTATAGATCTTATGCTCAACTGAGGTACACTAAAAGCTTATACCACTAAGTACACACAGCTTTTAAACCAGTGGCCACCAATCCTCCTCCTGGAGATCTACTTTCCCTCAAGAGTTCCCTCTTTACCTAATACTACTGCATCTGATCCAGTCAATTAAAACAATTTGAAGAGGTTCATAATTTTGCATAATATACATTTTGTTACAGATGCATGCTTCTTATATATTGCTAATATTCAACAATATTCTATTTGTAAGAAGCTATAAAATTTTTGGTAGATGATCCCATAACTGAGCATGAAAACATACTCTAGAAAAATGTATATACAAAATGCCTAATAGTAAAAAATAAAAGCAGCAACCAAATTCCACTGATCATATAGTTCTTTATATTAAATTTAGGTCAAGAAATTCTGAACAGTAGTGTGGATTTCCAGACACAGGGCTGGTGACCACTTGCCTAAAAAAATAAGAGGCAAAATTTCTTCAAAATTCAAATCTGCCTTACTTCACAAATCAGTTACAGGTAGAACTTGTTTTAAAACGGAAAGTAAAATATTTTGGTTTTTGTATCAGCATTGTTCACAACAAGCTGTTAGTTAGTAGGTATCAGTCCTGGAAGGTCTTACTGTTGCATCCCTAGTGAGAACACAGCTTCACATGCTCCAGGAAAATGCCTCAATGACTTTAAGAGGGTATTTAAATAAATACGTGGCTCTGAGTAAGCGATGATTCAGTAAGGCATGAGATGCTTGGTTACTGAGCAATTTCGCTGCAATGCTGTAATTGCAATCACTATAGAAACCATTCTGAAGGAAAACTGTCACTCATTTAATCCATCAGTGAATATGTAACTTTCTACATTATCGTCCAGTGCATACAAAAGATGTTTCACGTCCACAAAGTACAATAATCATCACAGACCAGTAGCAACATTAAGCAAGTGACACGATTATGTATGTTTTGCTTAATTATAAATCAGTTAGAGCAAATCTACTTCAGGACAGCAGTAAAAGCAGGAATTAAATAAAGACTGATTTGATCCAAAGAAAGCAAACAACAAGTTCTCAAAATATTACATGACACAGACACACATCACATTGTGATTGCAAAATGTCTTGAGGCATCAGACCAGACAAGACAGATCTTTAGATTCTGCTTCCCAATTTTTGTTTCTGTGAGTGAGGCTTATAATATCGGAAACAAATCTGAGGATAGTTATTAAATAAAAAAAAAGAGATTTATTTGCATCGAACAGACAGATTTGACTATTATTTCAAGCAGATATTTAATTATGTACTTATTGTGCTCTAGAAGGGTTGAATATTTAGGAGACGCTCAGTCACTGTGATAAAATGTTCATATACTTCTTTAGGTGGATGTAGTCCATTGTTTATTTGTTGTTTAGATTATTTAAAATACTGGTGTGTGTGGTTACCATTTAAAATGCCTTATATCATGAGAATAAATGTTAATAAAATTAAATACAGTACAAGTAAAACGTAATACTAGGGTTGGGTGTTTTAGAATACATTAGCAATGTTGTCTTACGTTTTACAAGGACAGAAATTTGACCTAATAGCACAGCATGTGAATTGGCTGTAGGTAAGTCAGATCAATAAGAAGCAATAAAACACCCTTGTCCTGTATATGTGACTGGAACTCTGATGCACTCAGCCTTTAAGCTTCTTGCTAGACAAAGTGGATATTCTGGTTTTCTTAGCCAAAACAGACATGGAAATTAATTTACTGAACAACACTGCTCAGGAAAAAAAAAAAAAAAAAATCACAATATTTTCCACAAATCAATCAGCCTTCAAAAGTTTTGCTACAATATAAAGTGAACATGCTTGAAATACAAAGTTTGGTTGAAAATGTCTCCTCCACATCTCCAGACATCACAGGATTTATTCAATTCCATCACAAGCACACATGATGCACCTTAATGAAGCATTGACTTGCCAAACCAGGAGTTAAACGTTAACTTCAAATAATACTGGGCTACCACAAGGAGAGGCTTGGAAATGACTGACATGTAAAATCACACATCTTTGTGTTTGTTTTATTTGTATATATATTGTAATATCAGTGTTTCACAGGATATCACAGGATATAAACACTTACTGTGCAGAAATATAGCTTCTTTTTTTAAAAATACCCATAATACATAAAACTTGCATTTCCCAGATGTCTTTTGTAAGATGTTATTACTGTACAGTACTGTATGTGTAAGAAAAATAATGGAGCTAACTAGAAAGCCAGAGTTGTTCAACATCAGCCTAAAATAATTTTTAATAGAAATATTTAAATAACGTTTTGCACACAAATCACTTTTCATTCACCATATTTGTTTTTGATCTGTGAGGTAACAAAACATTTTGAATCTTCTAGCTCTAATAGGTTGTTCAAGGACTAAAATGATGTAATTATAACCTTACATTTCTCTGTAGCTGAGATATGCTGAATGAAAAACAACATGAAAACATGGTTGATTAATTTTGATTCGAAAGTCCAAACGCTTTGCCGTTACATCTATAGAACATGGCTCATGTTGTTCAGAAAGCTCAAAGTACCAATTAACTTTAATTATGAATGTGCATTTGAACACAACAACATTGCTTGATATCCACATAAGGACAAGAAAAGTTGCATCGATTAACAAACTATGCATTGTGTAGTCCTAATATCTCTTTTATAAAGTCAAATGGGTGACTGATGTCTACAGTGCACTTAAAACTGCAAAGTCCAAAGGCAATCAGAAGTGACCGAGGATGGGCACGTTCTAATCACTCATGTCTGTGTGACCAGTCCGGTATGTTCTCTTGTCCTTAACCTAATGTTATTCTTCACTCAGACATGAACAGAGCTGCTCCTGACAGCGTGCAGTCTGGCGGAAACAATGCCTGGCTGCCCCACAGTGGGACCAACACACCAACACACTAATGCAGTGGAGTCTCTCAGAAGCCGCCTGAAGACACTTGCTGTTTATTCATTTCTTTATTTATTCAAAATTGACTCTACAAGTCACTGAAAGGCTGCACTTGAAAAACTCTAGTAATGATAATTGAGCCTCTCCAATGAAAGATTCCAATAACTGAACACACAAGATCAAAAGAGTGCTATACTCAAACTGTGGCCTTTGTACAACTGGCAAATGACATGTAACACCGTGTGGTGAAAACAATGCAAAAAAAATACAATAGTGAATGTTCATGAAAATCACCCACTTGAAAACGGCGCTTTTCACTTTATTGGAACTTAATCAGCATTTTATCATTGAATGAAAGAATTACAATCCGCATTTGACAATGTCCCTAAGGCAAACTGTGAATTCTCGTGGTTTCAGCATTGTAAGGTGGAGAAAGACGGATGTGTAGTTCATTTCCTATATGGCTGTGTGGCAAAGCAGTAATTAAGGTGAAAGCTGTGTTAGTTAATGCACAGCCCTTAGTCTGATAGGCCAATCAGCTTGCACGCCATCCGTGAGATTCATGTGCCCAGTGCTGGCCTGAGCCTTCAGCTCAGCCCCCCCAAGCGGCTTTATTGATCCCTTCCGCGTGCAGCCCGACCCTTTATCCTTTCATGGGGGCAATAAATTTCTGTCTGACAATGTAAGTGCTCGTCATTTCAACAGGCTGAAACCTCCCTAGCCTCTGTGCCTGAGTCAAGGCTTGCCATGTAGATCCGGGAGAAGAGGAAGGCTGCACGACAAGGACAGAATACCATACTGTAATTCCGATCTGCCTTGTAATACAGCTCTGGAAAAATTTAAGAGACCATCTCAAAATGATCTGTTTCTCTAGTTTTACAGTTTATGGGTTTGTGTTTGACCAAAATGAGCAGTTTTGTTTTATTCTATACTGGAAACCTGTCTCCCAAATTCTAGATAGAATATTGTATTTTAGATCTGTTTATTTAGAAAATGACTAGCCTGTTTTTTGAATCATGCTCGCTGTGCATTTCACCCCAGCCACCGCTCGCCAGTCTTTCTGTAGGTCATTTGAGGTCATCTGACATGTGACATTCGAATGAGGTGGCGCTCATCACGGTCAGTAGAGAGTGGTTTTCGCCGTCTGCCAGTCTGTAGCTGTGTTGTCCTGTGTGTTTGCTGCTTGACCTTATTCTTATGAACCAGACGCTCACTGTATCTGCCAGTAAAGCTAGGACCGAACCTTCTGTTCCTCACTAAGAACCTGCTGTACATGTGGAGATGATGATTTAAGAAGAAATAAGAGTGGTCTCTTATTTATTTCCAGAGCTGTATATTAAAACCAACCATACTGACCTATTAGTGTGAGAATTTGTCAGGATATTCATATTGCACAATAAAACATTTAGTAATTGGATACAGGGCTTATTAACACATTGGAAGTAGTTTATTGACTGTACTGAGTTGAAGCCAAACAATAAAAATGGATTGAGTTGAACAATAGCAAACCCAACCTTTCAAAGATTCCAAAATATCTTTATGAGCAAACAATAAAGCCTTTAAAAAGGCCTAAACCAGTGTGAGGAATTAAGTGCAGCATCTCATTTACATATCATTTACATGAAATCACCTAATTCATGCAGAGGTTTGAGTACAGGGCCAATAAAGCAGCATAATTCAACGACTTGTGTTCTCTGCTCCCCCAACTGACCAAGTTGTATAGTGTTAAAATTACTATTGCTGCAAAGAATAAACTGTGAAATAAACAAAATGTCTTGGTGTTTTAAGATGGTAGAATGATATGTAGTACTATGATTGTTTTCATAAAATAACATATTTAAACTCTATTATTGCAGTTGATGAGATGCTTCTGCACTATCTGTGTTTTGTATTTTCTATTTTTTGGGGTACTGCCAGCAGTATAAAACAACAGCACAGTGCAAAATGTTTTGTGGTAGGGGTGGAGGAGGAGTGACACCAGGCCTTTTGAAAACGTGACAAAAAAACGTTCATCTTTGTGCTGACCACGGTGCCTCCACACACGGATTCATTGGTCGTCTCCACCAAGACGAAAGCGGGACTCGTCACTGAAGATGACCTTCTGCCATTCTGAGTCACTTCATGACAGTCTGGCACGACACCATTGCAGTCTTTGGTGATGTTGACGTGGTGTTAAGGGCAGTCATTGTAACAGTACGCATGCTTATAGTCCTGCGTGGTGCAGTCGTCTGCCAATGGTGCTGGCACTAACAGGATGACCTGGATGACAGGATGATCATGGAGGGCATCGCTGCTCACTGAATGTCCGCAACCGTGGCTGTTTGGTCAGTCAGGTACAGCGATAAGGCCCGTCCTTACTTACGTCACATGCACGGCCGTGAAACTTGAATCATTTCTCACAATGTCAAACCTACCCACCAAGTTTCATTCCTGTCGACTGATTCTTTCTGGATGCAACTATCTGTGCAACTATTATTTTGATGATGACTGAATAATCATTAATTAATAGTTGTCAGCCCCATCATTGCAGTTTTCCGTTTAACATAGTTTCAGGTTATTTACTTCATAAGCTCACTCGACAAAAAATTTATCACCTTGATGACTCTTTGAGAAGCCCTAGTTACTACTGCAAAGGGCAGTATTGTGATACTGATTTACAAATGATATAATGTACAGCCTCAGAAGACAGCACAGGAATACACAAGAGGAAACATTTAATCTAAAGGTAACAGCTTTCAGGTAACATTATGCAAACAGCCAACTATGAAAATCACTATTATGCATTAAGTTTGAGAGTGATGCAGATAAAATGCAAAGGTAAAACAGCAGTATTACTCATAGCTTGATACTCATAAAGTAGCCATATGCTACACTATTAGAGCTTGGAATAACGTGTGAGAGATAAATGAATAAGAACTACGAATACATTCTTTGTGAATCACTCCATGGGAAGGCACTAAGAGGGAAAAATAGAGTAGCACCATGGACAGCTCTTCAGACTAATGAATATGGAACAAAAAAACAGGACAGTCATCTGACCATATAATTATGGAAAAAAACAGTTCAGGTTGCAAACAGCAGATGAAAGAGATCTCCAAGAGAATATGTGACACTATAGACGGAGAACATGAGCACAAGCAAAATTTACTACCTCTGTAGTGTAAAAGCACCAAAAGGAAATACTACAACCAACTGAACTATTGTTCAGGTTCTTTTCCTCTATATCAGCAGGCTTGTATATCAGAGACACTACAGTCAAAATATACCAACATCCAGTGAGCAAATCTCTAGATCTCCAGAGCTATCTGTTTACATTCAGTGCATTATACCATAAGCAGGTTTATATATGTGCATCTCAGCAGTGCACTCTTAAAAATAAAGAGTTCCTTGGAGTGAAGCCACAGCCACTTTTGTTTTCTATGAACGACTCTTTAAAGAATCATTTCTGTATAGGTGTATAGGTCTCCGCCTATTACATGACGCTACCAAGAGGAGGAAGGTGTATGCTAGCACTACTCAACGTACCACTAAGGTAATGTCATTGGACAGCTGAAAGTCCTTATAAAAGAACAACTTATTCACACAAAGTCTGATTTTTACGGACAGAAATAATGCATGTCAAGTTTTGAAAATTACTATACAGATGCACAAAACTGAACAAAGTGAAACATTTGGCCAAACATGTTTCATTAATTTTGCCACTTTTTCACCATTGCATAAATTTAAAAGGTTAAATCCCAGATAGCAAGTGGACGTGGGCCACATCTGGCAAAGATATGGCCCTGCTGGCCCACTGTTGACACTGGCAATCAGGTGGCCCAGATACAGCAGAGTTGTCTACTTTTGGCCGAGGCATGGCCCTAATCTGGCGACATGTTTACTGCCTCACTCCATGCTGGTTGCGAGTTTATCATGTTGTTATAAAACTATGGTTTGTGTTTCTGTAAAGGAAAAGTCTGTATGTGTGCCGTGCTGTAACGACTCTGTTCTGATTTTTACTCTGTCTGGAGTTCCGTTTGGCTCAAATGCTTGAAACTAAATAAAAGCTGGGAAACCCAACATGCATCCGTAACATGTATATGTATATGCTTTCTTTCACATCAAGTTTGAAACTGACGTACTGTGAAGCTGTGTTGTATGGAAGCTTTAAAAATCAGGCAAACCAATCACAGCTCCATTGTCATGTTGGCAGCTTAAACAAAAGTGCATCAAGGTGGCAGCAGAATCACTCATCTTGGTTGCAGCAAAGCACAAAAGCGTATGCGACAAGCACAAAAGCGTATGCGACAAGCACAAAAGCTTATGCGACAAGCACAAAAGCTTATGCGACAAGCACCAAGCTTCTTTAACCTAAGTGTAGGTGAAAGAACATGCATGGCGGATCCTTGCTTTCCAGGCTGATCATGCCCATGTAGAACCTCAGCTACAAGCTTCTCTAGCTAATGAACGCTCCATTTAATGAGAGGAACAACAAACAGAAGCAGAGCTACAAACCAAAAGAGGTTTTCCCAGGTGTGTGTGTGTGTGTGTGTGTGTTTTTAGTTGCAATTCTTAATAGCCTTTGCTGCCCTCAGGCACTGACGAGACTTGGGCATCCAACACCCTGTCACGAGTTAATGGTTTGTTCCTCCTAGGCCCCCCTGGAGACAGCTACATACAACTGCTGACTGGGAACACCCCAGCAGTCTTGCCGTTTGTGAGAGCCCCGGTTATCTAGCCTTAATGATTTGGCCCTTGTCAAAGTCGCTCAGGTCTTCACGCCTGCCCATTCTTCTTGCGTCCAAGACATTGATGCATTGAGAAACAACTTTAACATAGAAGGTTTGCTTACCTTCTAATATATCCCAGACCACGACATGTGCTACTGTTACAACATAATCAGTGCATATTTCTATAATCTGTTAGTGGTCATAATGTTTAGGCTTATATCAGTGTATATCACCCCACATTAACAAACACATTTCATGCAGTCTAAGAGCACTTAAAGCCACATCAATAGCCAAAAACTATTGCTAGAACTGAAGCCAGCTTGAACGGTGAGGTGTGAACAGTTCTTTGGCCTTTAGAGGAAACTAAAAACACCTACATATTCACATTTATACAAACACAAGCCCTACAGCTATATAAACTGGCACGTGAAAGCTGGCCCCAGTTCCCAGAAGAGTCTAACATGGAATCTGTGTCCAGACTCATTTCACTGAAAAGACCTCATTCTCCAATCTAGCAGAGCAGCCAATCAAATTACAGGACAAAACATGAAACAAAAAACGGAATGTAAGAACAGACTGAAATCTCACTGAATGAAAGGACGGAGGAATGAGAGAGAAAAAAAACCTCCAAGCTCAGCCTTTTCCCCTTCCTGCCCTCCCTTGCTCTACCTCGAAGATTTCTCCCAATAGGCCTTGTGGTTGAAAGAGGCAGGTTAAAAATAGCTCAAGATGAATAGTCATGCCATTGGTTGTGGCAGAGCATCGAGCCACAAAGCACAAGGCTGGTGAATTAATTTTTTGGGGGTGTGGGGACTGTCTTGAGAATGGTTAAGATGTGGGATGCTGACGAAAACCAATCCAAATACCAGTCCTCAACATTGTCATGACACCATCAAGCATAGAAGACAAACAGGAATGAATTCATCCAAGCTAGAATAGAAGCTACTGTAAGTGTGGTCAAACCACGAGCTGACCTTGATTGTTATGTAAACTGACACATGTACACCCTCACAGCACAACAAGATGCAAGATATGTAGATGGTGTGCTACATAAGGAATGCACATGCATGTTGTTACTTCCAATGAATTTCTAGGCTATAACTGTGTAAGTTGTCTAAACGTATTAACAGTAAGGTCAGGTTTTATTCATGGGGGAGGATAAAAGCCTTGTAGCTGACATACATGCTTGTATGTTGTTTTTGTGTCAACTCAGCCAACATTATTAAAAAAATGAAAATAAATCAAACATTTAGCTTGCTTACATGGTCAACAAATCATTGAACGCAGTAAACAATTTTCAAGCAATCACTCAATACATCTATCTAATTGTTAAATGTTAAGCAATGCTGCAAACTAGATGCAAGGAACTGGTTAGCATTAACTTAGCTAGCCTGATAACAGCTCTGCTTTTCACCGACAGCACCAACAGCACAATCTAAACGGAGTGAAGCCAAGCAACTGGCACTGATGAGATTTGTGACCTGATCCATTAACTTAACGTTGGTTTAACAAGCAGGTCATAGACTGTACAGGTTTGATTTTGAATAACTGGTGTCCTGCTGAAAGTGTGGAAGATAGAAACTAATGTCTGAGAATAAAAGTCGAGTGAATCACCACTGGGAGTGACAGAAAACTGACATTGGGCCAAATGTCAAAGAAACCACAGCACAGTCTTGGTTCCAGTTAACTGATGCTTAAACCAAACCCAGTATGAGGATATCTGAGGGTGCAAGGTCTGGCGACTGCTGTTAGGGTTAAAGCTGAAATTGAACCTGTCCTGTAGTGTGTATCTCTTAGCCAGGATGCTACTATCATGTGTTTGTTTTGGTTTTTTTTGTTGGAGGTTTTTCCTGGCTCAGATTTGTCTCTTCTTTCTATCAGCACCACTAATCAGTGAGCCCCTTTACAATACAAATGAGTGGAATGTGTTTATGTGGTTGTTCAGAAAATCTTAAATGTAAAATAATATAATATAACCAAACAAATAATGTAAATTTGCACAGCTATTCAAATGTACATTTTTTTTCCAAATGTTCATATCCTTCTGTAATACTCTACATGTAATAGTTATTATATTTCTCTTCTGCACAATTAGAGATATTCCTCATACAGACAATATTATATAAATATGATTCTGAAGGACTGTTTACATCTGATTCATAATATGACTGAATATATATATATATATATATATATATATATATATATATATATATATATATCTGCTGAG
>CM067490.1:19110594-19247320 GCA_034552555.1 Semaprochilodus insignis | reverse complement strand
ATATATATATGTGTATATGTGTGTGTGTGTGTGTGTGTGTGTGTGTATATATATATGAAGGTAAGGCTTGTATCAATGGGCTACTATTATTTACCAACACCAGCTACTCAGACTAATGCTAAAGAAATTTAGCCACCACATTTGAAAAAGCTGGCTGGCTTTTGTAGGGTATTTTGTTGTGGTTGCCAGTCTTATGACACATATGACCAGTTATGTTTCTTTTTCCATCTGCTGAGCCGCTAAATCAGAAAACACAAAAATGGCACAGCAACAGGCCAAATATGCTACAGAGCATATTCAGTTTCAGCTGTCTCCAACACCAGTCACTCGTTTTTGTGGTCTTAGAGTCTTTAACTTTAATTGGGTGTTATCTGAGCTTTATTTCCCTGGAACCGCGCCTGTACTGTGGTAGGTGGAAACTTTAACCTGATCACTAACATTACGCTAGCATATTTAATTCCAGCCGTCTTCGACACCAGCCAGTCGCTTTTGTGGTCTTGGAGTCTTCAACTTTAATTGGGTGTTATCTAAGCATTACTTCACTAGAACCAAGCCTGTACTGTGGTGGGTGGAAACTTTATCCTGCTCCCTAATATTACATTAGCATTAGCCTAGTTCAAAAGGCTGTAGCTCAAAACACTACAGAACAGATTCAACTTTGGTTTTCTGTCACTCCAGACTGCTAATTAAGCAAACTAGGCTGAAGGAGCCTAACTGGAATACTACTGAATACCATGGAACAGGTTCAGCTAGGGCTTTTTGTCCTTCCAAAACCAGCCACTCAGTTATAATGTACACCTACTTCAGTGTCATGTCTGTTAGTCAGACTTTAGAACCTTTTCAATGGTGAAAAGAGCTGGTAACATGCAGGTAGCAGCACTATTTAACATTTAGCATTTGTTGCTAGATCGACGGTTTGACATATTAAATAGTGGATTGAAGTTCATGCACTTCTTTCATTGAACTTGACTGTTTTTTGGTTTCAAAGCAGTCAGCAAATAGCCACATCATTGCATCATCCCAACGAATGGTTCTGTGGCCCTGAGCAAGGTTAGCTAACCATGTTGAGTAAACCACGCTGAGCATGGTTTGAGAGCGCTCCATGTCAAATTGTGCCTGTGTAGAAATGCAACTAAAGTGGTTTGTTTCCTGCTTAGAACTAATTGGCCTTGCAGTAGAAAAGAGGCCTGTGTTGGAATACCTACTTTTTTCATTTGACCGAAAAAATGGTTACATAGGACGAATTGCTGCTATATCTCTGCCAGAAGTGGCGCAGATGTGCTTTAAAACGTGGGCCAATTAAGCATGCCTTAATGTGGGCTAGTTTTGCAGTTTGCCAGAGCCCATATGTTTGCCAGAAGTGGTCCACATCAGCATGCTATCTGGGTAGCATGATTTGAGATCATGCCTCCATAAAACAAATCCATTCACTAGACAGTGAGGTGCACATATAATGAATGAATATAGTGCATAGTGCCTGAACTGAGACACAGGGTAGAACTCACTTGAACAGTCACTTTATCTGTGAATTAAAGTTCTGATCTCAGAATGCCAGTTATTTCAGCAGCGTCTTTTGGTTGTAGGTGTTTGCAGCATGCTCGGCAGGATTTCAGTGCACTGGATTTGAGATCAATTCCATGCTGTTAGCCTACTCTAGAGGCAGAGCGTGGTGCAGGGGGCTTCCACACAGTAAAGCTGCCTTTGTTAAACAGGACTTCTGGAAGGTACCCATGATGTCTATAGATTTAAAGCTTGGTTAGATTCAGTGTTTGGCTATTCTTTGCAATGCTTTTATTACTGTAGACTGTCTTCATGCAGACCGACCTGTCAAACTACATGAACGTGATTGCATTCCTGGCACCCGCTGTGGTAAGTTACTCCTAGATGGACAATTAGGATTTTTATTGTTTAGTGGGGCCACATGGGGGCGCAACAGGCCAGTGTTTATAGTTTTGAGCTTTGCCTTAATACTGCCTTAATTTAAGCCAAATGGTTTCAGATGGTTTCAAATGGTTTCAATAATAGTGCATAGTGCCTTCACTGAAATATATATATATATATATATATATATATATATATATATATATATATATATATATATATATATATATATATATATATAGACACAGTGGAGAACCTTTTACAATGTTGACATAAAAATAAAATATAAAGCAAAAGAAATTTGATAATCAGATTTACATATTTTTTTTATTTGCACAATCAAATGCATATAAATCAAATGTACCCCTGTTGTAATTGATTAGCCAAAACATGTTTGGTGTTAACTTTTTTTTAGTTTTTGCACTGGAGATTCCCACGAGTATTGGAAGCCGAAAGGCACTATCCTAGGTAAACATAGTGCCATAGTCTGCATCCCTCATTTACCATCCAAGTGTTTCAAACCACATTGGGTTGTTAATGGTTTCTGACACTACACTACACAACATACTGTTGACATGTAGTAAACATAGACGAAAGTGGGCTACTGCTACTAACATTTAGGCATGCAATTTGGACAGTGTTAACCTGTGACTGTAGCCTTTCATTAGTCTTCATAGTAGCTTCCATTCAAAGCTAATAAAACAAACCTTTTGACACCAAACATGCATCGACTGATCATCTACACTTGTGTGCTAAAGAGGAAATTGTGTAAGCCTCATGTTCGGCCAAGCCCTCACTTTAAAATGATCTTGACTGTAAAAGACAGTGTTTAGGGTGGTGTGCCACCATGATGACTTTTGTGCTTCATTGCTGGGGGAAACCAGGGCCTAACAAACATAGTCTAGTGCAGCAGTCTTGTTGCATGTCATAGTTCATACAGCATGTTGTATTTTGTCTCATCAGATGCAGGATCTGGAGGAGAAGTTGCTGAAGGAGCTTCCTGGGGATGCCCGAGTCATAGTGTGCCGTTTTCCTTTTCCTAGCTGGCCCCACAGCTGTACTAGAGGCTCTGGGTTGGACCAGGTCTGGGCTTATGATGTCTACACAGTGCGAGACAGCACCAGCACTTCCTCTTTGAAACCTCCGGGCTAAAGTGTGCGTTGCTTAATCAAACATATTGTTGCATAGAAGTGAAGTGTGTTCATCTGCTACTGTAAAAAGCACAGTCTGGTGTTAACCTGAAGTAACTACTAGCCCGATGCCGTTGATGAGGATATTTATTTTGCTATTAGATGATATCTTGTTAAACTACTCGTTAACATTTAGTTTATCAAAACATGCATTAAAACAAGTATGAATTAGAATTAGATCTGCTGTTGTAAATTGTTGTTTATACATAAGCTTGGTATATTCAGTTGTCATGCATGCAAGGATCATAATTAACATAAATGTCAGTGACCTCTACTGAAGTGCATGATAGGTAAATGTCATCTGTATTGCTCTTCCTCAGGGAGCCCCCTTGCATCTCTTGGCATTCAGGTTGAGCAGACACATTCACATAGTCGTTTTCAGAGTCTTCATCGGTTTGGCCGTCTTGAACTTCATAGTCATTATTAGAGTCGCTGTCATGTTGAGATTCATAATCATGTTCAGAATCTCCATCTTGGTGGCTGCCTTGAAATTCGTAGTCATGCCCGGAACATCTGTGGTTTTCATATCGAGGTTTGGGAGACGAAAACTGAAAATCAACAGACCTCTGTCTGCGCTTCCAATACCAAACCATGAATCCAACACTGAGGCCCACCACTACAGCTGCTGCTACTGTTCCACCAGATATAATCATTGTTTTATAATCAGCATTGTTTGGGTCAGTTGGAGAAGTGGTGGTGTTTGACATGGCTGACAATCTGCCGATGGCTTGTTGGCTTTGACAGCTGATGACGAAATTGAGACAGAATAAATACAAGCAGTTCTGAAATGTGTATTCTTTCCATATGTTTATGAGAAGCTTAACATGCTTTGCAGCTGCTGTTTTGGGTTTTGGGTTTTTCCACTCTTGTGGAAGCTAAATCGAACCTCAAAACAACAGAAAGTCATTTCATTTGCAGTCTTGCATTTAAAATAATAGCATCTCATTAAATTCCAGGAATCTTACAAATTGAGGCCTGAAGTGAACATCTGCAATGATCAGTTTTAATTGTTGCAAAGATGTGCAGTGAATTCCATGTACTAATCATATACATTTGCTGCACAGTAAAAGAAGAACTGTACCTTAATCTTCTCCGACGAGGACTGTAGTCTCCTTGAGAGCAGGAAGTAGAGTGGTGTAAAGTTTGCTTCGCGTGTGATATTTAAGTGTGTGGTCTTAGCGCGGCGGGTGACTCGAGCTGGATGGCCTCTGAAGCCACTTGTCAATGTATGGGTTCCTTATTCACAGTAAAGACATTGCAACCTGGGCCTTTTATTTGTTTGCTTGTTCAAGCTATAACTGTAGTCAGGCTAGGAGGTTTTTTAGATCATTCAGCAGAGGTTTCTAAAATGATTTCCACAGTTTATGTAGGTCAATAATGTTGTTTTCCAGTTGAGAGTGATGGATGAGGTTTGGAGAAAATGTGCTTCTTTGCTCTTTTTTGGGGCCCTCCTTAAGAAAACAGCATAAATATTGCAGATAAAAGTACAGTAAATCAATTGGAGCCCTGTATTGTACAACAAGAAATAGCATTGTTGAATTCTTTACTGTTTTTGCCATTTTTTTTATGAGAATTTGGTCACCTAAAGAAAAGACTTTACTGGAGTTTCAGAATCTTAGCATAAATCCGTAGCCATTTTAATATGAAGAGTACATTTTTGTGGGCTATTTTGCACTATTATAACGCCTTGCATGTATCCCTCTGCCATGAAGGCGTTGAAATAAATGCATTCACAGGACGTCTTGGGCCAAAGCTTTATTCCAAAACTACCACAAAACAAGGTCTCAGGGATCATGCATCATATTAATAACTGTTTTTGTGATAGCTTTCTCTGAGGGAGCTTTTGAAGGCAGTGAACTTGCAAGACGTCTGGTGCCTATCACTGTGAACAATTTTGACAATTTTAGAATGAAGCGTTTCACACCAAACCATTCTGAATGACATTCTCTACGTCTTTCCTGTTTCCTGTGAACAGCCTTTACAGAGCTAGTGGTTAGTGTGGAGGTGTTTGGTAGGGTAACGTACCACAAGGGTGCGCTGAAGTTCTTTCAGATCCTTACAAAACTGAGTCTCTTCACAATTGCTTGTTTGTCACAGAGACATTAAAACATTGCTTGCAGATAGCACATCCTGGGACTAGTCTCACATTTCTGGTGTCTTATGTTCTATAACGGCATAGCTTGACATGTTGTGGTTTGTTAGCTTTGTTTAGGATTTCCCTGAATATGTTACTACTCACTTTAGAGTGAATATAAATATCTTAGACGTCCAAAGACTGACAGAACTGAATGTGTTTATCAGTTCACAAAAATTAGGGCAAATTACATAAAAGAATGCAATAATCATGAGAGCATAACCGCTGTTTATCATTCCGAGAGTGCTGTTAATGGTTAAGGAAATTCTTTTACGGGGAAACTCTTTGCATAGTTAAATGGCTGACATACCACCAGAGTCATTCAGAGAGTTTTTGTGTGACATACTTAGTTCAGGAGAAACTTACAGAGCCAGAACTGTTCACAGCAGCAGTGATAGGAGCCAGGCATCTGAGAAGTTTAATGCCTCTAGGAATAAGCTTCCTTTGCAGGAAGTTATTCCACGGAATGATTTGAATACCCCGCCTGATGACATTGTTTTGTGATAAAGTTTTGGTCTAGAGCATATGTGAATCTACAAGTGGTGGAGGGATACATGATAGGTGTTCTAAGGCAAAATAGTCCCCAAAGCAAGGTCATGCTTGCTATTATTTTACATTATTTTATCATCATTAACATTACATATAGAAACTCAGAAGACGTGTAGGCTCATTGGTGGTTTTGGTGATAAATGTGATCTTTTTTTGTGGGCTATTTTGCCTTATAGCACCCGACATGTACCCCGCCGCCGTAAATCCATTACAAAAATGCATTATTTTATTTTAACTTTATAGACTATTTTATTATCATCAGTATTACATATAGGACGCCTGTCCAGGGTGTCTCCTGCCTTCCACCCAGGGCTGGCATAGGCTCCAGCACCCTATCCATGACCCAGGAGGATAAGCAGCTTGGATGTTCAATAAATAAAAGAACATTACATGTATGTAAGATATATACAATGTATATAAACTCAGAAGACGTGGCTAGACAAAAAAGGACATTCAGCAAAAAGGTGATGCATGGACTGTTGACTGGGGGCCCAGCTAAAATTGCTGTTTGGGAACCTTGTTTTTACCTCATTTGTATGAGGAATATCATTTGAAGGGTAAAAGTAGGAATATGTTCCTGTCCCCTGTGTATTGCCATGTGTTCTAAGCTAAATAATACCTTTTACTGAAAACTGAGAGATAAGTTATTTGCATTCCGCTCGTGCAGAGGCGGGACAATAAAGGGGCGGGGCTTAGGCTATAAGACTCGGAGCACACCACTCTGCTCTCAGAAAGGAGGGTCGAGGAAGTCGGAGCGAGCATGGATATACTACGGACTATCGCCCATCAGCCTGGGAATAACAGCAAAATGTGTGAACACGCGCACAGCAGACCTTCTGAGACGAGACGTGGGAAACTGGAGGATAGCTCACACGCAACACAGGAGATGTCACGGATCATATCGGATTCCACGACTGGGAAATGTTACTGCAGGGGAAAAGTTCTTGGCAAGGTATGTTAAGAGGAGTTAGCACCCCTGTATTCAACAGTGCCAGTAAGGTTAAAGGGGGAAAACGCGTTTTTTGAAGCTATGTTTTTCTAAACCCTAGTTCACTATGGAGTCCAGGGGTTCATTCACTGTATGTGTTTTTGTTGTGATCTGGCCACCACCACTGTGTCGCAGATCTGGACCTGTTGTCTTTGTGGAAGTCCCCCCCACCCCCATAGCCTGAAGCTTATGGTTGATTTCTGTTTGCAGGGTGGCTTTGCCAAATGCTATGAATTCACTGATCTGAGCTCAGGCAAAGTCTATGCTGTGAAAATTATTCCGCACACACGTGTCTCCAAACCTCACCAAAGGGAGAAGGTATGCGTCTTCTTTTTATTATTTTGGTCCTGCTTTCTCACTCACTCCTTTCCTCCTTCCCTCAGAACACTAAATTGTCTGTGAACTGTTTTACAGATTGACAGAGAAATTGAATTGCACAGAACCCTTCACCACAAACACATCGTCCAGTTCTACCACCATTTCGAAGACAAAGACAACATCTACATCCTTCTCGAGTACTGCAGTAGACGAGTGAGTTTTATCAGTATGGACAGTGTCACATACTCAGGTTCCCTGCTGCAGATGATCTTTGAAGCTTTGCTGTTTCACTAAAGCTCTGTGTTCTCTTTTTTCTACCCCTCCAGTCTTTGGCACACATCCTGAAAGCCCGCAAGGTGCTCACAGAACCTGAGGTTAGGTACTACCTAAGGCAGATCGTGTCAGGACTGAAGTACCTCCATGAACAGGAAATCCTACATAGAGACCTTAAATTAGGTAGAAAACACTTTTGCCACCAATAATTTCACCTACTGTTTTTTTGTTCCATCTGTTATCTCAAGAACATGATTTGTAACCACTGGTTCTGGCCTTCCCAGGAAACTTCTTCATTAATGAGGCAATGGAGCTGAAAATAGGGGACTTTGGTCTGGCAGCAAAGCTAGAACCAGTTGAAAACCGGAGAAGAACAATATGTGGGACACCTAACTACCTGTCTCCTGAAGTCCTCAACAAGCAAGGGCACGGCTGTGAATCGGACGTTTGGGCGCTCGGCTGTGTCATGTGAGTTGGACAGTAGCTAAACTGCTGGAATTGGAATGAAAAGCATGTGAATTTGTCTTTGACGTGGACTGTTCTTTTTCAATGACACTACAGGTACACCATGCTGTTGGGCAGGCCCCCGTTTGAAACCACAAATCTGAAGGAGACGTATCGCTGCATACGGGAAGCACGTTACTCCATGCCGTCCACGCTGTTGCCGCAGGCCAAGCAACTCATTAGCAGCATGCTGGCCAAGAGCCCGGAGGACAGGCCAAGGCTAGATGACATCCTCCGCCATGACTTCTTCAGTCAGGTATGTGTGATGGACTTTCATGGATGATGGGCAAAATGACACACAGAACATGTCATAAGGGGTGGGTGATATGAATAAGTTTCTGTTGTGATATTTCTCAGCTTTGACTTATTAGAAACCCAGAGTGGCTAATTATATACAGAACAATGTACACAATATTGGGCAGTGTTACACTGGTGTTCACTTTTATACTGGTATATCTCCAACTTTATCTGGTGTTCTGTCCTATTTCAGGGTTTCACTCCAGACAGGCTGTCTTCCAGCTGCTGCCACACAGCCCCTGACCTCCAGCACACTAGCCCTGCCAAGAGCTTCTTCAAGAAGGCTGCGGCAGCTCTGTTCGGTGGCAAGAAGGACAAAGCCAAGTACTTTGAAACGCTAAGTAAGTACTTCTGCTTTTTAAATAATGGGTCTGTTATGGCAGCAGTTTTTCCCCACGGTTACATTTTCAGGCTATAAGAGGAAATTAAGTAATATCCCTATCTAAATGTTTTTTTTTTTTCCCCTTTGTCCTTTGCAGATAAACTAGCAAAAGAGGAAGATGATATCCACAGACTGCGACATGACTTTAGGAAGGCATCAATTAGCAATCAGTCTTGCAGACAAGCTCCTGAGGTTAGTTTCAGCCCGTCATCATTTGTTATTGTAATGTTTCCTGCATGATTGCAAAGGTCATTCCTTCACCCCTGAACTGTTGCCTAACCCTGTCTGTGTTCCCAACAGGACAGCAAACCACCAGTCGCACCTACCGGAAAGCCAGCTGTCACTGCCAAGGACGGGGGCAACAAGCAGCAGATCCGCGACACCATCCGCATGATTGTGCGTGGCACGCTGGGGAGCTGCAGCAGCAGCAGTGAATGTACGTGTCTCGCTCGAGTTCATGGATTCCTGTTTTTTTTGTTTCTTTGTTTCTTTGTTTTTGTTTTTTTTCCTCAGCTTCATCTTGATGTTGTTTTATTTGTGAGCCTGGCATTAATGGATGCTGTAATGTGGTGGCTAATGGGTTTCTGTGCTTTGTTTTGATGGCAGGCCTGGAGGATAGCACAATGGGCACTGTGGCAGACACTGTTGCTAGAGTACTCCGAGGCTGCCTGGAGAATATGCCAGAAGGTATGCAATTACTCCTAGTAGACACAGAAGCAAGATGCCATTTCCTGCTGTTTGGACAGCTCATGTATTTTTGAAATCATCCCTAAGGTAAACATGCAATCTGTTCGGTGCTGACATTTTGATGTTTCTTTTTGTCCCTATAGCTAATGACATTCCAAAAGAGAGCTTGAGTTGCAGCTTCCAGTGGGTGACTAAGTGGGTGGACTATTCCAACAAATACGGCTTTGGCTACCAGCTATCTGACCACACAGTTGGTGTTCTTTTCAACAATGGCACCCATATGAGCCTGCTGTCTGATAAGAAGTAAGTAGCCCAGAAGCATTCACTTGTTAGTTCAAGGAGTTTGCAACGCCCTTGTCATTTCCTCAGTTGCATTAAACGCCATCTGTTTTGTTGATCAGCCAGAAATGAATCTGGGAGACTAACAAGCTTTCTCTGCACTTGCAGGACGGTGCATTACTATGCAGAACTGGGTCAGTGCACGGTCTTCTCCACCAGTGAGGCCCCAGAGCAGTTTGTCGGCCAGGTCACCATTCTTAAGTACTTCGCGCATTACATGGAAGAAAATCTTATGGATGTAAGTATTGCATGGTCCTAAATTAGTGTCCACATATTTCAATGTCTGCCTGAAGCATTTTTTGATTTATCTAAATACCAATGCTCTTTTCTATCCCCAGGGTGGTGATTTGCCCAATGTGATGGACATCAGCAAACCCAGACTGTATCTCTTACAGTGGCTCAAGTCAGACCGTGCACTCATGATGCTCTTCAACGATGGCACTTTTCAGGTAGAGCACTACCTATATTATAGGCCAGGGGTCTTCATATCTGGACTTTAGTCACTGGTTGCTAACTTGACTTGGCCAGCAACTCTCATATCTCTCATATCTCTATAAAATCCAATAATTGAGAACTAGATTTCAGGTTTGGCTTTCATGACCTTTGCTGTAGGCTATGCTACAGGTCATCAGTCCAGCTCTATTTGGCGATGTTTAGCAATGTTTATCCTTTTTTATTCCATGTTCAAGCCAAAAAAACAAATCAAAACTGGTACCTACCAGGACTGGAATTGACGGCCCGTGGAGTTTCTTGATTGTACAATGAACCACGTGAACGTCACCCTTAAGTTTGGTTGCTAACGATTTTACTTTGCCATTTACAGGTGAACTTCTACCATGACCACACCAAGATCATCCTGTGCAGCCAGAGTGAGGAGTATCTACTGACTTACATCAACGAGGACCGCGTGTCCACCACGTTACGCCTCAGCACGCTACTTCGCTCTGGTTGCTCTTCAGATTTGCGCAGCCGAATGGAGTATGCCCTCAATATGCTACTTCAGAGATGCAACTGAACACGCATGACTCTGCATGGGCCTTAATGATGGACTCATTGACCTCCATTGACCACCGTTCACTGGATCTCCAGTTAGGGCTATACACCTACATGAGTGTGGTGATGGATATGAGGTACAAACGCTGGTCCTCTTACAAAGGAACCAACACACTATGACTATGGACTTACGAGAAGATCAGGAGAACTGGGCTGGAACCAGAAGAGACCATTAAATGGACTTGATATATAAATAACATTTTAGTGTTTTCTGTACATAAATATATATATAAAGGAGCAACCTTGCTATGCTGAAGCTTAACTGGGATGTCGGAAGTGGAATCAGCTTCAGCGGGGCAGGGTGATGTGTAGCTCTCTGTAGAGCAGACCACTGTAAAACTGTGAATACATTCCACAACATGAGGTGGGCTCCACGGTGATGTATCCTGGAACCAATGCCATAGTTCTGTCCCACATAATCACTGTTTGGTGCAAGGATAAGGATCCGGGCCACTTCTTTAACGTTGACTGGAGAGACATACTACGCTAGCGTGCCATGGATGTAACTTATTTGACAGGAAACCAGTATTTATTTATTTAAATAAAGATAACATTAAAATGATGAGTGGCTTGTGAGTGATTCTTTCAGCTGAATTTCCCAATGCTTAAATGACCTTGACTGAAGTTCTAACAGCAGCACAAATGTACAGTCCTTAAAGCGACAACAGCAGATGTATAATGTCGTGCATTCAACCAGGACAAACACAATAGTTGCTATTGTGGTAGTGCCGAATCATGGAGATATTTCTCTGCTGCTGTCCCTTCTGTCTTGTAGAGCTAAATACGAGCCTTTGCAGCTGGCATGGATAAATCTCTGGGGGCCTGGGGAAGTGGCCATATAAACTCAACCAAGGAGCAAGGGGGGGGGGCTAAAACCATTCTCCCAACTATCTGTTTCTGAGAAAAGTGAAAATTGCCTAGTGTTTTGTTGCCTAGGCTTGAGGACGGAGTTTTTTTCACCCTCATTAAATTAAGATGGGAGGAAGTGGCGGGGGGGCAGACTGTTTTTGTTCTACCTTGCCCACTTATACATCATGTAATGGTTTGAGCTGAGTCACAATCATGAAAATATCTTTCTAAAAAGAGTCCCTCCCTTGATCGCCCTGACAAAGGAGCCTATACTTCTTCCAGCGCACCTTTTATCCTTTAGATAACAATCACATTAACGTGTAAGATAACGGCTTACTGAGACAGCAGTAAATGCACGAGGGATACTGAAGTGCCGTGCGTTTGATGAAAAGATTGAATCAGTTCTATTTTGGGCGCAAGCTGTCCTGCGCCATGTTTGCCTGCTCAATCAAAAGTCTACTTTGTGTGAACTTCAGTAACCTATGGGCCCCTCCCTACACGTGAAGTACTGTGCTAAAGGGACAAACCTAGAAAATTTATTTAATGGAGATTAGCACAGAAGCTTCGCCAAGTTGACGTTAAGTGTACCAGTATTCCCACTGTTTTGCCTGTATTAAAACTTTCATTCTTTTCCCATTCAGTGATATAGAAGTGTGGTCAGTCCTTTGTAATGGAGCAGTCTTGCTGTGCTGAACCTTAATTGAGATCTTGCCTGCTTCAGCAGGACAAGGCAGTATGCAAGACTACTGTACAACTGTTGAATATGTTTCCCAACATGGAACTGGGCTCAGTGGTGGTGTATCCTAGAACAGTGTCATAGATCTGTCCCCCATAATTACTGTTTGGTGATTGGTGTGCCAAATATACATTCCAGCTTCCATTCTTTCATTCTATTTTTCCACATCTTTGAAATTCGGTCTTGTTGGTCGATGTTGGCTGCACTTGACCTATAACTCTTGGGTGGTCAGTCTACTGTTCTTAGAATGCCAGCAGCTTCTCTATGTTGGATTTGCCAATTTCCTTCTTTTATGTCCATTTCCTTTTTTCTCCTCAGTAACAGCTTCTTGATAGCTACTCATCCTTAAGACCCATAGCACTGAGCTGTCTTCTCACAGTAGAAGAACACCTGTGGGTTTTTTTTTTATTAGTATTGATGGTAATCTGACGGTGACAGTTTTGGTGGTCTACCAGCTTGCCAAGAGTCCCATTTTACTAATCTTTTGAACTCTCAGTTTTCGAATCGCATGTTCTATCACATATTTTCCTTTGACCTGCCACTTCTGTAGGCAAGTGGACTGTTTCATATCTAATTACCTCAGAAAGATCTCAGGAAAATGATTTGGAGGGCCGTTTTGACTTGAAAGTCAATAAATGAAACGTGCTGACGTTTTCACAGTACTGATAAGATGCAAAGTACACTTGTCATCAAAAGAATAGTTGCACAAATAGTTGCACCCAGAAGGAATCATCTGACAGGAATGAACTTGGTGGGTAGGTTTGACATTGTGAGACATGTAAATGATTCAAGTTTCATGCTTGGCCGTGCATGTGACGTAAGCAAGGACGGGCCTTACCGCTGTTCCTGACTGTCCCAACAGCCACGATTGTGGACATTCAGCGAGCAGTGATGCCCTTCATGAGTCATCCTGTCATGTGTTGTCATGCATCACACGTCCAGAAGGTCCTGGTGTCACTCCACCTCCACCCCTACTGCACAATCTGCAGGAACTGTGTGAGAATATTCAAGCTGCATGGGATGGATTATCAAATGACACCATTATGAACCTCTACAACTCCATGCTGAGATGCATGCGTTAGCAAACATGGCGGCCTGAGGCCATACTGAGAGTCACTACTTCTGTATGTGTAGCTCAACTATTCTTTTGATGACGAGTGTAATTATGGAGACCTTTTATTATTTGGAGACCTGCAATGACCTATTGCCAGCTAAATGCTGCAAAGCTCAAGGCAAAGCTGGCCACAAAAAACAGATCAGCACTAACAAAAAGAATGCATCAGTAGATTGCAACAACAGACTGTTTGCTAGTGCTTCTAGTGACTTGTTGAACACAAATGAGCTAAAATTAATAGCTATATATATATAGAAAAAAGAGGGGTTACATTATGTCACTCGGTTACCATGTCAACATGTGATGGCTTCGGAAATGTTCTTCCTGTTTGTCCAAATGGCATCTCCTGATTTGGCTGTGATCAAGAAACTTTTTGGAATCAGAACGAAAAAAAAGTCTGTAAGCCACAGTCCAACAGAATAGCCCTAGAGTTGGCCTACTGGAGTTCCTACTCGCGCCATCTGGTGCTATGAAATGTAGGCCGTTTTGTCTCTGATGACTCAAGGCTGGATTACTTAATAGGCTGAATTAACAAAATAAGACTTTGGCCGTTATATAATTCTCCCGTCTCTTCAGATGGCAGAATTTAACAAAGCATGAAAAAGGACAGCAGCTCCAGCTCTTTGAGAGGGATACTGTACTGTATATGCAAAGTGTGCCAAAAATGTATTTTGCATCAAATAAAAAATGCAAATAATAAACATTCTGCAAACTATCACACCAAAACTCAAGGTCTCCAGTTTGCTAACTTGGAAACACTTACTGTGTCTCGCAAATACAGTCATTCCACATAAAGACACCCAGTGAACTGGCAATAATCCACAAGCAACATGCGCTCATCATCAAAAATATAGTTGCACCCAGAAGGAAGTGTTGGATTACAATGCTATTCAGAGTATAATATATATATATATATTTTGATATTTGATATGGGCGATATTTATTGAGTTACACATACAGAAGTAGTGTCTCTCAGTATGGTGTCAGGCCACCATGTTTGCTCATGTAACATGCCAGACGTCTTGGCATGGAGTTGTAGAGGTTCCTAATGGTGTCCTGCAATAATCCAGCCGATGCAGTTTGAAAATTCTCACACACAGTTCCTGCAGATTTTGCGGTAGGAGTGGAGGTGGAGTGACACCAGGATTTCTGGACATGTGACATGTGACAACAAATCGTTTGGCACTGACCACAGTGCCTCCACACACAACGATTCATTGGTCACCTCCACCAAGACAAAAGCGGACTTGTCACTGAAGGTGACCCGCTGACATTCTGAGTCACCCCATGACAGTCTGGCATGACACCAGACATTGCAGTCTTCGTAACAGTCTGCATGCATGTAATCATGCGTCCTGCAGGCATCTGCCAGTGGTGCTGGCACTAACAGGATGACTCATGGAGGGCATCACTGCTCGCTGAATGTCTGCAGTCGTAGCCATTTGGTCACGCCATACATGTTGGACAATCTGTCGGTTCTCCCTCTCCATGGTTCGTGTAGGTCTCCCAGATCCTTCATGTCGCTGGTGCATGCCTTCTTCTATCCAGTGCCACCAACAGTGTGCTATGGTAGTATCCACACTACCGGTATGACGCGCAATACCTTGACAAGACCCTCCCGCTTCCTGGAGCCCTATGATGCGACCCCTCTCAAAATCTTCCAACTGCTCGAATTGTTTACACTGCGATAACATGTGGCTCACAAACAACTTATGCCACCTCCTCAAATGGTTTGAGGTACATTTACACATGCATTTTTACATGGCTTGACCTGATCCCAATATAAACCAGACACCAAAGACACATGAAGTGACAAGGCGTAAATGCGGTCTTTGAGTCCCCAAAATGGTAAGAATGTTTGTGGCTACTGCGCATTCACGTAACAACATTCAATTCTCACATGACTGAGAAAGCCTACAACACTAAGAACAAAAATAGCAAGAAATTAAGAGCCAGAATACCTCATATCTGAAATGTTATGAGATCTCAGGCTGATAACATATCAAGGAATTCCTATAAATTGCAAGTATTTATTTAATTTAGTGTATTCAATAACTTGCTAAATGATAAGCTAATGTTGAATAAAATAACAACAATTGTAAGTATGACGAGCGATTCCCAATTTTTTAAAGGTAGGGTAGATCTAAATGACTCTGTATTGAGCTCCGACTTCTTTTCAGACAGGTTGGTATACATAAATGGCTTTTAATCACCTCCCTAACAGTTCACTATGACACACCAATGTTCTTCGAGAATGTTCTGTCCTTTTTAAGCGGATTAGAATAACAGTTACTGTGTTCTTCTCAAAGAATGTTTCAGCATAAATGGAAACACTGAAAGAAGCTCTGAAGACAACAGTTCACCCAACCCTTAATATAGGAACGATCAACAATAATCAAACGTGAAACTAATTGTAACAGCTGAAACTGAATGAGTGCCAGATTGCTGTCTAGCAGTTCCTGTTTTCATGATGTATCAGGAAGATATTAGGTCAAACAAAGGCTGCTTGGAAAAACACAGTGACCCATTCATGCACATAGTTACACTATGACATTATAGGCAATGGGACCTGCCTTCCACACATGTATGCTTGCAATAAATGCTCAATCATGCCCAATAGCTTAAACAGTTAACCTCTCATTAAGATCACATCACTAAGCTCACCATTATCCAAATAAGGGATGCACATGGGTACTTAAGTTCTCTGTTAACCATTCGAGGTTCACAGGCTACTAAAAGCTAAATGCTATAGTCAAATGAATACATCATGGAGAGAGTGTAGTGGTATCCTACTTCTGGCTCATGTGACTGTGGAAGCACCGGAAGCCCAGCGAAATTTGTTGTTGGACATTGTATGTGCTTGCGCGTGCTATTTCCTGCTGGGCTATGGGGCTGGTTTGGTTGGTTGTGTGGCTACCAGGACCTAGAGTTAGGTGGCTGTTTGTGTTATATTCAGAAGCGCTGAATGGGGGGTTCTCTCTGCTGTTGGTTCAGTAAAAGAGCATTCGTCTGTAGCATTTGTTTCCCTCGTCATCTTCTTCTATGCCAATGCCACAATATTTATAGGCCACAATTCAGTGATATTCCCGATATATTCTACAAGGCCTGTCAAGCCCAACAGTTTATGTATTTAAATACTTTAAGTATGGATTAAGCACACAATTTACTTAGTGTTTCCACTGATGTGTTGTTAAGGATGTGACTGAGAAGACAGAGGTAACAGCTAGGCTAACTACTCTAGCTGACATTAGCCAGAACCAGTTTATCATGTTGTTATGTTACTGCTCTGCTAAAATAAATTAAGAAATTAATTCACTCTTAATGGATAGGGCTGCCCACTGCTCTGGGCAAGTGTGCTCATTGCCCCCCAGTGTGTGTTCTCCAGTGTGTGTGTGTAGGTGCTTCTAATTTAACACTAACACTAATGCTTCTAATTTAACACTAACACTAATATAGAACAGCAGTACGTACATACTGGTCAAAGGTGGTTTTAGCTGGTTTAACAGACTGTCACCAGAAAGAAATAGAGGGTGTGCTGGTTACGCAGCACCAGATCAGCATACCAGCATCCATTTTTTTCTGGTGACAGTCTGTTCTGGTCTATGTTTTTTCATTGGTTTTATTTACTCTGTCTCTGTCTGTCTTTTCTATCCCTCTGTCTCTCTCTTTGTCTCTTTCTCTCTCTTTCTTTGTATTTCTCTCTGTCTGTCTTTTCTATCCCTCTCTCTCTCTCTCTCTCTCTCTCTTTGTCTTTCTCTCTGTCTGCCTTTTCTATCCCTCTGTCTCTCTCTTTGTCTCTCTCTGTCTCTCTCTCTTTCTTTGTCTTTCTCTCTGTCTTTTCTCTCCCTCTCTCTCTCTTTCTGTCTTTCTCTCTGTCTGTCTTTTCTCTCCCTCTGTCTCTCTCTCTTTCTTTTTATCTCGCTCTCTCTCTCTGTCTTTTCTATCTCTCTGTTTCTCTCGTTGTCTCTCTCTCTTTCTTTGTCTTTCTCTCGCCTCTTTTCTCTCACTCTTTCTCTCTCTCTCTCTCTCTCTCTCTCTCTCTCTCTTTCTTTGTCTTTCTCTCTGTCTGTCTTTTCTATCCCTCTGTATCTCTTTCTCTCTCTCTGTCTCTCTATCTTTCTTTGTCTTTCTCTCTGTGTCTTTTCTATGCCTCTGTCTCTCTCTTTGTCTCTCTCTTTCTCTCTCTCTCTCTCTCAAAAAAAACCTAATTTCTTTTCTAATCACTAACCCAAATAAGGAGCTTGTAACATCAGCCTAAACTCAGCCAATACTGAAACTGCAGTCAAGCACACTGAGTTAGCTTGGAACATGAGTGACTGGGTAGGCCTGTAGTACCCATGGCTGTACCCCGAATGGCCTTTCTACTCTAGATCTCATGAACGGAGGTGATGGCCATGGACCAGCCAAGACTTCTTTAGCTTTGCACTTGACCTCAAACATGGACAGTTTGTTGACAAAACTGCCGCTACAGTTTTATGAATAACAATATGGCATACCGTGTCAGAAGCCACATAAGCAGGTCTATTTGACATTACTTAGCAACCTGAGGAAAACCTGAATGATGATGAAGATGTAGGTATGTGGTTTGCATGAAGCTAATTGTTGGTTTATAATTTGCTAGATACATTAGGCTCATAGCCCAAAAGAAAGGGACCAGACATCAGCTTTGGGTAAGGGGTGGCCTGTTTAAATTAATTTTTTTGCCAAGCTATTGCTTAAATAATGTAAGAAGACACCTATGCTGCATGTTCTTCTTCACCTCAGTGTACAGCTCAAAAGTGGACGTTCAAAAATAGCTCCTGAGATGAGCTATCAGCTAAGATTTCAAAATGAAATGTCACTGCAGGTCACCTTTGATAAAACCCTAACATATACAGGGAATAGGAGAAGGCTGACTGCAGTCCAACACCATTGTTCCTCTCTCACAGCATCTTTCTAAACTCAACAAAGTGAAAAGCTTAAATAAATCACTTTTGGTCTTTGGGAATGTTATAGGAGCTCAGGCACTGTCTTCTTTGGGAGAGGTCAGTTATCTCATAACTCTGTCTAATGACGTTTACCTGTACACTGATACAGGAACTCCGCTGTGTAATGTGAGAGTGCACCAGATGGGCTAATTTTGGTCCAAGCAGGCCTTGAGGTTACTCCTCTGAATGAGTTATGTTAATTCTGTTCATTAGGCCGCACATATAATCGCTGGAATTGTTCTCTCTGTTATGAATGGAAATTAATCAGCCGTGTGGAATATTTTATTGTCATTGTGTGAGGTATGTGCATGTTTCCTAAGACTCTGTGTTATACTGAAGCCATAAAACACAAGAGAGTGTTATCGCAAATAACAGCATGGCTGTGATTCGGCCTCCCTCTCGTGTTCTATTAATGTTGTATAGAGAAAGAGGGCAAAGCAAAGAACAAGCATTTTGTTGCTGTCCCCAGAAAAATATGCATCAGGTCATAACAAGAAGGCAATCTAAACAGATAACAACTCAGTAAGCACTAAATATATCATTAGCAATACTTCACAACATGGAGACAAACAAACTGGCTTATATACTGAGGAAAACAAGTGTGAGCAATTAGAATTCAGGTGACTGAGACTGGCTCTGATTGGAGGGTTTGGATCACATGACTGGTGGATGCATTATGGGAAATGGAGTCCATGCGATTTACTTAGTTGGAAATTACTTGATGTTCTGATGAACCAGGGAGCGTGACAGTCATGCAATGTTAAGGGCAGCTGCTGGGCTTTTATTAGTCAAGTGTCTATTTACTTTCAAGCCTGTTAAAAAGGATAAAAAATGACTGTTATTCCTAAATAGTTTTAAACCCATGGAATGAAAGTGGTGTAAAATCGCCAAAAATTGTGACACTGTCCAAATACATCTAGACCTGGCTGTATGTTATACTGTTTTTGTCCTAATGCATTAATTTATGCATAAATATGGAGTGACCATAGTTATCATAGAGCACCTGCAACCGCAATGGAAGGATGCAATACCATTGTCTCAAAAGATATTCTTTCACTGATTGTTTTGATGATGGTGCTGTCGAGTAGGAAATCTCCCACAGTTGATGGGGTTGAGGATGGCTTGAGATCTGGGGACTGTGAACACCGTAGCAAACCATTTATAACAATTTTCAAATCATTTGTACTGCATTTGGTGAATCCTTGTGTCCTGTAGATGGAGGGAATCGTCATCCTGGCGCAGCCTACTGCCACTAGCATAGAAATGTTCCATCATAAGATTTAGGTGATCAGTCAGAATAACGTTGTATTGATTTGCTGTTACTCTTCCCTCTAAGGACATAAATGGCACCAAGCCATGCAAGAAAAATACCTTACCATAGCACAAGAGCTATCTGACCCATTGACTGTACAGCATTCAGGCCTGAACAATTGCTTGTGGAGAAAATGGTGAAGGATGACTCATCTGACCGTATCACTACTTTCCACCTCTCTGCAGACCAGTGCTAATGGTTTTAGCACCAGTGAACTCTCAAATGTGCATTTGTCTTTGTAATGACCGGTTTTATGCTATGCAACCCTACACTAATATCCCTGTCTCCGTAGTTCTGGAAGGACTGATCTTGCTGGCAGTTTGACCATGTCCTGCACTGGCATTCCCCTGGGGAACAGTTCGTTTTCCGTTTTTCTTACACACTGCTCCAATGCATGAGCATCACTGGTATTAAAAGCATGCTCCCAATCACAATTTCCAACCCTATTTACTGATGTCCTGATAGAAGCATCTAAATGATGGACGTACATGCAGATGTCACTTTAGTCACTGTTTCTATTGAAGCACTAGACAGTTGCCATTAATGCAACAGTAATGAACCTTCTTTTAAAGTCATCTTTTCCGCTTGATCCAAAATCAATGACCTCAGGCCATGCTCAACATTTTAATACATGCTACAGAGCATGGTAGGATGTTAACAGCTTCATGACGCTATGCATTACAATCCGTCTGGAAATGGGGACTCGTCTGTATATTAACATTCTCAGTAAGACCTCATAGTTTTAGACATTTGCAAGTTCAGTTTGTATCTTTACCTTCTGAGGAGAATGCTAACAAAAACATAAGCAAATGCATGTAAATCAGGGTTCATGCATATAAATTAGGTTGATCAAAAGGATATGACCCTTCCATGCACATATCAAGAGCTAGAAAACACCATCTGAAGACAGTGAATCACTCATGCTTACATAATGGGCATCTGCCATTCACTCGGATGTCCATCATGGAACTGTCCAGAGTCCAAGTGTCCTACATTGGATGCATGCATCACACATTTGCCCCAGTTTCCTGCTTTTTTTTTTGCTTGCTGTGTTCAAGCGTCTTGTCTGTCAAAAACAACATGTGTGTCTTTGTAGCATATTTTGTGGTTACATCATTAGCACTGCTGTTCATGGCTAAAGCTTCCATACAAACAGCACTGGTAAAGCAGCGTTCACTGCAATTGTGAAGACTTCAGTGCATCATTATTTCAATTATCACAAATAAATAAATATAATATAGTATAGTTTGCAATTGTTTTTTTAGTACAAATTAAAATACAAATGGAAATAAAAGAGCATGTCATGAAAACCAATACATTTACATATACACTCATCATCAAAAGAATAGTTGCACAAATAGTTGCACCAAGATGGAATCAACCGAGTTTCATGCATGTGACGTAAGCAAGGACGGGCCTTATTGCTGTAAATGATTGACCCAACAGCCACAATTGCAAACATTCAGCGAGCAGTGATACTCATCATGATTTCATCCAGCACCATTGAAAGACGGCTGCACGGCGCAGGACTACATGCATGCAGACTGTTACGATGACTGCCCTTAACACCACGTCAACCTCTCCAAAGACTGCAATGGTGTCGTCCCAGACTGCATTCTCATCACTGCTGTAACACCAGCGTAGTTGTGGTATGTTAGTGTGTTTCCTGTGACAACAGATGAAAGAATAGAGAATAACCACCACAAACTGTACAGCAACAAATGAGCTACCGTCTCTGACTTCACATCTACAAGATAGACAAGCATAGTAGGAGTATCTAATAGAGTGGACAGTGAGTGGACACTGTTAAAAAACCCCAGCAGCACTGCTGTGTCAGACTGCTATACATGAGGGAGTGAGTGAGCTGCTGTACATGTAGAACACTAAAAATAAATTGTTGAACTGCTGCTTTGGAATTGTTTATAATAAATAGCAGGACAACCAATATATCAATATTTCAATACAATACTGGACTGTATTTTTTATGTTGCATAGATACAATCAGAGTGGGAAAAGACCCATTCTCATGTAATGTGATGTCATGAAGCAGTTGAATGACATTGTTAGAGGTATATTTGATACTGCGTATCTGATGTGCGTGTTTCGTGGAAGGGGGTAGGGGCAGGCTATGTGCAAATAATAGCAGGACTGAACATGCGACCGCAGAGATTTACTGTAAGCACTCTTTTCCTGTATTTTTTTCTTTCTTCCTTAATACTATAACATTGCAAAATGCCAGAATAATGACTGGGGGTTTCATGCTTAAGCTGCTGGTAGCAGTATTGCAGTAGTCTAGGACTGGAGGCTTGTGCTGAGCTGTGTGTTACATTCTTGTGGCCCGTGACTAGTTCATTCATGCCGCGTGGCACACCACGAAATAACAACACATAGCCGGTTTCCTCAGAACCCGACCGCGCCCGTACATTCCTCCACACACCTGCACAATCTTTCACACGGTTTCTTCCTCCCACACACCACAAAGCATTCCACACTGTTGGTCTACACAATTACAATCAACACAACACAGTATGCTAAACAGTCATTGTCATAAATTAGACACTTCCATTACAGGCAGTTCAACTGTGCATTATAGCTACTGAGGAAAGTTTCATCTCCATGGCTGGAGCAAAGTTATTTCTGTGTCATGCTAGCATCATGTTGAACTTCTTAACCCTTTAATGCAAAGGCACAAAAGCTGCATTTTAATCAACTCTTCACATTTAATAGTATGATTTCTCTGTACCTTTGCCACATTGACTTAGATATGTAAATAATATGATGCTTAGGAATCAGTGACTGCCAGAGCTAAGTCAGTTCAGGCTATACATGCAAAACACACAAACAACGGCTCTTAATAATGCTAATATATGCTAGCATGCCCAATGTAATCCTAATAGTATGTTAGCACTGGGCTACACATTTGTATGCACTTCCTACTCAGTGCGTAGCTCATGATGGAAGTCACGTTTTCGTGGCATTCTCTGGGCCCACTTATCCATATGGAAGACACTCTCAACTAATTTGGGCATGAATCCAGCCTTGTAGATCCTGTACACCCATACATGTCTTCTCAGCCTTCCCTGGGGCAGATGGGATCTTCCAGCAAGACAAGACAACATGTCACATGGCTAGAAATATCCAATATTGGTTGGAAGAGCATGACCAAGACTTCCATGTACAACCCTGGCCCCCTAATTCCCCAGACTCGAACCCAGCTGAGCATCTGTGGGACCACCTTGATCGTTGCTCTATGGAACCTCCCCGTTCACCCTCCAGCAGCTGTGAGATGCACTGCAGTCAGTATGGCTCCAGATACCTGTGAAACATAGCCGAACCTTATTAAGTTACTCCCAGCCCGTCTAGCTGCTGTCTGTGTTGCACATGACGGTTACTCTAGATATTAGCTGGTGGTCATAATAATGTGACTCAACTGTGTATTTGATGAAGTAAAAGACATTTTAATCTGTATGTATCAGTAAAGAGACAACGAGGTGCTGCCCACATTTTCTGTTTCTAAGAGCTGACTGGAACCTGTTTAGATTACATCTTGTATTTGCAGCCGATATACTGAAGACCTACAGTAACATCTTTCCTCATGAAACTGGTCTCACACATTGTAAAACAAAATGCGACATCTAGGTAGATACTTCCATTGGTTAGGCCTTCAGGAACTGAAGGACTGACGTGTCAGATTAACCACCTTCATAATCAGAAAGTGACAGCGAAACAGAGTGAAAGAGAAATTTCTTAGTGCATGAGCCAGCTCATATTAAGCATGATTCATCATGTAAATGAAAAGACAACATTCCGGTCTTCTTTCTTCCCTGTCATCTTGAATCAATATGTAATTTCTTTTGCCTACATTTAAACGTCTTTTGATTTTCATTACCTTCCTGTGCAACAGCTCCACTTCACTTCCCCCCCTCCCAACACCCTCAACTATCACTGAGCGAAAACACTCATCTAGCTCAGAGTCCTCCTTAATACTGTGCTTCACAGTACGTGCAGTCTATATTTTCTGACTCACCTCGACTTCAAGAACAGCTGTATGAATGTGCTTCAGGCGTTGAATGATCTGAATCTGCTTGTTAGAATGGCAAACACAGACCACTAATTACTTTTACTACTGTATGCAAATGTAAGCTTCAGAACAGAGAGGACTGCACATCCGTTTTTACGGTAGAGAAATAAAAATATGCCCATGTAGTCCATGTGTGGACACTGAGAATGCAGCACTTCATTACCTTCTACCTTAAATGACCTTCATTCTTAGCTGTGGTTTAAAGTTTTCTGCTTTACATTTGCATGTTGCTAACAAACAATGGACACTTATAATTTGGCACTGGGCCTAATTTGACTTAGAATGCACTTACTTATATATTTCTTTATATGCATCATATGACATCTATAAAAATGGACACACGTATAGACAAAGTTGCAGCCACTACTGTTTTTTTGTGTCATTATTAAGTTATTATTTATTATAGACAAAAGTATGCCATACGTTGTCAGCAACCACATGAACAAGTCTATTTGAGATAACTGAACAACTCGATTACATTTGGGGTAAGAGGATAACTGTGTAGATTTGATTTATTGTGAAAGTATTCTTTTAACCCTTTAAAGTTGATGGTTTAATTGACTCATCCTCTTAAGTATCACACAAAGACATTTACTGACTTTTTTTTACTGCCACTGTATACTGACTTCTAATGCTGAGTTTTTGCATATACCTGTTGTTGCATGACCAGATGATAAAAGTCAACTCAATGTCAACTAGTCACTGATGAGGTCATGAAAAGAACCATAGGAGAAGTGGAATACTTTGTAACAAGCAACTTAAAAAATCTGTGACAAAGCCAACCTCCAAGGTCAGTACAACATGACGTGCCCTTTGGAACAAGACCTGGCTCACATTCCAAGCCTTCAGGGACTTGGAGATACCGGAGGACCTTGGTCTCTCACAAATTTGTATCCAACTTAGAAATACTGTAGGTGGCCTAGAGGTTTGCCCACAGTGGAGAGCCAGAGAAATTTAGAGCACCATAACTCAGCAAAAATAAGAGTAACCAAATTCACACTTTAGAGGATTACAGAGCATTATGCCCCCCTCTCCAACCACACATTTATTATAGTCTTTAGGAAAACTGAATTAACAACATTATCTGGTTTCGCTGACTGTGCAACCCCTAGCAGATACCCACTTTTACACTCATTATCAACTTTTACACTCACCCAGAAGGAAGTGTCGGATTGCAATGCTATATGGAAGGAGGATAAAGATTACCAGGAACAATAAATGATGATAAATTTAGACTGATATGGGCAATATCTGTTGAGCTACACATACAGAAGTAGCGTCTCTCAGTATGGCGTCGGGCTGCCATTGTTTGCTAATTTGAGTCACTCCATTGTTTGAGTCACTCCATGACAGTCTGGCACGACACCATTGCAGTCTTTGGTGATGCTGACGTGGTGTTAAGGACAGTCGTTTTAACGGTCTGTGTGCATGTAGTCCTGCATCATACGGCAGCTTGCCAATGGTGCTGGTACTAACAGGATGACTCATGGAGGGCATCACTACTTGCTGAATGTCCGCAATCGTGGCTGTTGGGTCAGTCAGGTACAGTGTTAAGGCCCGTCCTTGTTACGTCACAAGCGCGACAGAGCGTGAAACTTAAATCATTCTCATGTCTCACAGCGTCAAACCTATGTACCAAGCTTTATTCCTTTCAGTTGATTCCTTCTGGGTGCAACTACTTGTGCAACTGTTCTTTTGATGATGAGTGTATAAATTCAGAATTTGCTTAATATAACATATCGCAAAAAAATTAAACAGAAAATGTGGAATTTTTTTTTACTGTACATTCATTTGTCCGTCCATCTGTCCCTCCGTCCATTCATTCATTTGTTACCTCATTCATTCATTAATTCATTTATTCATTCATTCATCCATCATCTAAGCCAATTGTCTTCCTGTGTCTCTCTGAATGAGAGCAATTACATGCTCTCTCTGCAAAAATCAATAATAAAGTAAGCCTCTAAGTGCATCTCTTATACTATTATACAGCAGCTCACAGGAAGCTCCAGTTCCACACACTGATATCTAACACTGTGACCAACATGGACCAGCATGTGCCGTAACTCCTCTGGCAGCACATTAACTCAGATTAAATGAGTTAATGTTGGCTCTGCCAAATTCTCAGAATGGACTACTAGCAAGATGCACAGTTTGATAGGGTTAAATTATATGAAGGCATTTAGAAGCACAGCAGAAGTGCATTCTTATGAAAACTGTCATCTCCTTAGTCACTGGTGCAAATCTGTTTGCCATCAGGCCTCATAAAACTGATTTTGTCTCTCCACAAAAGCCACTTCCTCAGACGTATCATGTTCTAACTGAGCTTCAGCTACCGGCTGCTCTGGCTCGTAAAACAGCCGACACCCCACGAACCTTTTCAAGATGTCTGTCATGTACAGGGGGTTCCTTTAAGTCACGTACACCAAGGGATCCTCTGCTGTTTTGCAGTCGGTTTGCTTTTAATTTGGCCCAGTAATGGAACAGAGAGACCCGTTTGATGGGAAAGCAGTTAAAAGCGGGGTTATTTATACAGCTGGAGGAGGACCAAGGCAAGGCCAGAGAGATCCAATAGGATACGGCCACGTGAAATTTCAGACTTTCTAATAACACAGACATGAGACCAAAGGTTTGCTCTGGACGATGAAAGACAGAGATTACATTTCATGGCCCTTCTAGAAGATGAGCTTTGAAGTGACCAATATATGTCTTTTTCCCCTTTCGTAATGGTATATTCATGTGACTTAGTAGGCTGGTTTGATGGCAGTGATTTAACCTTTCAATTATGTATCATCTCACGTTCAGATCTTTGCTGCAGTAACAATACGTACAGGCAGAAGAAGCTAGCAGACAACAAGGCATCTCCACTTTGGTTTCTAATCACGGATTTATGCCACACATCTGGGCATGCTGCAGGTTTAGCTGCCAGAAACAGCTCATCGATTTCCAGCCTGGTCTCACTGGAGGCAGCAGGGCTTTGATATATCTGTGAAGAAGACATAGAGCAACAGCACATAGCTCACTTCATTTTCACTCCTAGGGGTCAGAATCACTTGAGGCACATTAAACAATCATATAGGAAAGTCTGAAGAGCTGATTTGTTGAAGTGAAGAGAAGTTAACATCTCATCTACACTGAACACGTTTTAATATGTCAATTTTCTAGACATTTTAATGCATGCTTGCTGAGATTAACATACAAACTTTAGCGCAGGTCACATTTTATATTTTTTTATTTCCCCATAAACATTACATGTGCATTAAAATGGTCAGAAGTGTGTTCTCGGTAAAGGATTTTATTTTAAAAAATCAGCAAACCATGTAATTTGACCAGAGGTGCTCAAACTTTTGCATACAAGTGTATGATTTTAAGATAAAAATCCCAGTCTGCAGGAAATTCTCCTCAGAATTGTGCCAGGGAAGGCATCCACCAATTCTGACCCAACTGCGCAATTCTTTGATGCAAGAGTGGATAAACATTGTGGTAGCCTAGATCCAGAAACTTGTCCAGTTTCAGATTTTCAGTTTCAGGTTCGGGCAGATTTTTTTGTTTTGTTTTGCTCAGTTTTCCTCCTCACAACTGTAGCAACATACAACTCATAGCCAATTCCAGCATGCTAGTTAGGTCCCCAGTCACACCATGTCTGCCATGTTCTGTTCTCTCAGCTGACAGACTCAACTGGGCCAATTCATACATGGCAGCATATTTCAGGAGCCTCCCAAAGTGTGCTCCTTTAGTTTTTTGCACTGGACATATGAGGTTGTTACTGAGGTCATTCAAGGATTTGACTGGATAATTCATATGGGATAATGGATCTGTTTAACTTCATTTAAATACTGTAGACTACCTGGATCAAAGCATCATGGCCCAGGTGTGAACCTCAGCATTAAGATTAAAAGTAAACAAGTTTGAATGAACAACAAAAACCTCTATAGCGAAATATACTGTAGAAGGCATCAGCTAGCATCAGTAATAAGCTGGACGTTTACAACAGAGGTGCCTACACCAAATGTTCAAGATCCATTACTCTAATCACATTACCAATGAAGAGCTACTCCAAAACAGTGACGCATGCAAACTCCACACCATCATTGCCCAAAGAAGACTTCATCTGGCCAGCCTTGCCCTTCAAAGGGAGAGCCATCAGAAGGCCTGAAGGCATTATACATCACTTGTGACAATGAAATGATGATGAATGATGACAATGAAACTTTGTCAAAGACTGGAAACACTGGTGAAATTGTTGCCCAATATTTTTTCACAGAAATCATCAGGCTGTCACTAAAAGCCAAGAAGGCCTAATGCTTGCCTAATGCTAAACAACTATCCAAATAAAGTAGATATGAAGACAATAAAATAAAGCAATCTTTGCTGTATCAATTTTTTTCTCCCACCCTCTTTGACTCCTTCTGGTAGGCAAGAAAACCTTGAAGGCCAGCTTGACCAAGCTTCTTCTCTATGACACATATGTCCTCTGTGTTTTTTTGGTAATAGAGCTAGAGATAAAACAGGAACCAGGAAACTGCTTGCAGTGTGCAGTCACATCAGGGAGGGCGTGGTATATCATAACAGAAATTAAGGTTTTAATCTACCGCTCGCTAACACCAGCTGAAAGGAATGGGCTACTTGCCGCATGCTCAGTGATTTAATTCAGTTGTCATAAATAATGTTTTCAGAGGTGCGCTGCACTGTGGGTAAGTGGTGCTGCTCAGACGACTCTAGCCACAACAGATATGTTTATGCAAAATATAATCATTTAATTCTCCTGTAATTTGACTGACAGATTGAGTAACTGCTGGCAAGCCATGGCAGAGTGGCCTAAGCTGGTGGGTGTGTGTGCGTGTGCATATAGTTGGTCCTGTTGCTAAAGGCAAGATTATATTCAAGGCCTTGAAGGCTTTTCCCTAATCCACTGTCTGGGTAGAACTATGCCCATTAACATTTGCATAGGGATTGTCATTGCTTCCTGTAAACATCATCAATCTTGCAGGGAGCGACTGCAACAAGGAATAGTAGCATTGCTGAGGCAGACAGTGCCGAACATAGACTCTAATTTCATCAGTACTGCACCAGCTCTGTGATGACTTCAAACTAGGGACTGTTTTCTTCCTTATGATTTAACCCTATAATGGTGGAATTTAGTGATTCCCATTAGTGTGCATGAATAAATACCAATCCCTCATTTCCAGTCAAAAATGCATTTGGTCAGATCAACTGTGTCTGATCAAGTCACACCAGAACAACACACACTAACAAACCACCACCACGTCAGTATCACTGCAGTGCTGAGAATGATCCAAAACCCAAATAATACCTGCTCTGTGGTGGGCCTGTGGGGGTCCTGACCATTGAAGAACAGGATTAAAGAATGGTAACAAAGTATACAGAGAAATGGATGGTCTACAGTCTGTAACAGTAGAACTACAAAGTGCTCCTATATGGTAAGTGGAGCTGATAAAATAGACAATGAATGTGTACCTAGTGAATGTGGCTGATCAGTGTATATATACAATATATGATATACACCTCGTGTACCACTTCATTAGGTGCACTTCCTTGTATCCAACATTGTCCATTTTATCAGCTTTATATATTGCTACTGTCAATTTTACAGAGATGGCTGAATATATATATATCAGATGTATATACAATGAATATACCCTGTATCTCCAAACTGATAAAAATGTAAGTATATAGTTTGCAAGTTTACTCTCCAGTCCACATGGTCAGTATATGAAAACTATGCTGCAAAAACAGGCCATTTTTGAATGTACTGTATTTTTGATGTCACAACTCATTCATGTATATATCCATCTTTTTCAGCGTCCCAGCAAAACGTTATCTGCTTTCTTAGAGACACTGATATGATGATGTTGAAAGGTGCTGCTGTTTATGCTGTCACATTCTCATTATTAAGTAACCTTGTCACTTAATGGGTCCTGGAAAATTCCATTGAGTTCCATGCACAACATAATGCAACTTATGAAGGACTTTTTGAGGGTGTGACAACACGTTGCCAATATTGTCAAAACCTCCTATAATGTCAGACAGTGTCCCGACTTTCTGAGGAATTACATTTCAACATTACAAACGTGAAACATGACCAAGTCATAAGACTGTCACAATATTCCCACAATGCCATGGTGTTTTCTGATGAACAAGGAGTGGGAGTGTTGCAGCCCAGATTGTTTTTTAAAGTCACAATACAGGACAGCCAGTCAGATCAGAGATCATTTATATGTATCATTCTTAAAGGCACAGTAACAAAGCAGTCCGTTTAATTGTAAGGGCTAAAGAAAGGCTGGAAAAATTGGCATGTAAATATTAATTATGACTGTTTAGTGCATAAATCAACCCAAATTAGGGGGCCACAGGGGAAAGAAGTACAACAAAATTACAGGATATGCACCTTTTAAAGCTGTCAGTGGGTCATTAGCACTGACTTCTCTTCCGGCCGTGATGTTGACTTAATGCATTAATCATTAAATCTGGGCACATGCCTTAACGTTTTCACACAGAATGACTAATAAGAGGCTAATCCATTGTTTCATAGCATGCCCTGCAGTTAGGACAATAACTTGTGTGAATATGGTGAATAAGAATGGCATATAGGACCAGAGGATTAGCACAACTTAGCAGGGTGGTCAGGGAAAAATGAAGCTGGATCTGTTAGATGACCCAAATATGGATGAGTTAAAGCTGTTTTGTTTAAAGAATAAGATGCATGTTTGAGAAGGTGCATGTTTGCTGTTTTCCACTCTGCATGCAGTGAGATCACGGGTGCCATAAGAGATGAGCGAAGAGAGATTTCCAGAGTGTGAAGCACAGTGACAGAGAGTGAGCTGGCAGCCTAGATCTGCCCTCTTAATGTCTACCCTGCTGAATAACACTGAGCCAAAGAGAGAATGTCACATGGATTTACACTGGGGCTAATAATCAGACAGTCTGAGTGCAGAATGCTTCCTAAATGCAATCTGGCATGTCAGTGACTGGTTGATTTATTAAAGAGAAATGGGAACATACAGACAAAAGACCCGTATGACTGTACGCTTCCATACACCTGCAAATTCAGCTACTTCCTTCACACTATGGCCTTTAGCACACCCAAATGCAAACACTCCTTTTAGACAATCATTAACATCTGCTTTGCAGCCCATTTTCCACACATGGAATGAGACATTTACTGCACTGTACCACCTCTTCTCAATCTATGAATCCTGTCAATCACACCCCGTGGTCATTTATAGCCCCATCATCCTCACACAACGGCATATGCAGGAGCCTGAAGTCACTCATACCTTAAAAACACTAGGTGACTAGTTTTGACTAATAAGTCTGTTGAGCTTATAAAGGCTTTTTCCTTAGTTTAAAACAGTGTAAAATACCATACTAAATTACTAAATGCAGTATACAACCACTGCAACACTGTTAGCTTGTATCAACATCCCATTCAGTCATGCCAAAAGTATATGGACACCACTCCTAATTATCGAGTTCAACTCTTCCAGCCACACCCTTTGCTAACAGGTGTGTAAAATCAAACATATAGCTGAGCAATCCTCGTAGACAAAAAGTGCCAATAGAGTGGATTGTACTGAAGTGAGTGACATTAAATGTGGCACTGTCATAGGATGCCACCTTGCCATAAGTGTATTTATGATGTTTCCACCCTGCTTAATCTGCCCCAGTCGACTGTAAGTCGTATTATTGTGAAAGGGAACCATCTATGTGCCCTTTTTTTACAATTTTCTTAGAGTTGTTGTGGCACTGTAACATAAAAAAGGTACTTGGTACTTGATGATGCCAGCTAACCTCAAATACACTATGATGCAGTGAGTTCAAACAATCCATGCTGGATGCAAGGCATGTAGGAACATGTACTAATGATTCAAACGTCACTGGCAGTTGGTTTACTTATCTAGAATGCTAGCTTGCAACATTTAGCCATACACTGCGTATTTTATTGCTGGCTCAGTGACATCATATTCAGCTATGTCTCAACAGCCATTCCCTCACAACATCCATGCCCCCATTTCAACATTGCTTTGATAGTATTGTTGCTTGTACCAATCACTATATGGCATCCATAAACAGGGACATCAGAAAACAATCTCTATGAATAGCAGCATTAGGTAATCATAACCTTACGTTCAAGGTTGTAAAGGCTAAGCTTCTTACTAGTGATAAGAGGTCAGTCACTGTAGTCTCTTGGTGTTACCCAGTGAACCAAGAGACAGTAATCATTCTATTGAGAACTGTACAGAAAGCTTTCCAGATGCATGTCATTTAAGACTTTCAATAGGCACTATCTTTAACAATATCCCTCCTCAAATAGAGCAGGCCAGTGTGTTGGCGTAGGAAGTGCATTGTTTGGCAGAGAGAAAGATATGTAGAAAAGGGAAATGTGGTCATTAGTACTGCTATTAGCGATACTAGCGAGGCACGTGAAACTCCCTAGGTCAGGACTATGGACACACACATTCCTAGCCAATGGCAAAATTGATGAATTATACTTAATGGTTGTTTTGACTGGAAATACAATAAATTAAGAGTCTATAAATTTTGCACAGCACAGTAGACTGCAAAAGTTCCCTTTCTTGCCTTGTTGTCTTTGGCCTACTGCCTACTGATTTAAAGACTTTGCTTTAGGAACACTCCTTCGCCAAGAACGGCATTCCGGATCCTTCATCTCTCATTGTTAGCCTCTCTTCTCCTCCTCCTCTTGTCTTTCAACTCTACCGAAAGCAGTCTATCAGCTCAGCTTCCTCTGTTTCTCTTGTACAGTCGGCATGCCCCAGTCGTCACCCCCCACTTCACAGTGTGGGCTATTCAAGAGGACTTCGATCACTGGTTTTCCACAAATCTCCACAAATTACGTAACCAAGCCTTTTTCCTTCTCTTTTCACTGGCCCTAATTTTCTCCCATCTCAAAATCAGCACAGCCTGATCCCTCTATTCTTTGCATTCATGGTCTCTCTCAGCCTTGCTGTGCTTTGGAAACATAGGTTTAAAGCTACTCCAAAGACTAAAGATTAGCATTAGCAGCTAGTGCCACAGTCCAAAACTCAAGTGAATTGCCAATCTAACCAAAAGCCTGCCTGTGGAGAAACTGAGCAGCAGAGCTATCAACAGGAGAGAGCACGCCAGCCTCCCAGTAGACTGCATTCTACCAAAAAGCACTCACTATGCCATCATGCCCGGCACCATTAGCAGATCCTGTCAATAATCTCGCAAAGCCTGCCAACCAGCCGGCTTGTCTGTTTCCAGCTGCGTGATGGACATTGTTAATTGCAGACTGAGATTAGATAAGTACACATTTTTGACATATCTGGAAGATCTCAGAAGCCACACCCTGTTGACTATATTTTAGATCCATTGTGTAGACCAAAGATAAGCTGCTGCCTATTTGCATGATTCTGCTGAAGATAGCATGCCAAAATATCAAAGCCAAAAAGTTTGTGTGTCTGAAATCATAGTATTCATCAAATAATACATGAAGGTGTCCGGATGTCCACACCCACAAGCATACAAATTCTATTCATTGGACATTATTCCAATGCCATAATGACCTTGGAGGTAGTTGGTCAACTTTAATAGGAAGGTAAAAGGAAATTCTACTGATTGTCTGTCATAGTTCAATCATCAAGAGTAGTAATTCTGATTGGTTTGAAATGGTTTGTGGAGGAGCCACAATTTTTTATTTACAATGGTGGTCATACAAACTAGGGGTCACATGTCTACAGCTCCACCAGTCCAAAACCACCAGTGAACCTACACATGAGCATTTACATATAATTTTGATGATAGTCAAATTGTGATAAATGTGGAAAAAAAAGTTTTTTTTCAGGACTATGTTGTTCTACAGCACCCTGTGTATACCTCTGCCTTGCCTCTGGAGCACCTAGCTATTGATAATTGATCACGCCATTGAAGGTCAGAGGGGTGTGTTGAGGCAGGCCACTTAAAAAACACATTTAGCCGCCAGCACTCTGTCTGTGCATGTTTACAGACTAAAGTAACATGCTAGTAACACCATATTACCTGTTGTTTCCACTTAACCTAGACATTAACGAGCATTCCGGTCAGAAACTGTTAGAAGCTACCGTTGTTCTTGGTTTTGTAGTTTTGCTGTTGGTTTAGTAGATCAGCCTATCGTCTTTACCGCCTATAAGTCACTCTCACTCACTCATATTCTAAACCGCTTAATCCTCCTGGGTCAAAGGAGATGCTGGAGCCTGTCCCAGCGTTTAATGGGCAGAAGGCACCCTGGACAGGCCTCCAATCCATTCCAGGGATGGGGCAATGTAATCTCCAATTCACCTGACCGCATATTTTTGGACTGTGGGAGGAAACCGGAGCACCCAGAGGAAACCCACACAGACCTAGGAAGAACATGCAAACTCCACACAGAAAGGTCCCTGGACGCTCCCCCAAAGTTCATTAAAGTGTGTCATGGCATGTGGGTATTAGTGGGACACCTGCACATTTGTGAAGGCACCATTAACGCTGAACTTGTACACATGCTGCTTCTAGACAAGACGCCATCTTTTTCAGGGACACCCTGCTTATTTCAATATGACAACGGCAAAAACATTCCACACACACTGCAACAGCAGCGTAATCTGAGAGCACAGGTGGTAGACAGGCCTGACTACAGTCCTGAACTGTCATTGAAAATGTGTCTTACTAAGCTCAAAATATGACAACAAAGGCCCTGTATAGTGTACAGCTAAAAACTTGTGTAGCAGAAGAAAAGCGACTTAACCTGCTTTTAAAACTTCACTGTCTTCAGTTCCCAAATGATTATTGAGTGCTCTTAAAAGGAAAGGTGATATAAGACAGGGGTAAACAACCTCCCATCCCAACTTTTTATTCAATTTGTAAGATATTAAATTTGGAATCAGTATATATACAAAAACTAACAGAGTTAATTGTGTAAAACATAAAATATTATGCTCATATTGTATTAATTTTTTTTTAATGGGGTTGTAGCTCAGCATTTTAAAAATTTTATTATTATTATTATTTTAAATTGTAAATAACTGCTGTAATCACAATGTAAAAATATTTAAGTGTTTTGTGAGAAAGTTATTTGTTTGCTTGGGCTGCTAAGGGGTGGGAAAAAACCTACCTAAAATTGTTAAATGAACATATCGCTTAAAGCTGCGGATGGCTTCAGACAAATGTCTACCTTAACTCTTTAACGTCCTCATCAAGATTAAAAAAAACAATAATAATAAAGCACATAGTCAATTATAATTACATTAGCTTTGCATAGACACCTTTAGCTTAAAAAACCCCAAATATACTGTTTGATAACACGTATTTATTTATTTATTTATTTATTTATTTTTATTTTACCCCTATTAGACTTTTTTTCTTGTATAAAGTTACAAAATTCCATTCATCATACCCAAAACCAGTCATCAAAAATGTGAAGTGTTTCATGTGCTGCTTGCTTCCTCTTTGGATGAGAACAGTAAAAGGGTATCTTTTGAAAGACTCTCTAGTGGATTTTTTTAGCCTGAAGCACCTCTGCCGATTGGTAGAGATGGTACAATCAGTTACATTCAACACCTTCTTAATTAAAATACAGTGGTGGACAGTAACGAAGCAAATGTAATTTGTTACTGTACTCAAGTAGTTTTTCCATGTATCAGTACTTTACTGAAGTATTTCCATTTTGGATGACTTTTTACTTTAACTCCACCATTTGAAACAATCCACCTATTTGAAACTCAAATATCTCACAAATTACTCCACAAAATTTGTCATTCCTTTCAGCTTACGTGCTTGTAAAATAGGCAAAATAGCAAAGGAAGACTCATTTGTGAACCTGTGTTTAAAGTTTTTATGTTTTTTTTTTCAACTTAAACTTGTAACTAAGTTGCAAATAAATCTTAAACTGAAACTTTGCTTGGTTTGCAAAAAGCTATTTTATAGTTCTAACTAACAGAAATTGTTTGCCTTCAGTTTTCTGTGCTTATGATCATTTGAATAGACATCAGTGTCAGACTAATTAATGATGTTCTGCTAAAAGATTGGTGGACTGAGAGACACTAGAGTCTTTACACCAAAAATGAGCTGATTAAGCAAGTGTCTTGTTCCAGAAATGATAATAGGACATTAGAGCCATAATAAATCATGCTACTTTTACTCCCCATACTTAGTACATCTGAAGGCAAATACTTTTATACTTTTACTAAAGTGGAGGTCTAAAAGGAGGACGTCTGCTTTTACTGGAGGAATATTTTACCTTGGGTGTCTCTACTTTAACTCAACTACATGGTTTGTGTACCTTGTCCACCACTGTTAAAACATAGTGACTCAAAATGTGCTCTACCAAAACGTTGAGCAGGAAGTTAATGAAGGGTTAATGAAAAACCGCAATAGGTGGAAACTACTGTAAAATACTGTTTGAAGTATCAGGCAGTGTGTTTGCAACCATTCGTGTAATAACTTTTCTTAAGGCCCCCAGTGATGTTTTAAAGTTCCTGCATAATTAAATCATTAGGATGCAAAGTCATTCAGAGTGGTTTGATGTGAAGTGGTTAATTCTAGAGAAATATACAGAGGTAGAATTGTTCACAGTGGTGGTGATGGGAACCGGACATCTCAAGTGTTTAATAAGGGCTTTCTCATAGAAAATTATTATATGAAATGGTTAGGAATATGCTGCCTGATGACTGAGATATTGCTTTAAGATAGATTTGAACTAAAAGTATAACCCTAAATGCATAAAAACGCACTTTTTAATGGACACTTACAGTTTATTTATTATTCTCCAATGCATTAAGCTCAAAAAGTATGTACTGACTTATTTTCAACAACAAATCATGTAATTTGCCCTGAAGCGTGCAAACTCTTGCACATGACTGCATATAGTTGAATCTTGTTGCCTATGCTGCATGAACTAAAGCAATTTTCTTCACGCTGGAGCTTAGTGTATTCAGCACTGTAACACCCTTGACTCAGCTTGGTAATTAGCTGACGAGTTGAATCAAGTATTTAGAGCAGGAAGAAGAATAAACTGAGAAGCGCTGAGCCCTCCAGGGCAGGGAGTTAAGATCACTGGGCTTATTTTTTTTATAAAAGGGATTTAGCTCTATCACCACATGTAAGCGAAGGACGCTTCGAAAAACAAGTTCGGTCAATGCAACAAGAAGTGACTTGAATTTAATGTTGCAATATATGAAAAAAAACCCTGCCATTTGGTATAGTCAGACGTCGCGCAGGTCCAAGATTACAACATTATCTCGCAGAAATTACTGGAAAACTACAGGGAGCTGCAGTGAAATTACATTACTCTGTCATTTCTTCATCAGGATCATTTGCGAATACAATGGAAAGGCATATGGTTGGAAAATGAATGGCCCGTGCTGGTTTTAAAGGACCACTACTAATTACAAAGTAAAGGGATTTTCCAGTGGTCTGCAACCGCTGCCCTAGGGGAATGTCGCTCAATAGAGAAGCTTCCACTATAGTGTATGAACATTCCATGGAATTAAACCATTACTCCTGGAATGCCCTTGTGACCTAGAACACCCGTGACCAAAATACAGCGGTGCATCACCCAGCTCTGCAATGGGCATTCACTAAACTATAATGCAATGAGTTATTCACTAAAGAGTTAAAAACTGGTCAGATTTTACAGTGATTAGCAGTTATTTGCAAGGCATACTGGGAAAGTGTGAAAGTGTTTCACTTAAATGATATAATAAGTTTTGCATGCTTTGTAACCATGCAGGAAATTCAGTTAACAAGTCTATCCTGTAGTGTCACATTAAAACAGACATTCAGTAACTGCCAGCTTTGTCTTAATAACTGGCATAAGGTCACGTAGGTGCATGTTAAGTCCTAAAGGTATTGCGCATAAGGTGTGCTTTATAAGCAGATTAAAGCTGTTGTAATTAACAGTCTGATACAGTACTATGTGTTATGTAATTACAATATTACTCCTTAAAATAGGAGGGGCATGGTACTTGTGCTGTATATAAACAACTTACTGGTAAAACAGTATTTCTATTCAGTATTTTAAATACATCCATTTGGCACGCCCATTTACACCCTGTGATTTGGCCCTATGTGAAACATATTTGGGGAATAGTTTTATGAATAATATGATGTGCTCTGCCCTGATTGGCTGGTTTACAGTGAGGCAATGCAATGATCACACAGAAGCAACATGTTGAAATGGACACAGGCAATGAAACAACATGAACCTCTGTGTAAACTCAAGTCATGATACTATTTAGTTACCTATACTGTTACCTATATTAGCTACTTGCTTTCAATCTCAACAACAACACAAAGTAACACATGGCTGCTACTTATTGTTGTTGGGGTTGTGGCTAATAAAAGTGGAACTTCTCCTCTCTTCAGTATCCTCAGGGTCACATAGTCACATTCTAGTGCCTGTACAAGCTATAGAATTTAGGGTGAAACAGAGCATTCAAGGATACTTTTCTTCACATAGTCCACTATTTTTATTGCGGTTGGACTGTTGTTATATGTTCCTGACTGTTACATAGCTATCTGGGATTTTGGATTTGGCCTGTTTACCACCCTTTCTTGCACATTTGTATTTGAAGGAAGAGACAACAGTGTTTGAGGTTCACTGTATGTCCTTTGTATGTACTGAACTCTCCTTATTAAACTATGCTAATGTAAATACAGTTTTCCATTATATGACACCTTTAATAGTGATTGACTATCATGATAGGCTTTTAGTTTGGGTCATAAACGCCCAAACTCAATCAAATATAAAGACTTCTACAATAACCGTAATTTCTGCTGGTGCCCCTATGAAATTCTACTGATATGCGATTCACATGAAGTTTTTTTTGGAAGTTCTAGATTAAACAGAATCTTTAATGCCTGTAAAAGATAATCCATGTTTCATTTGCTGTTTCCTTTTTACAATGATTCATTTAGTAAAGAGCCCTGACCTAAAATTGTTGGTGTTTTCCGTTTCTAGCTACTGACTGGCCTGCATTGCTGCGGCTACCACTCATGACATATCTAGGACTTCCTGAAGCCCTAGGGTGACATTTTTTCTAACAAAGTGTGATAGCTTGATTCTACTGTCAGTTCCTAGTTATGGTGGTGGTTAATCTTACACATTAGGCCTTCAGTCCTAACCAAGAAGAGAGCTTGCTCAGTGTTATCTACCTAGATACCATAGAAGAGGAAATCCTGATTGGACAGTTTTGTGTTGGGTGTTTCAAGAATTTAACTTTTTTGTTTCCAGCCAAAACTCAACAATTGAATAAAACAATCCTTGCAGAGTTTAAACACAAACACAACACTTTCTTTGAAGGCCTAGAGGTTCTCTGAGGGTTCCTAACTGATTGCAAAGTGCTGTCGGGGAACCGCAGTGGATAAGTAAATAAGTGAATAAACAAAGCTGTTTATCTGGAGAAACTGTTTTATTTAACTCCCTCTAATCTATTATTTTAGAATAGACTTTAAAGTTCTGCTTTTAGTCTATAAAGCTCTAAATAATCAAGCACCAACTTACATCACAGAATGTCTTTCTGTTTATGTTCCTGATCTTAGATCTGCATTGACTTTCTGCAAATACCTCTGAAATACCTCTAAAATACAGAAAGCTATTTTAGTTATTCTGCTTCCAAACTGTGGAACTCAATACCAACTTCTATTAGACAGTCAAGCTCAGAACACACTTATAAGAAACATTTTAAAATGTCTCTCTTTATCTTAACCATGTTTAATTAAAACTATATAATATGGTATTTATAAATTGGATTTGTGTCTTTAGCTCAATAAAATGTATAATTTCAGCTGTTGCTGATGTCCACTGTCTGCCAGGGGTGCTCTATAAATAAAAAATATTATTAGTATTATAAACAATGCTTTATGTTTTTAGCTTTCCCTAGGGTTGCCCGGAAGGGTTGCCAAGTCCAGCAAAGATCTCCAGACTAAATACCTCAGCTCTCCAATACATTTTAAAATTAGATGGGAATCTTGATGGGAAATTAGTGAATCCAGCAATGGTGGGTGTGCATTCTGTACCAAACATTCCACAGCATATCCAATGAAAAGAGAGAAAGTGTGCACGCTCTGTCCTAATCGTAACTTGTTTGTTTTACACAAAGGGTAAGATTATGTCATTTGGTATCCCCTTGCATCCCCATTCCAGGCCAACCCTAATTCTCCCATCATCTTAGAGAAGGAGATGTTACAAATTTTGGTTTCCTTCCAGCAAACCAATCGTCAACAGAAGTTTGAAGGTGGAGTTTACTCTGATGAGCTCCACAGCTCTGGATCCAGACGTCATCGTATAGCTAACAATGTCGGCAATCAAAACCGAAATCGATGTTTAATCAAATCCATTCTCCTCCACATTCCATTTACAGTATCACACCTCCATCTGAATAGATCTAATGGTTTTGGCTTGCCAGAGTAAATAGGGGCACAATTGGTGTGAGTGAATCAGCATTGTTGAGGGTAACGGGGCAGGGCTGTGAAAAGTAGACTTGAAAAAATTCCTGGAAATGCACACAGTTGGCAAGGAAACAGGCTGGTTGTGTGGTTTCAATCCCAGCATGCAAGCCGAGCATTTCACTTCAGTCTAAAGAGCATGATGTAACTGTGGGCCAACAGAGGGGACGGTTTACAGGGGTGAAAATGCCATTTTCAAAGTGTTTGTTTTGAGGATGTGATGGCGTGTACAGTCTCTCTGACATCCTTACTGCATCTTTACTACTGAGCCTAAAAAGACAATTATTTCTTTTCTTTCTTTTTCTTTTTCAATCACAAGAAGGAAGACTAGCATTTCTATATTGTTCCTGTAAGTGGTCCTGTCAACAGTATGCACTCCACAATGAAAAGTGCACTGGTGTGTTTATTCTCTCAGAGAGGCTTGATACTGTTGCACTACTTGTGTTTACCCTGTTGTCAATGCATCCACAATTATAGCTCTCAGGCAGGCGTCAATACACCTGTAATGAAACAGTATTCTCCCTGACCACCACCTGAGGCGGTCGTAAAAATGGCCTTCATGATCCCTGTGGATTCTTCTTTATTTACCAAGACGTTCATTAATTAGTCTCATGTGATTACTATAGACATGGAAGAAGCATGAAACAGCTAATATCGCCCAACTGCAAAACTGCAAAACGCCAGGCTTGCTGGCGGCAGAGTCGTGTTTGTTAGGCTCATAACAAATATCTTCACTCGGAGGAGTTTCTGTTCAGCATAAGAGAAGCAAAAACTTTAGTCATGGTGGGAGTGTGATGAGCCTTCTATGAATAGACTGTATAATTAATCAAGGTGGACAAACCGTGCTTAGCACAGGATGAGATCAGGACAGATATTACGTAATTATGATTTAGTGATTATTTTGGTCTGATCTATCCTTGTACGCTACATAATGACGAATGGATTAGAAAAGGCAGCTTCGACGAGTTTAAGCTATATCTTCAGATACATCAGGCCCATTCACCACAGAACATGTGTTAACCAGGAGAAGCACAGAATACCCCAGCTAGAAGGGAACATTACCAGAACTCTGGCTAACATTACCTACAAGTTCTAATAAAGTTAGAACAAAAATGTTTTAACCTAATGTTCAAAGAACATTTCAAAGATGTTTAGAATGTTCCTATAAGGTTAAATGTTTGCTAAGACATTAACGTTTGAATTGCAATGTTCAGAGGATGTTTTGAGGATGAATTCATTGTTTTATAAATGCTACTGAGACCTGAGATGATGGAATGTTTTTAGAGAATGTTCTCCTAAAGAACATTCTGGGAACCAAAAGAAAACTTCCCACTGAAAACATTAATGGAACGTTGTATTCCATATCCTGAGAACATTTTTACAGCAAATCATTTCTGGCTGGGATGCTTGCGAACTCATTTAAAACTCTTTACCTTTTAAATGATGAACATGCCATTCACATGAGTCACATAGATTTAATACGTTTTAATTTTGCGAACATGGGGGGGGGTCATTTTTTTTCTGGCCCAATCTGAACTAAATTATTGAAACCTGAAAAAAGCCTTGTTTTATATTCATACGCAAAACTGTAAAAAGAATAAAACCGTGGGAGTTTTCCTTTTGTATCATGTAGCATTATGTGTTTGATTTAGTTTGCCTTACTTGACATCGCACATCCTGAGGTGTAACTATAGCACATGCACACATTGTGATGACAATGTTGAAGCAATATATTGTGCAGCACTGCTTTGTAGTTCCACAATTACAGACTGTACTCCATCTGCTTCTCTGCATACTTTGTTAATCCCCTTTCACCCTGTTCTTCAATGGTCAGGACCCCCACAGGACCACCACAGAGCAGGTATTATGTGGGTTGTGGATCATTCTCAGCACTGTGCTGGTGTAAGAAGATCAGACACAGCAGTGCTGGAGTGTTTAAACACTGTCTATTAGACACTCCTACCTTGCTGTCCCACCTTGTAGGTGTACAGCCAGAGGCGATAGCTCATCTGCTGCTGAAGAGTTTGTGTTGGTCATCTTCTAGTCCTTCATCAGTGGTCACAGGGTGCTGTCCAGAGGATGCTGTTGGCTGGATAGTTTTAGTTGGTGGACGATTTTCATCTGTGCCTGATGCACTCACACCAGCACAACACACACTAACACACCACCACCACATCAGTGTCACTGAAGTGCTGAGAATGATCCACCACCCAAATAATACCTGTTCTGTGGTGGTCATGTCGGGGTCCTGACTATTGAAGAACAGGGTGAAAGTGGGCTCACAAAGCATGCAGATAAAGTCGTTCATTAATAAAGTGAGCAAGTAAAAGTAAAATAGAGTTTGGTGCATGGAGCAGTATTACTGTGACTCAGTACAAAGCCCTGGCATAGAGCAACTGATTGACTAGGCTGCACCTTGTGTTCACAGTTAGTGACGTATCCAGGACCTCCAGAAGGCCTGAGATGACGTTTTTATGGCGTCATTGGTCCCACCTATTGGAAATCAAAATGCTATCCATTAATTCATCTGACATTTGTAATTATGCTCATTGATATAACACATTATGGCAGCACATTAAGTCAGTCTTAACTAACAGGAGAGCTTGTTTGGCTATGTCTCCCTAGACACCATGGAGAAAAGCAATTTCTGATTGGCTGACATTCTGCATGGTGTTTCATAAGGTTAACGCTTTTGATTCCATTCAGAACGTAATAATGAAACAAGAGTACTGTAATACTTGCAGAGATCAAAAACCAGCATGAATCTACAAACTGAATAAAAATGAACTACAAATTACAGGCATGTAATTCAATATTTCAAATATCATTAGATCTTCAGAAGGCCTAGTAGGCCCCAAAGGTTCTCCTCTGGTTTATCATAGTTAGAGACCAAGACAATCAGGTCAATGTAGTTTGTGTCTGAAATTGATTTCGAACATTACTGTGGACTAGCATAACCATGATGTAAACTTAGCCCCCTACAAATGACTTGGTGAGTGGCGATTCTAGGGGTCCAAGCACTGTGCACCATTATGGAGCCAGTACAAATTAGAAATGTGTCTGTTTATAACAGATGTTGGTTTGTTTTCAAAAGAAGATGTGTCTGGTGGTTTAGCCGCTTACATAGTGGTTAAGTGCCAGCCCAATATCATCTGCGTGGTTGGCAACTTTCCAAAAAAGTTGGGATGCTGTGTAAAATGTAAATAAATGTCAATAAAACAGAGTGCAATGATTTGCGAATCTCATAGACTCATATTTTATTTACAGTAGAACACAGAAAACATATCAGATGCTGAAAATTAGACATTTTAGGATTTCATGAAAATTGTTAACTCATTTAGAACTTGGCAGGAATGCATCTCAAAAAAGCTGTGACAGGGCCATGTCTACCATTGTGTAGCATCCCCTCTTCTTTTAACAGCAGTCTGTAAACCCCTGGGAAATGAGGAGTCCTGGTGATAGAATTAAGCTAATCCATACAAAGTCCAAAACCAAACAATTGCACTAAATAGCTCCCAATATGTCAATTGCTTTCCCTGAAAATAAGAAACTACAGATACTTATTAGTGCATTCTTGTTCTTTTGCATTTATTCTGATGTTATATACTGTATTAAACAATTTGCTCATTGCAAAAAAATATCCATCCTTATATATGGTCAGAGGAATGTTTGGGCTCATTTACATCACAGTTTCCCAACCCTGATTCTGCAGTAACCCCTCTCTATTTATGTGTTTTACTGTTAGAATTATAACATACATTGTGGGGTTTCTTTTTACACATCCTTTTGGAAATAGCTGTCTGCTGTTGTATAATATCACTTGCCCTGTCTTGTTATGAGTCATTGTATCGATCCGATTACCCTATTTGTCGCAGTAACATATTAGACTGAAATGTGAATGTACATAAACTAGTTCATGGCCTGAGTGCACATATAAAACAGACGTATGCTGATCCATGTCTTGCGTCACCCTCTTTGTTTTCCGATTTTGCCTGAGGCTACTGATATTGAACTTCACCCAAATGTATCAGGCATTAGGCCAAAGGTTTATTGACATTCCGGACAAATGCTAGAGGAAACCCCATCTACTGAGTGCAATATAATAACACAAACACCTAACACCATGGCTGCCAGATCTTGTATGCATAGTGGAGGGTTACTCCCTGACACACCTTAGGGATTCACATTCCAAACGCTTGAGAACTCTCGGCGAAACCCATGCAAGCTGTGGAAAAGCTGAGAGCGAGAGAAACAACATAAAGAGTCATAAAGAAAATGTTGCAAAACAAAGAGTCATAAAGACACCAGTGGACACCAACCAAGGGTTACCTGAGAGCACAGGAAAACACCTACTCCAGACATGCCCAGACAAGACTGGCAATAACCAACAAAGCAATAGCTCACAGAAAAGGTGGGGGAGGGCACATTCCACTGGTGACAGAGCACAAATGGAAAGTGATAAACATGCATGTGAGCGAGTTTACTTAAATAAAATTAGACACTTTTTATTTTACAGTCAGGGCTGCGCAGATCAACAGGATCTGTCAGGGCATTTCAAGAGCTCATGCACAAGATAAACAGAAAGTGGAATGCAACTACATTCATGTTTTATAAGAGAAGTAGTTTTGACATGTCTTCAATGCTGGGTAAGGCTTTTTTTATTACCATAGGAGAGCAGTTCAGGAACAAGTTTACAATACCTCCTCAGGGAGAATTTCCACATAAACTTTAACCATACTATTAATCTGTCAACCATATAGGGTGAGCGAAAAGCTGGTGTTTATTAATCATCCGCAAAGGCCTGGGGCTGAATTGACTCAACAGCTCATCTTTGCACTAAATAAAAGAAATGAAAGCAACAGGAGATTCCATTTAATGCGGCATTCTAATCCTTAGTCATACAAAGTCAGTTCCCAAAGAAGTTGGAGCAGCAGGAAAAATAAAAACACAAAAACAGACAGCAAATATCTGCAAATCCGTTTTGGCATGTATTAAATTGAAAACCGTGTTGTTTAACTGTATTGTTCTGAGTCGAGTCACATTATTATCCTCCTTTCAACTGTAGCAGCATGAAGGAAGTCACACATCGTGAGCCGGCTTGATGGGTATATAAGGTTCTCAACCGATTTGGGTGCAGATCATGTAGCAGATACACACTGACTGTCTTCCTTGGGCCAGATGGGAAATGTCTGACATTGTTTGGAAGAGCAAGACCAAGACTTCCAAGTACTACCCTGATCCCCTAATTCCCCGGGCTTGAACCCAATTTAGCGTCTGTGGGATCACCTCGACTGTCGTGTTCGCTCTATGGATCCTCCAGCAACTGTGGGATGCATTGCGGTCAGCATGGCTCCAGATACCTGTGACAACGTACTAGTCACTAACCTACTGAGTTACTCCCAGCCCATCTATCTGCTGTCCGTGCTGCATACGGCAGTTTCTCTGGATAATTTTTTTATTAATATTATTTTATTGATTTTATTAATGCTATAGATTGTAGGTGATGAAATCCTTAAAATCACTACAGTCATGTGTTGATAAATATTGTTCTTAAACTGCTGGATTATGCCTTTTGTGAATGCTGCTTTTATACCCAACCAGCATAGCATCACCTGTTAAATTTTACGTGTATACTTGGGTAAAGTTCTCAAAATATGTTTTTGATCATTCCTCAAACTTCCCAGTCTTGCACCTGTCCCAACTTCAATTGGAATTAGCATATTTTTATGAAAACAAATGCAGGGCGGCATGGTGGCCTGATAGCGTTAGCTACGGCCCTCTAGCAATGCTTTGAGTTGACGGTGGAGCTGAGTGTGATTTCTGAGGTACTATTTCTGGCATTCAATAAGGCAACATGGAGAAGTTGGCATTGGGGTGCCCCCAGATGTACTGCTGACAGAGGAGCTGGGTTGGCCCATGCAGCTTGTCATACCGGCTGGCATTCAAGCTGTCACAGCCGAGGAAAGGAGTTTCACTGGGCTGGGGAGGAGGACATGGGCTTGGGGGGGAGGACTGGTGGCTTTGGGCTGGTTGGTTGGGTTTGTTGGCCAACGTCAATGAAGATTGTATGGTTGGGGGTGACCTGCCTGCTTCCTGACCTTTTCAGCAAGCACTGGGCAGTGGTTCTCTAGTGCTGCTATGCTGAATAAAGAGCAGTGCTTTAGAGCACTGGTGCCAATAATGCTAAATCTTTTCCTTGCTTGTATGATGGTTGATGAACATAACAGTACACAGCAGCTACAAAACAGCTGTCAATTATAATAAATATGGCCAATTACAATTTAAAGCTCCAATCATGCAATAAACTGTTGTTTTGTTTATAGTCAGTAATGACAGAGGAAAGAAGCACTACACTGCCTTAGAATCCTTTATCTCTTTACTGTACTGTAATGATTTTTTGTTAACTTACGCCATAACAGTTATTAGTTTTCCTTTATTTTTCTTTTTAAATATCCCAATATTTATCATAATTGGAGTATTTGCTGAAAGATTTTTAGCACCGTGCAGATCAGAATGAATAATCCCTATAGCACAGTTTCAGTGGGGGGGGGCTTTACAATGACAGAATTCCCACCAGTGCTGAGGAACACTGCAGATGTATTTTTTGTCTGAAATTAAAAAAAAATCACCTTCAAAAGCTCGCTGAAAAAGACAAATGGCCCTTAGACTGTCTCTCGTAGCTCAGTAATGAAGCCTGTAGCACAAAAGCTCATCGGAAAACTGCCAGAATATGATGTTCTCTCACTCTCTGCGAGAGAAAACGGCTCTCATTAGCAGCGCTCCACACAAGGGTCCATTAATGAAGTGGGTGTGAGAAAAAGTCGGCGTTGTGGGTTTCAGCCAAGCGCCGAATGACTTAACCGTTATTTTCTCCGGAGACTGCTCTCCTCTGTCCTTGCTGAGCGCTGAATCAAGACCTTAATCAAACCTACCACTGTGTTCTTGTGCTACCACACAGCTTGAAAGTCGTAGGATGAAGCTGAACCCTGCGACCTGTTCACAAAGCACAACTAGCATGAGGCATGAGGAGGCAATGCAGATTCAGACAAGCTTTAAAGAACACTTCACCTTTAAATCTTAATGCGTGATTAGCTACACACTTAAACTGGTTCATTAGTAAAGGAAATGTTTCTATGCAGAACCATGAACACTCAAAGAACCCTTTGCATAATTAAATTCATTTGTTGCATTGGAAAGGGGTTCTTCTGACTGATGGAAAATGTGCCGTAGATGGTTCAGAGAACCGTGAACAAGATTAAAAGCTTCAAAGGTCTTCAGATTGATGACACCTGTGCTGTAGATGGTTCTATAAAGCAGCAAAGAGAGTTCTTCTTTTGTTATAATGCCAATAACAATAAAACGATCCTTTTTGGTGCTATTTAGAGCCTTTTCCCAAATGCACATTTTCCACTAATTTGAAGAACCCTTTAATCATGCAAAATATATAGAAACATTTTCTTTACTGAGGAATTGGGCAGTTGTGGGCTAGAGGTTAGGGAACCAGCCCTGTGACTGAAAGATCACTGGTTCACTGGTTCAAGCCCTTGAGTAAGGCACCTAAACCCCAACTGCTACAGGCAACATTTGTGCAACTGGCTGCATTTGAAAGTGTAGTTTCTGACTTAATCAAACCAGATTAGATCAGCGTCAATTGTATGCTCGTCTGCACTGTTTTTTAATCAGTGGTGTCTCAATTTTACAATCTTTGATTGGGTTGATGGCATGTTACTATAAACTAATAACAGATTTATTTATTTATTTATTTATTTATTTATCATTTACTGGCAACTTGTAGTTAAAAATGATAGTTTTTCATGTTTAAATCTTAATGTAGGTGCAGTTAGCAAACTAGCTGTCCTGCTAGTCATGAACAGTACTCCTTTCATGCAGCCAGTGGGGAAGAAAAGGTAAAAAGCTCGATCGTCAACAGCTATTGTCACTCCATTGTCGTCTGAACGATACTGGGTCAGTCATTACATTTATATCTCTAGCAAACACTTAATGACAGGTAAGTTAATGATGTTATCTTATAGTTGCAGGATGTTATGTAGCTTGTTAAAGCCATGTTAAGCATATTAATATTAACAATGTAATTAGTTCACAGTATACTTTGGCGGGGGGGGGGGGGGGGGGATCATTATGCAAGGTCACGGTACTCGAATGCACTGCTCTCATCTATTGCATTATTGGTTGAAACATGAAATTTGGGTTCTCCCAAATTTGAGCTGAACCCAACAGGACATTTCACACACAAAATGTATCCACTCTGGAGAATTTTATTGGAATGTATGTAATTGATTGCTCTCCAAAATACCAAGGATGGTAACCTCTGCCATAAAAAGATACATTTTAAGACAAAGCCTTATCTATCATTAACCAATCTCTGGTCTCGGGCAGCATATTCATAAATTTTTGAGAGAGAGAGAGATGTCTAGTTGCTGATACCAGCACTGTGATCAATTCCATCTGGGCAAGTTCCTCAAACCAATTCACATCAAATCACTCTGAATGATTTTGTTTACTTCTTTGCAACTTAACAGCTATGCAGATTTTTTGGGAAATCAGTGGAATTCCTTTTAAACGGATCTGGCACAGCAATTCTGCGTCAGTTTAATCAGTGTGTAATCAGAGGTCTTACATAAGAAGTAATGGCTTGCGTTATTTGCATGAGAACCGAGTGCACACTTTTCATTTATCACAATAAAACTGCACTTCAGGGTGAAAAACCAAATTAACGCAGAGTTGAGTGCTTGTAGTACCATGTACCGGATGAATCATCTCTGATAGCAATGAACAAAGACCTATTACATCATATAGATAATCCTCTCACTTATTTTGATGTACCTTAATATGGATGTCCTAACTTGACTGGACTTTTGCCTTGACAAACAAAGGAACCATAAAAACTGTACTGCATCAAAGTATCAAAGCACTTAAGACATTTAACATGAGCAACTTATTTGAAGCTTTGTTTTTGTTATGTAAGCCATTAGCCTGCCATTGAGCTTTTACGCCTGCTAACAATTCCATTTCCACAGGACATAAGGTAAGGCCCATCATCACATTGTTCCCTAAAAGCCCTTTACTGTTCGCTCCCTGGCTAAGCGCATCCCAACTTCCACTTCCAACTTCCTGATGTCCTAAGCTGCTACAAATAGTCTAGTACCATTAAATCAGAGGGCCTCCTTCCATTATGCCTCTGACGTCGCTGTTATCTGACCGCTGACTGGTATTTAAATGGCAGACAGAATCAATATTAGTTCATCTGCAAGCAGCCTTTCACTCTGTCAGCTCTCCATGAACGGACATTGATTAATAATACAGCCATGCTGCGTTTCATAATGCACACAAGTTACAGAAATACAGAACTTACCGAGCCTAACTTACTTAGATGAAGTTTTGATAATAAATACAAAGCAGTCACAGTGTGCGTGTGCACAGAGTTGGTTTTGCAGGGGTCCAAGGGAGTCTTGACTTCCTGACAAACAGGAAGAGAGTAGGAAGCTCTGAGCTAACTGACACAAACTCCATTGTGTTCGCTTCCTCTAGTCTGGTGCAGGTGCATCATGCTGGCCGGTGGCTCAGCTGCGAGGCCTGTATGCATCCAAGTCACGTCGTTGCTCTTTGAGCATTCTGCTTTTACATCTACATACATTAGATGTTCCTGCCGGTCAGTCATTTCATTAGCAGATGGGAACAGTGAGTCACTGTGGAACAAGGAAACAGGTCAGCTGCTGGTTTAATATTGTAGTTTATTTGTAATCAACAATAAAGGGACACTACAGCTAAAATAGAAACTGTAACCATCACTACATCTATTGTATGCCCAGAGTCGAATCAAAAGTGAAATTTCCACATTTAAAGTCTAGGAAAACACCTTCTGATGATGCATCTTGAAGGTGGAAGTAAATTTTGAAAGACTACTAAGTGATGGGTTGATGCTTGATCGTGGGCTTTTTAAACTGTATTTAATAATGTTCCTTGCTAACTGAATTATTCCTGTTGCACCAGCGGGATCGATGCTAGCTTGAACATAGACAGTCTCTATGCTCAAGTTACGAGCTACTTGAACTTAACCGGTTGCACCAAGTAACATAAGCTCACAGGACAAAAAAAATGTCACCTGTGACTGAAACATACATAATAGTGTGTAATACCTCTACAAGCATGAATAACAGCTGTGATTGGCATGTACTGGTCAAGTTTCTGGATGGAGGCGACATCAGTGTTCAGCCACTCTGGCATCAAAGAATTGAGCAGTTGGGCCAGATTTGGTGGATTCCTGGCACAATTCTGAGGAGTATTTCCTGTAGACTGGGATTTTTGCCACTGCTGATAGACCCGTATGACCGTACGCTTCTATACACCTGCAGATTCAGCTACTTCCTTCACACTATGGTCTTTGGCACGCCCAACTCTTTTTTGCCAATTATTAACATCTGCTTTGCGACCCATTTTTCACATATCGAACGAGACATTCACTGCACTGTACCACCTCTTCTCAATCTACAAATCACGTCATATACCCCGCATGGATTTATAGCCATGTCATCCTCATCCAACTCCATCTGCAGGAACCCAAAGTTAAGGCTTAGTATGGACTTTACACCCCAGCTTACAATCAAATTGAAGTATAACTGGTGCAACTGGCTGCAGGTTTCCTTTTAGGATGGCCGCTTTCATTACCCCAAATAGGAGGACATCCTACCACTAAAAGGATGAAATCATAAAGGGGGAAGGGTCGGGCACGATCCTAGAACAGAATTAAAATCATAACCTAACCTATATAACACATAAATGATTGCTTTACTCACCTAATTTGGTGGAATGGACCAGTCAGACGGGAGCTTACTAATTGACCAGGATTTAGAGGGCTGTTCTGCGGTTAGCCGGTAGGCGAGTCACTATGTCACATGACCTTGGTAAACCAAGAAATGCAAGGCATGTATTTTGACATGGACATAAGCCAATCGCAAACATAAATATTTTTCGCAAGTGAACATTATAAATAGTTCATCCCGAAAAGAGGGCTAATAGGCGTTCTTCCAGGTATTGAGCCAGATGGAGGACTGGGAGCTGAAAAAACGGACTGTCCAGCCTAAAACTGGACGTGTGGCCACCCTATTTCCATTTGAGAGTAGTGCTAAATCACTAATGCTAGCTAACACCACAGATGTATTTATTAACCTTTATGTATTTGGCTAGCAGTCAAGAAATAGAAATCAACAAATGGCAGATTAAATGCAGGTTTTAGACGGCAATCTTTAATGCATGAAACTTATAAACGAAATGTCATTGCAGACAGACACTTGCAATCAGTTCACTACACACAAGCGCTAACATTGCTAACAATGCAATCTTGCAGTTGATGTTAAGCAAATAAGATTATGCTAACCAATCCCCACTTGCTTCCGCTCAATATTAGCCATGCTATCTTCAAAGCAGGGAGAAGCAGTCTTTGAGAAACATAATCAAACAAAAGATCTGCTCTATAAAGTCAGGTTTGAAGCTTATCAGACTGCACACTTCGGTTAGCAGCAAAATCTCCAAATGCTGAGGAGAGCAAAATCTAATCACTCTGTGGATGGGTGGGCCGGCACACATCAAGTGAACCCGGGACATTTTTAGCAAATTGCTTACCAGAAACAAACACGACTGAGGAGATAAGACGAGCAGGAACAAGGGCACAGGATGTGGAGGGGGAGGACAGAAAACGAGCCCTGATTATTCTCGTGACCAGAACTCCCCGGGTGAACTCTTCACCGATAACGTCGTATTTGAATGAACCATGAGCTGTTGCCTCGTGCTAGACAGGCATGCTATCATTGGGTCACATGCAAACATGTTGCCACAGTAATGTCATCTTTTCTGGGTTGAAGCCTTTTGTAAATATAGGTTACGACTTTTGAAATTAGGCCAGGAATTGTGGATGTAGACAGTTCTCACAAATTTCATAAGCCGTTAGTCAAAGGCTTATTGGAACAGCCTTGCAAAATGAAGAAGAAAGAAAACGAGGTCAAGTACACATCAAAAGACAGAAGCAGTTGTCATGGACATTTTATAATCTGCTGGATAAAATAGGTACATTGTGTAATGAGTGGCTTCATGATGTTAAACTAATTAGCACTGTTTTCATGACCCACATTCTGCCCACCAGAGCATCAGGTGATTGAGCAATGCAGGCTAACAAACATTTATTTTTACACCTGAACACTGAATAAATCTACTATATATCGGCTTTGATTTCTGTTGACTACTGCACTCAAACTTTGCGTAAGATGGAAATAAACTTAAGGGTACATTTTGGCCAGAATGTGAGCTTTAACCAGTGATACATCTGGTCTAATCATGCCTGGTGAATATCACATCTGTATTTAGCTAAAACAGTGTCTATGCTAGGTTCGCTATGCAAGGTTTCTTTATCGCTTTGAGGGGGATGTAGTATAATGCATGCTGGGTATTGTAATGAGAGACGATCACTGGTGTCCCACAAGGCTCGGTGCTGGTTCCTTTTCTCTTTATACTTTGCTCTCTTGATGCTGTAATATCCTCTCATGGCCTCTGACCACTGTAATGCTGATGTCACCCAGCCAGGGACATGGGAAGGTGTTTTAAGTTGGGGGTGCTGAAACTGTAAGCAGCATATACACGCATCATTGAAAAAATAGTTGCACCCAGAAGAAAGTGTTGGATTGCAACGCTATTGGGAAGGAAGATAAAGGTTACCAGGAACAATAAACCATGAAAAGTTTAGACTGTTATGGGCAATATTTATTGAAGTAGTGCCACTCAGTATGGCATCAGGCTGCCATATTTGCTAAATCACATCAATCCTTTAATATATTACCTCAGCTGTTAGCGTTAGCTAGTGCTAAAACACAGATGTAAGTCTTTACGTTGTACTAACTCAAGCAGGAAAAGAAGCAGTCATACATGTAAGCATGAGGAAGTAATTATTACTATAATGCCTGGGGTGGAATGGGGAAATTTAAACAACACGTTAGGTACCCAGGTACGACAGGTACCCAGAGGCGCCAACATAGCTGTTACACCATTTAAGGTGGAATGGGAAAACTGAATAAGAAGCTCAGCAGGTAGCCTTAGGCGCAAGCATAACTGCTACACCATTTAAGAACTCGTGTCAGACACAAAATGGTTAGCTCACACTAACTCAGGGTTTACAGGTCACTGGAGCAAAAATATATTTCATGCAGTGAGGTGCAGCTGGCAAAAGAGCAGTTCCCAGGCTTAGCTTTCAGCTGCCACATAATAGTAGCAGTGTGAAAACATGGTGCCTCATTGTGAAAGCTAGTTCCGAAGCCATGGGCTTTGAGGAATTAGGCTGCTATTGGCCTCCATATCTACATTTCCAATCTTTGAACATCAACCTGCTTTTCAGATGCACCCAGACTTTGCGAAAATGTAAATAAAAATAGTAAATACAAACTCCACTCTAAAACAAGCACACATGGGTATTTGATATGCTAAAATGATTAGTTCGGACCTCTGTATCATTACAATTTTTCTTAGACATCTGACACCCCGACTTCCTGCATCCATGCACCCAACTAATCCTTTCCTTCCCAACTTGACACTCAGAATTTCTGTCTCATCTTAACTTGTCTGGCTGACATCTCTTAATGGATGGAAGCCCACGACCTGAAGCTGAATCCCAGCGAGACCGAGCTACTATTCATTCCTAGAACTACAGGTCTTCATCATGATCTTACCATCTCATTAGAGAACTCATTGGTCATTCCATCTCAACTCGCACAAAACCTTGATGTCATTCTGGATGATAATTCATATCATTCATGACGGTTTCTCCTTAACACCATCCAATTGTTTCGACCAACAAGGCCTAATTATTTACCAAATCATGCTTATGAACGTCTTCTCACAATGTTGTACAACATGATAAGAGATTTCAGTTATAATGCTTCAGCCAAACCATGACTGACTTTTTCCATCTAGTTGAGTCAGCCAGGAGTTGGCTCAGCCTCCTATGATCTCAAAGCTTGACTACTTTAACTAGCTCTTGGCTGGCCTTCCAATGTGGCCCTTGCAGCTGATCCAGAATGTAGCAGCCAAGCTTGACTAAGTTCCTATGTCACTTTAATCCTGCGTTCCCTTCACTGGCTTGCTGTAGCTGACTTAAAACAACTCTGATACTTGCATATAAAGCCCAAAATGGACCAGTTTTTCTTTACCTGATGGGGGTGCAGTTTCACTTGACCCACCATGTATGAACATGCTTGAAGAGAAGCATCAAGGCTCTTCTCTGTCCTGGCTCCCTGGTGGTGGAACAAACTTCCACTGGCTGTCTGAATAACAGAGTACCTCGCTGTCTTCAAATGCACTTAAATGGGCACTATTCCAGCACTTATTGATCTATAAATGTAAATGTAACATGGATGGACAAAAGCAGGTTACAAGGGTACAATACTAACATGCTGCACTACAATAAGTCATACTGCATAGTAAGCCATAGAATGCTGGTTTTAGGCCCTTTTAAATAAATATTACAGAGAAAAAACATAGAAAAAAGCTTCATGGAAAGCAAAAACTAGCAAGGAACAAGCAGCACTGAAAAATAAGAGAAAAGAAGGTGAGGTGCATTTTAATTCACGTTCACATCTGAAAACACCATCTTGCCCCCCTCAGGGTTGTTCTGGGTGTTTCGCTTGGCTTAACCGCACGTGGCCTCAGGCAGAAAAGAGCGTGCCGTCACCTCTCATGAGCAATGCAGAGAGATCTCTCAACAAACGCGGCAGGTATGTCCACTACCTAAGCTCATAAAACCTGACAAGAGCCAGAAGTGTATCCCTCTGGTTGTATTTAGACCTTACAAAAGGCCATGGGAGCTACTCGGCATGAAAAGTAAGGCGCTGTTTTACTGAGTGGGAATCAGAGACAAGGAGCAGCTATGTTCACAGGGACTTCAGGATTTAAAGAAATAATGAGTTGGCTTCGGTACATCTGGCCTGGGTGAGTATTATATTGGAAACTTGGGCTAGCAATAAATTCATCATGAAACAGGGATATGAGGACACTTCACCAGATAATGAAGAGGGAATTCAAGTCTGGACCAACAAGTCCTAATCATTTCCCAAATAATGCTTACTAACTTCTTTACACAATGTTGTACACAATGATAAGAGATTTCAGTTATTATTATGCTGCAGCCAAACTGCCGTATAGGCTAGACAAATATGAATGGACTTTGTTATCAAGAGTGATATGACTGTAGTTTCTGTACAGACTGTAGTCTGTCTCTGTAGGCTTGTGATTCACGGTGGTGTCCTGAAGATGACCTGTATGGTCATGTTGCGTGGTTATGTTTTTACTCACCTGAGACAGACTTACAGAGTCTACCTCACCACCATACAGTCAGCAGAGATTGTATCAGTGAGAATGACCTCATTGTTTACTGATGTCAAAACTGAGCACTCAGTGTACCCTGTCCCAGGTCTATTTCCTTAAAAGGGAATTCTATCGATTTTCCAAATTTCTGCATAATGATTCAAAAGCCACTCAGAGTTGATTAATCTAAAATTTGTGACTCTAGATAAACATACCAATTAAGAATCATTCACAGTGGTGTTTATGGAAAATTGCAAAATTTTTGTTGTTTCATTCACTATGGATGTCCAAATGTCCTATGGAAGCAACATCAGCACGCAAACTGTGCATACGGAGAGCCATGAAATGGATCACCATGCGCAATGCCAAGCAGCAGCTGGAGAGGTGTGTGGCATGCTGCCACTGGACTGTGGAGCAGTGAAAATGTATTCTCAGGATTGATAAATCCAAAAGCTTCTCTATCTGCCAGTCTGATGAACGAGTCTGGGATTGGAAGATTCCAGGAAACACAACCTACTGCTACTTGTTTATGTCTTTGCCCTGCTAAGCTAATTCTCATTTCTGTTATACTGGTAACAGAGATTTGCCTCTAAAGCTGATAGTGGTAACTTAAACTGGTTTAAACTTGAGGCCTGCTTCTGAATTTAAGGTCTATCAACTTTCTAGTAGTAAAGAGTCTCTGAGTGGGTAATCATCAGTGGTTTCAATATGAGCTGTGTCAGAGGGTTTTTCATCTCATGCTTACGCTTTGAAAGCAATAGATGAGTCAAAAAAACCTAATTTACATTTAATGTCCCAAAGTTGCTTAATTAGTTTTACTGCTAATAGCTCATAACTTCCACGTTAGCGTCATGGAAATTCTATTGTTCCATATTCCATACTTTTGTTCATATTCATAGACATACAGTATGTCTCACTGAAGACTTTCATCAAGTAGATGACTTAACAACTTGACGTGGCTTAAGGCAAGGTTGTGATCATTTAGACATGCGGTTTGTACAGTGCTAACTGGTGGGGTGTTAGGTTTCATTGCTTGTTAGATACAACTAGCTTTGAAGCACCAGTACAAAACATGGCAGATCAACTACATTTAGGCTGAGGGGAAAATTGTGCAAATTAGATTTTTGGCTGAGCCACCGCTTTAAGCATCATATGTGTGTGGTAGAGCAGGCATGGTGATTATCCAGTGAGTAATGTATAAAGCATGAGAAGATGATCATCAATTGGTTTGGTTCAGTGAGTCTGAAGGCACGGCTCCCAAAGGAATTTTGATTAAGCAGCTAGATTAGAATATTAATGGTGTTAGTCAGAGTCTAGAACCTATTCTCAAAGCAGAGCAAGACAACAGTATAATTATTTAGCCTCAAGATGAGCAGGCAGTGCTGATTAAACTTAAGCAGCATGAAAAACGTGAATGCTGAAAAGCATTTTTATTTACCTTTATTTTAAACGCAATTTTAAGGTCATGGGATAGCAGTATGTAAATTGATTATGAAGTGACATTACCTCAGAGGATGGCTTGGGAGCGGCTACACCTGTATAAGTTGTGAGGTGTTATCTTGTAAGTGAGGTTAAACACTGACCAGCGTGCTCATGGCAAAGCGATGTGAATTATCGGAGTTTGAATGATGCATGATAGTAGAATGCCTCGGCTGGGCTCACGTCAGGTGAGCGTGCACACCACACCATTTGCCCGAACACTCACAGAATGCCCCTTGAACCAGTTCTGGACAACTTGGGCCTGATGGCACGGTGCATTACCCTGCTGGAATATTCCATCATAATAGGGGTACATGAAGTCCGTGAAGGGCTGTGAATGGTCACAAAGCAGTGAAACATAGCAATTACTGACTTAGTGTCAATGACATGCTTAGGTGGACCGATGGACCCAACCCATGCCATGAGAACACACCCCACACCAATATGGAACCACCACCAGCCTGCACAGTGCCTTGCTGACAACTGGGGTCCATGGTTTAATGCAGTCTGTGCCATGCATGAATGACCTGCATATATTTAAAATGGTCTTTTTGTGGACTCTGCACTAGGGCAACTCATTTATCATACAAATATTAGCCTATATAATCATAATAACTCAAGAGTGCGCTTTTTTAAAAGCACATTTTCAAGAGGTTATTAATGCTGTATTAGTGGGTCCATGTACACCCGTGACTGGCTGGAGATACAGAGGTGAAACTAACCAAGAGGCTCACTGAAATAGATGTGGAAGAATGGTCATATAAAACATACAAAACAAGGTCAATTATTTATAATACTCACCAACCAAGAGGGTACTTGTACAACAATGAAATCATTCATAGCAAAATACTATCAAATTGAACACAAACATCAACATCAAAAATGTAGAATAAACATCATTTAATGCTCTAAAAGCTATGAAATGACTGTTAATGGTTTGACAAGAAATATTTTTAAAAACCAGTACTGGCAGAGGGGTCATTAAGGTTGTTGTGAGGCAGAATAGAGTGTTATATATATATATATATATATATATATTAACTCAGAAGACAGGTGTAGGTTGACTGGCTGTTTTGGAAAGTACATCAAATTTGTACATTTGTGTTGCAGACATCATAATTCCTGACTGTTAAGTTTCTCTACAGTTAACAATTTTACATCAAACCAATCTGACTGACTTTGTTTACTGTACCTCATACACATTAATTATATAGAACAGAAAATATAAAATCCGAAAAAAATGAGTGCAATTCCTATTCGATTACATTATGGCAAGTTTATCATGCTATGAACTATGTTCATTCCTGCTTTGAAAAGGATTTTGTGCTGCAAGGCCGAGAGTTGTGATTTAGACATCATTCACCAATGAAAGCGTGGGAAAAGGTGTGGCACAGATACAGCGGCTGAAATGTCTCACCAGAGGCTGCTGATCTCACAGAATCCCCTACAACATGTAAAGTTACACCAACCATTGCAGTATTACAAAGCAGTAAAGCTATGTGTGCAGTTTCACCTGAAACTTTTCCAACCGAGCTTTAATTACAGGGATTTACAGGTGTACATAGGTGTACAGTTTCACCTCCTGCACTTTGCTGGCGCAAATGTAACGGGTTTTGCTCCTCTGGAAGCCAAACATGCAGCAATGATTTTGGTAAGAACGGATTAGCACGGGCATGCTGATCAAGAAAACCAGTCCGGTTTCCTGTTGGCTGATTCGCTTCAAATCTAAACCAAAGTAAATAATGAAACCCTTTCCTTGCTGTAGAGTTACGCAAAGGTTCTTTAAACTTTAGAAAGGTTCTTTCGCAATTTTCCATTTAACTCAAAGCAGTCAGTTAGCCAAGACATGTTTGATATGCATATTTTTGATAAGAGACATTACAATGAACATTAGGACTTGCTTGCAACTAAAGCTTTGCATTATATTAAAGTTTTTTGGTATGTTGGCTACATGTAAATGTACTGGTGAAAATTGACTAGATTAGAGCTCTGCCTTCAATCCAAGCTATAAATATCAGATGCCAAAGGCCACTTCGGTGATGAAACTAGTTCCTAATTTTATGGTAGCATTCCTATAGGTATAGCAGTTTGTAGTTTGTTAGCATTGAGCTAACAGCAATTTGTATTCATCTTTTTTGGCCATTCTAGACTGAACAGGCAACAGAACTAACCAACATAAATGAACTATGTTGGTGTATGATGACGAACGCTGGTCTAGTGATGGTCTGGTGCTGGTTTATCTGGTCACCCGGTATGATCATGTTCATAAAACATAACATAAACAAACACAACATCTGCTGGATTTGCTGGAGACCAGCCATGTTCATCTGGTCTTTCTAGGAATTTGAAGCTTTCATGTTCTACTTGTGACAGATATATTAGCATGATTTACCTAGTATCAGTTTCACAGTGACTCTTCATAGAGAGGTAGAGTAGAGAGGCCTGGTATAGGGCTGCCACAGCTGTTCTCCATTTCTTACGCCCCGCTGATTAGCCTGCCGTTAGTATCCACAGTTAGAGATGTAGGTCACCAGAAGGTCTAGAGTAAAATTATTCTCACAAAATCAATGTAATGTAATTGGTTCCTCTATCACTTATGTAATTGTGCTGATGGATAAACATATGTGTTAGGACTTCTCCTCAGTTCTTGAGTCTTAAATAATAGGAGAACTTGCTTAGATATCTCTATGTAGATATCACAGAGGCATCGAGCATTTCAACCGTTTTTCCATCCAGAACTTAACAGTGAACAAGGGTACCTGCAAAGCTTCAAAGCTCATACAATCATGATTCTATTGAATTCAAATTAAATAAACCAGCACTGTTTTGTGCCCAGTATGCATAAAAAAACACACACATATATATATACGGTCATTTGCTTGTTTACTTGCTTATGTTATGCCTTCAACAAGTTGATGCTCTAAAGGCATGCTGGTGCACCCCACTAAGATCTAACGTTAACATTATTGTTTACACTGGCCCATCCAATGCATTCAAATTAAGAGGATGGTCAATAGACATCATTGCTGTCTGTGTAGTACTGATGGAAGCTAATCGGTAAGGCGTGCTGTTAAGATGCTGTTAATTGCAGCTTTCTCTAAATAAAGTTGGTATAACTGCTATACAACAAGCCCAGTGAAGATTTCAGGCTGTTTAGGACTAAAGTCTATGGGGAGATGAGTAATGGTTGAACCCATGGCGTCTAGCTTACGCAGGCAGATGAGCAGTCCGAGAGATGGTTTCGGTAAAGATGCGTTTCGGGGGCCTGTGAAAGCATGACCACTTGAAGAATTCACACTCAACCCCCCCCCCCCCCCCCTCCCCGCGATCCTGTCATACTTGCAACCCCCTTAGCACCCATATTTCTGTCACATCAAGGCACCAAACTCTAAACTGTCTGCAGCCACTTTGTGGTTGGTCACAGCTAAAACTGCTATAGTATCATCAGTGGTAATAAAAGCATAATAGCTTTTTTAATATAACTTATTGATGACACTTCAGTGTAGGGGGACTTGATTATATCATTGTAGTACTCTTATTTAAGCCTTATCAAGCCGCTATCTGCTATTTGAATTAGAGTGCATTATTCACTTGATGTCTTATTGCTTGTATTTTGGCATATTTGTCATATGTAATGGTTTCAGATCTTTGAACAAATTTAATATAAGACCACTTGAGAAAACTCACAGAAGAACCCAGAGGAACATGTATGTAATTGCAAACTTCTCTAGCCTCAGATAAGTTCAGTGTTCATTATTTCACCATTAGAAAGAAACCGGGCATCCATGGTATAGATGGGAGAGCTGCAAGACAATAACCAAGAGAAACATAATGGCTCATGTTACATTTGTCAATGAAATGCATTGACTACCTGCATACTGATCAGTCAAAAGTGTCAAAGGTTTTTGGCATGTGTGTTTTGTTACATCTGCTGTAAAGCTAACACATCATTCCACAATCAGAACATAATACCAATAGTAAAACATGGTGGTGGTAGTGTAATGGTGTGGGGATGTTGTTGTCAAGATCAAGTGTTACAACCCCACATGTCTAGGACACTGAGCGATAAATAACATGGCATTAATACACTGAACCAGTAAAAGACAAAAGCATGAGGAACAAAACAAAAAGAGACAATTAAGCTGTTTTATTAAAACCCAACCACACAAAAAAGCTGTGCCATTATATTGACTACCACACTGGAAGAATCAAGCTGTGGACAACACCAAAGAAAAAGAACAACACAAAACATAACCATTCCAGCCTACTCTAAAACAAAGATACTTAGCTAAAGAAAGAGCTAAAGAAACCACCAAAACTACACGGGATGGTGCCTGCCCTCTGACCTATGGAACTACACACGGTAGACTCTTTCTTGGTGCAAATGTACGCCCCTCTTACCTGTCTGAAAACCCTGGTGGTACAAAACAAATTATCACATGTAAGACCAAGTTAAAAGTGTGCAGGTAAAATACCAAACCAAAATACATTAGAGATAAGTTTGTGTACACAGAGTTGGAGGATGTAACCGTAAATACCTAAAACAAAGCACACTCCTAACACAAGGCATTAAAACAGCTAGTAAATTAGCAGCTGTTAGCTTGCTAAGTTTGTAACCAGCTATTGGGTTTCTAAGACTTAATAAGGGCATTATAATTGACACCTATAATATTGTGCAGAAGATTATGATGTGTAATACACAAATAAAAGTGCACTGGAAAACACTTAATTCAGCACAGTTGTCATGTAGTAAGTGGGCTGCTAGGTAATGAGTAGCTATTGGCCTTGCTATAGAAGGACTTTATAGTAGACAAAAGGACATAATGTATAATACATAAATAAAAGTGCTATGGAAACTGCTTAATTTTACCTAGCTATTAAGATAAGTAGTAATTAATTATATTAATTACAGCTGCTTAAATCACAGCTATGGGTCCAATAACAGAAGTCCTACTAAATGATTATTATTAGTTGTAGCCCATTGAAACAAGAAGAAAAAGAACAGATTCAGAACTTTGAATGCACATTTGTGATAATAAGTATTTTGTCATGATTCAAATTTGATGTAATGTTATTGCTGTATATGCAGTTTTTGGGCTTAAATGTAAATAGTTAAACTTTTTACCATGTTTTTGCCATTTCTAGACAAGGATAGAAAAGTTCAGACTTGAATTTGCTGATACAGAATGTACTGAGTAATCAAACATATAAATATGGAATTCTAATTTAATATTACAGCAACAGGAAAGCAATTTCTAGACTTCCAGTGTTTCAAGGCCTCACTAAATTTGCACAGGCCTTCATATTTGGACCCTCATGTACAGTACATTACTTGGCCAAGCACGATGCCCTTTAGAAGTTCATTTTTCTGACATTTGCTGGACCTCAGAATCACTTTCCTCTCATGGCTTTTACCGGAGAGGTAAAGAAGGCCTGCTGTTTCATAACTGTCTACTGACAGCGGTCACAGCTATAATTCCATGCATTATCTGGTGGGTGAAAATAAAGAGGCCAAGGACAGAACTGTAATTCAAAAGGAACAAAGCAGCATTGAAATATATGAAATTAGGGAATGCTGTTGGCCCCCTCGATATGTCGATGAATGCGAGGCATTGTGGCATGCGAGTCGTGCTTACATACTCAAGCTGAAACTTTAATGCAATAAAAGCTGGCCCAGCTTATCTGACTCTCAACACAGCAGTGATGCTCGGGAGCAGGACAAACATTCCAGTTCTAAAACAGAATTTAGATGCAGTTAGACATCAAATGCATGAATTTCCTGGAGTAATCAATATTCAAAGAGGGCCCGGTGAGTCTGAAGTCTGTTTGAATTCGTTCATATGGAAATGCTGGCCAAATATGTTGCTGTGGCGACCGCTGTGGCGTCATGTAGCACAGCTGCACTTATTATCACACTTCAATGCACCTCTCTCTCTCTCAGTGTCTCACTCTCTCTCTATCACTCTCTGTCTCGCTCTACCTCTTCCTCCATTGCCATGGCAACAAACTCCAATGTCTCTAAAAGATGAGAGCCTTTCACAAAGGTTCAAAGATTCACTCTCAAAGAAGCGGAAGCCTCGCTCCCCAATTAGCTCGGACACGGCGGCACGCATGGATTTCTACATGCCGGGGTGTTAATAACTTCACTTGTTCATTTGCATGTAGTAATATGTTTTAGGACTGACTTTTATGGACTTGGACTCACATAGTTGCACTAAACCACTACAGTACTCATCACTACTAGGGTTGTGTTTGTTGTATTTTAACTCCGTAAGTCAAATCTATTTAAATGCTTACCGTAAAGCCAGCTTTCCCATTGGTTAAGCCTTCAGGAGCTGGACAGAAGGCCTCACATGTTCTATAAACTGCTAACATTAATATCTATTTTAACATAACTCTAGACCTTCTGGAAGTCCTCCATACATCCCGAAAGGTAATCGAACCAGGTTTCAGTCAGTTGTTAGAAATGGAGAACAGTAGCTCCATGCCAGGACTCTGAAGTTGTCCTTTCTTTCTTGCACCGAAGGCGATCGCAGTTACGTCTGAGCTCTTGTCCGTAAACAGTATCTGGACACACAGTTTTTATAGCCCGTTTCACCCCCCTAATGTACAAAGATTATACAGAGGGGTGTATTTTTGGAACTAGGTATGTATGTTGTTTCACCAGATGGTCAATTCTCCTAACCAATAATAGCCTAATGGTACTTGACTGTTAACCTACTGCCATGATGATAACACTTTCCTAGGACTCCTGTCATAAATGCTTAAAATGCATTTGTTCTGGGAAAGCAACTCTTCCCAGAGGGTAGCTTTTGGTATCACTATGGTTTACAAAAGGTAAACACCACCAACAATACATAAGAACACATACATAATTATTGAACTATATCATGAAAATATTGATATCTGACAACTCTTCATTGAAAAGGTGGTTGTAAAACTGTTGCATAGGTCAAATACATGTTAATGTTTGCTACAAGCTTCAGATAACACCTGTTTAGTGTAGTTTATGCCCTTCAAATATCTGGGTTTAATCTAGAATGGTTGGGTTTCCATTGTAGAGCTATACGGTTTCGTTATGACACTGAAGATATAATCATGTTGTCCACGTGCCCTAACTCACTGCCTTTCAGCATGAACATGACATCAGCATGCAGGGGACAGCGAGAGGCTAGTATTTCACTGCATATGCTTGAATGGTGTTTGTTAAGTGATTCATCTGCCTAATTCAGTTCCCATTGACACAATTCCCGTTATGCATGTGCATTTATGCAGGACGTGTTCAAGGGCCACTCAGTCAAATGGAACCAGATTGCTGCTGATTAGCAACAAGAAAACAGGGACACAGCTGCACGTCAGCATAAAGGTGCCTACTTGTTACATCCTCATGCAGAAGCCAATGTGTTAGCATTGCTTTGTGAGAGTTTAACACATACTCTGGACAGACAAAGTGAGCTGTGAAGCCACTTGTGATTTCTGCCACTTCTGTGTGGCTTCATGTTAAATGCTGAACAACTTGCAGAGAGGCTGTATGAAGCTTAAAGAGTACAGCCATGTGAAATGCATTTAGGGTCACATTGTACTGTGTGTGTATTTGTGTAATAGTATAAACACTTCTGTCTAAGACGAATATGGTACACAAATTCCTTCCTAATAATACAAATGCCCAGAAATCATCTTAAACATTTCTTATTTATTTTAATGTAATACAAGCCTGCAATGAGGGTAATATGCACATGCAAGTTTATAATGCTAATTTTCAGAATGCATAAGTCCTCCACAAGTTACTTTGGTAAGGTCATTTCAGGACCATTTTTCTCATATCCAGATATTTTTGACTTCTTGTAAATAATTTTAGTGAGCCATATTTTCTCACTATTTTAGCAGAGAATTTTGCTTGTTTTAAGAAATTTTAACATTGAAATGTCTGGAAATAAATACAGTTAAGTATCTTAAAATGAGCTTACAACAATCTCAAAATGAGGATTTTAACATACATCAACTAGATATAAGATAATTGTACCTGCCAAGATATTTTTTGCAAGGAATATTTCCTAACCATGTAGACTTTTTTCCTGTCAGAGTAAAGAAAGAGAGGCTCTAGCACCCTGCAGGACCTTTAGAGACCCTGCGGTGAGGAGCACAGTGCTGAGAATAATCCACCATCAACATAATACCCGGTCTGTGGTGGTCCTGTGGGGTCCTTTCCTTTAAAGAGCATGGCTGCAGTTAGATTTGAACAGAATTTTGTCATTCTACATTTGCTATACAGGTACTGTGGAACAGAGCTTCATCATTCTACTGTCAGGACATTTCGGGTTGCATTTCACATGGAACGGTTTTGTCTGGCCTCAGTCTGTTTGGAAGAGAATTTTGTCGGGCTACAGTCGAAATGGGACTTGGTGCTGTGGGTGGATGTGGGCAGAAGGTTGTTAGGGTGAATCAGGATTTTAAACCTTGTTAAAGCTCTAACTCGTACTAGCCTCAATTACCTGGTCACAGACAGTGTATCGGTCCTTCTGTCTGTCTCACTTTCTGTATCTCTCACACGCTCTCACACTCTTGATTCATCCAATTGGGCCTATCGGTAAGCTGTCAGGGTGGAATAGAGGTTTGAGTTATCTGAGCGTGGCTGATAAGGCAGGGAGTTGTGTTAGACCTGCAGACCGCAACCGCTGAGCTGCGTGAGTGTGTGTCTGGGTGCAGGTGTGTGCAGTTCGGTTAATCTCCCTGCCCTGCTCTATCTGACTCCAGCAGCCCTGGCCCTGTCACACCGCTTACAACACACAAGGAAATCCTATTATTACCAATTCCTTTTCAAAACTGCTATTGTAGCATTGTTATCATATAAACACTGTGTTACTACACTAATTCTTCCAGTGTTTAATTTCTTTACACCTTTGGAAAATGGTTGTGCATTGAATGAACAAATCATGATGAAAGGATCAATAGAAATGGTCCAAATTCACTTTGAATAAAATGTTGTTACACTATCATCTATTAAGAAAGAGATTATTCTGAATATTTATTTATATATTTTCTTTCTTTCTTTCTTTCTTTATTTATTTATTTATTTAGTTTTGCTTACGTGTTTAGTTACTTACTTACAGTCAGCTTCATAATTATTGTCAACCTTGACAAAGACACGGTAATGAATAATACCTTTGTGATTGATTAGCAGATGCAGAAAACAGAAAAACACTATCAAAAACATTTCCACTAAACTGCATGGGCCATGATTATTTCACCCCTTAGAAAATTTTAAGAACAAATTTAAAGTAAACGTGTTTCCATTTATATTGGGTGTTCAGGAACTTCTGAGTAGTCATCCACAACTTCTTAAGAGTCTAAAGAGTCTTTCAGACTTTTAAAGTCTTCCTAATCTGGCTGTCTCCGCTAAAAGACTAGTACTGGTTGGTCATGGTTGCATTTTCCAGGAAAGCAGTGTTCTAAGACATGTAACCAAATCCACATGGCCATCATAGTCCCCGGTCCCCTGATCTGAACCTCATTGAAAGTCTGTGGCATCAGCTGATGAAGAGAGTAAAGAAAGAGAGGACCTAGCACCCTGCATGACCTTCAGAGACCCTGCAGTGAGGAGCAGTCTCAAATTGTTTGCTCTCTATTCTCCAATCTCATTAAGAGACTGTTCTTTTGATGATGAGTGAATTTCCTTGATTATGGCTTTGAAGTTCCTAAATTTCAGGTCTTTACATGATCTTTGACTTAACATTTTGTCAGGTTTGTCTAAAAACAACATTTGTAAGAACACGTCTTCTGTTCTACTCCACAAGAGGTTATTGTTCAGGTTCACTTTCTTCTTTCAGTTTTGCATATTCTAAGTGTTTTGTTTTTCTTAGCTGCAAAAGCACAGCGTCCATTTGTACCCTCTCATTTGAAAAAACTTGCATCATCAGATTAATAGACAGTATAATTGCCAAAAAGACAAAGTGCCTCCGACCATGGAACATAATTAAGCTCTGTTCTCAAAAAGGCTATCACTGTGCTCCAACTCAAAATGTTCTCTCTCCAGGAAACAATTTTCAAACAGCCATTTAATGAGTACAGATGAATCAATAAATCCAGAACACTATGTCCTTTACCTGAAGTACCCGATTTAGCCAGAGATGTAAACCAGCTCAGCAGTTTTCTACTGTCTCTGTTGTCAATGCCATAAAAATAGAATTCTGATTTGCTCTATTGTTTATATACTGGGTGTACTTTGTCTTTGTGCACCCACTTGCTGATGGAAAAAGTAGTTCTATCCACCTAATCTTAGCTCCCAATGATACTTTGAGTGATTTATGGACAGAGCTAGATAACACATAAGATGAACACAGAAGATAATATGGGAAAATAAAACTAGAAAAGTACATTTTCAAAAGAAAGTGTTTTGAAAATGAATGACAGTGTATGGGGGAACGAGGGATGAATAAACAACACATAGAGGAGTGCGGGTCAGTATGTTTATGGATTAAAATTTGGGGATCTACCCTGAGTGAGTACATGCAGTTTGGTGGCTGTTAGGATAGAAAACAACAGGGTTTGGGTGGAGATGAAAATGAGTGGGACTCTGTAGGGGGAACAAGTGATGGGGGGAAAAAAAGACAGACAATTTCAGGTCAGACTTGCAATCTTAACTCATCAAAGTATTTCTGAAAGCCGTAACGGTCATTCCCAATCAGACCTATATATCTTGAAAACTGCAGGACTAGTTAGGAAAAAAATGTGTACCAGATGAAGATGAAGAAGATGAAGAAGACGACAAAGATGAAGAATATACAATCTGATAAAAACAGTGTTGCACATTGCGCAATCACAAAATATCAATCATTTTTATTGCTGACATGCTTAAATGCTTGTGCACCAATGTTTGTAACTGATCTGTCAGCACAACCTGAACCTGCACGAGAGAAAGGCTTTAGTCAGAGAAGTCTGTTTGAAGCCTACTTCAGTTATTTCCACTAATAAAGTCATTTCACTTCGGCTGTTTAATTGTGAGAGTCGGGTACAAACAGCACAGCAATGTCTAATGCAAAAGACTGTTTTTTGTAGGGAAGGTGAACCAGTGTTTTAGTAATGCTCCTTGTATGTATGGTCTGTTTGCACAAAGCTAGTGGGGTTAGCTCAATACTATTTAGTATTTTTTATGCCAGTTCTTGTTTAAATATGGGTACTCTAAGTTCATTAACAGCATGTAAGTACCATTCTTCACTTTGTATGTCTGTAACTTTGTATGTGACACGTGCAAACTTAAAGCCTGTCATTTCATATTGAACAAACGTACCGTTTGATCTCTGAGCCATCTAAGCAGAAAAACAGCTGGTTTTGACAGTATTCTTGTTTTGATGTCAAGAAAACCAACTCCTTCACATACACCCACCCATCCAGTCTACAGCAGCTTAACCCCGCCCATTCATGGTGAAGATATAAGGAATGTTTTAGCCTGGACCACTGTTTGAACAGTGCATAAAAACAGGGAAACCAATCAGGACAGAGCTTGTTATATCATTAGAACATATATAACCATGTCGCATGATAACTTCCTGTGAGGAAGCTTTAAACAGGTGTTAAATGCTACGAACCTCTGGTTACTATCACCATCAGTGTGAACAATTCTGACTTGGTGAGACTCTGGATGACTGCCAGAGTTCCCCAAATTCCCCTTTACATCCTGTGGCATTAAAATACCCTACAGAACCTTTTCCTTCAGCTAGAAAGTAATCATTTCTGAGATCTGACAGCGAGAATCTGTAACCCGGCTTACTCTATATCCTATGTTTAGATATGTATACCAATGTTGAGTGTGTGATCTTTGGGGGATGTTTCTACTAAAACCGTAATGTAATTTCCTACATAGGTTAGCGTACATTTCCTAGGGCACTTTGGCCACTGCCACCCCCCCCCCCACAGGGTGGAGCTTATCCAGTTCACACCATTGTTTTCAAAGTTCCCAGGATGGCAGGGAGTGTCCAAAAGCAAGTTCCTGCCCTTAACTTTTCTCAGCATTGAATAGCACCAGGCCTGAGCTTGGCAAAAACAAAGATGTATGCAAACTCAGCTGAAGTGATACTTTTCATTTCAAATATATGCAGAGAATGTACATAGTTCCACAAGAAGTCAGTTCAGGACAGAGTGCCGGTGAAAGATAACTCAGAAGCGCAATGCAAATACCAATTAACTGAATTTTCTTATAGGCTCTGGAGAACGACTGCCTCAATAGATTTTGAGTTCCCTTAAATTTATTGTACATTGCTGTTTTAAAGACTGGGCCCATTGTTCAGAAGATTAGAATCAATATTTTCAGTTATACAGGTTGTAAATTAATGTATACAATTATTCTAAAATGCAAATTCTGTGTCACTTGAGTACATAAAAGCTTGGAAGCTGTAAAAACGTTAAAAAAGGTTTGATCCGGAATGATGCCAATGATTCTAAAATGACTGAAAAAGCTGTACATTTATCTTGAATTAAGGTATGACGATGTACCTTGCAAGTTCATGTCCATTATTATATTTAAGTATGATACATAGTGTCACACCATTTAAAAGACAACATTTTTGTTTTCCTGTAAATTTTAAAACAGCAATAGTAGTAGTCACATTTCTTGTCAGAGTGTCCTCTGATTTGTCAATACATCACTGTGCACCAACATAAACTACTAATATCATGTTTATCCACCACCTCTCACCACCCCCACCTATCATCCAGCGTAAAAGCTCAGCTGTCTCAGAGACCCTCCCTGATATGCATCAGTTGGAAAGATGTCACAGAATGGAAGGAAAATGCTTCATGGTTTCTCATTCCTGATGACTTTAGGATCTGCCTCGAGTCTGAAAAGTGAGGATGAAATCTCAAGGCAGAAACAACAAAACTGAAAACAAGAAAGCTAGTCTCCTGAGGAGAATGGAAGATGTAGCAATAGCAAAGTGTTCAAAATTGGTCATTCTTGAGGCTAATATATATATGTTTTTGCAAATGGATTGTACTTAATGACCCCTGTGACTGGAAATTAAATGAAAGTTGAAGTTGGAAAGAGTTGAAAGAAAGTCTCAGACTTTCACCCAGTACTGGATAAACTGTGCGTCTGAATCCCCACTAACTTTCTTTGAAATGGTTAAAAACTTCACACTGGCACTTTCTGGGTGGCAAAGTGTCAATAAAAGTACCTCCAATAGTGCTGCCAGTGCAGTTAATGTTTTCATTAAACGCTTGCAGACAGATAACCCACAGTTCAGTACAGTGTTCATTTGCCTGTTTTGGTCATTAAGCCGAAATGTAAAAGTTGTGTACTTTGGCGTGAGCAGATGTGCACCTATAATCTCTGGCAAACTGGCAAGCTAAGTGGCTGCTGGATAGTTTGTGGTAATCAGTCAGACTGTTGATTGTAGATGGAGCTGAGGTCAGCAGAGGGGAGGTGACAGACAGGAGCATTTAGCTTTGTGATAAGCTATGTAATAAACTTTTAACTGTTGTGTAAGCAGGTTTACAGCCATCTTTCTCTTTCTCTCTCTTTCTCTCCAGATGGCACACTATGCAAATTATTGCCATATGAGTTCCATCTCCTTTGCTGTCTGTCTGCCACCTCGCCCTACACAAGTCTTTTGTCGCTGATATGCATTGTATTCACAGTAATTAATAAGTTATGCTCTTCAGAAAATTCTGTTTCCCTCCAATAGTGTTATAAATAGTGTTGTAAATAGGTCAAATAGGTTATGCTTGAATAAGTCACTAATAACTGCAACCTACACATACAGTATATTATATTCTTAAAAATGGTGGGGCAAAATATGGCTCTTTGTTATTTGGTTATTTTTAATGCAGATATTAAATACTAAAAATGTTTTTGGGTCCCAATAAGACAGTTTTACAATAAGACTATCCTCATGAAGGGCTTGTGAATGGCTTACTATATGTTCATTAATAGTTATTAATGAGGTCATTAACACCTTAAAAAATATTCCTAAGCAGTTACATTCCTTGCCATATAGGGAGTCACTATTCTTCCATACTGGTAAATCTCTTCTTGCTGGTTACTCATTCTACTTATTTCTTCTCCATAATCAGTTGCTATAGTACCTGTCAGCCACAATGGATATTCATCAGATATAACAGCCCACTGCAAGTGCACTAATATTGCTGGCACAGTACCATATCTCTTTGCCAGGGAGAAAATGAAAGCATGTTATTCCCATCGTTGACCCTGTTATTGAAAAAAAAAAAAAAAAATATATATATATATATATATATACACACACTCCAAACATCATCCAGAAAATAGTTGCTCCTAGACGTATCAACAATGAATGAAACTTGATGGGTAGGTCTAACATCATGAGACATGTAACGGATTATGCAACATTCACAGACTGACCTTACAGCCACGATTAAGGACATTCATTGAGCAGTGATGCCCTCCATGAGTCATCCTGTAAATGCCAGCACCATTGACAGATGGCTGGACGACACAGTACTACATGCACGCAAACCACTACGACGACTGCCCTTAACACCACGCCAGTGTCGCCAAAGACTGCCATGGTGTCAAGCCAGACTGTCATGGAGTGACTCAGAATGGCAGCAGGTCATCTTCAGTGACGAGTCACGCTTTTGTCTTGGTGGAGACTACCAACGAAATCTTGTGTGGAGGCCCAGTGGCGGCCCGGCGCCATACTGAGAGACACCACTTCTGTATGTGTACCTCAATAAATATTGCCTATATCAGTATAAATTCATCATCATTTATTGTTGCTGGTCACCATTACCTTCCTTCAGAATAGCACTGCAATCCGACACTTCCTTCTGGGTGCAACAATTTTTTTGATGATGAATGTATATAATAAGTGATGAAAATGGGTTGTTTTTTACTTTCAGGCAACATCATGCAAGAGAGGGTTAAAGCCTTCCCTATGATCTGAACAGCAGACAGACCTAGTACTGAACAGCAGACAAGATGTTGATCAATTGACTTAACCCAAATACAATCATAACCAAAAGACCAGAAGAAGTGTAATGATCTTACACTAGACACAAGAGTCAACACACTAGTCATCAGTTATGAATCAGTGGCATTGATAATATTTAAAAAGTCTGACACATTTCAGTAGAAACTCAAGGCTTTGTAATCACTTCAGCATTAAAGGGTTTCAGTGCTGCTGCAGATGAGACCCGCATGCCTGTAAGCAGAGGAAGTGAGCATGCATCCTTTCTGCTTCCCTCAGCACAGGTTCCCAGGATTGTGTGTGGTTAAACACTCCCTCCCGCTTGCTGGCTGCCTGTGGGCTTCCATACAGATCAACACTGATACCCCTTATGGTGCAGCTACATCATGGACTAATGCTGTGCTCAACTTACCATTGAAGTGGGTAGGTAGCCAGCTAATGTTAGTGATAGGAGCGATAGCTTTAATAGTGTATTCATGATGTATGTAATGTATAATGATGTTCATGATTCATTTACCTTCTCAAAGCAGCAGACTTGATGGCCAATATTGTAGATTTAACCAACTGCTGTGTTTTGCATGCCAACTGATCTACAGCAAATCACATTTATACATAGATAATAACAGGTACTACTGATGACTGGGTGAGCAGCCATGTTGATTTGACGCCATACACCACTGATTCCGAGCATGACTCCCAGTGCAGGGGGATATTTCTTTGATTTTTTCCTAGTTGGAAGTGATGGCTTTTCCTGACCATTTTTCAGGAAGGGGCCTTAGTGGGAATTCTGAGGGACTTCTTTCTGCATTGGTGGAAAATTGTAAAAATGGTAATTAAATGGGTTTTACTGTAAATAGTATTTACACATTACATTTCTGTTTATTGAGTAATATTTAAAAACCACTTCTAAAATTTTTACTGCTAGTATTAAAGCATAGTATTACCTTGGCTGAAGGAGTATTCAGCACAAATAATGCAATGCTTATTTCATTTAGGAGAAGTTTAAATGGGATATTCATTTAATTAAATCCAGTACCAACTTCAGTGGTGGCTGGCCTCCTTGGCCCTTTCTCTATGGGCGCCACTGGTCAAAGGTCATAAAGTTACAAGCTCTAGTCGATCACACCATTAGAAGTACTGACTTGCCCATGCTCTTCATTCTTTCGTAGGGAGGTTGGACATGGTTCACAGAATATTGGCAAAAATAATTAATTTTTGCTGGCCTGCTACTGGTAGCTTGATTGTGTGGCAAAATTACACTTGATATGGCTTTCACACATGTACAAAATAAAATAGAAATGAATAATGCCAAGGTTCTGTACACTTTGCATTTGTGGACAGAGCATGGATACATTAATTACTGCATGTTCAGTTACTCAGTTACTTTGCTCTTGTCACTCTTGAGAGACGCTATATTTTTTGTACTGGAACCCATTAAAATGTGTTACTAGGTATATTACACATTACTAATATAGCATTGACTGAATCTATAATTTTATAGCATTGTATTTTCATTTCTCAATATTCTCCCACTTAAAATTCAGCATGCATAATGTTGAAAACATCATACAGTCACTGGGGAATCCATATTGCATTCAACTGGTCCTAACTGCTACTGCTAGCCACTGATCTATAGGGCATTAAAACTAACTTTATAGTCTGTAAACAGGGAAAACTTGCTCTAGGGATCACTGTACGAGCATGTTTACAACAGATGAAGCAATGGCTGAATTTTTCATTATAGCTGTGGTGCTTTGATCTCAATGATGATTTACATTATAAACAAAAATTCAACACATTTAGAAGAAACTCTTGATCTGAACACTCACCGCTCACTTTATTAGAAACTTTTCTGTATAACTGACTGCAGCTTGTAGTCCATTGCCTTCTGAACAACTGGATCACTGCAGACAAGGTATTTTTGGTGTGGTGGATCATCCTTAGCACGATGACACTGCCATGTTAGTGGCATAGTAGTGTGCATATCACGCATAACAGTGTTGCTGATGTTTTTCCCTGGTGGTCCATCATAGGCCAAGAGAGAAGCGCTTAGTGTTTTTTGAGGCAGAGGAACAAATGTCTGATTAGTCTGTGATTAAACAGCAGGATCATCGGATGGGCATGCAGGATGCAGGTGAAGCCCCCTCACAGCACAATGACAAGCACCCCCACAGCACAGCTCCACTGGTTCCCTATAGCTGTAAGTTAAAAGAGCTAAAAGGCCTCCAAAAACAACCACTTAGGTATATACATGTGCCATGTATGTACGGAGAACATATTACATGCAGTAAAAAAATATACATTAGCTTTTGCAGGAAAAGGGTTCCAATAGCTAACAATACCAAAGCCACTCATTACTGGTGACCCTGGACACGCAGGGGTTTGGACATGTGCAGATATTCACGGAAGTGCTGGACTCCCAGTTTGAGACACTTAAATCTTATAAATTGTTTGTTGCTGATTCGTACATGTGAAATATGTGCTGTTCTGTGCTGGGTTGTGTAGGTTTACTTTCTACTGTCAGTTGTATGGCTAGAAGTGATCAGCCTCCTTTTTGGTTGTGTCAGCCAGCACTGAGAAATGGTTCTCTCTTCTGCCGGCTCAATAAAAGAGCATTTGCTGAAGGCCCTATGTTTTCTGTATCTCCTTCTTTGTCAAGATGTCACAATAGTGTTTGGCTAGCCAAACTTGTTTTGCGTGATTTATCACCTGTAATCTGGACATTATAAGAGTCGGGTTTTAGGGATGGTGTACCCTTGTTTGAGACAGATTTTGGCACATTTTAAAGCCGAAGCACACAAAGGAATGTTGCACTCCATAAGAAACTTGTAGGCATTCCATTAAGTATTATCATACATTGCTCTTGAGGCATGACCGCTAAATACCAAATACCAACAGCGTTCCATTCTTAGCTGACTCGTGATTTGTGAGGAATGTGTTTCAGTGGAGAAGTTCCCAAGAAAAGGTATGCACCGGCACTTCAGAACAGCAGTAGGTAGACAGACAATATAGTTTAACTGATGATGAATGAAATTCATGTTGTCCTACTTGAGAGCAGACATGCATTTTTGAAAGGAGGAAGGGAAAATAACAACCAACCACCAATCCATGATTCATTAAAACTGCGCTTTAATGGATTCATGTAAATGAACTGGAGCTAGTTTTGTCTTGTCCTGTAAAAACATCCCAACAGCTACTGTGTTCATCACGTTCATTAAACATAGCAACTCATGGCTTCAGCAATTTTTCCCCCTCTTTCTAGGAAATGTAGTCGCTCATTTCTGCAGTGACAATAGGCTTTTTCTTCACAGAAGCAGCGCTGACGGCTTCTTTGTTCTCTTTGTCCTCCTGTCTCAGCCTGCTCCGAGCTCTCCACACCTATGTGAGTCAGCAGGATTGGCCTGAATGAACACTGCCCCCTATTGAGCCTTGCTATGTACCGCAAAAATTCAGTGGGCCCACCAAGGGTAGAAAGCAGGACTGTTTGCATCAGAAGGAATGCATGAACATAGTATTGGTTGACATGAGGGTTCTGGGGAGGGACTCGTACTGTAGAAACATGCATGAAGATGTTTTAATTTGATAAGGAAAGACAAAAATTCACATGCATGCTTAACAGACACCATGTCAGCACCTTCACAGGGAGGAGTACAATAACAAATACCTTCGGAAATGCAGGGGCTGAAGGTTGCTTGTTGATAATTAGAGGACAGTGAAGGAGTTCGCACCAAGCCAATTGACCTGGCTATGCTCTGAGCACAAATAAGCTCTTCTGTAGTCACCACAGCAAAGTGTAACAAGTTGTAGACAATGTGGACTAAAATCCCATTCAACCCATTGAACAATTAATTTATTGGACAAAATCTGTAAATTCACAGCATATTATTCATTTAAAATACCTTCGTTTAAAAATCCTACAGCAACATGAAGCATGTATGGTAGAACTGTGTCCTAACTTTAAAGAGACTTTGCTTAGCTTGTTTGGGACCTTCAGGTCTCCCACCTGTTTGTCTCTTACCATCACTGTGACCAAGTAGCTCAACTTCACTGACATAGCTTGAGGCAACATCTTGTCATGCTTTCTGTTTTTTTTATTATTATTATTGTTTTGGTTTTTTTTTTTTTTTTTTGCCATAATTCAAATACAACGCATAAAATGTTGTCAACATTCTCCTTACGGTAACTTTGGATGTGCTACAGTAGTTAGCAATGAAGGCAAAAATGTTAATGTAACTAGCTTACGATGTTAATACAAACTAAACCAGTTTAGCTCATCAAAAAAGGTACTGAATTAAATTAAAATATAGAAGTATGACCCACACAATGTAATAGTCCTTTACTACTTAAACAGGGATTTGAACCCTGTATACAAGGCTGTAACATTATGCTGTCTAACTGCTAGAGTCCTAGAAATTCTACTTAACAACTCCACAGAGTCAATAATGTCAATAATTTTATAGTATCACAATCATACTTAGCAGTTTATTACGGCCCCTCAGTGCTGGTTGGTGTTTAAAGTAAACATATTATGGACAAATCTCAAAAGCTCTGAACCTTGTAGAACACAAGCCGATCTACAAGCTTTACTCGCAGATCAAGTCTAAGCTTTACCTTGCTGAAATGGATCTTGAAGAATGATGGAAGCAATGTCAAAGTATGCAACCAAACTTGTACAGTCTGAGAGCAAAAAGGACGGCAGCACAAGCCCCCCTTGGTTCTACTTTTCACATGCCTTGTTCTGTGGCACAAACACATAAAATTGAATAGGTTTTTCCCAGTGTTCTGTAAAGCTTGGCGTAACAGTAGCTAAGAGAGAATAAATTTGTGACCATAGCATGGATAGGTCAATTAGTCTCCAGTGGCCAGTGTATGCAAGACATTTTGGACTCAATCACGTCAATTGCTCTGGAACAAGGGTTCCTGACACTTGTGACGGTCCCAGCCCATGACCTTGCTTCGTAAGTCAGCTCCCCCTACTTGCCTGGCCCCATCAGCCTTATAGAACAGGCCAGTTTGAGGCAGCTGCGGAGGATAAGGATATGTGTAGCATCCTTCCTCCAAACGGCTGATGATAAACATGAGGAAGTGGGATGTGGGTGTGCCAGGAGGAAGTCACAGCCATCTGCGTGAGTGCTCTCTTCTAGGAGCACAAAGAGGAAACTGAGTCTCGATGTAGGGAAGCAGCTTTGCGCAATTGCCTTCCTCTGCTTTGCACCCTTAGATTGCACCTGAGGAGGAGCTTGGAATGTTAAATGCTTTTCACTGTGTCAGCTATGTAAAACGGCCTGTATTAAAACATGGGGTTCAGGGAATGCTAGATAAAAGCCAGGCTAATAAATCATACTGTTCGGAGCTCCCAGATTGCGGTGTCTACCTGACATGCAGAGACATGAGAGCTAGGCTAGTTATATATTAGTGCAGTGAGTACATTTTTGTTAGCATGTGATCTAAGGTCAAATCTGAATGGGCTTGCAAGAGTGAAAAAGAACAATGCATTCCTGCTTGCATTCTTTCATTGAATTCACTCAGTTTACCGCACATCCTCGTATCAGTACATCCATCAGTTATAAAACCACCCATTCTACAATCTACACAGCTTCTAGAGCTCTATCATTTTGGTTGCCGGACTCAGGGTCACAGCTGTGTCCGGTTGTGGTTAGAAAAGTGTTACCATGCTATGAAAATCAGAGATTATAATATGTTATGTCAGTGCACGCTGTGTGCAAATCCTACATAGTTTGCATTTGAATGCAAACTTTTCAAAGTATTCAAAGTATTTCTGAACCCCTGTTGTGATATCCATCACAGAAACATGCTGTTTTAAAATGCAGTGGCATCTGAGAGATCAAAAGTAACAGGCATTCAGTTATGATTCACAGTCTTTTCCTTTATGTACAGAGGTTTCTCTGGATTCCATGAAGTGTTTGATAACACTATGCTCACTGAAGTGGATTATTTTTAAACTGTTGAATTTTTTTTTTTTTTGCTGATGTATTTTTGGAAAAGTGATAAGCCTCGACCCATCCTTGCTCATAAAGGACTAGGCATTTTACATCAGATTGATTACATCAGCTGTTTCATTCATGGTAAACATTTCACAATGTTCCAAGTCTTATACTGTTCCTCTTTTTTGGAATGTGTTGCAGGCCTCAGTTTCAGAATTAACATATACACTCATCATCAAAAGAATAGTTGCACCCAGAAGGACGTGTCAGATTGCAATGCGAGGAGGATAAAGGTTACCAGAAACAATAAACGATGATAAATTTAGACTGATATGGGCAATATTTATTGAGCTACACATACAGAAGTAGTGTCTCTCAGTATGGCCTCGGGCTGCCATGTTAACGCAACATTCATACATCTCACCATAGAGTTGTAGAGGCTCCTAATGGTGTCCTGTGATACTCCATCCCATGCACCTTGAATATTCTCACACAGTTCCTGCAGATTTTGCAGTAGGGGTGGAGGTAGAGTAACACCAGACCTTCTGAATGTGTGACAACAAACCTTTCATCTTGGTGCTGACCCCGGTGCCTCCACACATGGATTTGTTGGTCGTCTTCACCAAGACCAATGCTCGTCACTGAAGATGACCCGCTGCCATTCTGAGTCACTCCATGATAGTCTGGCACGACACCATTCCAGTCTTTGGTGGCACTGATATGTTGTTAAGGGCATCGTAATGGTCTGCATGCATGTAGTCCTGCTTGGTGCAGCCGTCTGCCAATGGTGCTGCACTAACAGGATGACTCATGGAGGGCATCACTGCTCGCTAAATGTCTGCAATCATGGCTGTTGGGTCAGTCAGGTACAGTGATAAGGCCTGTCCGTGCTTACCTCACATATGTGGCCGTGAAACTTAATTGTCATGTCTCATAATGTCAGTCCTACCCACCAAGTTTCATTTCTGTCAGCTGATTCCATCTGGGTGCAACTATTTGCACAATTCTTTTGATGATGAGTGTATTTGCAAAAAAGAAGTTAATGAAGTAAAACAGTGTCTTTGTATTGCTTTTGTTCAAATAGAAGTCAAAGTAGATTTATAGTCACTGCTGTTTTGATTTGCATTTTACCCATCGTCCCAACATTTCTGAAATGGGTTTGTAATGTCCCCATTCAGCCCATCTGGATACATACCATCTGATGTGCGGAGCACGCTTAGACGGGCACAGCTAAAGCAAGTTTGTCTCTGATTATATGCACTACAGTCCTATGCACCACACTAATGTCTAGCTAGTCACCAGTAGCAAGCGCTAGCATTTAGCGATAACATTTAGCCTTTAGGAGCAAGAGACCATCACTGTAATAAGATGCAACGTCTATAAAAGTTATCTAACAGTTTTCTTTGATGTGTTGGGTAAGACCAGACAAGACTACATGGAAAAGAAGCAGCCATGTAAAAATACTGGCCACTTCATGGACAGTTTTAACTGCTGCTGTATCACACTTCAAGGTTATCCAGATCCCAACAGCAGCAGCTGAAATTACATCATTTAGTCAAAAATGTGTAAGCCTATTAACTTTCTTTTGGAGGCAGATGCTCTAACTGACAGTAATGTGCTTCAGCCTAGTTTAGATCAAAGCACTGAAAGCTTGGTCATGTTGAGAGGTAAAATGCTGCAGATGGAGAAAGTGCTTGTGTAACAGCTGGGATCTCATTCATTTCCATGCGGAAGCGCACTGCTGAAAACGCTGTTATATCTGAACGATGCATAATTACCCATGCAGAAATTTCACAGGGATACTATTGCTAAGCTCAGGGACAAATGCTGCTTTTGGGTTGGAAATATGGGCTGTATCACAGGAAGTCCAGTGACACAAAGGACTGTGATTATTGGGTAGTGTTTGACTAATGATAGGCCTAAAACCAAAGCTACAATTAGTATCTTGTCCTTTGAAGTATCCTTTGGGCGTATCTAGCTGCTGACAGCATGATCAAGCCCAGCGCTGCCCTGTAGGATGTCTTTAGTGCCGGTTTATTTTGGAACGTATGAGTATTAGGAGTTCTGCTCAAAATAGCAGGTCCAATCAGTTTCAGCTGATTTCGGCTTTGACTGAGGTTTTCCTCGGCAATGTTGTTTTCTGTGTCGACCCTAATCAGAAAACTGCATCTAAGCTAGGGTTCAACAGGAAGAAATAGATAAGCAAAGGCAAGGCCTGCGGGTTAAGGGGTCACAACGCTTCGAAGCAAATCTTTTCTCTGGATCCTGAAATGACTCACTGGTCTTTTTCAAAGCGCGAGAATGCAAGTCTTATACAAAGTGCTGCTTCAATAATAGACAAGTTGCTCTTTCACACTCTGCACAGACATTTCAGGATTATTCCACGTCAAATGTCAAGAGTGTAGGGTGTGTGCTGTCAGCAGCTCACAACTCGAAATTACGAAATTGCATCACAACTGCACATGGTACACCAGAGAGGTGTCCAGTTCTGTGCAGTGGGCAAAGGTGTTCATCTCTGACCTCACAATGATTTGATTTCAGTCTCCAAATCCAGTAAATGAATATTTTCTCTCTACATTGTCACTGAGAACAGTTATACAACTCGATCTTTTCATCATTAAATGTAAAAGAGAAATGAAAGAGAGCTGTTGTTGCGCCAGTCTACCCTTTCCTGATCGGGTAAACTAATTTGCATGAAGCTGAAATCTACAGAACAAGATAAATTTCACCACACCTCAACATGTGCAGAATAATGTATTTTTGGAAAAGTGATAAGCCTCGACCATCCTTGCTCATAAAGGACTAGGCATTTTATATCAGACTGATTACATCAGCTGTTTCATTCCAAGTCTTATACTGTTCCTCTTTTTTGGAATGTGTTGCAGGCCTCAGTTTCAGAATTAACATATACACTCATCATCAAAAGAACAGTTGCACCCAGAAGGACGTTCAGATTGCAATGCTATTGGGAAGGAGGATAAAGGTTACCAGAAACAATAAACGGTGATAAATTTAGACTGATATGAGCAATATTTATTGAGCTACACATACAGAAGTAGTGTCTCTCAGTATGGCCTCGGGCTACCATGTTAACGCAACATTCATACATCTCACCATAGAGTTGTAGAGGCTCCTAATGGTGTCCTGTGATACTCCATCCCATGCAGCTTGAATATTCTCACACAGTTCCTGCAGATTTTGCAGTAGGGGTGGAGGTAGAGTGACACCAGACCTTCTGAACGTGTGACAACAAACCTTTCATCTTGGTGCTGACCCCGGTGCCTCCACACATGGATTTGTTGGTCGTCTTCACCAAGACAAATGCTGGACTCGTCACTGAAGATGACCCGCTGCCATTCTGAGTCACTCCATGATAGTCTGGCACGATATGATAGCTGAAATCTACAGAGCAAGATAAATTTCACCACATGTGCAGAATAATGTGGCAGAGCTCTCCAATGAAATTAATAGGATGCAGTAAAATTAAAGCCGGCACGGACTGTCAGCTTGCATGTCCCCACTCTCACCTGCAAAAGGCAGTCAAGTGGCCTTTCTGTTCATCTTTGCAGGCTTAATAGGATACGGGGTCATTGCTCACCTGTAGCATGGTTTTCTGAGATGGAGAGAATCAGCTTTTCACTATTATCAAAACAATATGATGGCTGCTGGGAAGCTTATTTGCTCTTTGAATTGCTCTGGAGCGCTAACACTCAGCATTCAGCTCCACAGTGCACACAAAAAATGTAAATTGAATCAGCAATAAGAAAAACAACACAGGAGATGAATCTAGAGCACAGAGCGGAGCACAGCCATAAAAAAGCCACATGGCCACATATTTCTATTGCTGAGTATGCTGAAAATGCTATAAGCTACAACACTGAATGTTTATATATTTCTACAGAAAGGATACATGGACAGCTTTTTATATATCCTTTTCAAGTGAAACGCACACTACATATTCAAACGTTTGCAGATACTGCTTCTAATTAGCAGATCCTGTTACTTTAAGGTCCATCCATTAATAACACAGGCATTCATTTTAGCATGGAAAAGGCCACCATGCCAAATGGCAAGCTTCAGCTAGAGGGGTCTAAAGCCCCCCAGCACTGGGCTATGAAGCAGTGGAACTGTGTTCTGTAAAGAGATGGACCGCTTCTGGGTTGAGCAGGAGTGGCATTTGTGTCTGGAAGAAATGATATAACAAATTATATAACAAATTATATATCTGACCTTACTAACGCTCTTGAGGCTGAATGGGGTCAATTCCTCATAGCCATGTTCCAACATCTAGTGTAAAACAGCCTTCCCACAAGAGTAGCAGCAAATCTCCCCATCAATACCATTGATTTCAGAAGAAGTGTTGGATCAGCACGTGTGTACAAACCTTTGGACATATAGTGCATCAGAGGCAAACTGTGTCTGTTACAGCCAGACTATTAATGTTAAAATCTGTATGATAATGCTGATAACTTCTAGTGCTACTATGAGATTTAATTCACTGGACTATTTTAGATTTGGCCATTCTAGCTCTAACATGAACATCTGAAGCACGTAAAAACATCTCATGTTTTGTGTAAAGCTTGAAACAGACATATTCACGTATCATTGTTGCAGGAACACAACCATGTATGTCCTAAATGGTAACTTTACAGGATGAGGAAAAACGTTACTCAAACTACTTTGAATAAGAGCTAATAGAACATGATTCTTTCTTAATTGTTGCTTGGGCATTTGTATTAGTCCATTCATCATGCCATTGTAATACAATGTAAAGATCATCTGGTATTTACAAATCTTCAAATCATGTAAAAATTGTGTCTTGGTTTTGTACTGACTCACTCATTAAAACGAATGTGATATTATTGTGTTATATATAATATATATATTACTACTATTACACACTATTTAATGAGGTAGTATGACATGTTGGACAGCCTAGAACATGACAACATGAAGGAGTGACTTTTTTGCACAAAGCAGGTCCCATCCAATCAAAATGTGTCAGTTCTATTGCTAAAGGTTAATCTGAAGGTTTAAGCCTCCAGTCTGGTTACTGAAGTTCAAACCGAAGGAAGAGGTAAGTTGGTGGTATCTACCCAGATATCAAAGATAGAAAAGACGTTGGACAATTATCCACTGGGTGGTTTAAGATTTTAACCTGAACATTGAAATAAGAGTATTAGTGCAATGAAAATAAACAAAAAATTACTGACATATATTTGACATGTATTTCACAGTAATCGTTAGGCCTTCACTGAAATGTACCATATAGAGTGTAATGCCTCCACCAGCACGAATAACAGCTGTGATTGGATTTGGCATGGACTAGAAGTTTCTGGATGTAAGCCACATCAATGTTCAGTCATGTTCAGTCAATGTTCAGCCCATTTTCCACACATTGAATGAAACTGCACTCTACCACCTCTTCTCAATTTCTGAATCCCATCACACCCTGCAAGTATTTATAGCCTCATTATCCTCGTACAATGCCATCTGCAGGAGCCAAGTCTGCAAGTTACTACCACCTTAAACACGCAAGGTGACTATTTTTTTGTCCTGTAAGCTTATACTGTTTATGCATTATTGAATGCATTATTGCAGAAAATCTGCTGTCCCATGAACAGAAAAGTGTCTTCATGTAATCATGTTGTTTTACGGTTTAGATCACATAGTTAAAGCAATATAGCGCCTGCATAGACGGTTCGGAGAAGAAACTTTCCCCATTACTGTATCTTATCTTGTTTACTTCCAGAGTTTATGGGCATGGCGATGGGAATGAATTTTCATGCCAGTGTGTAATTTGGAGCAAAGCTTTTAAAGCAGCCTGATACTATAAACAGCCTCTAATTAGTAAGCAACTATCAACAAGCGCACTGTAAACAAAATGCTTTCCTGTGTTTTTCAAAGCAGAAATGCTGCTTTTGGCATGTCACTCAATCCTACACTACAGATAAAGCATGAACTAGAATATGTTTAGGAATCAATGATGTTTCAAAGCTGCTTAAGCTGCTATAGATACGATATATATATATATATATATATATATATATATATATATACATGTCAGTTCTTTCTTAAAGCGACTTGTTGATATAGCAGTGATATGATTTATTAATATTAATAATAACAAATGTCATACTGCATATTGGTGAAAGGCTGTTCAGGAACCTGATAGCCTGTAGGCAGAAACTGTTCATTAGCCAGATTGTTCCCGCCTGGATGCTGGGGTACCTCCTGCCTGAAAGCAGTACAGTGAACTGGCTGTGTGCTGGGTGGCTACTGTCCACCCGGATCTTTTGGATCTTCCTCAGGCGGCGGGACTGGTAGATGTCCTGTAAGTCTGGAAGTTTGTTGTTTATGATGGATTCTGCTGTCCTCATCACTTTCATCAGTGCAGCTGCCATCACAGACAGCGATGCAGCCTGTGAGGATGCTCTCTATGATGCCTCGGTAGAAGTTGGTAAGGATGTCAGGAGGCAGACCAAACTCATAATTGTCATTAATTTCAGTCATTTATTTATGATGGCTTTGTAAAGATGTTGGACCATCTACACAAACAAGGTAGGCTCTTTAGATACGTGTGTGTACAAAAGTGCAAGATGTGCTGTGCAAAAGTAAGTTACCAACCATAATTTAGGTAACTGCCAGTCAAAATGCTCAATAAGTTATTCATTTTTCAGGAAATATTTCTGAGGAGATATGATGATGCACTCGCAGAAGGAAAGGGAAATAAATAATGAATATAAAAAACAAATAAGTTTCTAAGATCTGAAAATGGGTTTTCATCTACAGTTATGAAATCGTGTTTCTGCGATAACAGTAACAGAACAAAAAAAAACAACTTTAATATTCATAACACCGCACCTGAGAAAGTCTGAAGTGTTGTAATTGAGTGAGTGAATGTGGCAAAATGAACAGAAATTCGTCTCACCAGTTGAGCACGGCCTTGGGGCCCTGCAAGGTTTTTTGCCCATTAGTTCCGCACCGTGATTCAATGAGACACGAGGCACGTGTGTACCTCTTCCCGAGTCCCCGTGAACTAATCAGAGCAGAGATCATCACCAGGCAAACAGTCTATTAAAGAACAAAGGGCTGTACTGTAAGCAACGAATAGCTGGCATCAGCACTGGCGTAGCGAAGAGAATGTTTTTTTGTTTTTCTTCAGAAATTCATCTTCTTCTATCCGAGTTTATTCTGACGTTATTGATTTCATCAAGCTGCGTGAAGACAGAACGAGAAGCTTGTTATCCACGGTCGTTACTGCAGCCAGACTAGATTTGATGGATGTTTCCATGGCCATGCTTCACTGCACCCTCCATAATTCCCTCTCAGACAGACGCAGCTGTTGCAAAGTAACAGAGGTATGTGGGAGATAGTATGCCCATCTATTAAAACATGACACCAACTCTAAAGGTGCAAGAAGCAAATAATGGTAGTTTTACGTGCTTCCAATAGAAGCCAGTGGGGCAGCTGCTTTAGCTCCTGTCCACTTCATACTGTTGTTTCAAAATTTAGTTGTTTTCAAAGTGAAAAGAAGCATATCTGCAGCAAACCACTTTAAAAAAAAAAGGACAATTTGTGATGGTCTTGAAAAAGTTTTAAATTTGGACATCTAAGTTAGTAAGTATGAAGTTTTAAGCCCTTTTACAGATGTCACATCTCATAAAATGCTTGTGTAACTAGGAGCTAGGAGACTTTCTGTGTTTGCTATTGGAATTTTCACCCGCTCTTCCTTGCAGAACATGGCTAGTTCTGTGGTATTCATGTTTAAGGTTTCCAATGAGGAGTCAGGGGACTGTCTGGGCCATTCCAAAAGCTACGGCTTGTGTTTCGTGAAGTAGCTCATTGTGGATTTTAAGGTATGTTTTGGATCATTATCCTGTTGTGGTACTTCAGCCTTTGTACAGCTTCAGTTTCTTGAATGTCTCTGATATTGGCTTAGAGAATTTGCTGATTCCATACAGTATTTTTTGTGCCACACATCCCCTAAGTATTATAGACCCACGGCCATGTTTAACAGTTGCCAAGGTGTTCTTTTCATCAAGTGCTGCTTTTTTCTCCAAGCATATCTTTACTGATTGGAGCCAAAGAGTTACATTTTTAAAAATTCACAACACTTGCTTCCAGAGTTTCCAGAGGCTTATATAGATGTCATTGTGCATACCCCATGTACTGACTTTTGTGATGAGGTCACACTGCCCTCCTAATGACACTTTCATGATAATTATGTTTGTGCAATAACAGTAGGATGTTGCACCACCACTCCCACCACTCCAGCTAAACCTTCTTGTAGCTTCTTTGAGGTCATACGGAAGTTTTGTTTTCCTTTTCTGGTCAGCATCCATGCAGTTCCATGTAAGAGTTTTCTTGGTCTTCTAGATCTTGTCTTGGATTCCAAAGTTCCCCATAACTGCCATTTCTTAATTACATTTTGAACAGTGGAAGTTGCGAGCTGAAAGTGCTTTGATATCTTTATATAGCCTTCCCCGCATTTGTCGGCATCAATTAACTATATTTTCAGATCCTCAGCCCTTGGAGCCCTTAGTTGTTGAGTGTTATCACAAGGTTGAAAGAGTTCAAAGATAATTTACTCTAAACTCTGGAGTTGTCATCAGCTTACAACTGGGAATGACAGTTCTTCACCAGAACTACTGCACATGCCACAGTCTGTAATTTTGTAAGCTAATTACATATAAACAAATTCCATTTGCAGAGGTTGTGTTTACTTCTTTTCACTTCAAAAACCAACAAAACATTTCCAAACCTTTGCATAAAACTGGACATTATTATGTGTGTGCATCACATTCATGTCCATTGTAATGTTACAAACGTGGCAGATAGAAATTTGGTTCAAAAACATTAGAAGATTCCTATAAAAGTAGTCCCATATTTGAGAAAGTTGCAACACTGTAATAATCAATTGACAAAAAGCCACTAAGCTGACTGACTGATTTCCTCAAGTACCAGCCTTGGCATCAATTTTACATACAGCAGTGCCAACCCACCCAACAAATGTTTAAACTTCCACATTGGTTACAAAACATGTACAATGCCAAACTCGTCCACATATATATAGTAGCTGGTGAATAGTGCATTGATTTGGATTTGAATCTTACCCGCAAAATACCTTATCATACCCTAACTCAGCAAATACTATATTAAAGAAAGAAAAGATCTTATAATTCTACTTGCCAGACATAATAAAAAGTGTTTGGGTTTCCATTAGGCTGATGAAGCACGTTGCAATATAAATTTTAATGGTCTTCTATTATTTTTTTTTCTATTTAAAAATGTATAAAACCACAGAGAGACTGTACTTCTACTGTAGTGCTTCTGTATGTGTATGTGTTTGTTTAAATACACATATATTAAATTTCCAATGGCTTTATAATATAAGTTTTTTACAATAGCTTCATGTTTCATTTGATCCAATGAAACTGTTTCTTTTTTATTACTAAGTTCAAGGCATATGTAAGAGTTTTCTGAAGCAAAGACTGCTTTGGTATATTTCAAAGAAGTAGCATTACTTCCAATTGCAGGAGTAAAACATGTTAAAATAAGGTGGGTGTGTGCTGCAAGTCGCCCTGTAACATTATATATCTCCACGTCAAATGCAAAATCAACATTGATTGGCAATTGCAGATAATTCTTTTGAGTTTTGAGTGAGTTCTCTTTCAAAGCTGTCTCAACATGCTTGAAATGATCATATTCATCCGCTTGGTGAAGGTGACTGAAGCGCATGTTCTTCCACATGTCCCATTATACATTTTCACCATAGGAGTCTTCAAATTCTCGGATGAAGCATAGAGTAGCTTTAAGGAACACAGGTTCTTTTACCAATAAAGCCCAAATTCACTTATTATGAATTGCATAGTACATAAATGCAGGCCTGCAGGCCTCAATAATAATTGCATAGTAATATATAATAAACTCTTTTCAAGACATTGTTATACAAATTACTTTTATGAGTTAGCCACTTTGATTCACACATTATTAGTATATAATTGGCAGCATTTGTACATAAAGCACTGATACTTCAATATGTGTTCTGTTTACTAAAGTTGAGTTTTAATCATAACTAATTAGAGAATTTAAAAGCACTTAACAGGGTTTCAGTTTGCGCAGTTATAGACTGCAAAAAAAGTTTCACATTTTTTCTGTGTCATTTACTAGTCTTTAAATAATGATTAGTAATATTCCAGTAATATGAAATGTATCTTTAAGTATTAATAAATTCTGATTACTCATATTATTATTAACTCTTAACTGGTAGCTTTACAGCAATAAACTGCAAAAGGTATTTGTTGTTATCTAGAACTTATGTAAATAATATGGTGCCAGTTCTGGTTAAATGCAAAAATACCAATAAATAAATAAATAAATAAATAAGCATTAAACTATTTAAACCCAAAGCATTAATTAAGATTGTAATAAGTTCAGCATATACAAAATCATTATTTACATGGTATTTTTTGTTGTGAGGTGACTGTTCTAATACCTAACCTCTAAATTTCACTTGTGAAAATACTTTTTTTTTTTTTATTAAATTATGTATGTAGTTCTTTACAGGTGAAGCTAGAATTTTATGCAAAGTTGTTGGAAGTTGGAAAATGCAGTTAAAGAATACTGGCCCATTTTTATGTCACTAGCAAAACGCAAAGAGAATTAGTCCATTTAGTCCATATGTTTTAGCCACACTCCTGCATTTTAGAGCGGGGAGTAAGACTGCATCCATGTCCCTTATGGCCACATGCTGAGCAGTTAGAACTTGTTTTGCTAACCTGCAGTTGTTTTGAAGTATATATGTCCCAAAGTCTGAAAATCAATGTGGAATTGTCACTACCAAATCATACATTTTTGCAATTAAGTAAATCTTTTTTGGTGTGTTATTATGGGTAATATTATGATTTTATGTGTGTACAACTCTTCAAAGCAGTGTTTGCAAGTCATGTACTTGCTAGCAAGTTATATACTGAGTTATATATTCAAAATTAGTTTAAATCATTGCTATTGAAACGGTCAATTTGGAAACACTGTCACAAAATGGATTGTTCATTATTTGTTTTAATGGAATAAATATAATTTAGATATAACACCATTCAAAGCAAAAGGATTTTAGTCTGAGATCAGTCTGTTAAAAATCCAAAATGTGTTTTCAGCCCAAAGTGACACATACTAGCCATCCATAATAGATATAAGACATTTGTATGACTCTATGTCCTCACATTGTATAAAAACAAACCTATGTATATGTAGGTGTTAACCCTCCAGGTCAAGGGAGGATGAGGTGTGGGCTTGATCTGCTGGGTGGACAGAGGTTTTTGCTTCCTGGGGTGTTGTTTGCCATCTCATTTTCTCACCTTACTCCCGTTTGACTTATTACAGTGGAATGCCGGAGCAAGGCGTGTCTTTCCCCTTCCAGCAAGCAGATGAAGGGGAGAAGTGAGATGAAGGAAAAGAATTCCTTTGTGAGCTTGTGTATGAAGGAAGCTCAATCCCAAAACAAACGATGGACCCAATCCACACACCTCTCTCGCCAGCACTTCAGGGGTCAGGCCTCGGGTTAGTCCACAAGCCGCGTTTTCTTGGGAGATAAGACGCGCCTTGCGAGCGGGTGTCGAAGAGGAAACCGCAGCAAAAAAGCTAAATGGTTTTCTCAGCTGTATAATGTTCAGGCATGCTATCCACCCTCCCATCAACACGGGCCAATTAAAATAAAAGAAGCCCTGTCCTGTGTGCAGTGCTTGAGCTTCAGCCAACTAGTGAACTCCCTTTACTGTTCCAACTTTCCATCCAGAACGATTGCAGCATTCCACCTTCTGAAAAGACGGACATATTTGACCTGTAAAGGCTGCGCCCACAGATCCGTTCTTGTATAGAGATAAGGAATTGTAGCAAATATCGAAATACTTTCATGTTGATGAGTGTGCTGTTATTTTTACATTGCATGTTTTTGGATGTGTGCAAAAGGTCACACTGGTACCGAAGCATTTGAAAGTTGAAACTTGATGCTATCAAAACACTGTAGTACTCCAGTGTGAAAAATCTGTTATTTTGACAAACAACATGCTACAGTTTCACAGTATTTTGAATGGGATTTATGCCAGTGTTCTGTAAAGCTTGTCAGGCCTCACAACATTTGTCATGAAGGAAGTTAGCAAAACCCCTAGACAACCAAAATAGATTTTGTCAAAACACTTACATCTATTATGGAATTTATTCATTTTAAATTAGAATTATTTTGTATACCAGAAAAAGGTCACATTGTTGCAGTTTTTCCACCTGTTCCAAATACTCTTTTAACATCTCCTCATCAAAATGATATAAGCCCAAATCACAGTTGGGATAGTGTGGAAAATGAAAAAACAAAAACAACAAAAAAAACCAACCTAAACAACAACAACAATAAAAACCTTACTTCGACTTTAATTTAATTGCAGACAGTATGAACACAACATATTTAGTGTTTGGTCTGGTCAGCTTCATTTCATTTGTTAATATACATTCATTCCTGCAACCCATTCCAAAAAAAGTTGGAAGGAAAAGTTTTTATCACTTTATAATGCTGCCATTCCTTCTCACAACAAACATCTTCTCAACAAAAGATGTTTTGGTACCAAAGATAATAAAGTGTAAAGTGTTTCAGATGTTATTTTGTTCCATTTTTCCAGCAAACAGTACAAGGTCAAAAATCCTTACGTATTCTCAATAGAGGACAGGTCAAGAGTGCAGGCAGGCCAGGCCAGAATCTGTACCCTCTTCTTCCACAGCCATGTCTTTGTAATGTGCGCAGCAAGTGGTTTTACACTGTCCTGTTGAAAAAGGCTTGGCATCACAGGATAAGATGTCTTCTTAAAGTCAGGGTATGTTGCTATAAGATCTCAGTGTACTTTTCTGGATTAATGCTGCATCACAGAATAAATGTAAATGACCCTTGCCAAGGGCACTAACACAACCCCATACCATGACAGATCTGGCTTTTGGACTTGGTCTGGATGATCCCTTTCATCTTTGGTCCAGAGCACACAGCGTCCTTTAATTTACAAAAAAGGTCTTGATTCATCCACAATACACGTTTCCACTGCGTGACGGTCCATCTCAGAAGTCTCTGAACCTAGAGAAGTTGACACCAGATCTGGACATGATTGACATAAGGCTTCTGTTTTGCTCAGTTTGCTCTGGAAGTGGACTCTGTGAATGTGACTCTGTATTGTAGTATTTAACAACAGTGTGATAACTAATCTCTTGCTCATGTGGTTATATCAGCTATTGCTGAATGACAATTACTTGATGCAGTGTACATCAACCTGTATATTCAACCTGTTTGAAACCACATCATTATTTAGTTATTTGTTTACCTCATTACTAGTCTTCAATTGCCCTATTCCAACTTTTTTTGAATGTGTTGCTGTCCTGAAATACAGGAAAGGATGTATAACAAATGAAATGAAGTTACACAGAAAACATACTGGGTTCATACTCTCTGCAATGAAATAAATATCATATACAATGCAGCCCTAGCAATAAAACATGTAAAAGTACTTTCAAAACTATATTCTAGTTGTTGTGGCCATACTGGAATTTATGTAGCAACCAACTCCATCTGTTATGACCGCTGAAATTTCTTTCTTTGCTAGCATGCTAGTTAGCACCATCAGTCCAAAGCAAAGTATACAGCAAAAGAAAATTGTTATTCCCAAAATTTTTCAGGCTTCTCAGAGAAATGATTTGTCTTAAAAAAAATAGCATGGCTCGCTAAATAGCTCACTGAGGCTAATCTAGCCGCTTTGAGTGAAAAATCCACTCTTTGCGTACCCCACCCCATGCTGCGAGTGGTCACACCTACATCTTCGTCATGTAGGTGTGACACGCTTCCGAGTGGTGAGTCACCCCGACCTCTACAGATTTGGTTATCAGCAGTAAAATTGTCCACACCAGCAGTGTAATAGTCTGCAGTTGTGAACAAAGCAAGGATAAACTTTTTCACACTTGTTCTGCCAATTTGTCTTTTGTCGCTGGACAAAATATATGAATTCGGTATGAAAGGCTGGGGTGTACGTTAGGCTTTAGAGCTGTGAGTGGAGGAGAGAAATGAAACAGATGAAAAAGAAGTGGAAGCAAGGAGTGTGTTCCCATGAATTCTTTAGCACTGCTCCGCACGGGCTTGCAGATGTGTGGAAATGTGTTTGATCTTCTGAGTCATCCAAGTCTCACATTCGTTCTGTCACTTTCATGAAAATCCATCCCACTTCAGGTGTAAATTGGATTCTAGGATGCTAGAATGTGATTTCAACAGTGAAACTCCTGTATTATCAACTATGCAAAAACACAGAGTAGGGATTCATCATTTTGATATATGAATGTATTACGCTGTACGTAGCCATTTAAAATATGACATGCCTTTAGTCTCTGCCTCAGCATCATATTATAATTTCAATCTGAGCAGCTATCTGGCACTACAATGGCATTATTGTTATTATTCTTTTATTAGCCAAAGGGCTGGAAAGGTCCTGTCATTAAAAATAGTGGTGCGTTCTATATCAGGACCTTGAATTTTAGATATTTCCAAACCCAGGGGTCAGCATCGTACTGCACATTATGTCAACCAGTGCATCATTAGTGCATCAGTGCATCATGAGCTTTGGCCAGTAATCTCAATACAGGGCAGAGGTGGTGAACTATGGCTCTGGAGGGATGGTGGCCATCATCGCCAAACAATACCAGACATGAGTTCACCACCCTTCATTTAGAGTGTATACCCGGACGTTACTCTTCTGTTGGACTATGTCCCCTCAATTGGGCTAAGTGGCAAAACATTCTGCAATGAGAGTTTGTTTACTAGATGAAGCAGCAAATCACCTGTTATGAAACAAGCAATCTGCTTAAATGAATCTGCTTGTGGTCTTTAAGGTATGTCTGTTCTAAGTATAACTTCCAAATCTACAGCGTTAACTGGCTTACTGTCCAAGCTTGGAGTTCCTTCTTATATGGAAAACTGGATTTGTTCTGGAGAGCTAACACTATCTACTCATGCCCCCTTTGTTTGTAGAACATAAGGCTTATCATTACCCCTTACATTTTTAATAAATGCTGAGCAATATTTTACAGTTACATAGAATATAAATTAAATAAAAGATGCTAAATATGTAACTGCTGAGTAGTCAATACAGTAGTTGTATAACATACGGCATGATTTTGCCCCAAAACAGGAGCAATAGCAGCGATTCATATGAAGTCAGCTTCTGTTTGCCAGCCATTCCTGAGCTGAAGTGAGCATGTTAGTGCAGGAAAACATCAAAGTGTGCAGGATGGGGACCTGTGGTGTAGGTATGACAGAAAGGCTATGCAGTACATATGATCCATATCAGAAACTGAATCAAAATGATCTAAGCAGGTTCATGCGGATCTGGTTCTGGTTTAGATGCTCACCCATCATGGTCATATTGTTTGACCAGCATACTAGCATCCCAAACACAACGTATACTGGTTTTGCTGAACAGCTACGCTGGTCTGTGCTGTTTTTTAAACAGGGCTGGCTAATATGAGATGGTTTAGTAGCATGGTTTTGTAGTTTGAATGTGACAGGTGTGAACTGAAAGTAAATGCAGTGTTAAGGCCATACCATTAAATAGGAAAAGTATTTGTGAGCTACTCTGAGGAATGTTTTTTTTTTCAGCTTTGCATTCCGTCTGCTGGATTAAAAACTAGAATGTCACACGCTCACTTGCAAAATCCACGTCAGTAATAAACTCTAATTATTCTCTTACATCACACAGATTATGCTGTTTATGATGTGGGAGCTATGGGACATGCACTCGCGGGAAAACAAACTGAAGAAATGAGCTTCTATACGTAAGTGCATGAAGTTAGCCTTGAATGTCGTGACACCCTTCCATTTCCAGTCTTTAACCTTTTCCTGTCTTATCTCTCAGACACCAGGGCCTGTACTCTCTCTCAGACTGTTTAAAGACGTCACAGTGTGCCCTGCACTTAGAGAGGTGTGTTTTCCCAAGGAGCCTCTGTTCCCTGACTGAGCTAGAAACAGGATATGGCAATCAGAGCCTAGCAGGTGCCCTTTACTTACCGTTTCTGCCGATAAGTGCACTGATGAGTGCAGGCTGAAAATGTCCTGTTGGCACGCACAAGTAAAAGTCTGGAGGCCCAATACTGTAGTTCACTGTTAGAAGAAGAGTTTAACCAAACATGCCAACATCCCTGCTGAAAAAGAAGCAAAGGGACTCCTTTTTCTAGGAGGGGTCGCCAACAATATCCAACAATCATGAATGGAATACAGTATTAGCAATTAGCACTATGTTATTAGCATTGTTAGCTGTTCATTCACTGATAGCATTATTAGCATTTTTGACCAAAGTTTTCCAACCAAATCCCATAGACAGACATTTCACCTTCTTTTTCAAGCACACAGCTTTTCCACATTCCGCTAATTAGATCTGTGCTTTGTGCCAGTGGCACTGAATTCTGCAGGCTTTTCTTTCTCTTATTCTCCCCCATAAAACATGCGTCCCTCACTACTCACACCATTGCTGCTTCCTAGGCTCAGGATGTAATGGTCCATTTTGCAGTCTAATCATTAAGCCAATTGGGCCTAATAGAAGTGCAGGCTAAAAAAACATCCAGGAAGACACTCTCTGAGATTGCATAATATGTGAATTCTAATAGAAAGTAGAAGAAGAATGGCCTTTAGATTTACACTTAAGTCAAGCCTCATAGTGAAGGAGAGGAAAAGCAATCAGCCAGTCCACTCCTTTCCATTGGGGTATGCAGGGATGTTATAGGACAACTAGTAGCTCTAACTTTAGTTTGGCGGTTACATTTGCTACATAATGTTAAAAATGCTACTTTTAAAAGCTAGATAACATTGTTGAGGCACCCTGGCTGACCTTCCACCATGCTAGCATAATCTTCACAATTATTGAATAATTAATAACACACTTATTTGACAATGCTACTATACTCATTAGGTCGAATGGATTTTGTAGGATTGTCTAACCTTGTGTGAGAGTTGCCATGAAAATCATATTAGTGGGTGGAGCACAAAAATGTCAGTTACACCATGAAACGAAAAATGTCTGAAAGGTAGAAGGCTAGAAAGTTTCTTGCAAGAGAAGCAAAGGGAACAGCTGGGGTCTTGGCTAGGTTGCAGTGGGCCACTTGGCTGCTGCAAGGGAAGTCCTGTGAAAGCAGAGGAGAGGAGGGGGTGGGTTGGAGAGAGGAGGTGGGTGGGAGTGGAGTTGTGGGGGCTTGTTTCCTGAAAGGGCAGCTGAGCACTGTGAGCGGGCCAAGGAGGGTGCTGGGAAAAGCGTGGCGGGGGCTTCCTACCGGAGAGAGCAGAGTGTGGAGAACAATGCTGTGAAACGTTGCCAACACCCACAGCAGGTCCCTCTGGAATACCTCCATCCATCAGCGCTCGCCTGTTGTGGGACATCACGTTCAGTAGCTCCACACCAAAACCTGATGAAACATTTTTTGTGCTGATTTAGAATCAGCTTTGCCGATAGGACGTAAGGCACTGCAGGTTCTCGCAGTCAGCTCTAGGCTGATAGCTTGCAAAGGCTTTCAGAGGGTGTGAACCACCTCCACCACCTCTAATTAAACACGTTTGAAAAGCGTGAGCAAAAGCCTGACACCACTAGGAGGAAACCTCACCCTGCTATGCTTGTACAGCAATGTGATAGGCATTGCTAGGCAATAAACACCTCATAAGCCTCGATGTAAATACTAAAGAGCATAAGGAAACAAGATGTTTGTTAGAGAAAGACGCTGGCAAAACCTTTACTTTAGTCATAAATATAGTAACTCACATCCTAAAGCAGTGTGGCAGTAGTATCTAGAGTAAGATTTTCAAGGTTTAAGGAGCTTTAGAGGAGTTTAAAGAGGCAATGTGTAAGTTTATACTTCAAACATATTACCAAAAAGTTGTGGTATCCACCCTTAACATAAAACAACAAGGAATACACAATCCATCCTCCTTTTATGTTAGCATTAACAGCTGTTTACTTACCACTGTAGAAGAAACATAAGTTCAGCATCAAACTTCATCCCTTTACTTGTCAAGAGCATCTGAAGTTCCAGAAATCAGAAGTTAACTTATAATGTTAACTTACGTAAATTAAGTTACAATGTTGGCTTAATTTATATCACTTCTATTGTTTGCTGCAGAATGTGGTTTCTTATCGGGAGTGGGCAGTGGTTCTTTAATGGTTCCTTGCCTCAGTTACTGTTGCATTTACTGTTCTTTTCGTTGGCTAATTGTCCTTAAATGATCTAACCAGGAGCTGGATCTTTAAGATGATTGATATGAGGTTAGTATACATCATCAAGGCAGTGTTACTTTTTCAGTTATTCATTTTGGACTAATGACTCAATGCTACTGTATTATAAGACTCATAACACTATATATAGACATCTTTGACAAAATGTGAAAACTGTTATTACTTCACATTGCATTGATAATTTCAGTTAATTAAAATCTCACAAATTGCACCTTTAAAGACTTGGATATTGAAGGTGTTCTAAAAAAACAACTGCTTTGTGCTGGACAGTTTGACTTAACACTACAGAAGAAAGCCATATTTTATTGCAGCTGTATAATTTTGGTACCTTTCTACCTAATCACTACAAAGGAAAAAAAAAATAGATTACTCACAAGGCAGAAATGAGATCAAATGAGAAGTACAAGATTAATATTTGTTAGCCGAACGTTAGCAAAGAATCTGGCAATCTAGATATATAACCTCAGTTTCATTTCTCTGGCTGAAAGGGTTAAAAACATGGATGGTCCTGTTATGCCGTTCTGTAACTCTACTGAATGACCCAAAATGGCAGCACCATTGACTTGCCTGGTTAAGCCTAACATGGCATCTATGTCTGCATATCTATTGTCAGGACTGGTTGTGCTAACTCTACATATCATGCCCAGCATGTTAAATTCTAGTTTTAGTGTAATATACCGTTTGAAAATCAAATCAATCAACTCAAATCAAATATCCAAACTAAACTCTTACCACTGCAAATTAAGTGACTAAGAATGAAAGCTAATGTAGACCAGTTAGCATCTTGTTTGCATAATCCTCCAAAACCAGCTTTCATTCATCATTAGCTATGTTAGCATTTTGGGCACTGTACTCCTACCATGAAGGAGTAGGTAACCACCAAACATACAGTGGAATAGAGCGGCACATCTGCAAATGAGGAGACATTAACGTGCCCTGCATTAGGAATGGTTCCAACACATGCAAATAACAGAAGGTTAAGAGGTGTAGGGAGGCTAGGCTCATGGGCCTTGTTTGACTTAACACACTTTCCATGCCTGAAGCAGTTGAGCTATTTATTTATATCCCTCTGCTCTTAGCAAACCTAATTTGTATTTCCGCTCTGCTGCTTTTGTCTCTAGAGTGCAGGTGATGACAATTGAAATTTGTTGTTTCCTTACATCCCAAACACATGACTGTCAACACGCTAGCTTCCTTTTTTCCTAATGAGCTATTTCAGTGTTGGATAAGGGCATCCCCTTGCCAGCCAGAGTTTTTAAAGGAAGTGCTAGGCATGCCAGAACTGTTTGGAAGCAGCTTTAATGTTTTCTCTTGGCAGCCGGTATAATACAGTATATACAGTCAGAGACTAACATTTATTTATTTAAAAAATAATTCAAATATGCTATTAAAACAAGCTGCTTATTTTTCTGGAAATTTTTCTGAGGAGATCAAATATGAGACAAGCTACATGTATAAGAAAGGGGAAATCCAAAGGACAAAGAGTGAAAAACTGGACTTTCCAAAAACTGGAGATCAAAAAATGTTTTAAAGATATATGGAAAAAGAGACTCCTAACACCCACGCAAGACCACCAAACCTGCCGCCATCAGATAAACAGTACTTAAGGTCTTCATATACCAGATAAATAGTACTTAATGTCTTCATATTTGAGAGAAACTCCTTTCCTGCTTCAGAACACAGGTATGTTTTACAGTTCCACTGTGATACAGTTCCACTGAGCTCAGCTGTCAAGAACTTACATTGCAAGTAACATTGCAATTCAAACAAAGATGTTGCTGGTGTCCGGACCTCAGCATCACTGAATGTGACTTGAATCGTGAGAAGCAGAAACTTCCACAGAGGTGTGGAAAATTTCCCCGCAAGTCTCTGAAAAGAACAGTACAACCACTGGCCACTTCACGAGGTACACCTCCTTGTATCTACTCTCAATATCCATTTTATCAGCTCCATTTACCATATAGATGCACTTTACAGTTCTACAATTACAGACTATAGTCCATCTGATTGCCTGTATACTATGATAGCCCCCTTTTACTCCTTTCTTCAATGGTCAGATGGCCTCCACAGAACCACCACAGAGCAGGTATTATGGGGGTGGTGGATCATTCTCAACACTGCACTGACACTGACGTAGTGGTGGTGAGTTAGTGTGTGTTGTGCTGGTGTGAGTAGATCAGACGCCGCAGTGCTGCTGGAGTGTTTAAACACTGTGTCCACTCACTGTCCACGCTATTAGACACTCTTACCTTGCTGGTCCACCTTGTAGATGTACAGTCAGATACGATAGCTCATCTGCTTCTGCACAGTTTGTGTTGGTCATCTTCTAGTCCTTACTCAGTGGTCACAGGACACTGCCCACAGGACGCTGTTAGCTGGATAGTTTTGGTTGGTGAATGATTCTCAGTCCAGCAGCTGACACTGCGGTGTCTAGCAGCACTGCTGTGTCTGATCCACTCACATCAGCATAAGGCTGGTGGGGGTATAAAGGCAATGTGTGGACACGCTTAATACCGTAATATTTCATGCTGAATTATTTTGTTGTTAAAGCTTCTGTGGGATTTACTGACTGCATAGTACTGTACTCAACATCAGTCTCCTACAATAGCTGGGGGGTGAGTTGGTTTATTTCAAGTAAGCTTGTCCATTTCCCTTTCTGGAAATTCTCGTATTACAAAAACAGAATCCGATTCGGATGTATACAGTCAGAACAACTTCCTTCTAAGCTTCCCTTGTCATAAGCAGGCTTTTAAATTTAGATCAAGCAGGTCACATAGTCTTACTATTGTCCTCTACACTGGTTCTCCAGGGAAGGATGCTGTGACTCTGTGACTGGAATGTGCCTCACAGGCAGTGTGCGCTACTGGTCACGTTCTAATGGTCAGTATCGCCAAAATACACGTACGCATGGATGCTACAAGAGGATGGACACGTCTGTTTCCAAAAAACACTGTTTTTTCCAGCTTTATTGCTCAGGGGGTTGTCCTTATGTATAAATGTGCACTTAGTAGGGGCAGGTTGTAGGGCAGAATAAAAAGGAAGTTAAAGTGAGAAAAGCTCCGGCTTTCACTGTGAACTGAACTTGTGGTCCAGGACTGCAAAACTCTTGAGACAGGATATGGGGAAACACCTTTTATTACCCTTTTATTATTATTTTTTTCTCATTTGATTGAATTCCTTACCATTTCCTAGCAGCAAAGTGTAATGGAAACAAATGTAACTATCTTCAGTTCTTAGTGATCATATATGTAGCACTGGAAAAGTTGGGACATGTTTTAGGAGTGCCCTGCTATAAATAGAGTCGGTCAGTGGTGCAGCTGTACCCAGTGGCACATTGACTTCCATCTCCCATGTGACAGGGTACAGGAAACAAAGCCATCAGAGACACTGTGCATGTGAAGTGTATGCACACTTTGCATACACTATATATACTATGTACTGTTGCTGTCCAATGAAAAACATGTATCTCCATTTTTCATAATTTGATTACATGAGCTGCCGTTTCTTTGTGTCAAAATGTCGTGATGAATGGACCAACAGAAATGGCCCTTTTTCCTGCTTGGAAAAAGTCTGGCTCCATTGACATTAAAATTAAACTAGGTTTTTGGCCCTCTCTTGTAAAATTGCCATTTTGGAGATACTTGTTTTTCTTTGGACAGTGATGATACTGTATGTATGTCACATATCTGGACATCCATTCTGCTTTGAGTTCAAGTGTTTCAGATATACCCACAACTAACAGCTGTATGAAAATCAAGTTTATATCCCTGCAGTCTCTATATACAAACATATGCAGTAGAATTTGGTTTACTGAAGAGCTCAGTGGCTTTTAACATGGCACTGTCATAGGATGTCATCTTGAGCACTAGTCAGCTTGTGAAATTTCAGTCCTACTAGATCCCAGTAAAGCTGCAGGTGTTCTTACTGTGAAATGGATGCATCTAGAAGGAATAACAGCTCACAGTGTTGCTGCACAGTTTGTGCTGGTCATCCTCTAGTCCCAGTGGTCACAGGATGCTGCCCACAGGACGCTATTGGCCGGATAGTTTTGGTTGGTGGGTGATTCTCAGTCCAGCAGCAGCACTGCTGATCCACTTACACCAGCACAACACAGATTAACACACCACCACCACGTCAGTGGCACTACAGTGTTGAGAATGATTCAGCATCCACATAATACCTGCTCTGGGGCGGGGGGTCCTATGAGGGTCCTGATCATTGAAGAACCATTGAAAGGGGGTAGTAAAGCTGTAGGTGCTATTATTGTGAAATGGAAGCATCCAGAAGGAACAATAGCTCAGCCGCACAGAGCAGGGCTGCTGAGTGCTGAAGTGCATAGTGCAAATAGAAAAAAAACAATCACCCATCCCTTCCCCTGTTGCATCATTCAGCTCCAAGTTCCACACTGCCTCTGGAAGCAACACTAGCACAAGAACTACGCATTGAGAGGATGGGTGCTTTTTCCACTATGCGCGTCAGCACTCAGTGACCCCGTTCTGTGAGTTTGTGTGGTCTATGGCTCCGTGGCTGAGCTGTTGTGGCTCCTATATACTTTCATTCATGCTCAATAATAGCTATTGAGCAGCTGCACTCAAGCCCAGGATGGGCTGTTAATGCATGCCTTCACTGGGCTGTGGAGCCGAGGTGTTTTGAATCTGACAGTCCAATGTGGGTTTGGTGGGTGCCAGGAGAACACTACCTGTGGAAATGCACAGTTGCAGCAGTAAAGTTTGGTGGTCTAGGACTGTTTTTCAGCGTTCCAGTGAGGGATATTGTTAATACTACAGCATACAAAGACATTTTAGACAATTATATGCTTACTGTTGGTGGCAACAGTTTGGGGGAAGCCCCTTCCTGCCTTAGCATGACTATGCATCTGCTCACAATGCAAGGTCCTTAACAACATGGTTTGAAGAGTTTGTGTGAAGGAACTCTAATGGCCTGCTCAGAGCCCTCAACCCTGCTGAACACCTTTGTGTTAAATTGAACATTGATTGCAAGCCACACTCTCCTGCCACACTCAACATTTTTCACACATTTTTACAACCAATGAATCTTCTATGACTAAAATTTAGAGGTGTGGAAACTATACCTGCAGATTCTTGAAAAGAGCAGAAGCTGTACATCCACTGGCCACTTCTTTAGGTACACTTTCTTGTATCTACTCTCACTGTCCGGTTTATCAGCTCCACTTACCTACCAATGAATCTGCATGCTCCTACTACTGCTTAGTTTTCACTGATTCCAAACACTCTGGACCAGCAATCAGATTACTTGTATAAACATGGAGGTTAGCTATTCAGTTCTAAGATACCATAGAACACGCTAAACAGTAAGCAGCGCCAAAAGCAGGCTACCTTTCAATGTGTAGCTGTTCGCTATGAAATCTGTGCCTATTAAGAGAAGCCAGTTGAAGAATTTGACAGTCATACACCCAGTACAAACATTCACTGTCCCTCACACAGACAAACCTTTACCCTCTTTCATGAATGGATTCAGCTTCTATCATGTGCAGACAGTCAACCATTTGTTACATAACTGTTGTAGTTAGTTTGTTGGTTTAACATTTTTTTTCTTGTCTATATTCTATGATCTCTTCTACTGGGCTGTATTTTGGTCTCATTAGAGTAGGCGGATCAGTTGAGCAGAGAAGTAACAACTCATTTTTAGTGCTGAACAAAAGCAGAATAAACCAGCTTTCAGTCTTTACTCCTTTAAAGGTTTAAAGGAGCAATATGTAAGATGATGCAATCAATATGTAAGATGTATGTTATTTTAAAACATTCCAGAATTAACTAAAATGATCAACATTATGTGAAGAAATAACAGTTTTGATGGTGCCTCAAAGAATTATATGTATTGTGAGGCAGAGATATTTACTGAACTTAGCAAGCTATTAAGCTAACGCTGGACAGTCCTGTCTGTAATATGACTTTGGGTAGGCGATAGGTGACAAGATAAAGAAGAAGCAAGCTTGGAAAATATGTTAAATATGTTAACATTGGCATTGCTTTCCACAGCTGGAGATGCTCTAGGTGAGTAAAGGGATGAAGTTTGATGCTGAACTCACGACGATTCTTCAGACTGGTAAGTAAACGGAGAGTGCAGTGAAGAGGGAGGAGTATGAATTGCTCCCTTAAATGCTATGACTTATCATTAAGTCAAGGTGACAGAATATTATTTAATGGGCAAGTTGCATTTAAAACCAAATTGCATTTACAATAAATATTTTTTTATATTTTTTTTAGATATTGAAACATATTAAAATTGTTTCTTCTAGATTAAATTAATACTTTTTATAGTAATGTTTGTGTATAAATATTGCTATATCCCTCAATCCATGACCACCACCTCACAACCCCCAAAACCTCCAACTTCCAAAATCAACCAAACCCCCGCCCCCCGGTTTCTTATCCTTGTAAGTGTTACTGCTATTGTTCCCCAAACTAATTAACATTTAGAGCACGTTAGAGCATGTTAGAAACACTCACTTTGCTGGGTTACTGTCTGCTACAGCATGTTGTGTAACATGACATGCCTTTATCGCTTGAAGATACTGAAATAAACTAAAATAAGCAGGAAAACAGCACAGTGTGGATGAGCACTGGTTTGCCAGTTAGATAAATCTGTGCTACTTTGCTCTGTTTTAGCTCATTTTTTCTGGTATACAACAATTTATTGCTGTCAGTAAAGCTGATTTGACATGAATAAGCCAAATTTAACTAGCTGAGTTAAATCATTAATGTGTTTATGATGACCTAATGTCTGAGAAACGACACATTACATACCATTTTCAGTTCATTAATTAATTTAAACAATATTTATAAAGTAAAAAAACCATTGTTAAAGTAGATTAGATTAGATTAGATTAGATTTAACATTGTCATTATGCAGGGTACAGGTAAAATACAGTGAAATGCATTTAGCATCTAACCAGAAGTGCAAAATACAGCATTTACATATAAAGTTCAGGAAAGTAGCCATGGCAAGCAAAGCAAAGATTACAATACGTAGAAATATAGACACTGGAGAGGTAGAAAATACAGATGTTAGTATAAATATAATACATTTGTACAGTGTGAGTGGAGAAAATACAAAGTAGGTTGTATGTACTGTGAGAGCACATATGCAAAAATGGTATATATGGAGAGTAAAAGACACATGACAGTGAGTTTCTATACAGTACGTACAGTAACTGTACAGATAACAATAGTGCATTAACAGACTGTGCAAATATGAATAGTGCATAAAGGCATAAAGTACAGTTCAGTGCAGTGATGCTGTTACAGTGGCAGTGTGGAGTTCAGCAAGGTCTTACTTGTGGCTTAAAAAAGAAAAGACGTATCATAATAAAATGTTGAAGATAAAAGACAGGACAGTCCATTTGTTATATTGTGATCTGTGTCCACAAAGCAGTGGTTCATTTAGGGTAATCAGGTATTACCACCATTTACTCCCATTCACTCACTTCAAGCCTACTGGTCTCCTTGCTCGCTTGCACCAAGCACTGGCATATGCCCCTGGGGGAGGGTCCCTGTCTCATATCTCTAATTACTCATCCTTGTTTCCTGTTCTTTGCCCCCTTTCCTCATGTCTTAGCTCCTCCCTCTGAGGAAATTAGGAAAAGATGCAAGGATATGACACAAGGACAGAGGAATAAGACACCCTTCAGTGAGTCATCACTTTCACATATGTGCACACTCATATCCTGTTATTATAACTGACTTTTTTAATACAGTAAAAACATGTGAAAACAAGAGAAATTGCAACACACTCCAGCAAGCACACTTACAGAACCTTTGTGTCCTTGAAGATGCCAGAGTGCAATTGGTTTTCAGGTCACGGCCAGGAGGAGGTAGGACAGAGGAATTCAAGAGGCAGAAATTGCAGAAAAGCAAACAAGCAAAAACAAAGGCAAACAAATTAGCCTAGCTACCACTTTCATGCCACCTGAATCTGGGGCTGAATTCTTAAGTCCAGTCAGACAGTGCTTATTAACGTTCATGTTTTTTTAAATGCAAAGGGCATTCCAGCTTTATATGCCGGTCACAGCACAGAAACAAATAACAAAGCAGCCTCAGATGAATTCAAACAGGTACTTGTTGGAAAAACTATGGACTGTAAGTTCAGACCATTGGTGAGTATGTGTGTTAATGTTATAGCTATTGACACTGGGTGTTCTTTTTGCATGCTTATTAGTGGGTGTGATGGCACATCTAAAACGACCTAAAATACAAATCCTGGAACATAGCTGCCAATTCTTTTCACTTCACTTTTACTCAGGCTGTATTGTCACACCTGTGAATGACAGAGGACACACACAGCTGCTGTAATTTGAAATTTTGAAAATAGTCTCATCTTTAAAAGAATAGCTGCACACAAGTTTCAGATAGCAGTGTTATATGGACGGAGGATAAACGTTACCAGGAACAATAAATGATGATAAATTTAGACTGATATGGGCAATATTTACTGAGTTACACATACAGAAGTAGTGTCTCTCAGTATGGTGTTGGGCTGCCATGTTTGCTAACGCAGCATGCTGACGTCTCGGCATGGAGTTGTAGAGTTTCCTAATGGTGTCCTGTGATAATCCATCCCATGCTGCTTAAATATTCCCACGCAGTTCCTCCAGATTTTCGAGGTGGAGTGATACCAGGCCTTCTGGACATATGACACATGACAACAAACTGTTCATCTTGGCGCTGACCATGGTACCTCCACACACAGGTTCATTGGTCGTCTCCACCAAGACAAAAGCGAGACTCATCACTGGAGATGAAGCGCTACCAATCTCAGTCACTCCATGAGAGTCCGGCATGACTCCACTGCAGGCTTTGGCGACGTTGGCGTTGGTGTTAAGGGCAGTTGTGGTAACAGTCTGCGTGCATGTAGTCCTGCATCATGCAGCCGTCTGTCGATGGTGCTGGTCCTAACATGAGAACTCATAGAGGGCATCACTGCTTGCTGAAAGTCCGCAATTGTGGCAGTTGGGTCAGTCAGGTACAGCAATAAGGCCCGTCCTTGCTTACGTCACATGCGCAGCATGAAACTTGAAAACGAGCATGAAACTCGAATCATTCACATGTCTCTCGATGTCAAACCTCCCCACCAAGTTTTATTCCTGCTGGTTGATTCCTTCTGGGTGTGACTATTTGTGCAACTACTGTGACGATGAGTGTAAATTGCTTTGTATCTTTATTATAAAATTGTGATCTGCAAATCAGCAAATCACCAGATTATTCATGAGCTCACCAAAAAAGGGAGAACAGTTCATTCTAGGCCCAAATCATAGGGTTGTAAATGTGCCAGAGATAAGTCAGATACGTTGTATGCAGACATCAGAGGACAACTTAAAATGCTGAATAAATGCATTCTATGGCACCTTTAAGGTAGTGAAACTGATGAATAAAGTAAGGAGTAAAACTAAAAAAGGGGGAAATGCAGGATAAATTCGCTTAAAAGAGGGAGGTGGGCTGTGAGAACATGAAATCTGAACCTGACCCGAGCCTGGCACATATTTGAGAAATGAGGTCCAACAAATATTTCATGCTCTGACAGACACTCAGTGGCAGCCTGAGATTGGCCAGCAGTCCAACAGTTGGTTTAGTGTGTCAGGGCCTTTACTTTGCAAATGTCTGTGCTTCATCACCTGCAATCATCCTGTAACCTGATGCATGTCTGATGCTCCTCTCATCTGCTGGTTCATGATGGCGTAGGTCAGGCTACCTTCAGACGAAGCTGAGGTAGGTCAAGTAGGTGATGCTAAACTACAAAGCTTTCTTCATGCTCTGAGTTCCTAAGTGCCATCCCTGCTCCGTTTAAGACGATTAGGCAGACAGACCTTTGCTTTGGCAGCTGGCTAATCACCCTGTCCTTCTCGATTTCTGTCTCTGGCTAATCTGCAGGGGAGCCCCCATTAAAACACCTTCATATTGCTGCAAAAAGACATCTCGCTGCCCGAGCCCCTCTGATGATTCCAGCAATCATCAAGATGGTGCAAACGTGTGATTCGAGAATGAATTGATGACACCTCCTTCATCCTCACAGGATCATATTGCACCACAGTCTCCCTGGTACGTCTGCTGAAGTAAGAATGAGCACTCCGAAGGACACTTTATTAAATTGAATGGAGTGAGCAGAGGGGGCTCCAAGAAGTGACTGACACTCAACATCCATTCATACCCTTCTATGTCAATGGCAGGTTGTTTGCTATGCTGTTCATGCGCCTGTCATGCCAGAGGCCGGCCCCCAAAGGAGAGACCGCTTGTCTGATTGGTCAGAGCAGGGAGAATGAGCCACATCGGCAGTCAGCTCACGTCATCTAGTCTGCGCAGCAACACAGCAAAGCAATGACGTCAAACACAGCCCCTTCACTGAAGGTAAAGGACTTTAATTCCTCACTAGGAATTTCAGGGCGCGATGGGACTGTCTGGCTGAGAGGAAAGAGCTCTCTCATTATCTGGATAATAAAATGGATTCTGGGGAAGATTTCAAGATTTAGAATTGTTCTTTTCCTTCCTTCTCAATGTTGGTCCATTTCTCATGGCCAAGGACTTACAGTGCCTCAAGACTTATCAAATGTCTTTGTGGTGCACTAGCTTGATCTTACACTGAAAATATGAGCAACTGTACATCTGTGCACTTTTGTTTCTCTCAAGAACATGTCACATCTACTGGCACCCCCGGAACTTCTGGACAAAATTACAGACGCATATGCTTTAGGAACTCTTACAGGAATGGTCTGGCAAAAACTCAAATGCATGCAATTTTCCACTTACTCCAGAGGTTTGGCTTCTATGTAGTTTAACACTTGAACTGTGAGGCTAATTAAACACTAGAAATCAATAGTCACTCACATCTTTTTCATATATACATCTGCAAAAGCAGGGCTGGCTCTATCATTTCAGGAGTGCTAAGCAGAGTTTTGGGTTTTGGGGGGGCCTCATATGGCTAGCTAATGTACTGAAATATTAGCTAATAGCAGTAATTACCTATGGACAATATTCATTGATAACTGGCAAATTTAGAGGGCTGACCTGCGATTAGCCGTCGCATGACCTTGTTAAACCAATTAAATGCAAGGCATTTCTTTCGACACAGACGTGAGCCAATGGAACACATAATATTGTTCGCGAGTGAACATTTTAAATAGTTCCCAAAAACAGGACTAATAGGTGTCCGTCCAGGTATTGCGCCAGACGGAGGACTGGGAGTTGAAAAAACGGATGGTCCAGCCTAAAACCGGACGTGTGGCCACCCTAGGTCTACCTCACGACACCGGATTGCTTGCTTACCCTTTAACTTTAAGCTTAATTTGATCTGACCCTGGTGGCACTGGCTACAGCAATGCTGTCCTACTTTCACCTTTGCTGGCAACTCCTCTTCATGCCTCATGCAAGCACAATCTAAATGTCTACGTCTATGTCTATGTGGATATTGTATATCTGTAGATGTTAACCACAGAGTTAACCGCCACTGTGTTTTTTTTTTAGATTTTGTCAAGGCCTGTCTAGCTGCAACCTGCTTTGTTAGACCCCAGACACACTACTTTGTGCTGCTCAACTACAAGCTAAAACAAATTATATAATGTCAACACCATAAACGAACCTTTATCTTCATGCTTTTCCTCCTTGTCTTCCCTTTTGTTTTCCATTTGACTCCAGACACACACATTAATTTTGGAGACTATTAACCAGTTATTTTCCCTCACTTGAGCATCTTGGGCAACATGATGAAACAGTAAAAACCCAGAGGTGGGAAGGGGGCCACCAGCGGCCACAGGGCCCTAAGCAGCTGCTTATGTTGCTTATTAGGTTCTCTCCACCTGTTTAAACCACATGCTAGATGCACAGACTTGTTGATATGGTTGAGGATACAGTGTTACTAAACTACATTAATGATCAAAACTTAACCTTGCAGCCGAATGCCTGAGACAGCAATTTAGAAAACAAGTGAGATTTGACTGTATGTCTAACAGTCATAAGGACGCTACAGATTGTTTGTGATTGTTGTTGTTTCTATGTATCAATCATTTTTAACTTTGAATTTTGGAACTTGGGTGGGACGGTGGTCTAGTGGGTAGTGCTTTCATCTCACAGCAAAAAGGGCCTGGGTTTGATTCACTGGCCTTTCTGCGTGCATGTTCTCCTCGTGTCTGTGCGGGTTTCCTCTGGGTGCTAAGGTTTCACAGTCCAAAGACATGCAGTAAACCTATTCATTTATATTCACATATGCCAGATTGTGCCATTTCATGTCATTGTTCACCTTGTAACTCTCCCATGGATACCATTTTTTTGCAGTCTCTTTCTAATGATGGCATAATGAACGCTGACCTTATCTGAACAAGCAAGACCTTCAGTACCTTGGATGTCAGTTCCTAGGATCTTTTGTAATTTCCTGGATGAGTGTCACGGCACTTTTGGAGAAATCACAGTAGGCAGGCTACTTCTGGGAAGATTCAACGCAGTTCCAAGTTTTCACCATTTCGAGATAATGGCTCTCACTGTTTGTTGCAGACTCAGAGCATATATGTATAATAATGTATTTGACAACACTCTACATTAAGTGTTGACTAGCTAACATGATGAAATACATTAACAATGGTAACAATGCTCAATTAATTAACAACTTAATAACTTTCTTTTGATAGCGGCACAGTGTGCTGCTTGTTGAGACCCTAAAGTTTCAATTTAAGTGATGTTTAGATTCAACAAAGCTGGCTGGGATTAAGCCTGGGTGTTTCTAGTTTGTCTGATCCCACTTATCAACTAAATTTAAGTGAGCTGCTAACATGGCAAGTTGGTTTCAGGTTTTTAAAAACTATTTTCTGTCCACTCAAGTTAGCTTATATTTAAACTGAAAAATACTAATAAACTAGTAAACATGTAACGACTGTTACATGTTTACTTAACATGTGAACATGTAGTTGTTACAAGTTTATTTAACATTAGTTTACCATTGTTAATGTAGTACTTCATGTTAACTAATGTATTACTTCATGTTAGTAAGTCAACACAATGTAAAGTGTTACCAAAAACTGGTTAATCATGCCTCAAAAAAGAATGTATGCAAGTTAACTTGTTTAACAACAGCGGCTAACCACTTTCTCTGTTAACCTGGGTTTAGATACTCAGGCTGTGATTAATCCTGAGGGGTGCACACATGAAAGTATATAACGAATAGCCAGTTGCAAGAAACATGAGGAGAAAATGTCAAAGAAGGAGAAAAGAAATCACATGACCTCAGTATGTGGAATACAAAGCCTTTCTAATGGTAAAAAACACCACACCAGTATTTCAACTGTATAATTCAAAGCCCAAAGAGTTAGATTTCTATCAGTGTCAGATCAAGCTGATACGCAGCAACACTTTTACTTGTTTCATCCAAAAGGGCCATACTCTGGAGAGCACCGTATTCATTTTAGCTCTTGGACTTTTCTGCACAGAATGAGTGCACCGATACTATCTTCCTTTGCTTTTAAGTTTTTGTTCTCCTTTTATGGAAACACTGTCAATAAAATATGAAAACCTCTGAAAAGACACCTTTGACCAATTCAGAACACACCCCATTTGAGTCATTGGAGATTAACCACTTAAAAGCATCTGACAACAACAAAATGTGTTTAATCTCAACGGCCAAGTAAAAAGCCCATACTGCTACGTGGTGCAGAGCATTGAAATCCAAAGAGGCATGTCTACTCTCTGTAAGTGGAGATGACATGATGAAAGTGAAATCTAAGTCCAGGATGACAACATGGCTTGGGGAACTCCTCAGAAAGGCTTTGTGATCTTTGTCTTGTTTGATCAGTCCTTTGGAAAAATAACCCAGTGAACAAAAGTGTTTTGAAGTCTTCCGAGGTGACGATACCATTGTGTCCAGATCCAAGACCAAAGCATGGACTCCTACACTGGATAGGTTTTCTGCATATCAGCCCTTGGCTCTGTGTTCAAAGCAAGTTGTGTTCCATTTAATGAGAGAGACCAGCACAATATAGACAGGGCCTACAGTGGTCCAGACATGCCCAGACAATTTACGTTTTGCACAAAAAAAAATATGATCAAGACACATCAAGAGGCAAGATAGCAAAGACAAGTCATGAAAGTTAGCAAATCTCACATCAAAAACACTGTAAATGTAGTCCATTCAACACTGTGGATAGACCAAGGAAAATATGAAGAAAAAACAAGTGTTTGCAACTCAGGAGTTCAAGAAAGAGACATACAGAAAATGGGACTCCTAACAACCATGCAAAATCACCATCAGATAAACTATACTTAAAGCTGTTATCTTCAAGAGATCAGAGCTCCACTCCACTTGCTTCAAATCTGCAGGTGTTTCTGTCCATTCTTCCACTGTGAGAAGAGAGCCCAATGCTGTAGGTCTAAAACAGTGTAGCAGTAAAGCAGTCCACACTGAGAAAAGAAATCAGACAAAAAAGAAGCTGCAGGTATTCTCAGAACAATGGACTGGCCACCCAAGATCCTGGACCTCAACATCACTGTATGTGTATGGGAATACAGTCATCGTCAAAGGAATAGTTGCACCCAGAAGGAATCAACCAACATGAGTGAAACTTGGTGGGTAGGTTTGACACCATGAGACATGCAAATGAGTCATGGAGTGACTCAGCAGCGGGTATTCTTCATTCTTGCTTTTGTCTCTGTGTAGAGGACCAATGAATCCATATATAATGTCACTGGGGTCAATGCCAAAATTAATAGGTTTATTGTCACACGTCACACGTCCAGAAGGCCTGGTGTCACTCCACCTCCACAACTACCACAAAACCTGCAAGAAACTGTGTGAGAATGCATGGGATGGATTATTGCAGGACACCATTAGGAACCTCTACAAGTCCATGCCGAGACGTCTGGCATGTTGCGTTTTGTATCTGTAGCTCAATAAATATTGCCCATATCAGTTTACATTTTTCATCATTTATTGTTCCTGGTATCCTGAATAGCATTGAAATCTGGCACTTCCTTCTAGGTGCAACTATTCTTTTTGATGATGAGTGTACATGTAATGTAATGATGTTACATGATCAGGAACACAAAGAAGGTAACTGTACTCTGTTACAGTAAAAGGCATCAGATAACAGGTACATTATACAAACAGGGTGATTGCTGGCAAAGTCGCATTCAAATGACATACATGCCAGCAGTGGCCTTTCGTCATTCTGAATGCCAACATATCCCATGATTTGTGAGGATCTGAGGAGTTCATTTTCTGAGAAGGGCCCAAGGCTGCCGCCAGCAAAGAATTCTAAAGAATGATTCCACTTACAAGCAGCAGTTCACAGCCTTTTATTAAACCCGAAAGTACAACAGGAACATCAACAAATTACATTGCAAATGGCTAAGTAAATGTGAAGGTTTACCATATGTAAATTCTCAAGTAAAGGTCAAATCCAGAAACATTTTAAAGGCCAAGCACCCACACATTGGTTCAGGTATGTTTTCCCACTCTTATGACATAATAACTAAGCTCGTTTGCTTTGTATTCCATGTAAGCCTGTGAATTTAAAGTGTTAAACCAGCATTCTATACTATTTTTTGGGGTTTTACTGGGTATGGAAAAGACACTATGATATGATGAGCCTTATGCTGCTACTAGTCACCCTGTAAAGCCTGAAATACATTTTAAGGTACCACGTCATACATCTTCACATATTAACTTCACGTATAAACATCTCGCTTGATGTTTAGGTCTTAAATGCAAACTCAGCATTAAACTGATGAATATACAATGACAATAGTGGATAATTCACTCAAATTGACTCATGTCCTTCATTATGTTTTGACACATATTGCAGATATTGCATATTTGACACATATTTGAGTTCTGCAAATATTGCACACACTGCAAAAGTGTTGCTTTAAGAACAGTAACCGAGTATTTCTATTTAGTTACATTACACCCCTTGCCCATACTCCTCTGCCCCCCCACTTCCTCTATAACGAGAAGTGCTGGCCGCCATCCCACACAGTGCTGGTAAATAAGTTTGTTTAGAACAAAAATAAACAAACAGTGAGATGGCATGATGAGCATCAACTGATTAACCATGGAAAGACACACTATAGCTGTTAGCCATTCTGTGTAGGCTGATTGGTCAACATTGGATTCAAATACAAATCAGACTGCTGGGTGATGGAACATTCCATCACAAAGCGGGAAAAAATAAAGGCAAGACATCAGAGAGCAGATAACGATCTTGAGCAAATATAGATGTGCATGTGGCAGGTGATGGTTTAATGGATTTGCATGCCAGAGATCGCAAAGCTTTTTTCTACTTCTACCCCATAAACAGATTCGTATCTCTTGCCAGAAAAATAGTGTGTTTGTTTTCTGCAAACATACTCCACTGATAACAAATCTCAACATTTGTTTGTGGTACAGCGAGGGCCTCCAATGCTATAATTGGGGATTTGGAGCTTGCACGCACATGTCCCAAATTGCATTCCACTCAATGCACAGCTGAGTGCCAAAAACCGAAAGGCTTTAAAAGCCATTGACAGAGCTGACGACTATTCCTGACTCCCTCCCATGCGGGCACAGTGTGGCTGAACATGTGGTTATGGCTGCACAGCTACTGTCCAACGTGGACATGAAAGAGCACGTAACAGTCAAGCTGCGTTTCATGCCATCGCGCTGTGCATCAATGAAAAAAAATATGTTCCTGGAAAACTGGCAAACTACACTACTATGCAAACAGGGCGGATTCAGGCAGAGGAGGAGGCTTTGTTCTCTCGATACTGCAGGCACAATATTACAGCTGAGGCTACAGAGTACTGCTTACATGACTATATAATAGGTACCTACAATAGATGGCTAGATTTGTACTACTGGAGGCACAATAATGATGACAGATTAAGACATGCTGACTATCCTGCTACAATGAAAGTACTGCTAGCTTTGCAGAAAAAAGGTTTAAGCCAGCATGTATCACAACGTATTTCCAAGTAAAACACAATACTGAAGAGCCCCTGCACTCAAAAATATGCTTTTAAAATGATCAACTCCTCTGGGATGGTGTGTTATGGTTATATATTTCCTGGTATTTAAATCAAATGAACCATTAAAAACAAAGGCTTTTGCAGGTCATCAGACCACCTCTTGCAGTCACCTGGCACTGCTCTAGTAACAGGTAGCATGTTACTGCAGTAGCTTTCACCAAAGCACAGGTTAATTTTACAGGTCAACAGCAGTACACTAACTCATTGCTGACAAGGTTTTGAGAATAAAGACTGACCATTGTGCACGCAAACCTTTGTACTTGTGTGTGGTGCTGTTATCTTAAGCTACTTTTGCTCCATCTTCGCTAGAAGCTAGCGTCAGCTTAGCAAGAAGGCCTAAACTTTATACATAATCACACAGGTTCATTCCAGCTTACTGAAGGCACATTGACACTGATTATGAGCATAAAGACTCAAATCGGAGCAAGTAAACCTGTGGATTTGTGTGTGGAGCTGTAAAGCTAAGCTACGTTTGTTCCATGTTCAAGCACATATACTAAAAGCTAACGTTAGCCTGGCGAGAAGGCCTAAGCCATGCGGGTTCATTTAGGCTCACAGAAGTTGCACTGAGGCAAGTTTAAGACTATAGTCATAGCAAGCATAAGTGTATGACTGGTGCCGTAGTGACAAAAAGACAGAATCATTGGGATTATATATTTTAAAGCTTTTTTATTATTATTTTTGTTTCCGCTCAAGTTGCTCAGTCTGTTCATTCTGCATATCTGCATATTCCTGCTTATATTCTGTATATCTTTGAGATTTTAATGAACATTGAGGTGTTGCACCTGAACACCAAAACTGGATATCTGATACGTTTAATGACCTGATGAATCTAAAGTTATAATTGGCCAACCCACTCCTGAGGCTGAACTTTTTCTAGATGTTAAAACACTATCCCTGCAGATTTCTCTGAAAGAAGTCTTTGCAGGTCTCCTGAAAAGAATGGAGGCTGTAATAAAGCCACAGACTAATATGATATTTAGTTGTTGCTGCCTTTTTTTGTGATTAATAATTAATAACCTATACTGGAAAATGAATTGCATTTACTTTCTATTTTACATTCTATTTACATTCTGTTGTAGTAGGTTCAAGTCTGCACTTCTGACATTTTTTCAGTTTATTTCAAAATATCAATACAGCTCCTGGTCTAGGCCTACCTATAAACATACATGTGATAAATACTGAGCGTTTAGAATCTGCACTTTTGACAGAATTTCTCAGTTTTAGTGGGATGCAAGTTACAGTGTAAAAAAGTCAGCTCATCTTAAAAATCAAATGTAACTGATTACCATGCCTACATTTCTTGAGTTAACTCAACTTAAGTTTTCCAAACTCAGTCTTCTTAGTTTAGTCAAAAGTTCTCCTAACTTTGTTTTTGTTGGATCTGTCTATCACAGGATCCAAACAGGCAGTTTTTCTTCTTGAGTTCCCAATTACGGATGGCTGTGGCATCACTGGGGTTCCAACTCGCAATCTCCTGTTGGGGTTACTGTTATGTCTGTTTGTTATCTGTGACCATAACTATGACTTTTAAGATATAATTTTACTTACAGCTACAGCTGCAATCAGTATTATTAAACCCCATAGCAAATTAGGTTTATTAGCAAAATGTACAAACCTTCAGCTGTTTGTAATAAACCAATCAAATAAGAAAAATTAAAATGGCAACAGAACTAAGCTAACAACCAGTAGTTTCTCCAAATTATTACTGCAGCCTCAGAATCCCTCTGAGGAGCACACATTTGCAAATCGGGTGGTGCAAATCAAATGTTTGCTGCAACTGTATATTTCCCATTGTATTAGGTTTTTCCACCCATTCCACCCATTGCCACCAATCATTAGGAAATGCAATGCTACATTAATATGCCATTACATCATATTTAATGCATCATACACTCACTATAATTGAATGCACTAGGATTAACGTTAAGCTGTCTTGACCCCCTATGCTGACTCCAAGGCATGTTTGAGCTTGCCCCAAAGCCCCCATTTCAACCACCAGCTAAATCCACCCTCATCCTAAACCAAAACACCATATAATCGATTATGCATGTATTATCCATTTTTGCCTGTATTAGAGTGCCATTAGATGACATTACCTACATTTAATGTTATGACACATTATAATTTTTGTCAGTTGCTGCATCGTTGTTGTTGTGGCATTTGTGAGAAGAATGCGACAAAAGCTTCTACACTTATTACTCTAGAAGCTCTGAGTTCATTTGCATTTTCACTGTGCCTTATCCTCCCATAATACCAGGCTATAAAACTTATATTAGTTCCTTCATGAACACCATATATCTTTCGGCAGGCTGCAAAGAAATTACAGAGAGAACCGGCGCCAGGCAGTTGTGAAGAACCATATACGCAGATGAAACCTACAATTTACATTTCAATCCTGCAAATGTCAATGAAAATATGCCTCCAAGCAGCATCGACAGGATGAAGTTAGTGGATGTTATAGAGTGATGTTAACAGCTGTGGAAAAAAGTGTAAAAGGAGCTTGAAAATGATGGAGTTTGAGAACAAATATGAACATTGTACATTCTTCAGTAACACAACATTGTAAATTGCAATTTCAAATTGCAATATTCTGTGGTATTTCCCCTTGTAATCCATTAACAGACTTACAATACAATTAATACAATATAATTAATCTGCATTAAAGGCACAGAAATAAAGCCAACTAATAATTTTTACCTTTTTACAGGACATTTAATTCCAACATGAAATGATACAATGATAAAGAGTACTGTGGAAAAGTCAGAGACCACTCTTCATCGTTTAATTTCCAGTCAAAACAGTCATTAAGTACATGTTATTCACTGTTTGGAAGATATTTCTAAAGACTTTAAATAATCTACAGGCATAAGAAAGGACAAAAGTTTCCAACAACTGTCATCATCAGATAAACAGCACCCAAAGCTTCATGTTTGAGAGAGAGGAGAACATCAAGCTTTACTCTGGCTTCAGATCTGAAAACATAAACAGGTGGTTCTGTATCTTTCCACTGAGAGAAGACAACTGAATGCTATGGATCTGAAAGGATGTGTAGCTCAAAAGAAGCCGTTACTGAGAAAATAGAATAGACATTCAGAAGAGGATTTGTACATCTAACAAAAAAAGCTAATGTTATTCTAGCTACTGTTATTCCAGACCTCACATCAATTCATGTGTTTGGAATTATTTAGATAGTGAGAAGCAGAAAATGCAACCAAAAAAATATCCCTGCAGATTTTTCCAAAAAACCAAAAGCAAGTCTCCCAAAAAAGAATGGAAACTGTAATACATGCAAAGGTTGGACACTCTAAATACCACTATATATATGTGTGTATATATATATATATATATATATAGAGAGAGAGAGAGAGAGAGAGACAGAGACAGAGAGAGAGAGTTGTTACTTTAAAATATACTTTTTACCTGATGCTAAAAGCATTTGTTTGTACTTAATGTCTGGTTTGACTGGAAATTGAATAAATGACAGGAACACAGGGTTGTAAAATGTCTCAATCCATTGTGAAGCATCAATCTGAAAATAGCTCATCTGCATCCATTTTGAAATTATAATAACATTCAATCAAATATGTTCTCATTTTTGGCTGAAATAAAGTTCTTGGACCATTTTCAGATATAAAAAGAGGCGTGATTGTATTGTCTGTTTCTGTGTAAATAGCTGGACAGTCACATTTGTGTACTCTGTGTACTTTTAAATGGCATTCTTAATTGCACCAAAATGATCAAATCAACTTGTGGTGAGATTTGAGATTTCATGACTCCTGGAATTGTAACTGAATTGAACTGTTGTGAGTGCAAGACTTACAAGTTTCTTAAAACTGAAAAGAGTTGTTGTTTTTTAACACATTTCCATTAGCACATTCAGGCTGTAGGTTCAATGGTTGCAGTTACATTCAATACATCTGGCCTGCTTTATTGATCCAGCTGCTGGATCAGTATGGTTTGGAAATAGCCCTTGAGCAGCTGCCCATTGTTTAATCTGACCTCCAGCAGTGAAAAAAGTTACATGAGTACTTTGTTTCTTTTGTTTCCTTTGCATGCTGTATATAGAGAAAATATTAGCATCGCAGTTATACTATGATAAGCCCTTGCAATAAATTGAACATGAATTAATGAATCAATACTATTACATGGATAAAGACTGGCCTACACTTTGATAAATAACTTTTGTTGAATGTACTACTATTTATCACAGCACCCACACAAACACTGACTGGTCAAGACGTTCCCAGCAAATAATGATATTATGTTCCAGCAAGAAAATGCACTGTGCCATCAGGCCCAGGATGTCCCGAATTGGTTTGACTAATGATGTGGACTGCATGAACCTCTTATAATTCATGTTGCCTTCCCATGAGCATGATGGCCAGAGTTCAGCCTCACAAGATAACACCTCACAACTTAACTTTGGTATGTCAGTGTAGCTCCCTGCCTAAGCCTACTAATAAACAGAAATGTGATAAAGACTGAATGTTTACAGTTTCAGTGAGATTCAAGTTACAGTGTAAAAAAGTAATAGCTAGCACATCTTAAAAATCTAAGTTAAGTACTTTGACTACTTTTTTGTTTGAGTTAACTCAGCATAGTTCTAACAACTTCTTAGTTTAGTCAAAAGTTCTACTAAATCATGTTTTTTATGTTTCCCACTAGCATCACACAATTTTTCCTCTTGGGTTCCCAATTATGGATCGCTGTGGAATCGCTGGGATTCAAACTCATAATCTCCTGTTGGGATTACTGCATAGTCAGTTTATCAGTGGCCATAAATATGACTTTTAAGATGTAAATGTATATTTTCTTCCATTTCCTTGCTGCTTTATTTCCCTTTATATTTGGTTTCTCCACCTATTTAACAATGCCACCATATTTTAAGAACAAAGGCTAAAATGCTACATTACTAGACCATTACATCATATACAGTATAATGTATCACACTCTCAGTATAACTGAAACCAATACTAAACATACTAATGCAAGGCAAGCTTGGGTCTAACAACAGACAGTGCAGAACAATAGACAATGAAGGAGTAACACTGCTACGACAACTGCATATTTCAACCTCTTGTCAATTATGTTGAAGGTACTTCTCCCGGTTAGATAATTTAAGGACAGATAGTCAATGAAAGGAAGAGTAAACGCAAAGATGGCTTTTTTGGCTCTTGGTAAGCGGCGACTATTAAAATGCCCACTGCCACCTGACGTTGGCAAGAATGCACATTCAGCAGCAAACATAAGAACCAATATAAGCAAATTGCATTGCACGTTGGCCTTCCACTGCTGGAGGATGAAGTTTGTTCCTGAACTCGCAATGTTTCTTCTGAACTGGTAAAAGTTGATATGATGATATGAAGAATTGATAAAGTTGATGATAGTTTCTGGTTGTGATTGTGGCCACAACAAAATGCCTCAAAAGGTAAAACATCCATATAAAAATATCTTCTCATGCTGAACAACAGAGTACTGCCAAAGACTCCAAGCAAACATGGAATGAACCTGTGCAGGTGCCAGAGGGATGAAGGAAAAATGAATGATTTAAGAGACAAATCCAGTGTGTGGGTAAACAGCACGTGTGAGTGGTATCAGAATGGACAGCGTGACTGTAAGTGCACTTTTAGCATTCAGAGAATAAAAGGAGTGTTTGAAATGGAGTGGAGTGAGATTCACAGGGCTGGAAATAAAGCTGGCTTTGGCTTTGCACACATGTGTGGTGCAGAAAAAGCCGGAAGTGACACGCAGGAATGATGTCAGGTTAAATTGATATCAGCTGGATTTAGCACAGGGAAACAATGGCTGGTATCTCCCTGTCTTACATAAGGCTTTCAAAAACTGATTGATTTTATGCAAGCAGTATTCATCAGAGGTCAATTGCTTGCTAAGTTGATGGCTTCCTGATTTATTCTGATGTACATCAAACATATTGCATGTACACACTTTGTACCTGAACTACAAAGGGAAAGACTGAAAGGAAAAGGTTTTGACTAAAGATCAGTACATACTGTACTGTCTGCTGCTGTGCAGCATAGCAGAAGCTCCATTCACAAAAACGACACGCATCATGTGGGTGTACTGATTGCATGGAAACTACCAGAGACAGCTGCTAGCAGGGTGGAGAGAGAGAGATAGAGAGAGAGAGAGAGAGGGTGGCGAGGGAGAGTGAGAGAGAGGTGAGAGAGAATAAGAGAGAAAAGCATAAATGGGAAGAGAGACAGGAAGGGAGAGAAGGTAAAAGAAAGGAGAATGGATGAGAGAAAGAGAGAGTGAGAGAAAAGGAAAGAGAGAAAGGAAAAGAAAATAAGCATGATTAAAGGGTTCTTTGCATTATGAAACAGTTCTTTGGATTGGTGCTCTAGATGGTTCTAGGTAGAACCTTTTTGTGTGGAAAATGGGTCCAAAGCAGATGTTAATGATTGGCTAAAGGGAGTGACTGCATTTGGGTGTGATAAAAAACCATAGTGTGAAGGAAGTAGCTGAATCTGCAGGTGTACTGAAGCATATGGTCATACAGGTCTACCAGCAATGGCTAAAATCCCAGCCTACAGGAAATACTCCTCAGAATTCTCTGATGCAGGAGTGGCTGAATATTGATGTGGCCTACATCCAGAAACTTGTCCAGTCCATGCCAAATCGAATCACAGCTGTTATTCGTGCTCGTGGAGGTATTACACGTTATTAGGTATGTTTCAGCCACAGGTGACTAATTTTATGTCCTGTGAGCTTATGTTAACCCTTCTCAGGAATATCATTTCACTCAGGGCTTTTTTTTAGCTTGTGTCCTGACAAGCTGTCTCACAATCTGGTATGGAAACTGCGCCATCTCAGACCTGTATATTTATTGTCTGGTGTATTTATTGTATATTCTGAACTTGCTTCACATCGTCCTGTATCTGCATTCTGTGTATTCCTGTATAATGTGCTGCTGTAGTGTGTTACACCATGGAGCCTGAAGAACACTTTTCTCTTCAAAGTCATGTTGAGGTTTGACTTGACTTTAGGTTTGACTAAATGTGCTTTATCTTTAATTTACATGCATACTTGCAAATGCAAGCGGGACACAAATGACACCTCAATTGTGGAATAACCTGCACAGTCAATGTGACAAGCTTAACTCATTCTTTAAAAAGTACTCAGTTAAGTTGTACATTTCATTAAAAAGTCTGGTGTTGCTCACTTGCGATTTCTCCAAAATGAAGGCAACATTCTCGCCCACAACCTTGACCTCTCAGACAATACCAAATTTATGGGCAGAGCATGGGTTGGTCAATTGTTTGCCTCATTGTACTATTAAAAAAAGCAAAAAAAAAACAAAAAACAAAAAACAAACAAAAAAAAAAAAAAATATATATATATATATATATATATATATAGATATATATAGATATATTTGGCATGTAACACTACAAACATTTCCATCCAAGCTCCACGTCTATCCAGAAACATCAAACACAAATCTATTAACTGCATACAATTAGAACCAGAGGAAATGCCATTTTGAGTTAATCCGTAGGAACTCCCTGAGCGAACTCTCATTGCTGCTCAGTCACCGGCTGTTGATTTGGGCAACATTGAAGTGATTAATGTCGGGGATGAAGGTCAGGCCGGCTGGCAGAAGAACACAAGCCTTAATCAACTAAAGCCCCCCAACTCCCCCCTCCAATGCTCTCCAAAAGCTCCAGTTGTTCAGNATATATATATATATATATATATATATATATATATAGATAGATAGATATATATAGATATATTTGGCATGTAACACTACAAACATTTCCATCCAAGCTCCACGTCTATCCAGAAACATCAAACACAAATCTATTAACTGCATACAATTAGAACCAGAGGAAATGCCATTTTGAGTTAATCCGTAGGAACTCCCTGAGCGAACTCTCATTGCTGCTCAGTCACCGGCTGTTGATTTGGGCAACATTGAAGTGATTAATGTCGGGGATGAAGGTCAGGCCGGCTGGCAGAAGAACACAAGCCTTAATCAACTAAAGCCCCCCAACTCCCCCCTCCAATGCTCTCCAAAAGCTCCAGTTGTTCAGAGGCATCATCCTGCTTCATATACCCAAGGATGAAACCGAGCCAAGAATGGATCCTGCTGCTTTCACAAAGTCCCCTAAGAGCTTTGGGCCTCCAATAGGACTCACCCTTTCCCAAAGCTGCTCTGTTGCTAACCTAATAGCATCTCATCTGCACAAATACAGAAAGAGAGTGGTAGGATGGTAGAGTTAGAGGTGTCATAGTGTGGCCTCATCAGCTTGATGAGCTTTTTGAGCATCTCTTTCCAAAATCGTAGCTAAGTTGCTATAGAAACTGCACAAAGGCTCCATGCCCATTTGGTCTGCTCTCTTCACACAGCAGTGGAACACAAGCAGGAGGCTCGTGTAGAATATCAAACTTTGTGACTAAACATACTCTGCTTTTTTTGCCTGTCTTCCTTCCGAAGCTGCAGATGCTGCAAAGTGTAATGAGAGATTTTTCTTCTGTGGCACTGAACATCCATTCATGACGTGAAGAAACAGAAGATAGTGCACGTGTTCTTCTAAAGCTGCATAGCTGTTGGCTCATACCGTACAGTTTAATTTTATTACTTTCCTTCTGAGGTTGACTCATAATGTTTGTATGGGTTTATGCACCCATGTGTGGGTGTGCTCAATCCATCTTTTCCAGCCACAAGATACACACACACAAGTAATTTATGATCCTCAGCCAGACACCAAATACACCAGACACCTCGCAATACGGCCAAAAGTATGCAGTCCGCCCTCCTAGTTATTGCATTTACATGTTTCAGCTGCATCCACTCACTACAGATATATACAATCAACACACACATAGCCATGAGGTCTCAAAACAACAGTAGTACAATGGGTCATACTGACAAACTCAGTAACTTTAAATGTGGCACCATCATAGGATGGCACCTTTGCCACAAGTCAGTGTGTGAAATGTCCACCCATCTAGATCTGCTTTAGTCAACTGTAAGCACTATATTGTGAAATGGAATCATCTAGGAGCAACAACAGCTCAGCCACAAAGAGGTAGACCACGTCACACCAGAGTAGGGCTGCCAAGTGCTGCAGTGCATAGCATGGAAAAATTTCCTATCCTTTCTTGCATCACTCTTTTCAGAGCACCAAAATGCCTCTGGAACCAGCAAGAGCACAATCACTGTGTTAAGAGCTCTATGAAACAGCCAAGCAGTTAGACACAAACCTAAGATCAATATGCACAATGCAAAGCACCAACTGGAGTGGTGTAAAGCATGTCTTCAATACTCTGGAGTGATGAATTATGCCTCACTATCTGGCAGTCTGATGAATGAATGAGTTTGATGCCAGAAGAACCCTGCCTACTGGAACGCACAGTGCCAACAGTGGAGCATGGTCAGGCGCCTCTTAGTTCTAGTGAACGATAAATATTGATGCAACTTCATAGCCATGGTTTTGGAAAGGGATATACCAAAAGTTGGATTGTTACATGTCCACATACTTTTGACCAGTATATAGTTTATACACAGTATACATGGTGGATTATTTCTGTTTAATCGTTTAAAACATGCATCACTTTCCCCATAATACACATTTCTTCCAAATGACAACTTAAAAAGTTCTGAACCAAATAGCGAAGGTAAGCACAGTGATACCAGTTCTTGCCACTCAAGACTGAGTTAATCAATCTAAATGCATGCTGTGAAGCCACAGTGGTGCAAAGAGTGGTTAACTCTTAATTTTCATTACTGTGAAGCGAATCAGTTCCCTCATGAAAGCGTGACCGCTTTGCACATTGCTAAAATACTGCAGTCCTAAACAGGTAAGTGCAAGCTTTAGTTGTGCGGTCAAACAATGAAACTTGATACTGAATCTTCTCCACGCTGATCTCAATGTGTATCTAGAGCACCCCCAGGGGTGGACATAGAGATTCTCTGTCTCTAGGCAAAAAACGGGGCAAAAACAGAGCATTTTAAAACTAGTTGGAACTCTGGGCTTCATCTACACTGTATAAGCTGGCAAGAGAAATCTTTTTCTCATTTAGAGATTCCTGTAAGACACTTTAACCTAAGTAATTTGGTAACAACTCCATGAATATACATGCCCTATAAATGCCTTTATACATTTAACCTTAAAACATCAGGCATAAGCTTGTAAAATTACATACAACTAGTTATACTTACATGCATAACACATTATGAAACAAGAATATGCAACTTTTTAATGTCAGATCTCACAATACCTGTAATATCTGTTCATAAGAAAATTCTAAGCATGGATGTTGTAATATGGCTTTATAAAAGCTTCGCTAATTTAAGTCTTGAATTCACACTGCATGTCCTGTATTACCAGTTAGACAATCTCACTTCATTTTGAGCCTGTATGGATAATTTAGAATGCTCTATGAAGTATTATGTACTGAAATATTCATGAAATAAAATTAAATAAACAAAAATCTCATTTCACTTAAAGCCTAAAACCTATGGTGCATTACAACATTTGTGTCTACAAAGCTCATATGAACAGATATTATATAGTGATATGAAACCTGTGGCTTGTGAAGTTCCTTACTGACTTATTGGGACCTACTGAAGTCCAATACTCTTGCATTATGAAGTATTAGGCATGGCATGTTAACTACTCAAAAGACACTGCTATTTGGGCTATTTTTTTTTTTCACTCAAAAAAAGCGCAGAGAGAAACCTCCTCTCTATAATGTACAATATCAGTACAATTATGCTTAAATGCACTGTTTATTCTGGTCTATCCTTATGCAGTTGTGTCATCATGTAGAAACATGGAATAATCCATATAATCCATTATTATCATGACCACGATCATGAGGGGAGGGGCTAATCTGAAATGACTAAAATATATATATCAGAATACAGTACTAAATATGTCCCCTGAGCAGCCCCTTTCAAATGTTACATCACCTCTGCAGCTCCCCTGCAACATTTTCCAACATATTTGTATACCACAGAATTTAACAGTCTTAATTTTACTGAGTCTTCAGAATGATAAATGTAAATGACCTTGAATTCATGTGAGTGCCCTGAATTCCGCCTTATTCAAACAGCCTGCAGTGAAACATTCCTTATAACATCAGTGTGATGCAGGACTAAACTGCTGTAGACTGAATAAGTGCTATAATCATCACACACAAAAAAAAACCTCAAAAGTCCCTCAAAACAATCTTCACATAATTCATCAAACTCTTTCATTTGAAAAAAGCCAGGAAACTTTGGCTTATATGATATGATACTTTGCAGCATTCAGAAAAACCGCTTGAGCTGCTTTTGTCAGTACCTGTTCGCTTAAGGCCTTTAGGACTTTTTCTGTCAACACAAAGTAGTTCAACCACCATATCAACAATCGCTACCTGTTAGAGGAAATCCCAAAGGCTCTCTAAAATGCACTCCCTCACACAGACCTGTGAGAACAGGCCATCTTGTGATCTTCTCTGCATACTTTCAGTTTAGAGTCCACATTTTTTTTGCTTAAAGCTTGAATATAGGAAGGCTCCCAAGCCTGCCCAAACAAAAACAGTCAGGAAGAAAAGTCACCTAATCCGGTAATCTATATCTTTGTGACTCCCGCTCTGGCTGTCCTTTTGCAGCTGGTGAATAAGCTTAAAAATGATGGCAGTCCTACTGGCCTTGTAACCTCTTAAATAAGGTCATCTTATCAGCCACCATTTATGAGGTTCTTCTCACAAAGCTGTAGGGCAGAAATTCAAGCCCAACCTACTCAGTGTTGGTCAACATTTCAGCCTACATGTTTTTGAAGTAGTGCTTCTGCACATGAAAGCAGAAGCTAAACATGAATAAATCTCACAGCCTATTCAAGGGGTGTCTTTGGCACGCATTTAGGCCATTCCCAGAAAGCTGGTCCAAACGGAAGACCCAAATAAGAGTTTCCAGTGCCTGAAAATTCTGAAGGGATAAGAAGGGTTTGCATGGAATGAAGGAATGAATAAATAAAAACTCATGCTTCCAAAATGGCCGCAATTCATGACCCACAATAAAAACACCAGCTGCCTTCATGGGGACATGTCCAAACAACTGAATTGTTAATGTTTTATGCACCAGAGCATAGAAAAAGCACTTGGCCATGTTTTCCACTTCCACCTGCCTTTCAGTGAGGGTCAATAAGTGTGCGCTTAAATACAACAACATTGCACAACTCTGTTGCCATCTAGTGGAGTTCATTTAGGTCAATGTCGGGCTGCTTTTAAGAAGTCGGAGCAGAAATGGGAGAAGAGAGCCCATCATATAAACACACTACAGTAAACAGTAGTAAACAATAGAGTGGCTCATCAGCTTGGCCTCAGCTACAGAAGAGGTCTTGTAAAACATCACCCACACTGAGGACTAAGCACTTGACAATAAACAGAAGCATGAGTGGAAAAATACAGAACCTCCCTCCAAATAGTCATATCACTTTACAGGCTTTTACTTCAAGACATCTACACTACAAAAAAAGACTCACGTTACAGCAAGAGCAGCCGAATGGAATTAATATTAGAGTGGACAGTTTATTAGAAACACATACTGTGGATCTATGTTCATTGTTGATTCTATTAGCTATATTCTATAGCTAATTATTATGCACAGTTTGTGTTAGTCATTCATCACTGGTCAGTTTGTGACCACAGGACAACTGCTGGTTGGATATTTTTGGCTGGCACCCCAACAGTGATGTTGGGATATTTAAAACCTCAGCAACACCACTGTGTGTGATGCACTCATGCTAGTCTCAGCCAGATGCTCCGCCGACATCTTGATGGAGTCTAACACCTTTAGTGTGTTGGCTATACTGTCAGTACTCTGCCTATTGCATTCTGATTGGCTATCCACACTTCCATGTATATGCACTTCCATGTATCGTTTTGGACTGGTCCAGCATGAATCAAAGTTTTGTTGTTTTCCGGCTAAGTTCACCCTAGCGAACAGTAGTCTCGGCCACAGATCCTCCACCTATCATATACTGTGTTTCCAGAGATACTGTTCATGTTGTGACGCCATTTTCAAGAGCGTCTCCTTCTATACGTCATGCCAAATAGCCGGCTTGTCACTGGCTGTTTTGTGTGTCAAATTTCCTTTTCCTGCAGTAGTAGGTTGTTCTTGGCCACATTAAGTGGCCAATGGTACCATACTCTCCTTAGAGACTCTCCCTAGAGAGTCTGGCAATGCAAGAGTACACTCATACTAATGCAAAACACATTAACTTTACACACAAGGCCTGCATATTAATGATTATTTCAATCCTGCACCCTGCTAGAATTTTAGAATTCTGTATTTATATGAAGTATATAATTATATTACATGTCAATGTTAATTATTGTATTATTATTACAATTTTATATCATATTTATTAATTTGACTGTTATTAAGTTTAATTTTATATAAATTTAATATTTATTAATTTGTGGGATATTACTACATGTATATGTTGTCCAGCTCCTGCACATACCAGACTGGTTAATGGCATGGTCCCATTAATCACATTTTTAAACTTAACCATTTGACCAGAATTAATATTAATGAAGGGATGGTCTCTAACTTTTGCAGAATGCTGCACATGGTAGGTGTTTCTAGTAAAATAGCCAATGAGCGTATAAAGTAGGTATATGTAATAAACCAGTCATTCCGTGTGCTTTCCAAAAAACCTCCAGGATTTGCACTGACAACTAAGCTCACTTCTAAGTATCTGCAGTGCATCACATTGAAACCATGAGTTTAACTGCTTTCTTCTATTAATATACTACAAAGAGCAGTATGAATCTTATGTTACCACATCCTTCCACAACAGCCCTTAAGAACTCTTATGTACTCTACAGCAACGAAAGCTCCTCCATCTCCATTTAAACGCACTCAGCTGTGAATAATGAAGCACTCTGTATAAAAGTTTCCTGTTCAAAACAGACCAGAAACAAACCCGTGTAGGCGTTAAACTTTGAAGGTTCTTTATCATCTCAATCTAAATGGTTGTACGTTATTATGCAGTAAAAGGCCGTCTGAAGTGGTGGGGCAATTAGGCAGGAGATTGAGTTTAATGAACAGTGTAATTAAACACGTGTAACCTTGAGCGGAGGCACAAAGAAAACTATAGCTCGCGCTCTCAACACAGTTATCCAATTAGAGTGAGTGCTGCGGCAATGTGTATCATATGGCATTTATTAGAAGTTTATTAAAACTTGCAGAAAGCAAAAAGACCAACCGCAGTTTGATTGTAAGACAGATGGAAATGAGCAATACTTACTGCTTACAGCATTATGGCCTTCAAGCACATTTACAGTAGAGCAAAGGGAAGCTAAAGAAATAGACATGAATGTCTGATCAGTTTCCTTTTGGTCAAGTATTCTCTAATTTTATTATAGTTGCTAATATGGGTATAGGCCTTTATACACAGTAGACCAGGGGAGCTAAAATTCTTATTTTTTTCTTATTCTTACGATTAATATGCAAACAGTTTTGGATAAGATAACAAAACATACAGAATTATTACTTATATTTCTGTGCATATGTTGATATGTTGAAAGATTTGCATGAGACAAAAGAACTGTACCACTTAACCTCAACGGTCTAATCCATACTCACTTCTACAAAACGTATGCATTATAATAAGTCATAAGATTAATCTGTGAATAATAATGTCTGGAGGTTTATGTGTTAAAGACAAAGAATACTAAGAAATACAAAAGTCAAACTAGACATTTTGACTGGAAATTCTGCACAGTAATGTATAAGTTATAATATGCCTATTCTTTGCACACCCTTTTGAATCAACAACCACATAACCAAATTTCTCCCTTTTGTGAAGACCAGCATGATAGATGTGCAAAAGGAAGCAGTTTGAATGCTACATTCTGTGCTTTGAATAATTGACAACAAAAACATGTTAGACACAGCTAAATCAATCATCCGGAATATCTTAAATAAAGAGGAAACAGTCAAGTGAAAGAAGTGAAGTTAAGAACAGATGTAGAACTGAGAAGAACCTTGGTGAACCACCAAATTCAGCAACTACATACAGAGTTCATGAAGAATCTGCAGGCCTTCTGTTCTAGCAACTAGAAAACAATGTCCTTTTGGATTTGGTTTTATTTGATAGAATCAGCACTTCTTGTACTTTAACTTACAATGTCTAATTTATAGTTTAAAACATTCTACAGAATTCAACAGAGTGTAGAGACAATACGTCAAAGATCTATGGAAAGTCTATGTTTCAGAGATATCTACTGAAGTTCGGTGCTATCTTGTAATACCACTTTGTACCTCAAGAGGCGATACTGAGTCACTGCAGCATCGAGTCTGATGTCCAACAGGAGAGGTTATTTTGTCTTTTGGTAGTACTGCCAAAATGGTGTTTCTTAACGTTTGCTGAATGTTGAAGAAGGTCCTGCTCCCATTTAGATAATTTATGAGCAAGTAGCCAATGAAAGGAAAAGTAAATGCAACAATAGCTGAAGCTCTTGGTAAGTGGCCACCCACTTTTGGCAAGAAACTACTTTAAAGACATGATATAAATAGAAGCAAAATAAAAGTTAACATTGGCATTGCATTCCACCACTGGAGAGTTGAGGGATGAGGTTTGGTGCTGAACTCTTCTGGACTGGTAAGGAGTGAAGAAGGAGGAGAAGGGACTGTGCATTTTCTTGTTTCTTAAGATAGGGGTGGACACTATCATGCCGGGGGTATGAATTTGACAGGTTCTGTCATCTTACAAACTGCTCCTTTAAACTTTGCAATTGTTATAGTTAAACTGTTATTTCGTTACACTTTGGTCGGAAGCAAAAGGGTTAAAACCCTGACATGCCCAACAGAACATTGTTCAATTACACTTTTTTCAGCTTAGTGAGATCTCCAGTTGGTTGGACCTTTGTGAGCTGAGCTGAAGGCTGAAGGCATCAGATTGAGAACCAACACAATTTGGAAGTGAGAGGGGAATGTTTTGATTCCACAATGTTTGGGAGCAATTTCGTGAGAACATCACTCCAGGTCTCCTGGAAGTCCCACATGCGTCATTGACAGTGAATGCGAGCCACAGTTTAGCCAGTATGTTTCAGTACGTGGTTAGAAATGGAAAACCGTAATAGTAGCTCATGCCGGGCCTCTTTAGTGAAAGCTGCAACATGCAAAGAGAAAAAAAATATTTGTTCATGTCTGTTACAAGCTTCAAATAAACCCTGTGGAATGCTTAATCTAGAACAGACATAAAATGTGCACCAACATTACCATAGCACTAAATCACCAGAGGAAATTAGCAGAAATTAGTGTTATCATAGGGGTGATATGCACATTTATAAATAATGAATCACAATGCAAGATGAAAACATATCATCAGGACAAAGAAACAAAGAAAGGTCAATTACGGCAAGAAAGTACAACCTTTTGCAACTCACAGCCCACACAGACAGAAACAAAGCTCCTGTGGTCCACAAGAAGAACTAATCTTTTTTCTGAGGTATGTAATGAGGTTATGTTGTTTAGCAGATATCAAGTGCTGGATGGCAAGCTAAAAAGAAAAAAAACACAGTTCTAGCTTAATTTGACAGGTTTAGATTCCTATTCCTTATGCCTCTATGTGAAGGTGTAAATTGATGGGTTTCAAAGTTTCATACAGGACAGAGCTGTAGTCGCTTTTCAGTTCTTAGACATGTAAAGCCCACCGCTAGCTACTTGCTGCTGTATTTTCTTTGCTTCAGTGAATCCTTGTTTTCTCGTTTTCTCAGTCTGACATACAATGGCAGCTTCATTTGTACATGGTCCAGTCTCATGAACTTTCATTTTTAATGTCCCTTTAACCATAATCCACAGTAGATCAGTTCCACAAGGTTAAAAAGTCAAACATTTTACACATTGACTTGCACCGAAAATAAAAGCTTAACAAACTATGAGCTCAACATAAGCTAACAATAAACATCAGCTAAAAGTGATGGGGAGAAAGACTAGAAGAGTATGGTAGAAGAATCCGACAAACTACAATACAGTGGACAATTTGACAAACAACATGATTTGTGAAACATGGTGGTGGTAGGATGACTGGTATAACAGTCTCTAGAACTGGTTCACTGTTCTAAGCAAAACTCTAGACTAAAGACTCTAGAACAAAGGAAATAATTCAGAAAGTAGTGATTATTTAGTTAGGTAGTTCATTAGGGGTGCTTCTTTGATTCAACTGCCTGGTTAACTCCACCTGCTGTGTGTTTTTGGTTTGTTCTTATGTCAGTGATGACTTGAGATAAGTTTGTTAGAAAGTCAGTGCAACTAATCAATTCATTGGTCTAGTCTGCAGTTTACACACAAGGAATTTGAGCGTGTGAGCAACACCAAAGAGGTACCATTGTTGCTGTGTACACATTGCACAATGTTAATAATGTACTTTAAGTTATGCAAAATTGTACATTAACACAACTGCTGTCTTCCATCTGTTTTCTCCAACAAAACGTTTCCTTGCCCTGCAGGCTTTATAAAAGTGACCTTCTGTTCTTATTTTCATTTTCTTTCATCATAAATGCTCAAAAAAATTGTATCTTGCAATATGTTTACTTGTCTTAAAGTGTTGTGTAATGCATGGCTTATACATTACAGAGGCTGATTATCTGTATTATTTGCATTTTAACTGAATGCAATACGCAGTAATATTTTATATAAAGACTTTAGTTAAATTCAGTATACACAAATAAGCTGTATTCTCATTTTGCTACACAGAAACTCTGTAAATACCTTCTCCACCCCCTCCTGCTTGAAGTATAAACCAAGCATAAAGTCTTGCTTCAGCAGTCCAAAACACTGTCCTACCGCACAGATGCCCCGATAACAGCCGTTTTAGACATCTGACTCATCAGTTAACCTTTAGAAGTTTACAGTATAATTACTGTGTTTTTAGATGCATAGGATTTAAACTGCTTTGACCATTTAATGTAACTATATAGATAATTAGTTACATAGTCGTATGCAAAATCCTGAACACAAATGAAATGTGAAACAAGTTAACACATCCACTACAAGGAAAACACAGTTTTCTGCTAATTTTAGTGCACATACTAGAAAAAAATTAAACATCAAAGATAAAATAGGCCATCATTTTTTGCCAGTGTTTTATACTGTATTTTATTTTTGTCCCAATATGTTAAATTCAGCAAATAAACAGTGAATGTCCATTACCATGTACAGAAGCATGTTCTCTGTCGAAGGTGTGTTGACTTATTTTCAGAGGCATCCATACAACTAGACATAATTAATCAACCTTCTGACTTTTTTCCATTTATTTCCATATCAAACACTGACAAAATGTGACTTAAATGTAGGTGGTGTTTCTTCTTTCTTGCTGAACAAGGGAATGGGAGGAACAACAACTTTCATCAAACAACAACTTTCATCAAACAACAACTTTTCCTCTTCTACTTAGAAATCCAAACAGTGTGTTTCACAGAACTTCATTCCATTTGTTTGAATGAGTGAGAAAAAATTGATAAAAAAGGCTTTTGCCATGACCAGTGATAAACAAGGGTTAGCAGATCAGATCAGAGTTGACTGTATTTGTATCGACTCATGTCATATATATTCATGAATCAGACCCTTGACTGTGTCCTATCTCAGACAAATAAAGCTAAAGCCACACTGTGAACTCACTTGCCCTGTGCTCTCTCTCACTGGAGGTAAATAAAGGGCAAGAGGACCAGGCTGTGTTGATAAACGATGACAGAGTGCGCAGGTGTTAGTCTCGGATGACTGGAAGTGAGGATTGATGGGTTTGACCATAGAGGATGAGAATGCTGTTGTGGGGCTGTGAGCTTTGTAGTACGTCACTGTGTGAACAAACAACACCTGTACATCCAAACATGGAAAAAAAAGGCTCTGGCTGAAAAGAGCTTGGGATCTGAAAGAATACTCCAGCACTGTCAGCGTCATCTTTGTGGTATATATTCAGACCTCTGAAGTGGTATATTAGGAGCTCCATGTCTATGCAGGTTTCGCTATGGGAAAAAATGAATGGTGTTGCTGTTACACAAGTGTTCCAAACCTATTTAGCTTTTACACAAATGATCCCCCCAAATGCCAGTGGATTTTCTGAATAATGAGGTTGCTGAAGAATTGATATTTAATACAAATATTTAAGATTTGATGGAAGAATCTGGGTTTGGAAGATGCCAGAAGAACGCTACCTTGTTAAATTCATAATGTCAACAATAAAGTTTGGTGGAGGGGGGATAAGGGTCAGGGGCTGTTTTTTAGGGTTTGGGCCCCTTAGTTCCAGTGAAGGGCAATGTTAATGCTACAGCATACAAAGCCATTTTAGACAATTACATGCAACTGTTTGGGGTAATGGACTGGGAATGGGGAAGGGACAGGGGCTTCACTAATGGTTCATGGAAAGGGGGCTATGCTAGTACTAAGGGGGTCTGGGGTATGGTTTGACAGGAAAAAAAATTAATGACCCCAAAGTGTTCCTCATAAACATTTAGGGTTGCTACAACTAGAAAATTGGCTATCAAATTGGTACACAGTAGATACGTCTCTCATTGTAGTTTGTATTAAACCCAGAGCTATTATCACTTAAATACTATATTCATCCACACCAACAGGCACAGATCAAACAAAGGTAGTGAAATCAGGCAATGCCATCTCCTCTGTGTTAGATACACTGTCCTAACTATATTACATAGATCTGTTCACTCTTAGTTCATGTCACTAGAAAGTCTACTCTGTAGGCATGTATAATAAGCTACTAGACAAACTTTCATGATCTTAGACACCAATTATACTTTCTCAGTTAAGCTGAATTACATTTAGAATTAATTCAAATTAAAAGCTTAAACAGCTTTCCCTCACTTTCTTCTTCATCACTAACCTCCATAAGTCCTTCTTATTCAGCCCTATGAGTCTCCTTCAGATTTTTTCTTCTCCATCACTAACCACTGTCAGATCTGCTCCTTCAGCCTTTCTTCTCTCACTCTTTTCCGTGTTCAATAACACATTATTTTACAAGACCAAGAGAACCATGCTCGATCTTTTTAACCATATAGTTTAACTACATTGCTCTAACAATCATCTGACTGGCCTTTAACAGCTGTCAGCACTTAAAATCTACTTATTGAGAAATGAATGCCCATAGTTTAGAAATGGGATGGCCAGTGAGCTCATATAGATGTAATAGTCAGTTGTCTACATTCTTTTGGAAAAAGTACATGCTCAGCATAGCCAAAGTAGAGCATGATTCAGGAAGCTTACTGCATATTATCTCACTTAGTCACGTCCCAAACACTGTGTCAATAGGTTCTTTGTTCTGCAATATATATGTCATATTCTCATTGTTAAAAGAATAGTTGCACCCAGAATGAAGTGTAGGATAGCAATGCTTTTCAGCAGGAAGATAAAGGTTACCAGGAACAATAAATGATGATAAATTTAGACTGATATGGGCAATATTTTATTGAGCTACACCTACAAAAGTAGTGCCTCTGTATAGCATTGGGCCACCATGTTTGCTAACGCAACATGCCAGGCGTCTCTGTATCCTGCGATAATCCATCCCATGACACATGCATCTTGAATATTCTCACACTGTTCTTGAAAATTTTGCCATAGGAGTGGAGGTGGATTCGTTGGGCGTCTTCACCAACACAAAAGTGGGACTCGTCACTGAAGATGACCTGCTGTCATTCTGAGTCACTCTATAACAGTCTGGTACAACTCCATTGAAGTCTTTGGTGATGTTGACATGGTGTTAAGGGCAGTCGTCGAAATGGTCTGCATTCATGTAGTCTGCATGCAGCTGTCTGCCAATGGTGCTGACACTAACAGGATGACTAATGGAGGGTATCACTGCACGCAGAACGTCGCTGAATCATGGCTGTTGGGTCAGTGAAGTACAGCAACTTACCCACCAAGTTTCATTCCTGTCGGTTAATTCCTTCTGGGTGCAACTATTTGTGCAACTATTCTTTTTGGTGATGAGCGTATATTATCCACTTATAATAGAAGCAGCTGCTTCCAGGGGCAGTTTCCTTTTCTTTTCTAAATATGGGGAAACATGACAAAATGATTGTTCATTGTGACTGACCGTATGCCACAGAGGCAGAAGACAGTGATTAGGCCAATAAACACTGGAAAATTCCACTGGATTCCTCACACATAGAGCTTGACTGTGACTTTCCAAGGAAAGAGAGAGAAAGAAGAAGAGGATAAAACCCCCATGAGGCAAAGCCAAGATGTATTTTGAGAATTATGAAGGGTTAGTGGGTATTCACAGGTATTTACAGTAAGACAGGATATTGCAGTAAGCTTGATCATTTAGAGGGGAATTCCACAGATTTGTCCACAGGATTTTCTACATAATTACATCATATGTAAACACAGTTGTTTAGAGTGGTTTGATGTCAAATGCTCCACTCTTGAAGGACCTCTGGAGTCACAATTGTTTGAACATCCAACAATAAGCTCTGTCATGTACAGATCTTGCACTAAAATTTTAACAAATATGTTGCCTGAGGCTTGAGACACTGGTTTATGATAGTTTGGCTTTAACTCAAAACAATTTTTTTAGTTCCTTCATAGTGGGGAGGTACACTTAAGGCAAAATAGTACATAAAAGCCACATTCTTCATTGTTGCTTTGCTTTTCAGATTCACCAGAAGGTGTGTAGGTTTGCTAGTAATATGGCTATAATTGCCTTGCACACATGGTGAACTCTAGTACCCATCACCACCACTGTAAACAAATCTGATTCAATACGTTTCTCTACAAAACCACACATCCCCTCCCCGATCTCAGAGGAGGACCTTATCCAATCAGGAGCCATTCTGCTTTCTATCGAGTGCAAATTTCCTGTTTACAATAACCACGCGTGTCAGCATTAACGCAGCCTGTTTGAAGATGCAAACATTTAGAGAAGCAGTGACTAAGCACCATTCTGTTTAGACAGGAGTGCACTTTAGGTCAGATGGAATGCTCTGATGGAAGATGTAAGAGTGCAAGCGTATGAGAGAGACTTAAAACACCATGACACATTACTGTATATACAGAAGATGCACTCGCAAGAGTGAGAGGAAGAAACAGAAATTATGGCTTTGTTAACACTGTGACGCAGTCACTTTGATTATTTCCACTCTTCTCAGAAAGAGGATTAGGCCTTGCTTCAGAACTTCAGTGCTGCTGACAGTGAGTGCGGCAGGCAAAGCTAAGATAGGGGGAAGAACCTCAGCTGGACCTGCCATTTAGCTTAAGTGGCTTTACCCAAAATTGTTGACTCTTGTTTCTGAGAACTTCGAGGGAAAACTAGTCAAAAACTTTTGGATGTAATATTATCGGGAGAGATAAAAACCCAATTCCAAAAATCGGGATAGTAGGAAAAATATAAATTATAAACAGACAGGTCAGCAAAACTTCTTTGACCGGTATTCAGTAGGAAACTGTACAAAGACAAGATATTTAATATTCAACTAATTAACTTAACTAATTGTTTTTGTAACTATACTATGGCAGCTGCCACATGCTCCATTGCAGGAGAAGCCTAATGAGGCGGTTGGTATGCAGAGCATGTAAAAGGGACATTTGATGTTCTAGTTCATGCTGTTGTTGTTAGTTTTTAGTTATAAGTCATGTTACGTGTTTTATTTCATATCCTGTGAGTTATTTAATGAGGACTTATTTAGTGTGCGTGGCCTTCAGTGATTTCACCATTCTGGTTGTTTTCAGCAGCTATTTCTGCTTGCTGTTTACTAAAGAGCATTTCCGAGCAGGACTCATTGGCTCCCCCTCTACATGACACCACAATACACCCTCAATATTCTCAGTTTGATGCCTACAGAGTCATGTATTCCACTGTGCTACATCATGTGTTACATTATGATTCATTTTTAACAATGTTCCTTAATCATCTGTGACCTGATTGTTATAGTTCTGATTTTTTTCCCCTATATTTGCTTGATATAACACCTCAGCTGCTCAACAGGAAGTCTCCAATGTCTCTGCTGTATATTGTGGTTCATAATGTGCCACATTTTTTAAAGGGAGACAGGTCTGGACAGCAGGTAGGCCAGTCTACCCTCTTACTACGCCATGCTGTTGTAACACTTGCAGAATGTGGCTTGGCATTGTCTTGTTGAAACCAGCAGCTGACACCCAATCTTATACTACACCACCTCTTTCAATCAAAAACTCTCTGCATTATGTAACAGTCCAGTACCAGTTAAATGACACACTGCGGGGTTTATTTGTGACCAGAGCTGTAACTCCCCCTAGTGGTGCCTCTAAATACTCCACAATCTGTACATGTATGCAGAAACTACAGTATATCTACAAGTGCTGTATAATACAGGATTATACTAACAACAGTGGAGGTGGATTTGTATACTGCACTGCTCACCAAAATGTTTTCGGAAATGCTTTATTCAATTTAATTTGTTCATTTGATGAATGAATCATCTTAACTACTCTCAACATTACACAGCTTTTTCAGTCATCATCCATTTTTTCTAAAACTTGGAAGGTAAGTTTTTATTTGGACCATTTCTTTTGTTCAAAATTATATATATATATATCTATATATATAT